>CM031924.1:31367877-32056900 GCA_018703695.1 Prunus fruticosa
TTGTAATAACATTTTTAGAACAAGGAAAACAACCCATTGAATATTTGGCATGCTTAAATTATGAGAATTAATAAGTATTAATTTTCCTGCTCTAGATAGTAAATTAGATTTCCAGCTAGAAATTTTTTTATTTACTTTATTCAATAATTCTTGTGTATTAGAGAGATCCTTCCATTTAACCATATTAGGTATTCCTAAATATTTTCCCAAAATTCCAAAAAGGAAGCACTCATCTGCAAAATAAAGATTTGACCCTTTGATCCCACGATTTTAGAAGATAGCAACCCAATATGAGAGGAAGTATTAAGGGTTAATTTATTTAAATGCTTGATAAAAGGTTCCACACATAAAATAAATAAACAAGGAGATAAGGGATCACCCTGTCTCACTTCCCTAGACTGGGATATATTTCCATAAGGTTTACCATTATCAAGTAGAGATATTTAATAATATACCCATTCTTAGCACTAATAATAGCGATAAACCTTACATCATTTAATTTCTAAACAAACCCAAAAAAAAACCCAAAAAATGATAGATGGTCCTATTGAATTTAATTTTGATTATTAAATTACTTTGATGCCCTAGTGAGTGTTTTTGGCTTTTTTATAAGGTTTTGGGCTTTCGTGTGTTTTTAAAGTCCGTTTCATATATATATATATATATATATATATATATATATATATTTTTAATAATTTGGGCTCCTATATTGGGTATACTTTGATCCAACTGATCCATGTTTGATTAAACCCAAATCTCGTTGAACAAATAAAAAGCTTTAAGGTTTGATTTTTTTTTTTTTTTTTGTCTTTAATCATTTCTTATATATGCAGGTATACCGAAAGTAATTTTATTTTATTTGAGGCCTAAACTATTTATTACGGTTATAACAAGCTCTATTTTTTAATATTCTATACACACATAAATAAAATTAAATGATTTTTGTGTAAAGCTATACATAGGGTCTATTTTCGACTTCACTTAGGCCTTAAAAATCTTGAGTCCAGCCTTGTCGAGTGTTTGCGCTAAAACTAGACGGGTAGTAAGTAGGCCAACTTAAAGATGAGGTGGATGCTGAAGGTAAAGACCCTCGGTGTGTGAGAGCATTCGGTAAGTAAATAGGCATGCATACAGAAGACAAATGTACGTGGTTCACCCCGAATAATGGGCTACGTCCACGGAGAAGTATGTTCTCATTACGATATTGTGAGTATACATTGCACATGGATTTAAACTCAAGGGGAAGAGAAAAAATACCGAAGGCTGAAGGTCGGAGGATGAAGATCTGGCTGAAGGCCAATGTTCCGTGGGCTTGTAAATGGGCTCATGGGTGAGGCCCAAGCAGCCTGCCCCAAGCTCTTCTCTCTTTTTCTCTCCCTTCTTGAAGGGGAGAGGTCTCCTTTTATAGGGAAGGGAGAGTCCCCTTCTCTTGTGTTTTGTCGATGTGGGACTCAATTCCGATTGCTTGGATTGGCTTGGGAATGCTTGGCCATATATTGTACAAACAGGAGTCCCCCAAGTTCCCGATTAAGGAGGTACTTTTCTTGATTGGGGACTTGTAGTCATCAATGCACTGGCCAAGTAATGCTTCAGCTCATTCTTCAGCAGGCTGATGGTTGATGACCGAGGTTGATGGCTCGATGGCTGAAGCTGATGGCCGAGGTGTCAGCTGATGGCCAAAGGCTCGAGGCTCGAAGCTCATGGCCGAGGCTTTAGCCGATGGCTCAGCCCATGGCCGAGGCTCAGCGATGGCCGAGCTCATGGTCGAGGCTCAGCGATGGCCAGGCTCATGGTCGAGGCTCGATGGCCGATGGTTGAAGCTCATGGCCGAGGCTTCAGCTCATGGCCAGCTCAAGCCGATGGCCAGGCTCATGGCCAGGTCAAGCTGAGGTCAGGTCCATGGCCGAGGCTCATGGCCGATGGCTCAGCTCATGGCCGAGGCTTGAAGCTGATGGTCGAGCTCAAGCCGATGGCCGAGGCTCAGCGATGGCGAGGCTCAGGCTCAGGCGATGGCCGAGGCTTGAGCTGATGGCCGAGCTCAGGCTCAAGGTCACAGTCAGCTCATGGCCGAGCCTCAAGCCGATGGCCGAGGCTCGATGGCCGAGGCTCAGCTCAGGTCGAGGCTCAAGCCTGAGGCCCAGGTCAGGCCCGAGGTCGATGGCTCGAGCTCATGGTCGAGGCTCGAGGCCGAGCTCATGGGCGCGTCAGGGAGACTGTCTCCTGGAAGGTGCCGTTCGGCATGGCTTTGACAAATGCGCGGAGAAGTGTCTCCTAGAAGGTGCCGTTCGGCATGGCTTTGACAAAGGCGCTGGAGAAGTGTCTCCTAGAAGGTGCCGTTCGGCATGGCCGAGGCTCATGCCGATTGCCGAAGCTGATGGCCGAAGGCTAAAGCTGATGGCTGAAGCCGATGGCCGAGGCTGATGGTCGAATCATTGGGGGGATGTGAAGGCATCGCACGCGCCGAATGATGCAAGGGTGCCCAAGGCCGAAGGGAGATGCCGAATCATGGGGGGATGTGAAGACATCGCACGCGCCGAATGATGCAAGGGTGCCGAAGGCCGAAGGCCGATGCCGAATCATTGGGGGGATGTGAAGACATCGCACGCGCCGAATGATGCAAGGGTGCCGAAGGCCGAAGGCAGATGCTCAAATTATTGGGGGGATGTGAAGACATCGCACGCGCCGAATGATGCAAGGGATGCCGAAGGCCGAAGGCATATGCCGAATCATTGGAGGGATGTTTAGACATCGCACGCGCCGAATGATGCAAGGGTGCCGAAGGCCGAAGGCAGATGGTAGGAGGTGCCGAGGGCATGGCTCAAAAGGGTGCCGAGAGCACTCGTGAAGGAGAACAACATAGCGTTTTGTGTCGCTTCCCACAGACGGCGCCAATCCGTTTGCGCTAAAACTAGACGGGTAGTAAGTAGGCCAACTTAAAGATGAGGTGGATGCTGAAGGTAAGGACCATCGGTGTGTGAGAGCATTCGGTAAGTAAATAGGCATGCATACAGAAGACAAATGTACGTGGTTCACCCGGAATAATGGGCTACGTCCACGGAGAAGTATGTTCTCATTACGATATTGTGAGTATACATTGCACATGGATTTAAACTCAAGGGGAAGAGAAAGAATACCGAAGGCTGAAGGTCGGAGGATGAAGATCTGGCTGAAGGCCAATGTTCTGTGGGCTTGTAAATGGGCTCATGGGTGAGGCCCAAGTCAGCCTCCAAGCTCTTCTCTTTTTTTCTCTCCCTTCTTGAAGGGGAGAGGTCTCCTTTTATAGGGAAGGGAGAGTCCCCTTCTCTTGTGTTTTGTCGATGTGGGACTCAATTCCCTTTGCTTGGATTGGCTTGGGAATGCTTGGCCATATATTGTACAAACATCGAGGACCTCAAATGCAGCTAAATACTCTCTTAGCAACTAAGCTCCAGACCCCCCCTTGCAACTATTTCCGAATATTATTTTGAAAAATTTAGTTATATACTCATTCTTAGCATTAATGATATAGATAAACTCTACACCATTTAATTTCTATAAACAAACAAAAAAAACCCAAAAAATGACAGCTGGCCTTATTGAATATAATTTTGATTATTAAATTACTTTGATGTCTTATTGAGTGTTTTGGGTTTTTTTTATGAGGTTTTGGGATTGGGGTTGGGTTTGTTTTAAGAAATCGATAGCAATTTTATAATTTATAGGAAGTTCGAAGCCTCTTTGTTATTTTGTAAATGGGTTTTTGGTGTGTTTCTTCATGTATAGTTTTTTATTTATTAATTTGAGTATCAATATTGGATATAATAGTGAATCTCCCTCTTTATTTTCAAGCTATCATTTCACTCACCTCACCCTTAATATGTCCACTTAAATCTAGACCATACTGGCAAAAAAAACAAAAAAGGAGATTCACTATTATACCCAATATGGGAGCCTAAATTATAACAAAAAAAACTATATGAAATGGACTTTAGAAACACACCCAGAAGCTCATTTACAACATAACAAAAAGGTTTTTAACTTCTTTTAAATTACAAAACTGTCATTGATTTCTTAAAACAAACTCAATCCCAAAACCTCATAAAATAGTCCAAAACACTCAATAGGGCATCAAAGTAATTTAATAATCAAAATTAAATTCAATAGGGTCAGCTGCCATTTTTGGGTGTTTTTTGGGTTTGTTTATAGAAATTAAATGGTGTATAGTTTATTTATAGTTTTAGTGTTAAGAATGGGTATATGTTTAAATATCTCAAAAAAAATATCCTAACCCTAATGTTTTGTCCTTTTTCACCGAGTTACTGTTTACTACTTTTTCACCCACACTTGTGTCTTTTTTACCGTGGAATATATTCTATGTTTCGTCATGGATGCTCTGGCAGTTTCTGCAGCGGGGAAACTCCGTTTTCTTACTGAAAAAAAGAACCTTTTTTGTCTGCCAAAAAAGAAGAAGCCTTTTTAATAGTTTCGCATTCCCCAGCATCTAATTCTTGACGGTCTATCTTTACATGCTGTATTGTAGTTTAGGCTTGTGAGAGCTGGTATTCAATTTGAAGTTTTCTAGGTGTTGTTGCTCTGTGCAAGTTTCTGATAGAAGATGAGCTCTGCAACTTTCAGCTCCAATTTTCTTCAAACTGGGTGCCTCAGGAAGGTATGTATTCATTAAGATTTCTGTTTGTTTTCTCAGAAAATGCGGGCAAAAGAAACCCAGTTAAAGCCCTGCATTGTAAATTATCAGTCAATTAGAAACTTTGATTTGTTGTGTTAGTGTTTTCATCATAAAAGTTGAACTTATTATTGAGGTTTGGTAAATGCAGGACGGGTTTAACAATCCAAAGGATAAGAAGCGAAATGTAGGGAAGGTGTTTGTTAAATGTTCCGTGAATACAAAAACCCAGAAAGCAGAAAAGGAAGTTCGACTTGGTGTTCTTGGAGCCAGTGGTTACACTGGTTCTGAGGTAGTGGCTCACTGACAAACCCTTTTGTTTACCATTTCTTATTTTAACTCAGAGCAGTAATGTTAAGTATAGATGAGAATTGAATTGGGTTAGATAATTATGTACTCAATATTTAAGTAGTTCCATGGTTTTATGGCTTACAATGAGCTGAGATTATCCTTCTTTCTGGAAGATTGTTCGGCTGCTGGCAAACCATCCTCACTTTGGCATTACCTTGATGACTGCTGATAGAAAAGCTGGACAGTCGATTGGATCGGTGTTTCCTCATCTGGTTTCCCAAGTAAGAATTTCTATGATTTATGTGTTTCCTCTAAGGGCCAAAGACTTGAATTTAAATATGATATCTTTCTTTTTCTCTTTCTCTTTATATTAGCTTAAATATTGGTGCATTCCTATGGTATGGTTGTGCTCTGTTAGTTGTTGTCATGGTCAATTTGATGATGGGGTTTCAATCATTTGATGGTGGTGTTTGATCATGGCATAATTTTCCATACTTTGGAATTACATTGCTTGGCTTTCTGTGTTTGCAGAATCTGCCAAAAATGGTTGCTGTCAAGGATGCTGATTTTTCTGATGTCGATGCTGTATTTTGTTGTTTACCAC
The DNA here is from genome assembly GCA_018703695.1 of Prunus fruticosa. Taxonomy (NCBI): domain Eukaryota; kingdom Viridiplantae; phylum Streptophyta; class Magnoliopsida; order Rosales; family Rosaceae; genus Prunus; species Prunus fruticosa. The sequence continues at coordinate 31,373,436 of CM031924.1, forward strand.
ACGGAACCACACAGGTTTTTTTTTTTTTTTTTTCCTTTGTATCAGTCAATCCTTTCTGATTTACTGAATCTCCTCCTGAATTTCTAACATATATATGTTTGTTATTTCAATTGCAGGAAATTATCAAAGGCCTTCCCAAGAGTTTAAAGATTGTTGATCTGTCTGCTGTATGCTTTGAATAGCACTACCATGCAATGCTTTTGGGATTTCTTATAGGCACTCATCAACTATAATCACGTTTTTAATTTTATGTGATGGTTTTTTCAGGACTTCCGTCTACGAGATATCTCTGAGTATGAAGAATGGTATGGTCAGGCACATAGAGCACCAGAATTGCAGGTAAGGTAATTTCTTCTGCATATCTAAGCATCTATGGAATTATAAAGTCCACCAAGCATTACTGTAGGGATAGATTGAATGTTAACTTCAACTTTCAACAAAAACTCTGGCCTGTTAAATTTGTTGTCATAAAGTTCACCTTTGTTTTGCAGCAAATGTATATGACAAATAAAACTCAGCACCATCTTCCTCTTATTTCTTTAAATTATTGCTGTGCTTATTTTAACAAGCATTTATCTTCCTGGATCCAGAAAGAAGCTGTATATGGTTTGACAGAGATTTCAAGGGAGGATGTAAAAAGTGCACGCCTAGTTGCTAATCCTGGTTGCTATCCAACTTCTGTTCAACTTCCCCTTGTTCCACTGATTAAGGTTTGTGCCTTGTAAATGAGTTCTCTGCCAATTGCATGCTTTTATGAAATATGGGCTTGAGATCAATTCACTCACTGTTTGAGATGTAATAATGTAGCTGAGATACAAACCCATATACATACAGGAGGGTGTCACTCCTGGAAACTCTTTAGAGAGCAACAAAAGTGGAAAAATGAAATACTATGTCTTAAAACTCCTGCGCACTTATTATGCATACTGAACCACCATGCACTAGGAGGGAAACCAAGACATTAAAATTCCTTGGAATGTTACAGAAAACAATCTTAAAGTGATAAACTTGTATAAAGGCGAAGCTTCAAAACTTGGTTTTATCTATGATTCTATTGGAAGTACATACGATATCACAAGTTAAAGATTTCTTCAGAGCAGAAAAAAGAAATAAAAATATTTGATCCTTGAAAATATGAAACTAAAGGTATGCAGGTGGCATGAATTACGAACTGTTTTAAAGTTTGGATATAAGCATTGCTTTCTCATGAATTATGTTTTAGGTAGCCATTATAATCGTATAAATGGAAGTTGTCTAGTCACTAGCCTCATGCCAGTTATGCTGTTCTTTATTCCCAATGGTCCTGGCACATGCCTTATGGTTCTCTTATTGCATTTTCCTTGCAGGCTAATCTCGTTCAACCTAAAAATATTATTATTGACTCAAAGTCTGGTGTTAGCGGAGCAGGTTAGGGCTTGATTTCAGTTTCTAACATTTCCTTGCCAAACTTTACCATATATGTGCCCCTAGTGCTCCCATCAATTATGCCTGCGACCTGGTTACTTTTGCAGGACGTGGTGCCAAGGAGGCAAATTTGTACACTGAAATAGCTGAAGGCATATATTCTTATGGCGTTACCCGTCATCGCCATGGTAAGATTTTGGATTTGTAGAAATTTAAATTTTACACTATATGACATGTTCAGTTACTTCCTAACTTGAGCAAAATACACAGAATGGGTGATTAAGCTAAATACACAGAATGGGCAATTAAGCTAAATACACAGAATGGGCTATTGAGATAAACACAAATAATGGGAAATAACTTTTAAAAGTGTGTATTTACTTCTTTACTGAGAACATATGCCGGAAAAGATGCTTAAAGAATTCTGGTAAGTGGAGAGAAACAACAGGTAAACAGCTTCTTTGCTACACCTCTCAAACTCAAATGCTTGTTTTTTTACACCATTGAACAAACATGCAGTTTGGGAACTGTAGTCTTACATAATAGATGTAGAACTTCAAAACTCCGATGTTTGTAGTAAGAATCTGGTTTAAATAAAGAGAAACAAGGGGTGAAGGGCTTCTTTGCTACACCTTTGAAATTCAGATGCTTGTAAGTTTTATACTGTTGAGGAACATGAAGGTTAGGAACTATAGTTTTTCCTTTTTACTGGCGTCTTCTGAATGGAATAGATAAGTGGGGGTTGACTGTGTTCCTTCATTGACTGGACTGAGTGGTCTCTCTTAGATGACATAACTCTGGAATTTACTGGTGTATCTGGCTGATGTTCATATTGAAAGTCTAGGCTTCAGAAAATGGTGTATCTGCATATTCTGGATACTTGTACGAAGTTACATAAACAGTAGACAGCATGTGTTGTTTTTTATTTGATTTTGATTACCTAAGGTAGTGACCTGGATTTTATCTTTGAAATTCAGTTCCGGAAATTGAGCAGGGACTATCTGATGCTGCAAATTCAAAAGTAACTGTTAGTTTTACTCCACATCTAATGCCAATGGTAACTATTACTCTCATATGCAATTAGAGATTCCGTATTTTACAATTGATTTTTTGCTGTCAGACTAAGCATTATTTTACTTTTGTCTTTTAGAGCCGTGGTATGCAATCAACTATCTATGTGGAACTGGCTCTGGGGGTAGAAATCAAGGACTTACGCCAACAGTTGAAGTTATCCTATGAGGTATATACTGGTTATATTTTTGTTCTGCTGGTTGTGTACTTATCTGCTGCATCTACGACTGATGTAGGATATGGGTGAATTGAGTGTTTAGGTAATTTAGCGGAAGCTAAAACAAAGGAAAACAGATGTCCGCATCAACGACCAAAAAAATCTGATGCATCTACAACCAAAAAAAAAAGAATTTATGCATCTCTGATGCTCAGTGGGAATAAAAGCCAATACATTGAAGTTTAAATGCACACCCCACAGACACACTCATATAGTTAAAACTGTTTAGTAGTTTGGTTTAATAAATAAAAGTTATTTACATACCTGTCAAGCAAGAATTTTCTTTCATAGATTCCCATATCAGTGAACAATTATTTGCATTAGTGGAGCTAGACTATCATGGCTTAACAATCTGCCAGAATTATGTGTTACTTGGTTCATAGGATTCACCGTTCAAGCTAGTTTTTCTTTTGGCCAAAACAATGTGTAAACACCCAATGATAAATGCCAAGATATTGAGTGCAGGACTTCTGCTTATGCTGCATTGATTAATAAAACATAAGTCAGTCAGATAAATTACCAGCGTCCCTTAATATCCTTGGCAATTTGGCAGTTGCACTAGGAAGCACATTATTTGTGCAATCATATTGCTTGTATGTTTTATAATGTTTTTTCTCTACTCTCTTGGGTGATGGGTGAAAGTATTGATTATTCTTTTCTATTTCCTTTTTTCTTTTGCAGGATGAAGATTTTGTCGTTTTGTTGGATGAAGGAATTGTCCCTCGCACTCATAATACTCGAGGATCTAATTATTGTTTCATCAATGTCTTTCCTGATCGGATTCCTGGAAGAGCAATAATAATTTCTGTTGTATGTTCATGTTCCCCATCCTTGTATTTTGAAAAAAAATTGTGCTTCTATGTAAGTGTGAGCTTATGTTATTATCGGCTGACAGCTAAACTTTCAAAATGTTGGTGCAGATTGATAATCTTGTCAAGGGAGCTTCAGGTCAAGCCTTACAGAATCTTAATGTGATGATGGGGTTTCCAGAAAGCACAGGGCTTCTTTATCAGCCCTTATTTCCTTGACATGTTAATTAATCACACATGAGTAAGCAGGCAAGTCTAGACTAAAACTTTCGTTTTGGATATGCAAACCCCATTTTCTCATCTAGGAATTTTTCGATCCCCACCATTTTGGTGTTCTATTGTCCTAGTGGCTCTCTTTTGCATAAATGGCACCAACTTTATAATATTTGATATCGGGAGATAGGAAAGCCAAATTGTTGCTACCCAAATTGCATATCATGCCATGTTTCTAATAGCATCCAAGGTGTAAGACCACCATAAAAGACTACCTTGTATGACATCTGTATTCTATAATACCATCACAGGTTCAGCTGGGGTTGTCTTGTCCCAAAGTTATAATTTTGGCCTTGATTTTCATCTTCCGATCTCCTGCTTCTCATGCAAATTAAGCCAAGATTAAATATTTTTTCCTTTTTTTATTCTCATGCAAATTGATTTTCATATTCCGATCTCCTGATAACTTACATTCCGCTGATTGTGTTGCAGGTAATTAAGGTGTAGAAAGGCCGTTTGCATGAGCTGCGTGACTATATCTGGGAGTTTACTTTAGTTATACAAGTTTAGAAATATGTTTTACCTGTTGTGTTTAGAGATTTTGTATCCTCTTAAATGCTAGCCTGTTTGATTTGATGGCACTTAATCATGAAATAATTTTACACCTATTTCTCGGTCTTACTGTTATGCCACAGATAGTCCAATAAAATTTACCATGTAATTTATTGTGGTAAACTTAAAAATAAATGCATACTTTCATTAATCAATTACTCATCAGCTCGAGACAACTTTATTAAATACTCAAAAATTTGTCAGATGCTTATGTTGAAATTACAAGGACTTACAAGAGGTTTGTAACTCAAGTAGTTGATAGCATTTATCTTTGCATCCGAGGTTAGTTCCTCTTTCCCTGTATCTATTGTGTCAAAAAAAATAAAATTACAAAGACTTAATTCATTAAATAAATAATAGTGTTCATGTCATGCGAAGCCAATAATACATTTTTCATATATAAATCACCTATCAAGCTCAAATGAACCCAAGTCATGTGGTTTACGGGATTTGCATGAGGGATTGTGGTGTGAAAGGTTAAAAGCCCCACAAGGCCCAAGGAAGCTCTTAGATAATGGAGACTTTGGGCTAGCTACTTGGGAGCACCAAAGTCTAAGCCCATTACTTAGAGTTCTCCAATGTAGATGAGCAAATGAGATATTTTTCAAGCACTTCCTTTTACCCATAGAAAATAGTTATTTTCCAATGCCTACCTTTACCTGCTGGAAAATAGCATGCTCCAATGCTCCCTTTTAACCATTGGAAATATGCTGGTTTCAGCACCTTCTTTGACTTATTGGAAATAAAGGAAAACTCTCACCTTCTATAAATTTGGAGGCATTTGCTAGGGCAAATCAACCACTCTTGGTTGCTGCAAGCTCTCAGCAACCATGAGAACTCATCTTCCTTCCTCCTTTCAGCTTGCAAGCATTCTAGTGGCCATTCCAGCCATCAACCTTCATTCTTTGGCTCTCCAAGCCTCCAGCAGCCATCGACCAACCATCTCTTTGTTGCTCAAGCACCCTAGCAACCATCAAACCATTGTCCTTCCTCCCTTCGGCTCCTGCAAGCATTCCAGCCATCCTAGCCATTCCTCAACCATAACAACCATGTTTCCTACTTTCTCACTCTTGAAATCCATCATCTTCTCTATAAAGCCTCACCAAGCATAACTCCAAGCTTTTCCTTCCTTTCAAGCTATAAACATCATAGCCTTCAACCCTCAAGCTTTTCCTCCCATTATCCTTATCTTGAAACTCTTAAATTCATAAAGCCTCATCAAGCATAACTCCAAGCTTTCCCTTCCTTCCAAGCTATAAACACCATAGCCACAAACAACAAATTATCAACACCCAAACTCAAACATATCCAACACCAAGCCAAGCACAGGCATTCTCATTTGCTAAACTTGTGGATCTTTATCTCCCACACTCCAAGCTCTCATGTCAAGCTCGTATAATCTCATATCAACATCAGCAAGTCATCTTTAACTCTTCTTCAAGTTGCCGGAAACATCAGACGAGTCATCTTCAACTTTTCGTGAAGCTGCCAAAAACATCAGCACCAAACACGGGCCGCTGGAAGAAGAATAGAGTACTCCCATGGGACTTGCTTCTCCCTTGAGGGATGCTTTGGGCCAAGTCCTCGCTAACTCAGAAAAAATGACAATGAGGCTTGATTCACCACTCTATAACGGTTCAAGAATCAACAAGCCCGAATGAGACTTCCCAATGGAAAAAGACCCCAACAAAAGGATGTTAGGGCCTTTATTCTATATGAATGTGTTAGAGTACGTCGTAGCATGATTTGAGAGACTTATTGGTTTAGGATATAGGGTTTTTATTAGGGCATAAATTGTGCGATCGTGATGCGAGAGTAGTGCAAAAAGTATAACTCATCATACTTCCGTTCGTTCGAATGTATGATTTAATGACATAGAATTTGTAGCTCAAATCGCTAATAATACATACAACCAAAGTTATGTTTTTAAATTAGTGTACAAGTGTAATGATATGAAAGGCCAAGGTGTAAGAAGCTTATCAGTAACGAGAGGAGAGCTCAATTTAATTTAAATTATTCAATAAAGCTTCACTTCTATATAATTCTTCATTTTCTTTTGGTTGAACTATGTATTTATTTTTATAAAATGTGTTTCTCAAACCGAAAAATAAAAATAAAAATTTATGGACGGCCCATTAACTGGCGGCCACGAAGGTACGCTTACAATATGGCGGCAGTAGCGGATCCCAACTCCATCCCTTAAACCCTCCTCTCTCACTCTCAATTTCCCACACCGAAAATTCCGTCTGCGACTATCCGACATCGAAGAGTTTCTTCAGTATCTTATCCTCCAACAAATCCAGCCATGCCGTTTCGAATCAAAGAAATCATCACCTAATTTTTTATTTTATTTTCAATTTTACTGGAAAAGGGCTCGAGCATTGTAAGCAATGGCAACTCTTTATCCTTCTCACTTGTTATCTGCCTCCGCCCACCTCCAAGCCTCCGCTAAAATCAATCTTCGGGCTCATGCTCCTCCTTCTGTTTTTGGGCTCAAGGTGAGCTTCTAATTTATATATTTTTATTTTTTAAAATTATGATAATATATATGGGAATCTTCTTAGAACAGAATTGAAATGGGCATTCTTGAATCTTGTTGTGTGAAGATTAAATTTTCTTGATTTTGAATGTTAGGAAACGTGTTTCTGGAATTGTTTTCAATCTTATGTTCATTTGTGGTAGAAAATAATATGTGCTTTCAACTTTTTATTGTATGCTGTTATGTTTGGTTGATGGGCAAAACAAATGCACAAAATGGGTCTAGAATTGTCAGCACAATCATATTGTGATTTAAACGATTACGTTTTATGTTTTCTGAGGAAATAAATTTAGAACCTCACATCATCTAATTTATCTGAATTCGGAACCGCTGACTTTGGCAATGTTATGTTTTAGTGAGTAACTTTCCCCATGAATATCAAACTAGTTGGCATGTAGCTTTTGTTCAATTGGGTTGTGTAGCTTCCTCAGTTAACAAGTTTCATTTTGTTGTTGAAGTGTTTGGCACAGTGTAGTAAACTGCATGCCTTTGGTCAGAGTGTTAAGCTTTCTGGGTTGCGTCAGAATTCTCGGTACAATATCTCGTGTGCGGTAAATATGACTGCAGGACAGTCGGATGAACCTGGGAAGATAAAATTCGATCACCTGATTAATAAAGCAAGAAAATTGTGGGAAAGCTCTCCACAGCCAGTCAAGATCTTCCCTTGGAAAAGGGCCGTGCAAAACTTTATTCAACTCGTCGTTGACCTTATACTAGCAGTTGTCAAATACTTATCTGTACCTTTGCTGGCTGTTTCCTCCCTTAGTGAAATGTCCTACTGTGCACATGCGAAGAAGTTGTTTTTAGTTCCTATTCCAGTCCTCATTGGAATGGCTATTGCGGAAGTCTTAAAACTGGCAGCCTTGGATGCTTCCCCACTTCTTAAGGTAAAGTTATTTTGCTCAAACCCCTTACTTGTGGCAGAAAGATTTAAACAAGTACAGAGTTGGGGGTGGGTTTCTTCAGGAATCTGGTTCTTCTTTGTTTGCTATTATCTTACTCAAAATATCGTTATTTTTATTTATTTAAAGTCAATGTTATGAAATAATTGATGACTGCAACATAGTTTTCCCCATTTGCCTTTTGTTTTTATTTTTCTGTCTATTTGTTTCCCTCCTTTAGAATTGCAGCACACCCTGATTTGAATTTCTCATTTTCAGTGTATCTTAGAGTGTCCTGAATCTTTTTGTGAGTTCATTCTATGGGAACAGTTCTTGCATAAGTGAAGGAATGAAAATTAAACTCGGTTATTTACTATTGAAGCTTATTGTCTGGTTTTAATTCTCAGGATGCAGAAGTTCCCTGGCATCTGATTGTCATTTCAATCTTCTTCACACTGCTCAAATTGCCAGGTCCATATTACCCATTCTGGGGGAAAATTTTAATCCCACACTTGGCTAATGGGGGGTTGTTAAGGACATTATGGTTTGCATTTTTGTGGTATAGAAGGCCCCAAAGGGTATTGAGAATGGCACCGTCACAAAATTCTGAAAGTGGCAGTCAATCTGAAGTTGAACCAAATAAGCTCTAATTCTTGCGTCCAACCCTGCACCAGGTATTTGTTAACTTTTTCAGGTTTTCTTTGTTAAGTTTTACGCTGTTCATCGTGGCCTGTACCCTACCACTTTAGAGTAGGTATTATACATCCCCCTTGTCTCCCTGAGGCTTTGGGTTTTCATGTCACAGACCTGTATGCTTTTGCTTGCTTGAACCTTTTAAGTAATAAGATTTAGGGCTTCATCAAATAATTTTAACTCTCTCTTTTGATATAGGTGAAATTTTATCCAATGAGGTGATCAGTGCCATTGATTGAGAAATTACTCAAAGTGGGAAGTGGCATCAATTCGGAGCTCAAACGGTGGTTCTGAAGTTGCCTTTGGTGGATTGATAACTGCTACACTCGTTTGCCTAATTGGACAGCCTTTTTTGCTCTTTATGTTTCTTTTCTTTGTTGTGGGAGAGGGAGACTTTGCAAGTGTCAGATTATTCTTGTTGTTAGGGTATAGCACACTAGCATCCTTATTACGCAGCCGGCATCGCACCATCTCAAAGAAGCGTTGATACTTCATCTGTAAATTGTTGAAGCTCTCTGTCCTGATTGAATCCACTCAAGCATTCTTCTGCTTGGGCTACCAACAGATAAATGGCATGAGAGCGATGACTTGAGGAATTCTTGGTCATTCAAATTGTCAATTTGAGATATTTGATCTTGAGGAATTCTTTGTAAGCTAAATGCGATGTCTATCGGCAAGGACATGTTTTCGTGGTTGAATTTTGAGTAGATCAGAATATTTATAGCTGAAATTAGTTCACTTTCATGCCTAATTCAATGAGAGCATGGCAATGGCATCCATCCACTATTAAGCTGCCAAAATAAATAAATAAATAAAAATAAAAAGGTTATATTTAATTAATATTTTGCCTAAAATAAATTGCTCAAATAGGAAGCAAAAAAGACTTAATCTTTAATTTTTTTGAGCCAAAAAAAAAATTCACAATTTAATCTAGAAACGACGTCGTCTGGACAGATTTCATATTTTCAATCAGAGCCCTATGTAATCTGTTATGCCAAGTCTTTACCTCCTTTCACTTCCCTCACCTTGTCTGTCTCTCTCTCTGTCTCTCTCCCTCCCCAATTGGTCGGCGAGTCACTCACTGCGTCATAGAGCGATTGCACCATGAAAGAAGACCAAGACCAACACCAAGAAGCCACCGCCACCGGCGACAGTGCAAAGCGAAAGCTGGAAGACAGCAGTTTCAGCATCGAACTGGCCAAGCAGAAAGCTCAGGAAATCGCCGCCCGACTCGTCAGTGACGCCGAGTCAAAGCGCCCTCGACTCGAAGAGGAGCCTTTCCAGCCTAGCCCCGTCTTCAACCCTCCTCCCTACCCTGGTACTCCTTCATTCTTCCAATGCTTTGCTCTTTCTAGGGTTTTAGTCTTCCAGTTTTGTTAATTTATTACTATTCGCCTCTACTGTTAATTGAAAATTAAAAAAAAGGGAAATAATTGTTAACTATAGCGCAAGAAATGTGGAGATTTTGGGGTTGGATTGTGTGTGAATGGAAAAAAAAAAAAAAAAGGAGAGTTCTACTTTCAGTCTAGCTCTTTGGTCGTTAAACCTAACTTTAGGTTTAGGGAATTTAGGTGATAGTGAGCACTTGGGATTAAGTAATGAACTACTCCACCCCTGGACTGTTTGAGCTTTTGTGGAGCATCTGATGCTCAATCATGGGTATCAGTTCCCACGAGTGCTCAATGTCCTCTTTTTTGTTTGTTTAGTTTTTAAAGAAAAAAGAGAGCCTGTTGCTTGGATGTCATACAGTAGTTAAATATAAAGATTTGGGCTATTTCTTGTAGTGCATCTGCATGTTTGAATCCAAGATCCTCTCCCATTGTTTTAGGAGTGTGGTGTTATATTTTCATACAAGCATCCCCATTTTTAGAACTGCATGAGACCTTCGTTTTCTAACTAAAAAGTTGGTTCAGTTTCTTTTACCGCGCAATCAGGCCAGTCTTATGGTTCTCCAGGCACAAGCAAGAAAATAACTATACCAAATGGGAAGGTACTTTGTTGGTTTCTTGCTGCTCCTCGGACTGTTTTCATGGCATAATGCTGATGAAATTGGATTTGTTTTGGTAATTCCGTCTTTCAGGTTGGGGTAATTATTGGAAAAGGAGGAGAAACGATAAAACAGCTGCAACTTCAGTCAGGGGCCAAAATCCAGATAACCAGGGATTCAGAAGCTGATCTTAGTTCTCTAACTAGGGATGTGGACTTGACGGGTACGTCTGAACAGATCAGTAGGGCAGAACAACTTATCAGTGATGTCATAGCAGAGGTGAAAGCTATGTTTATATTGGTTTGTGCATTGATGTTCTTGCTGTTTCATGATTCAAAAAGTACCATTCTCTCAAAAAATATTTTTGTTGTACAGGCAGATGCAGGGGGCTCTGCTCCTCCCTCTACAAATCAAGGATTCAACTCAATCCAACCCGGAACAGATCAGTTTGTCATGAAAGTTCCCAATAATAAGGTAGATCTGTTGGATATTTTTCTTTTTAGATGAAGCTAATGCTAATGTAACAGTGTCATGCATGCACTCATTATTGTCATAGGTTGCTTTAATTATTGGCAAGGGAGGTGAGACTATCAGGAATATGCAAAGCAAGTCAGGAGCTCGTATTCAGGTGTGTATTTTAAGGAGGGTAAAAGTAATCATGGGAACTTATACTATCTCATAATTCCATTGGTTGGTCACATGTATTTTCAAATAGAAATTATAACAACCTTGTCAAAATAGTAAAATACAATTATGACACTTGGTTCATATTTGCAATCTTACTGCATTAAAGTCAACTTGATTGGTTTGATGGTTTCAGAGCATTTAGTTTTTTGGCGTGAAGAGGATTGGAAATTAATAGCGTATAAATTTAGTATGGGGGCAGAAATGGCCATTGTGTTGAGTTTGCATCCATTAGATTACTATAGTACTATTCTCCTTTATAAAAAAAAAGGAAATTTTTTTTTACTATAGCACTCACTTCTCTTGTTATACTAACCTCTTTATTTGAACCAATCCTGGAAAACACTTTATTTATTATTTGGAAAACTAAACCTAAGTCCGATTAAAAAAAGCATGAAAACCATAGTAAGAAATATGTTTATCCTTTATATATAAGTGCTTTGAAAAATAAATAACTTAACCTAATGAACATGAAGTGTGCATTAAAAAATTGTGGATGTTATGTTTACGTAATGATATTTTATGCTCAATGAGAAATACAAATTATTGGAACTAATTTTAGCAAAATAACATATTCTTTTCAAAATTTTGAGTTGTTAAAATTACATGGTATGTAACTTCTTAAATTTTTATCGTATAACTTTATATGAAAAATATAATTGTTATGTTAGTATAGCATCATATTATGTAGTTGAACCTTTAAAACTTGACCCTCTGCCACTTTTTGTTCAATGATCGGTCTGTTATTTAGAGCATTGCTTTTTTTTCTTTTTAGGTTTAAATGTTTATCTACTATTTTTTATTCTAAAGCTGTCGAGGACTCAAACCTTTTCTGTGTCATATATATGTTCCTGAAATAAGATTGATAGCATAAGCATTTTTATGGAATGAAAATTGCCTCACCACATGGAACAAGTCTTGCATGCCATTTGTCACGTAAGTTCCTACATCTTATCTCCATTATATTTAATACATTATTTTGGTTCAGGTTGTACCACTGCACCTTCCTCCTGGTGATATGTCAGCTGAGAGATCAGTATATATAAATGGAGTGACAGAACAAATTGAGGCAGCCAAGGAATTGGTCAACGAAGTAATCAGTGGGGTGAGTCATCAGTGGTTTGTTGGTTACCTGTTTTTGCATTCAACCTTTTTTTTATCTTTTTCCTAAAAGTTCAATTTTAAAAAAAGTATGATCTTATGATAAAGGATTAGCATTGCTTTCTACTTACAACAATTGACCTTTTAATCTGATGAACAAAATCTTGTTCGGGTTAGCATTATCAGATTTTCTTCCAAGTCTTTCTTTGACAAGTTGCTTGATGGTCATTCTTTATCAATTGTAATCCTATACAATGACCATCGAGCAACTTGTCAGAGGGAGAGGGAGAGAGACAGAGAGCAAGAAAGAGAACATTATATTTTGCTTCATTATTGGTTTCAAGTGCAACTATTTTATAAGGATTATTCAGAAGTTTTCTTTTTAGGGACTGGAATAGTGGTTTTTAGGACTGGTTTTCTTCCTTGATGTGGTGTATAGTTTTCTTTAAAATTGTTCTGATAGCTAAGGTTGGAGCACTGGTCCTCTTTTCATCACTTTGTACTCTTCCTCTATTTACTCAAATTTTTTCTTATAATTTTGATTGAATGTCAGAAATTTTGGCCTAAATTTGAACTCGGTTTCTGGTTAAATTCTTCTTGTACTGATCGGTCCAAATGCAGACATAATTGGCAATTGAAACATTCAGTTCCCATTACCCTTCTCATCATATTATTCCTCTGAATTACTGGATTGTTGCTTCTTGGTTAGTTCTATATATTCTGTCCTTGGTTTCACTTCTGCAGAAGCGTTTAGTAAATACCTCTGGAACCAATAGCTATGTGCAGCAGTCTTACGCCCCTCCTGGTAATTGGGCCCCACCAGGACAAGCTCCAATTCAGCAACAGCAGCCTCATTATGGGTACACACAACCAGGAAGCTATGCACCTCCTGCCTCGTACTATGGTAACTATCCTACCCAGGTAGCAGGTTGGGATCAGTCAAACCAAGTACCCAGCTCTCAACCACCTCAAGAAAGCAGTGCATATAATTACTATGGACAACAACCTCCGATGGGCTCAGCTCCCCCAAATCCTAGCTACAACTACAACCAGACACCCCCTGTCGCCAGCCATGGTTATGATCAGGGTTACGCTCAGCAGCCACCAAGTTATGGAAAAAACATCTCTGGTCAAGCTCCAGGGTCTGATCAGCAGCAACAATATGCAACTTCAGGATATGGGCCACCTGCAGCGCCATCCAGTGTAGATGGAAGCGCTTCCTCTCAAAGTACTCAGCCATCAGCTGCTTATCCAGTTCCATACAGCCAGCCACCAGCCAACTCTCAAGCCGGGTATTGGCAACCACAGGCTCAAACGGGCTATTACCAAACAAGTTATGGAGGGCAGCAGGCGGTTGAAGACCCTTCTGCAGCATCTCAGTCAGCAGTATATGGACAAGGTGGGTATCCTCAGCCAGACCCTTCCCATTATGGCCAAGCAGTGAATCCTCCTGTCAATGGAGAGTCACAGCATCAGCCACAACACCAGTCACAGCCACCGACCAATGGATATGTGGATCCATCAGGTTATGCAGCTGAAAAAACTGGTGAGAGGAATTCTGAGGAAGATCGCTCAGCCCCTGCAGCGGAAACTGTTGGTTCTGAAAGCTGATATTTTAGCTGGTTAAGGATGCCCTCTCTTACTTATTTCCTTTCTGTTATCTTTTTTCATTTTTGGAATGATTTTTCATTTTTGGAATGATTTTTCATATTGCTCTCACATACCATCTGTGTGGTTGCAAAGCATTATATTTCTAGCCGTAATATGTAGGAATATCTTGTTAGACACCCGTTTATTATGTTCATATGTGATGATTAGCAGTCAACAGCTAGTCCATGAGTTATCTTGTTTTTATGTTTGTTTAACTTCATAACATTTGTAGTCCCGAGGTCCATGAAATATTTTAACTGAATGGCACCAGATGAGCTATGAAGGTAATTTTGTTGTTTGACAATATGTTTGCAGTAAAAATTTTGCTACAAATATATCAATGGTTGATGCAAAAGATGGATGCTCACTTTTGAAGATTTTGTAAGCTGAGACATACGGTACTGTTTAAGTGCTTTGCTTTGGAAAGACTAGTCCTGCTTCTACGCACAAATGCACATCCTTGTTATTTGCTTACCCTTAAATAAGATTTAAAATTTTGTAATTACTTTTCAGAAGGTCCAAAAACTTTGAAAGTTTGAAATTGAAAAACGTGGGTTCCTTGTAAAACCTCTATTATCCAAAGTTACATATCATGTGATTTTGCGTTATTTGTAATTATGGATACAAATCGGGTGGCTTGGAAAGGCTAATCACTCCCAATCCTATTTTTTCGATTTGGAAATTTAAGTACAATCCTGTCGAATTAGAAACACAAATGTCTAAATTCAAATTAACGTCGGGTTGATCCACATCCTACTGGCGTTAACAATTACATAAGGTTCATTTCTTCTTTCCTTTGACCATGAAATGACAAAACCCGTCTTATATTTCCTACAATTCCTTCAAAAACATGTTTGGGAGAGAGAGAGGAGGGGAAACTTTCTGGAGAATGAGCACTGATACAATTTTCAGCAAACCACCTGTTACATTACTTGCGACAAGTACATAACAGTAGATAAATGCCACTTGTAATTAGTGGCAAAAACAAAGCAACGCAAATGAACAGAAGCTGCCACTAGAAAACGGAGAAATAAAGAAACACAGGCGGAGGATGGACTCCATTGCCAGGAACTCTCAGGCACTGAACCCTCCATTGCCAGGAAAGGCTAAAAACCCTTGCTCCAATTTCACATCAGCGGACCTGTGACTGAAGATAATAATTAGTTTCATAGAAGCAGGTCTTCTAAATTCCTGCTTGCACGTCATCCGCACCATGACCAATCATTCTGCCAACTATATTGCATAGACTATCTCTCCACTGCTGTCAATGTCGATGTCAGGATCAGACTCCAGATCCTCCTCCATGTTATCAATGTCCAGGCTGCCAGCAAGATACTGGTTGAGGCTGTTCGTCCCAGCCGCAGGTATTGTAGCCTCAGCAATTATCTGCATGATCTCATCAATGCTTTGCATGGGTTGATCAGGCTCTTCAAACTGGCTGTTTGTAGTGTTTTCAACCATGAGATCTGCTGGAAGGTTCTTCAGAAACCACTCATGGTTCCTAATCTCAGGAATGGTTATCCTCTGTCGCACAGAAAAATATTCAATGGAACTCAAATTAGAACATTGCTCTTTCTGTCCTTTGAACCCTAATCAGATATGGGGAGCAAGCCAGTGAAAGAAACAACTTGCAAAGCATATTTCTATATGCAGGAAAGAGAGTAGACTGCAAACCAGGAAAGAGAATAGGCTGCATTCCTGGTTTCTTTCAGAAAATGCAGCCTGTTCTCTTTGCATTTTGTGAAATCAGGTTTAGGGATGCCACATACATAGGAAGAGAATGAGAAGAATAAGTAAATGCAAGATCCTAATCAATTCATGTACTAGAATCCAGCAATAAGCAAATAGGACATGGATCAAGGTGGAATAATATACTGGTATAGGTGCACATGTATAATACAAAGAATATCACCCACCTTCTCTGGTTCTGCAACAAAAATCCTTGAGATTAGATGGCGGCACTCTGGAGATATGTGAACATAGTCAGGAATCGAGTACTGGACATTTGTTATACGCTGCAAAAGAGAAATAATCTTTCATTTTAGTTAAGTGTCATTGCTTCCCTGTTTCAGTATTGAATACGGTGCAAAAAATTACATGTATTGTCTTGCGGAAGTTTTTAGGCTCCCCAGGATCCTCAAATGGGTATGCACCAACCAACATGACATATAAGGTCACCCCACAAGACCAGACATCTGCAATCTGAAAGGCATACCAAAGTGGAGAACTATTAACATGACGTATTCAATTTATGTGAAAGCAGAGGAAAGAATAACCTTTATCCATCATGCAGAAGTACACAGCATTGAATCATGTATGCAGGGAATAGAGATTGAACATTGATTCGGAACAACCCTTTCTTTCTAAGGGGTGGTGAGTAATCAAATTGCCATATTTTAGAATGTGCATTTGCTTTCCTGAAGTTGTGTTTGCCTCAGGTTATCGTCAGTCAACACAAAAGCCCTCAAGAGTACAGTTTGTAAGGTACCAAAAACAAGCATAAGGCAAGAAGAAAAAAGTAACCCCCCCCCCCCCCCCCCCCTCAACCCCAACGTTTATGTATTGTGGTAATATCCAACAATCTTTTCTGGCTCATCCTTTCAGTTGCAGCTAGTTACCCATGGTCATAGTGTTTTAAATTTCTGCCAGATGAACTCAGAACTGAACTCCATATATCATGGTGGAATTGTTTTGACCTTGCGAGCTGCACTTTGGCCCCACTAGATTTGGAACTGATTTAAGGGTGGATTACTCATAAATTATTTATAGTGACAATTGAGATAGAAATAGGACAGCTTTACATACTCATAACTATAAGATAATGGGAGTATATGTTGCAAGTTATAAGTTGTAAGATAAGTGTTTTTTTTTTCCCAGAAAGTCTTAAGCTAAGTTAAATATATGCAAATACAGTGACAAATGAACTTATAAAGAATTGAATAGAGAAATAACTAAAAGTGCAACAAACATAATAAGAGACCATTAATCGAGATTACTTAACATGTTAGTTAAAAGAATTATCCTCTCCAACTTTAAATAGATTGATTCGTATGGATGAAAAACATTATTACCTTGCCATCATATTCTTTCTTAAGTAACACTTCAGGAGCAATATATGCAGGGGTGCCAACGGTTGATTTTGGTTGTGAATGAAGCACTGAGGACTGAGAAAAGAGACAGAGCCTAATTAGATGGATATGAAAGAAAAAAAAAAAAAAAGAACAAAGAAGGCAATAGCACACACAGGTAACCAATGAAAAATTAGCTTACACTTCACCATTATCACAAAAGTACAAGGGGCAGACAACTTCCTATGATGTATCTACCAGTTAAAAGGAAAACACACGTATTTGCATTCAAGGAACCATACTTTTCTAGTGATTTTCTGGATACATTTTGTTTTAAGTTTAATTACCGGAGATCTGTCATAATTTAGCACCCGACTTCTGTAAAATGAAGGCAAGGGCCCGTGCACAGAGAGAGAGAGAGACAGAGAGAGCAAGTCGTGTACCTTTGAGTAGCCAAAGTCACATATTTTTAAACGAGGAGCTGAACTTCCATCTAACAATGTGTTCTCCAACTTCAAGTCCCGATGGCACACTTGCTTCATAATGAAATGCAAAAATATATATCCAGTCAGAAATCTTGTAGGTATCAAAAGAATCACAATAGAGATAGACTGATTAGTCAGCATACCATTGCATGACAGTAACTGACTCCCGATATAAGTTGTTGGAAAAAGAAGCGTGCCTGCAACACAAGTGCATTAGAAATAAGTCGGAATCACTATTAGAAACAAAATTAATGAATTGGATAAGAACCTCATCCTCACTGAACCGCCCAGCATTGCATATCCGCTCAAAGAGCTCTCCTCCAGATGCATACTCCATCACAATAGCCAGATGAGTAGGGGTTAATATTACCTGCAATCAATAGTAACATTACTGAATCCCATGGAGGATTTAATCTGGGTGATTAGATGTTAGAAATTAACAGACCTCTTTGAATCGGACAATGTTCGGGTGCCTCAATGACCTGTGGTTTATAATTTCTCTTTGTACATTTTCATCTATCTGTTAGACAAAATATAGAAGTAGGGCAAATCAACAATGATAGGAGAGTATATGAATTGAACTACCAAGCAAAACAAGGCCTATTACAAGTCATACAGGACAATAGAAATTTATCTGGCATAGATAAAAAGATCTTGACCAATCAGATGACTTGTCTTACCTATATCACTGAAAAAATAAGATTAACTTCAACACACTCAATAAGAAGATAACATAAAATTGTTAAAAGGTTTTTTAATAATTTAACAATTTACAAAAGAATGCCAGCATAACCCATCCAGGAAAAGTCTTACTGCTTGTGATCTACTAATGAAAACCATTAGTCTACAGTCCTCAAATGTCATCAATGCTAACATGTTCAAATTCTATCTGACACAGTTGTATACTCATTTTCTGGCTCCATATCGAAGTCAGTTATAGAGTTAAAACTCAAATTTAGTACGTAGGTCTTGACAAGTTTCTTTCTCAGACATACTATTAATGGTTTTACTATATAGGTTATAGAATAGAAGGCCAATGCTAATTCTGGATTCTTTAAATATCCACGGATTCTCATCTTATCCATCGGCACCTAACTGAGAAGAAAAATTCATTCCAAAGAGGGATACAGACCAACAAACTGGGAAAATAGAAGGAAACAAACATTTAGAAATTTGCAATCCATAACAAAGGGAACTACTGGGCCAATGTAAGGTAAATTTGCAGTTCAAATTCATTGCTTCTTTCTTTTCTCTGGTTTATTCAGAAGTTTAGCAGAGGGCAGATGTTTATCTTCCATCCACCAATAGATTGTCAAGTTCCAGCTTTTTTACAAACAAAATCCTGAGCATTTAAGAATTCAAATCCAAGAAAAACAACTGTTTCTGTTTTGGACACTTCAGTAGGAAACTTATTAACCCTCAAGCAACAAATAAACAATCAACTTCCGGAAATTCCCATTCAAAAGACACACAAAGACAAAAACATTTTATGACCCACCAAAATCAATTTGAAACGATCACAAAAGGAAACTTTAATCGAGCATAAAACAAAAACCCCATCAACCTTCACCTATAAAAATAAAATATAAAATGTCAAGAAAACAGTGAATTCCCTCACATACAGAACAACTCAGTCAGAACTCAAAAACTCATCTAAAAGAAAAAAATAACAAAAAAGAGTAAAATTCAGACACTAACCTTCTCACCTCTCTCTATATATTTCACAGCAACAAGCTCATCAGTCTGCTTGTCCCTCATAAGCCTGGCAACCCCGAAATTTCCCGACCCAATATCACGAACGAGCTCGTACCGATCGCTGTCATGCATGATCGGCATATCCATGCCTGGCCCAACTGTGAGCACAGACCGATCCATCTCTCTCCTCTTTCCCTCTCCCTATATATACCAACAACCTTTAAAAAATAAAAAATAAAAAAACCTAATTAAGTTCCTCCACAAGCTGAGCTTTCTTTCTCTGTTACATTAGAGACAGAGACAGAGACAGAAACAATAGCAAAATGGCCCAAAACAGTGATCAAATCAACCGAGAAGGCGGTGGTGGAGATGACGTGGCAGGACGTGGACCACTGGATTGATGAAAAGCTGGTGGGTGAAGAAAAAGACCGAGATGGGTTCGAGCCCGTGAAGCTTCACCCACCTCAGAAATGGGGGGTTTCTCAGATTTTTGGCCAAAGAAAGAAGCTTTTTCCTTTTTTATTTTCTGGGTATTTTAGCACACTGATTGCAGAGGCGTTACGATAGAGCTCGTGAACCCAACCATCCCCTCTCCCTCTCTCTCTCTCTCTCTGTGCTGTGTTTTCTGTTTGTACAACTGTGTGGTTTTTCTTTTCTTTCAGCTCTTACTTCCTCCTCTCTCTCTCAGTCTGAGTGGGATTGTTTTTTTGTTGGTGTGGTATTTATCTGACTTTTTTGGGAAATGAATTTTTATGATATTTTTATGATTTCATCTGCTCCAGAGTCCAAGACTCGAGAAATCTTTAGGAGACAGGGCATGCAGATCACATCTATTTAGTGTCTCAAATTCAGTGAACTAAGAACATGTGCAATTATTTAAATACCCCCCAAACATATCAGTACTGTCCACATGGGGATAAGCTTTTCTGTTTCTTCTGGTTGTTTTTTCCCACACCTGGAATGCAATCAAAGGTAGATATTGTGAAGTGTCTCTCAAACCATGAAAATTGTTATATTGAGAAGGAAAATATCAGGGAGAACAACTGATACCAACTCTCTAATAGAGCATGAGACTCATTATATTGGTGGACTCAGCTCTATTAGAGAGTTGGTACAAGTTGGTCTAAGTTTGGCCTCCTAGGCATAACCCAATTGAGAAACATAAAGAAAGGGATGGCTTTGTATGGATTGGGAACACAATCCAATGATGGTAAGAAGTTTATATTCAAATTGAGAGTGACAAATGTAAGAGTATGTAGTTCAAGTAGTTAAGAGCAGTTATCATGAAATTTAGAATTTAAGATTTTGTATTCGATTCAACCCTCTCCAAGAATATATTGTATGTATTAAAAATGATAAACCTGTTGATCTAAGAGTCAAACCAAAGTTCACTTTCAATGCGAATTCCCATTATAGGAAGAGCTAGATCACATTCAATACAAATTTCCATTGTGGGTGTGCTCAAACTCACTTTGTTTACAATGCGGATTCGCATGGTTTATGATGAAGCTATACCCTAATAGAAGATGATAAACCTTTGATTTAAGTGTCAAAACATCATCTATTTGTGCATGGGTCAATTAGCTTAACCACATAACTACAAACTCATTGTCTATGAAAATCATTTTGGGGTAGTATTTTTATGATCAATTACATTCTCATTTGCTTTACTTTGTTTCTAACCTATACTTCCATTTAACTAATTATCACTTACATGTATTGATCCTAATGGTTCCTTAGGTTAAGAGGAAGTAATTTTTGTTATTATAAGGTTGAAAAATATACAGCATTGTGTATGTGTTAAATGATGATTAGTCAAACCCACCCCTCTCTGCAATCTGAATCTTTGACTTCCTCATCCTTAATTAAGGATGAGCTAGAGTAGTAGACCAGCATATCATTAATTTTGAAGGTAAAATTTCAAGGGCTTAAGAAAGGGACAACCTAAATCTTATGCTGCTCCCTGCTCTGTTCAAATCTTGGATCTCCTGCATTTTTATAATGGGGTGTGAGAGACAGAGTGGGAGTGACCAGCAAAAGAAGGGGAAAAAAATAGGAAACAACGGTGAGTGAGATTGTTGTTGCCTGACAAGTGTCAAGAAGGTGTGAGCAATGGGAAGATGGTCATCAAATTATTATTATATTATATTATCTTGGTCAAGTAAGTGGCAGTTCCTCATATCAAACTGCAGTTGAATACTAATTTGATTTTAACTGAGTTACAAGTTTTTCTTCATAATGAGGACTCTTACATCATTTATTATCATTTCATTTTCCAATTTGGAACCGGAGTAATTGAATATTTAAATACTTTACTTATACTGATCTTTTCCAACCACCACAAACTGACCTACCAAATTGCAAGCCTAGCTAGCTGGAATTGAGTTTTACTGAACATCACTGGAAAGGATTCTCGGAATAATGCTATTTCCGTTTCATGTAAATGTTTTTCCTCAGTACATAACCGGACCGCATAACAAAAATATAGAGCATTAAATACTTTTTGTAAAAATTTATACAATTTCTCTGTTGTCTTTATCATGCTTGGCTGGGCTCCTACTTCTGCAGGTTTCCAATTGGTTAAAAGGCACATTACCCATCTGTCTTATCCATCTTTTAACAACTAAATTTTTTTTATGTGAAGAGCATGTTTTCTTGATGACTAGGAACCAAGGATACTGATAGTCCGTTTGGCAAAGCAACTGACATTGGCACTATTTGCATTTTTGCACGACAATAACACCCAATTTGTCATCACACTTTTGTATTATATATATCAATATATTCCCTAATGAAAAGCCCCAAGTTCTAATCTTAAACTCGTAAGTCTTGTTTGGTGGCTCCCCTTCAACTATATTGGAATTGTCTAAGTCAATTTTTATGAGTCTTGCTTCTTTAGATGAGACTTATAAGAAACAACACGTATCTTTAGATGAGACTTATAAGAAATAATGTGTTGGATTATTGTCCAACTTAACAAGTACGGTTCTAACATTTATAAGTTCACTAACCGACGGTTAATACATTAGTCACATGCCAAGTCACCAAACGATGTTGTTAGGGACTAGCCAATAGGGGTCCAATTCGAACCTGGTTTACGCCTCAAATTAGAATTGAAATTGAAAATTACACACAATTTGCATACAAAATATTTGAGGAAACCGAGCCAAAACAATTTTTCAAATTGAGCTAGAGGTGAAGAAGGGAGAAAAATGAAGAGAGAGGGAAAGGAAGAGATGGAGAAGAAAGAAAGAAGGTGTAACAAGGAAAATGGCTATGGTGCACCAAAACAAAGAGATAGAGAAGAAAAAGAAATAGGTGTACAGTTGTTATTTAGGCATGTTTACTAATCTGTAATCGGGTAAGGAGGAATTGAATTGAGGATGAGTTGGAATATTGATTTCCATTGAAGTTGTTTACTCAACTATGTGGAATTGGGATAGGAAGGATATTGATTCCTTATAAGTTAAATTCCCCCGATTCAAACCCATTTGATTACTAAAATGCGCTTGGTTTAAATAAATTATTTTATATGCAAATTCTTGTTGGGATAAAGTGGATGGAAAATTAGAATTTTAAAAATCGTGTGAGGATATAATGCGTAAAAAAAGATGAATTCTTGATGAGTTAGTTCTCCAGGAATTAGAATACTACCTCCCACCCAAAAATCCAATTCCTCCAAAATTAGGATTGTATGAACTCCACTTGCATTTTCATTCACTTTTGTGAAATAAACACATGAGTAATTCGTAATCAGAATTTAACTCCTTATTTTGATTCCAATTACGAAATAGTAAACATGGATTATAAATTTGGACTATGGAATTTGGGTATTAATTAGGTTAAAGGATCTAGATACTACTTGGGGTTAATAATGTGATTTGGATATTAATTGGATTTATTAATATATTTGAATATAAATAAATAAATAAAATAACACAACCGGATTGGTTCAATTTGGATCGATTTTGTCAAGGCAAAAACCGGGACGGGAACCCATCCAAAACAGTGTGCTTCGGTTTTTGGGCCGAAATTGACTTTTTTTTAGTCAATACGGTTTTGCTTACATTTGAAAAGCCCAAAATAAAATTCACTCATGAATGAATTGGCTCGCCTTTTAAGTGAATTGGGTTCATTGTCAAGCCCAAGTAGTGGGCCCCAAGCAGCGTTATATAATCTCAAGCCTTCTATTTCCAATTTAATAATTACAAAATAAAACCCTCCTAAAATCAAAATCCCCGACGAGGCTGCACAGACATGCTTCCGAGTAGACCTCCAAAGCTCTCACTCTCCACTCTCTCTCTAACCCACTCCTCCTTCACTTTCTTCTCCTCCCTGTGCTCCTCAAACCCTAAACGTAAACCCCTCCCTATGCGTTCTTCTCTCTCCCTCCTCCGCTCCCTCACACTTTCTCTCACACCACCACCACCACCACCACCCTACCCACCGATTCCCGAGACCCTTCTCTAGTTTTCAGCTCGCCGTCGCCGCCAAATCCCGCCGAGTACTCGCCCTTCCCTCTTCCAGTACTTTGGTCGAACACCTTTCGGGCGAGGCCTCGCAGCCAGGGGAGAATTGGGATTTGAGCAATGTTGCGCAGGGCGAGGCTTTCGATTTAGATAAGTGCTTTTCTTCAGCCGACTTGAAGCACCCGGCGGTTCCGGAGCTTGAGGTTCCGGAGCTCGAGGACCTCCCGGAGCAGTGGCGAAGGTCGAAGCTGGCGTGGCTTTGTAAGGAACTGCCGGCGCATAAGGCCGGCACGTTGAGTCGGATACTCAATGCGCAGAAGAAGTGGATGAGGCAAGAAGATGCCACTTATGTTGCAGTGCATTGTATGCGAATTCGGGAAAATGATGTCGGGTTGAGGGTAAAGTAACTAAATTTTCAGTCTTTCTGAGTTTTCATTGTGTTGATATTTGCAATATGCCTATTTTGATGTGTTTCTAGCTTTCTTGTTGTAGATTGCTGTCACATTAGTCTTCTGTACTGTTGATTGAGGATTGCTTATCCTCTTGTTATCAATATAACTGTTTCTTTTCAAAAAAATAAAAATAAAAATTTGCAATATGCATGTTTTGCTTCACTTCGACTGTGATTTTATCATGTCTATGGATCCTAGTAAAATAAATGATTCATTGATTATGTAAATATATGTGGACTTAGTTAAGTTTTGTTAAAATGTCTGTAGGTGTACAAATGGATGATGCAACAACATTGGTATCGTTTTGATTTTGCTCTTGCTACCAAGTTAGCAGATTACATGGGTAAAGAGAGAAAATTCTCAAAGTGTAGGGATATATTTGATGATATAATTAATCAGGGGCGTGTGCCTAGTGAATCTACATTTCATATATTGGTTGTTGCATATCTTAGTGCATCGGTTCAAGGTTGCTTGGAGGAAGCATGTGGCATTTACAATCGTATGATTCAGTTGGGAGGCTACCAGCCTCGGCTTAGCTTGCACAATTCTCTCCTTAAAGCCCTTGTCAGCAAACCTGGAACCTCTTCGAAACATTACCTTAAACAGGCAGAGTTTATTTTTCATAATTTGGCAACAACTGGACTCGAGATTCACAAGGATATTTATAGTGGCTTAATTTGGCTACATAGCTGTCAGGATACTATAGATAAAGAGAGGATGACATCATTAACGAAAGAAATGCAACAAGCTGGAATTGAGGTGGGCAGAGATGTGCTTGTGTCTATCTTGAGAGCTTGCTCAAAGGAGGGGGATGTGGAGGAAGCAGAAAGTACTTGGCTCAAACTTCTCCACCTTGACGTTGGTCTCCCATCTCAGGCATATGTTTATAAAATGGAAGCCTATTCAAAGGCTGGAAAACCCAGGAGATCCCTGGAGATATTCAGGGAGATGCAAGAACAGTTGGGTTCAGCCAATGCTGTGGCATATCATAAAATCATAGAGGTCTTATGTAAAGCTCAAGAAGTTGAACTTGCAGAGTCCCTCATGACAGATTTCATCAACGCTGGTTTCAAGACTTTCATGCCATCCTATATTGATCTAATGAACATGTACTTCAACTTAGGCTCACTTGACAAATTGGAATCAGCTTTCTTCCAGTGCCTTGAGAGATGTCGACCCAGCCGTACGATTTATTCTATATACTTGGATTCTTTGGTGAAAGTTGGTAATCTTGATAAAGCTGAGGAGATCTTTGACCAAATGCAGAGTGATGGGGCAATTGGTATTAACGCTCGGTCCTGCAACACCATATTAAGCGGATACCTATCATCTGGAGATTATGTCAAGGCAGAAAAAATATTTGATCTGATGTGCCAGAAGAAATATGATGTTGACTCCCCATTGATGGAAAAGATTGACTATGTCTTGAGCTTGAGTAGAAAAGTAGTTAAGAGACCTGTAAGCCTGAAGCTGAGCAAAGAACAACGAGAAGTTTTAGTAGGTATGCTATTGGGTGGTTTGCAGATTGAGTCAGATGAAGACAGGAAAAATCACATGATCCGGTTTGAGTTCAGTGAGAATTCTAGCACACATTCTCTGTTAAGGAGACATATGTATGATCAATACCATGAGTGGCTACATCCTTCTTGTAAAACCAGTGAGAGTACTGATGACATACCATATAAATTTTCAACCATCTCGCATTCTTATTTAGGTTTCTATGCGGACCAGTTTTGGCCAAAAGGTAGACAGGTGATTCCAAAGCTAATCCATAGATGGTTGACACCCTGTGCTCTTGCCTACTGGTATATGTATGGGGGCCACAGGACTTCATCAGGTGACATATTGTTGAAGATAAAGGGAAATGAAGAGGGTGTTGAGAAGATTGTCAGAGCCTTGAAGGCAAAGTCCCTGGATTGCAAGGTGAAGAGGAAGGGGAGATTTTTTTGGATTGGTTTTCTGGGAAGTAATTCTACCTGGTTCTGGAAATTAGTAGAACCTTATATTCTAGATGACTTGAAGCATCTTCTAAAAGGTGGCCAAATCTCAGAAAACAGCGCGGTTGAAACTGAAAACGTCAACTTTGGTAGTGGGTCTGATACTGATGAGAATGCTTCTGAATCTGATCACACTGATAATGATAATAATTTGTAGCGCTCTATAAGGTGGTGTATTATTGGCCATTCTCAGATTATTACTGTGTTTAGTAAGCTAGGAGACTTCTCGATCAATTCAAGGCTTTCGCTTCTAGAGTTGTACATACCTTGATGACAGAAAGTAGATGAATCTTGATATTTTTGTAAGATATCTTTAATCTATAAACAATCCCTTGTTCCTTGTTTCCCTGGAATGGCACTATCTGTTTCTGTCAACATCCAGTATGTGTTTTGACCACTCTTTAGTTTAGGAATGGGTTTCCTTCTTCTTTTTTTATAACATTTTTATATAAGCGATACTAGGGAGGGGGGAAGGGAATTGAACCTAAGACCTGGAGTGCATGAATAAGTACTCTTAACCATTTGAGCTACAAGCCTTTTGCAGAATGGTTTCCCGCTTGACTCAAATGATTTAATTCCTTCCTGGTCACATGCATATTTTTTGTTTTCATAAAGACTTGTGGAAAGAATGGAAGGAAATAAGAATCAGTAGAAGATAAACAGAGATATTTTTCTTTCTTTGATTTGAAATTGAAGCCCAAAGAGGCACAAACAGCTACTACAAAACCCAAAACAGTAGAGACTCAGACCACGACACCAAAACAAAACCTTTTTTTTTGTTGTCGAAATCACCAAAAACTAAACCTAAGCCCTGGCTCACCCTAAACTAAAAAGCTAAAAACAAAACGACAGCCTACCTGACGGAAATCAATTGAGAAATCAAAAAATCCAAACCTAATTCCCAACTGAACAAGTACAACCTGAACCTGTCTGCAGTTTCCAGCAGTAGAAAGAAAAGTGCCCAAAACCAAAATGAGACATGGTCATTTTGGTCATTTTATTTGGTAATATCAATAATGAGTGACTTTGGTTTGTTATTGTATTCTTTTTTTAGTTAAAGGATCCATATTGCTCTGAAAGTTGCAGTATTCTTTTTGGAGAAATGGATTTTGCCTCTTTAGCTTGTTTTGGCTTTGTGGCTAGGGGAAGGCCTGCGCCTACCCAATTGGTCATTGCCCAAAACCCAACTACAAGGGCCAAACAGTCCAAAAATAAGAACATAGGTTTAGGTGCGACAGTTCCAAGGCCAAATTTTCTTTTTTCTTTTTAAATGTTGCATTTTTTTTCTTAAAATAATTTAATAAAAATTTAAGTTGTAGTTTTTAGCTCTAAACAAAATTATTTAAAATAAGGGCCTTGTAGCATACTCGAGTGGTTAGTATAGTTTATTTTCGCATGAATGAATTTTGTTTTGGACAGTTTGAATCGGATTTTTTGTAAACCTTTAAGAATGAGTATGTAACGAGCTTTAAATTTGACGTTTTAATTTCAAAAGTTAAAAGACACTTTAAATATGTATGGATCGCGATTATTATGAGCATTTATAATCTACTTTAAAATAGTGCATGTGATAATAAAGTAAATCCTAGATTTTTCTCTTTTAGCTTTTTTTATTTTTAAATTTTTTTATTATAATTTTTGCCAAATTTTCACCTAATTTGTTGAGTGCGATGGAGTTAACCTAGACGACAGACAACCAAGGTGTGTAAAAACTAGTGCGAAGACCTTGGACCCCAGACAAGCAAGCTGCAAGATAAAATTTCAAATTCCAGAAATACCCTCCCACCCGCCCACACGCTACACCATTACCCGTTTTGTTCTTTCTCCTTCTTCTTCACAGGTTTCACTTGCATGAGACTCCATTTCCCTTCTCTCTCTCTCTCCCTTGCCGAAGCATCTCTCAACTCCAATCACCGCCCAGATATCGGCAAAGTTCAGAGCCCAGGAAAAATGGTTTCGAACTCGGACATCCTGACCCGGCTCACAGAAATCCTCAGCACTTCGGACCTCGACACGGCCACCGCCGGCAGCGTTCGCCGTCAACTGGAAAACGATTTCGGAGTTGATTTATCGGACCGGAAAAAGTTTATCCGGGACCAAATCGACATTTTCCTCGATACCCACAGTGCCAAACCCCAAGACGAAGAAGAAGCAGAGGGGGAGGAGGTCGGTGAAGGGTCGGAGAATGCAGAACAAGAAGAAGATGGAGATGAAGAAGGAGAGGAAGAGAATAAAGGCAAAAATAAAAGGAGAAAAACGTGAGTTAATTTATTTATTTATTTTTTAACTGCATTTTTTGTTTTGTTTTATTAGTGTTTGGTTGCTGGGAAAATTGGGATTAGTCGGTAGGAAAGAAATTGAGGTTTTAAGCTAATACGGATACCAGTTGCCCAATTTGGCCTCTCTTTTTTTCGGATTTATTGGGTCCCACATGATGAGAAATGCGGCCTTTTTTTTTTCTTTCTTCTTTTCTATTGAAATAAAAGCCAAGTCAATAATCTTTTGGGATTTTGGAGTAGTTGCAAGAAGTGAACTAAATTCCTTTCTTGATATTTCTGTCAACTATGTGCATCCAATTGCAGTTTTTATTGCCTTTTCCTTTCTTTATCAATTGGTTGGCTGAAATTTGTATTGAAGTTGATTTCTTTCTTTCTGGTCTTAAACTTTGGTTTCATAATCCACAACATCATTCCAGTACATTTCTTATGTGAACATATCATACTTTGCACTTAGAAAAAACACATACGACCCTGAATGAAGAAATAATGAATATTTTTTTCGGTGTTTCTACATGGAATGCTCATTGAATTATCAAATACTGAGGTTTTCAGTGCTGGTAGCAAACTGACAGCAGTCTGTCTTGCTGTCTTGAAACTGAAAAGGCTCCTAAAAGTTTAGAGTATGAATTTTTAAAGTTTGCATATTTATAGTTGGGGAGTAAATGAGAAGTCTCTGTTTAGTGAAGAATTTGATATGGAAGTAGACCGATTGACAGTGAATTGGAAATCGTCAGTTCAGAATCTATGGCTTCCCTTAAAACATTCACGCTTAGTTCTCATTTAATAACAGTGACTTTGTATCTAGAGATATGGCCCTTAAAGTCCACCTTACTCATTGTAAGGAAGTACTCTTTTTTCATTATGCAATTACTTGTATGCCTAGAAATCTGTTTATCTATTTAGCTCTTCATAGTTAATACTACTTATTTAGAGCACTATATGAAAGGAGTTGAAGCTCATAGTATGATTACATTGACAAGTCAAGGATATTGCGCTATATGCTGGAGGCTAGTACTTGTATGACTAACATTCATTCTCACCTGTTATTCTAAGGAGCACATATATGTTGAGAAGGCTTTGCATTCATCTATAGGTTAATTGTCTAATATGATTGTGGAATTTCTCAAAGTAGGCTCATATCTCTGAAATCCAGTTTGGGGATGAGGATTTCTTTACATTTTTTCTAGAAGAATGAATTTTCTGTGTACTTGTTAAGTTCCATCGGTGGTTGGTTACTTTTGTCCTCCATATATGAATGATTATGTGATGTATGTGGCTCTCTAAATACGTATTGGTGCTGGGGCTCTGAGTTTCTGCTATGCACACTTCTCTAAGTTATTTTATATTGCCAAACAGGGTGGATAAAGGAGTTGTCAAAAGAGGTGGCTTCAACAAAATATGTAGCTTGTCTCCACAGCTTCAAGAATTTGTTGGAGAGCGTGAAATGGCCCGGACAGAGGTATAATTTATTAGGTTTATGTAATTTTTTATTGTTTACTTTTCAATGCATCCTTGTGTTGGATGGAGATTTTGGAACCAAAATGTGATACTTATTCTCCCTCATTCATTTTTAGGTAGTGAAGAGAATTTGGGCCTATATCCGTGAAAAGGATTTGCAGGACCCAAAAAATAGGCGGAATATAAGATGTGATGAATCACTACATTCCCTTTTCCGTGTTAACTCTATTAATATGTTTCAAATGAATAAAGTTCTCTCCAAGCATATATGGCCCCTTAGCAGAGAAGATGGTATGTCTAGAATTACTTTCCTCATCCTTCTGATGACACTTATATGTGACCCAATTGTTTTTGTTCATGATGTTAACTTGTTTATATTACCTTAGTACCTTACATGTTAATTTTCCATATACTCAAGAATGTGCATAGTGTTGTATTTTTCTTTCTTCTTGTCACTCTCCGTTTGATGAGCATGGTATGTGCAGCTGCTTGACATGCATTTCAACTCTACTAAACTTGAATGTGCACTCAATGAAAATGAAAAAAAAGGACGTTCCTACAAGATGTACACTATTTTATACTGTAATTCACTGAGGACAGGCAATATTACTAATTGTTTATTCTCCAGTTTAAGACTGATTTTACATTACGGAGTTGTATGAATCAGCTTATGATAGGATGGAACCCTCCACTTATAGGTTCTCTTGGATGCTTATCCATTTCACTTGTACTTTGCGCATGTGGTTGGTTTTGCTTACTAAGAAGAAGGTATAACATTTGGTTACAAAGCTTAATAAAACCATGATTTTTTAAAATTTGTGCTTTGTTATTTTTCTTCGGAGCATGATTTCATTTTTTCCTTTCTAGGTTATTTTGACTTTCAGTAGCTCCGGTGTAATACTGATATCTTGGCTCATAAACTATTCTCTTTTTTCAGTATGTCCATTAGCATGAGGTATCTGTAATTTATTTTACTTTGTTACAACTTCATCTGCCAACAAACAAGTCTTCCCAATAGGATCATTGCCGTATTTCATGTAATGGTATCTTAAAATTTTATTGGCTTATTATCACAAAACGTCCCTGACGTTTGCGAAACTATCACATTGCATCCTTAAAGTTTTTTTGTATCACTCATGGTCCCTAACGTTAATATAGGTGCTCTTAAATAGTCCCTCCGTCAAAAAAACTGTTAAATCTAGGGATATAATCGTCAAATCAATCCAAAATTATATAAAAAATATATTTTTTATTTCCTTCCCTCTCTCTTTCTTTTCTTCTTCTTCTTTCTCTCCGCCCATTCTTTTCTTCTCTTCTTCTCTCTCTCAGTTTCTCTTTTTTTCTTCTTTTTCTCCTTTTTTCTCTTTCCTCCTCTTTTCTTCTTCTTTTCCTTCTCTATTCCTCATTTCTTCTTCTCTCCAAAAGCTACCAAATTCATCCTCTTAGAACAATGCGTTGATTCGTAGAGAATTTGACAGTGAGACTACTCTCCCTTGAGATGAGTTGGAGTCCTATGTTTTTAGCACAAGCTCTGTTCCTGTTGAAATTTTGTAAACGGGTATCATGGGAGAGAGCCTCCACTTTTCCAAAAGCCGCTTCGAAACTGAAAAGCAACCCAAAAATCCCTGCTTCTGCTTCTCGTTGAAAACAGTAGTAGACCCAATTTCCTGCACCACTAGTCAAAAGTGAAATCCGATTGAGTTGCATGCAGCTTCAAACTCCTGTGATCAGATTCAGATGAGTGAGTTGGTAGTTGGTAGTTTCTATGTTACGTTGACAGCAAACAAACCCAGCAGCCCAGCTTCACTTCATAAAACCCAGCATTCCTTCTAAGAGGATGAATTTGGTTGCTTTTGGAGAGAAGAAGAATGAGGAACAAAGAAGGAAAGAGGAAGAAAAAGACACAGCCATGCTAAGGAAAAGAAGAAGAAAAGAGGAGGAAAGAGAGAAAAGGAGAAAAAGAAGAAAAAAAGAGAAACAGAGAGAGAAGAAGAGAAGAAAAGAACGGGCGGAGAGAAAGAAAAAGAAGAAAAGAAAGAGAGGGAAGGAAATAAAAAATAATTTTTTTATATAATTTTGGATTGATTTGACGATTATATCCCTGAATTTAACAGGTTTTTTTGACGGAGGGACTATTTAAGAGCACCTATATTAACGTTAGGGACCATGAGTGATACAAAAAAACTTTAAGGATGCAATGTGATAGTTTTGCAAACATCAGGGACGTTTTGTGATAATAAGCCAATTTTATTTATCATTTACCTTTAGTATTGTCACCCTGAAGTTACATGTTATAGTATTTATTTGAGATTTTAACACCGTAGCATGATGAAACTCAGAACCTGTAAAGCAAAAGAAGAAAGGGGAAGAAAGTGATCATTCTGTCTCTGAAGGAGATGTAAATAATGTAGCACAAGAGGAAGAAGAGGTGGAAGAAGAAGAAGAGGAGGAGGAAGAAAAAGTTAGTAAACCAAAAGAAAGCAAGAAACAAAGGTTACTTTCTTTAATTTCACTTATCCTTTTGTGTCTAGGTTTTTTATTTTATTGACCTTTTCATTGTTTCCATTATTTTTTAAGTTCTTCTGTTATGCATGTTGGAAGTTTGATATTTTAACTTGAAGTCCTTGTAGAGATGTAATTATGATTTATTTGTTATTGATTTGCATAACTAGGCAAAAACAGAGTTCCTGGAGATTCAAAACTGTAACTTCTAAATCCGATCATTGAATTCACTTATTGTCTATTTACTTTATCAGAAGACAACACCTGTAGAGTTATTACTCGTGATAGTTTGAGTTTCTCCTGATTTCCCCTGCTCCCGCCCAAAAAAGAAAAGAAAAGGAAAGTCCATTACTTCTTATTTGTATAATGATATGTACTGGGTACATAGCAACCTATTGGATATTCATAAGACCCTCTATGGCTGTTTGGGCGGTATACACCTGGTTCTAAGGTGGCTGGTGTTTATTTTTTTATAATATAGTGTGTTATCAAGTAGGTCTGCAAAAGTGGATAAAGAAGTCAAGAAAAGGGGAGGAGGTGGCTTTACCAAATTATGCAGCCTTTCTCCAGAACTTCAAAAGTTCACGGGAGTGCCAGAATTGGCCAGAACAGAGGTACTAGTTTTAGATTTTCAGAAAACCCCTTTCTCCTTGAGGAAAAAGAAATTATTTTATTTTATTTTTAGCCAGATGAAATCGCTTTAAGTATAATTTCAAAACTTATTGTATACTCATTCTCATTTCTTTTCCTGAATTAGGTTGTGAAGAAACTTTGGAGCTATATCCGGGAGAACAATTTGCAAGATCCAAATAATAAACGAGAGATAATATGTGATGAGTCATTGCGTACCCTTTTTGATGTTGATTCTATCAATATGTTTCAAATGAATAAAGCTCTGTCCAAGCACATATTGCCCTTAAATGGAGAAGGTATACATCTTCAATAAACATGCATTATGTTTCCTATGTACTTACGGTTTGGGATGAATTTGATTGTCATAAATCCTGTAGTTTTCAGTACTGATAAATCAAAATGCATTGTGTAGAATGGGGAAACTGTTTCTTAGATGTGATGCTTTTTGCACACTTATTTCTATACTTCATGCATATGGATTATGATATATTGATAGCTTCACAAAAAAGAGTGATAGGTCAGCAGGAAGGAAGGAATTATTTAATTATTGTACTTGCTCTCTGACATATGTTGGGTGGAACATGGTTCCATATATTTCACCTAGAGCTTTACCGATTTAGCTTCATCGTGAACATGAGTATTTAAGTGTCTCTTTATCTACATAGTGCTGCTTTCAGTTTGTTTATATGTCCAGTGATAAAAGTGATAAATTTTCTCAAGGAAGAATTTTAATTCATCAGAAGTGTATGCCATGCTATCTGTGCTATGCTGTCACAGAATTTATATTCTCTCTCATCGAAGTTTTGACAAATATTTTGGTACCTGCTTACAAATTGTGTTACTTATAATCTAGCAGCTCCAGATAACGCTTCACAAAAGGATAAGCAGTCTGAACAGGAGCATGAAGAAGGTGAGATATATCTATATGTATATATATATATATATGCTAAGAAATTATTGTATCTCCATACCACATCCTGCATTCTGGTACTGGCATAATGTTTCCAAATAATATGCTAAGAAATGAACCAAGGTGCTTTCAGTTATGAACTTGTGAGTCTCAGCACCAATTTCAATATTCAGATTCAGATGACCCTAAGCAAAATGAAAACGACTAAAGAAAGATGGTTTGAGTCTTCTTTCTCTCCTACCACTTTCGGCCCAACATTGAGCCTGCTGCCTAGTAGTGTTGTGTCTGTCTGTTGAATGATGTTGATCCAACACACTATTTCAGAGCAGCTTAATTTTTTGCCTACTTCTATTTCCCATTAATGTATGACTAAAATCCAAATTATAGTGCCCGGGAATCATTCAGGTAAAATTGGCCCATTTTCCAGTTACTTGAAGTTCAATGGGATAGACATACCTGAGGGAAGATGTTACGTTTGATAGTATAGATACATTAATGACTGTTTTCTACCGTATTGCCATTGCTTTAGGGTGCCACTAGATCTTGGTACCGACTGCTTGATTTCACACCTGCTTTTGGCTGTTTTTTTCCCCTTGAAGGATCCCTCTGATAACCGGAGAATGAAGTGTGATGATAGGCTAAAAGAACTTTCTGAGGTCGACCCCTTCAATGGCTTCTCAGTCCCAAAGCTTCTGACTGCTCATTTCATCAAGACAGGACAGAATGATGCTGAAGTGTAAACAGTGTTAGCCCAATTAAAAGAGGGCGTTTTTGCACTAGTCATTATCCTTTCCTAAGTTTTGTACTTTTTATGCTCGTAACATCTCCAAGAAATGGAAATAGAAATTTTGAGAAACTTGATCTTGCTACCAATGCACACACCCCCCCCCCCCCCCCCCAGTTTTCTTCTGCATATGTTTACAGGCTCGCTGTCTTTTTCTTTTCGTCCCCTTTTCAAGGGATTTGGCGGCTTAGCTTAGCGCAACGTTTTTTTTTCGTTCAAATGCTAAGCATAATAAGTTGAAACTAAAGATTGACAGAAAAGAACTTTAGTCCCTGTTATTGTCTTGCTGAAGCGCTGTTCAATCGTTGCAAAATAACTTGTTCTTCTGGTGTGCATGACAGTCAGTAGCCAATTTTCTATCTTTCTGTGGTTTAAGAATCAGATATCATATATGCATCAATACGAAGAGAGAAATTTGATCACAATTCAATCTCAGAGCATTTTTTGTTCTGATTTGGTAACCAATCTGGGCCTCACTATCCTTTATGGACAGTCACTTCTCTGATGTGGAACAATTGTGTTTGATCTAGTTGAGATTGATTTTGGAATGGCTAAAAGCAGTTTTGAAAACATTTAGCACGAAACATTGAAGTGCTTCTGTATAAAAGCCTTTTCTGGAAAACACCACAGGCTAGGGGTTTTTTCAAGAAGCATTTGGAATTGTAATAGAGAACTCCGACGTGATTCTAATAAAAGCGCTTCTAGCAAAGGTGCTTACGAGTAAAAATGTTTTCTAGTGAATCTTCCAAAAGGGCTCTAAATGTTTGGGCCCTCTTGTTTAACTCCAAATGGGAATGTATTTATTTATTTAACTCCAAATGGGATCACAAAACATGTCCACCAAAATGTTATTGGGTTTTGCTCGACCTACTTAGCCCTCTGTTTGTTGGGCTTCCGGGTGGCAGATGAACAAAACGTCAATGTCCCTTGCAAGTCAGTTCCCAAATAAAAGAAAAAAACTCATTTATTAGAGCATTGCAATGCCCTCGGCTAAACCACCTCCTTAGACAAATTTTAAGGAGGAATTGTAAAAATGCAACTCCAATCATACTCCCTATCCACCTCCTAAAATAGGGAGTCCTCTAGGAGCTCCTAAATTGAGGAGAGAGAAAAGTACTCATAGTGCCTCCTATAATTTAATGCTGCCTTATTTAATGAATATTTCAAATATTTATTTAATGCTAACTATTTTTTATTTTATTTTATAATATAGATGGACCAATCAAAAAAGAGTTATAGCATTTATGACTCTCCAAATTAGGGAGTATGGTTGGAGTTGAAATTTTTTAGAGAGCTCCTAAAATAATTTTCTTATATTTTTAGCTAAATTTTAGCTAAGAAATAGAGAGCATCATTGCGGATGCTCTTACAAAGGCAAAAATTAGAGATGTATAGTGGCACTGGCAGCAGCTCTAGATCGTGAGACTTGTGTCCTCAGATTGGAGGGCACGATGCCATTATTATAGGGACAGGGACCAGCGAGCTAACTCATCATGGAGGATAAGAATGCGCAATCAATATATCCTAGAAATTGCTTGCAAGGAAGGAAGGTCTCGAGTTCATGCCCTTTTAAATTGGTGTCTGTGGTTATAAATTGGGCCAATAATTCTGTGTGCACAAGTTATCACCATATTTTTGGGTGAAACTAATGAAATCCTATTCAAATATTCCATCTATTTATGAGATTTTTTTTTTTTTTTGGTCATCGATACGAACACTTTACATAAATTTTTTGCTAATCGTATTGAGTTATTAAATATAACACATGACACCAATTATTTGGTCGCAACTCTGATCACTTTTAAGTCATAATATAAAAATATATGTTAGATACGACGCGAAGGGAGTTTGATATTTATACTTATTTTTTTATTTATTGATATTATGCTTGTAAAAGAGCGTCACATATCTCAATTTTACTAGATTTCAGTCGTAGACAAAGCATCAACATCGAAAATATAAGCATAATATCCTTATTTGCAAGCAAAGCACAAACCAAACCATTGATATTTGATGGAATGGAGAGTTGTGAAAGGCACACTTTGGCCAGATGGGCATATGTGGTGTAGAATTGTAGAAGGAAGAACTAAGAAGAAGAAGAGGGTGAGAAAATGTGATTAGAAAAATAGTAGAAAACAAAATCCAGAAAAGAAAATTGGAAAATGGAATTAAGGAAGGCGACAAAAGAGAGAATCTGATGGGAGGGGGGGTGTTGGGCCCACCATTATTCCTGAATGTTAAAAGCACCGCCGCTCGTATGCGGCGATCCGGATTCCCTACCCATCATTCTGCCACGTCATAAGCCATGATCGCCCTCCCGACACTTCCCACGTTTTTTTCCACCGTACTGCGTACCACTCCACCGTAAAAGCTTTCCTTTCAATTCAAGACTCAAGACGGAATCTCCACAATATCTCTCTCTACGCATTAGTGTCTCCTTTTTCTTTTTCTTTTTCTTCTTTTTTTTTCCTCACTAAAATATAGAAAATTATAAATACAAGTAATTTTATTGAGTATTTACCTCATTACCCGAGTGTTTACCAACTACGCAAACTAATATGTTACCGACTACATTTTAAAATGTGGGATTTGCGTATAATGATAATATAAAATTAACTAATTCTTACTTTTTATTATTGGAAGAGTTCTTTAATTCGACTGTCTTTATGTTGTTTATTAAAGAATATATAATGATTTTGGAAGTAAGGCAATCAAATTAGAACGATCTTTGTGGTCCAAACTCATGTAGCTAGCTAGTGACAATGAACACCATGAATTTATGACTTTGACAAATGTAGTATAATTCCATCATGCGCATGAAGAGAGGAGGTTCAACCCGACAAAATATCATAATTATTTACAGCTCATTTTGTATGCAATTAGATTTAAAACACTACAGAGATTATATAGGCATTAATTTGTAAAAAATAATGGAAAATGCTAGGGAGATAACATGATGACATTGTGTTTCATATCTCTTATAATGGATCTGACTTTACAGGAAGTGGTCTATAAATGTGATATTCCGATCATTACCAAGTGATTATTTAATACGTCTATGACACTGTGCCAGATTCTAATGAAAAATAGGTGAGATCTGCTATTGCACGTTGGATCTCACGTGAGACCAAACCTATATTCATTTTAAAAAAAAATTGCTATTTGACAAGCTGGAGTTTTGATTTGTTACCCTTAATTAACCCTACTAATATATATATCTTTCGAATGCAAACTCTTTCTTGATTTATAGAAAGGTAAGATCGATGGGAAAAGGGAGAGTGGGAAAAAAAATAATGATGATGTAGTTGGAGAAGACTTGAGGGAGGGCCCAATAAGTGGAATCCTCGCAAGGACCAAGCAAGAACACAACACACCAATAATGCCATTGAACAACTCCTTAAAAGCAGACAAAGACACACCAAAACCCTAGTGACAAAAACAGCCTCACAAAAAGTTGCGAGAAAAAAAAAACTGCAAATTTTTTGATATCTAGCATTATTTAAAAAGATTCTATCCGTCCTTGACATGCAAAAGGGGACCCACTTATTTGCAAAAGAAAAAAAAAATGGGGGAGGAGAGAGAGAGAGAGAGGCAAAAGATACCCTCCCTCAGGAGGAGGGCTCGCA
This sequence comes from Prunus fruticosa, assembly GCA_018703695.1. Lineage (NCBI taxonomy): Eukaryota > Viridiplantae > Streptophyta > Magnoliopsida > Rosales > Rosaceae > Prunus > Prunus fruticosa. Next base: position 31,411,655 of record CM031924.1, read on the forward strand.
GAAATTGAAATGGCAAGAACAACAGCTTGTCATCACGTGAAAGATGCTTTTGGGGTTTGATAAGGATTGTGTGTGTCTTCTTCGGAAGCATTTTAAATTAGGTATCTTATTGTATTTGCTCTTTTGATTGACCCAACAAGAAGCTACTTGCCTTTGTAAGTATCTTGAAAGCGAGAGGGAATTGGCTCATGCACTGAATCTTGTGGAAATTTTTAGACCTACACATTGGAAGGTGCAAGGTGCGAGATGCATATGCTTTTCCCTATCTCGTTATATAAAAATGAGTATAATCAATTCATTCTTTACAAGATTTGTTGTTTTCAAATCAGAGAAATTTTTGTATCACCGCATAATGTAATGACAACCGTACGTATATCAATTTTATATACTATGTCGTCGATTATATGCATCATGTCGACAAAGAGCGTTATAAACACTCAAATAAAACCACATAAAGTTTCAAAAGGAGTAGAGGATCCAATTCTCTGCCTCTAAAATCTTAACACATACACCGCGGCCGGGTGATAATCTACATAATTTTATTTTTTTTAATGAATCTATAGGGCTGGAATTCGGATGTGGTAACGATCAACATCATATATAGCTAGTGTATTTAATGATATTTATTCTTTGAATCTCATAATAGAGCTGAATATATTGAAAATTTATTAATGAAAAAATAAATAAATAAACAAAACGTACAAAACGTGGTTACCGGTGGATGCGACGCGAGTAAACATATGATAATCAAAATTATGTTTTTTTTTCAAATGAAGAATAAAGTAGGTGATGATCTATCTACCTATATATATATATTTATATAAATAATAAAATGCATTATTTTTAATTTCTACCGACAATTTCATTTTGTTAAAATTTGTCAACAAGGAAACTCACTAGCTAATACATGCCTTTGGGAAGAGTTGAATTAACAGTCATCTCCTTAATTTCACTGTAAAAGCTGGGTTGGCTCTGAGTCAACTCACACTCAAACTCAGAGATCTTTCTATTTCTTTTATACTGAAAAAAAAAAGATTATTTATATATTAATTATTTGTGATTCTTCATGTTGCTTTCTTTGATGGTAACGTGTGGAAAAGGAAAAAAAATATCATATATATTCTGTGTGGTAGAAAAGTACCAAACAGTTGGGTGGTACAGAGATACCATTTCTTGGATTCCAGAGAGTACCAAAATAATATCTTCAAATCAAAATTGAGATGCTTTGCTTTGGCACTCAAAACACAAGTTGGTTGGCTTTCAAGCGGTCAAGCCAAGCTACCTCTCTCTTTCTCTCCTTTTCTCCTTTATCTCTATATTTTTCTATAAAGTCTTTAGAGTAAATTCCATGCCTTCCCTTTTGTTTATCTTTTTCTTGAATTGTTCAAAGACCTGGCTTCAATTCCATGCCATCATTTGCTTTCATTAGAAGGAGGATTGAGAGAATCTTATCCCCCTTTGACCCATCATAATGAACAATATAAAACTAAATAAGCACACAAACAAGAGGGTATAGCTCAAACTTATTGAGCTCTTCCACCTCTATTTATGCGAGCAGAGGTTCGAACCTCTGGGCACCCAATGAATATCTGTGTAACCGCCCACTCATCGTTTGTACTAAAAAAAAGAAATAAAAAAATGGAAAGACCACACTGTGAAATGACCCAAATGCCCTTCCATGAGTCCGTCATATTCTTGCCATTTTCATTTGCATTAATTCGACTAAAAAGAGATGGTTAAAATTCTACAAGAATAGCTAATTTTGCACTTGCTGGAATAACGGAGTCTTGTTAGGTAAGGTGTCATTTGCTGGGTGCCTTTGGAGAAATTATACCAAGGGGGATGAATGGAGTTGACGGGATAGAATTACACATGGGTAAAACCACTCATGAAAGATGTTTGCACATGATATCATTTTCTTCTCCATTTCTTGTGCTTTGATTTAGAAATCACAATGGCCATGTGAACAAATTTCGATTAGGCTTCGGTGTATAAATCTTCTGTCAAACTTTCTTTTCACGTCAAATTTTTATTTACTACATTTGAACTCGGAATATTTTTCAACAAAATAATTCAAATGGTAGACTCTCTAGTTAGTTTACAAATAATAGAGAACATGTGCAGGCAAAACAGTGTAGACGAGCTCAAAATAGCAATTAACATTGACCAAGTAGGTTTTCGTTTAAATATGTAAAGCAAGAATTTCGTAGATTCACAACATAACATTATGAAACGAAAGAAAATATCATATCATTTTCTTCTTATTACCCACCAAACTTGTTTTTTCTTTCAACTTATTGACTCAACTTGAACCAAAACATAACATGTGGGAAACCCAACCAGTTGCTCTGGGGAAATAAAGAGATTATTTAAATTGTTGAAGAAATTGTAGAAATTGTAGGCATTAATTGGGTCTTTTTTTAGAACGTCTGAATATTTAATTTTTTAAAGGAAGAAGATAAAGATATGGGAAAAAAAATTGAAAATTTCAATTACTTTCATCTTATTCCCGTACAAGGTATTTAACAAAATGCAATTATATTGCTCCAAGTGGTCTTGGGTTCCTCTCCCCTCCCTCTAAACTTTTGTAAAAAATAAAAAATATAAAAAATTGCAATTCTATTGTGTTTTCATGAATTAATTAATATAGTGCTACCGGCCAAAGTAAATAATATATCGGTTCCTTTGGCCAATGGAATTCGTTGACAGAAATTTATATATTGTTGAGAAAACAACTTTATAGCCCATTTGACTCATATATATCTAGGTTTAAAGAATATGATCGTTCTTTTTTATACATTAAAAAAAAAACTTCGTGGGTTGAGAAAAAGCAATTAATTATCATTCTGGCTTGAGAAAAATAATGATTTTCTTTTTTTTTTTTTTTTAAATAAAAGGATTTAGCGATAGTTTAAACTCCAAGGGAGATGATTTCTCACACACATAAACACAACTATAATGTCGTGGGGATTTCAAACTTGAGAACTTTGATCTACAAGTTAAGTCTCTTTTCTATTGAGTTAGAGCCCGTTGATTTTTTTTTTTTCCCTTCAATTTTAAGAGAGAAAATTGAACACAAAAAATACATTTTAGTATTTTTTTGGGTGTGTGTGTGGTGACTGGTGGATACACATGTTAGTGCTTTCTTATGTAAAGAAAAAGTCCTAGAAAAATTGGAAGGATGTGATAGGAAACTAATGGAATGGAATAGACAAAAAGATTCTTAGATTACAAGCATCCGACAAAAACTAATGGAGATGCGAGAAATTGGAGCCGGATCCAATCCAAACTTTCTTGAATTAATATATTAAAACAAAGAAAATTGAATTTGGTGGAGCAGCTTCAAGAGAATACTAGAATTGAGATAGATTCTTCAATTCTATGGACTAAAGAAAAGAGATGGGAATCTAATCGCTGTAAAAGCCTGTCTTTTTTTTCCTTGAAAAGGGCATCTTCTTCTCTCTTCCTCCTCCCTCCTGCCAACATTAACATATATATTTGTTCCCTACTGAAATCTCTGGCGATTTCGAAGTTGGCCCCAACATTTTTCACGAGATTCCTTATCTCTAAGTTTTTTAGCCACCTTTGCTGAATTGATGGGTCCATAAACATCACCCAATCACATGTTGTATAGTCCCTTAATAATTGCTCTGGATTTTGTTGGTTTTCTAAGTGTCATTAATCAATTGATGCAAATCGGAATCTATAGATTTTTTTTTATTTTTTTGCTTTTAATCTTTATAAGAAAATGCGGAGAGTATAATTTTCATCATGTACTCAACTAATTTCGGGAGGAGCAATTACTCTGAACTAACTAGTGGCGTTAATATATTTAAATCACACTTTAAGTTGGGATTAATCCTACTCGAACACGCCAAATGACTTGTGAACCTTCAAGGAAAGATGACCTAAATTTTGGGTTTTGGAATCCATAAAAAGGCACATAAGAAACAAATTTGGTGATCCACCAAGCCGAACCCTAAGGTTTGAAAGTGGGGTGGATTCCTTTGAAATTGGGGTAAAAAAAAAAAAAAAAAAAAAAAGCTAACCACTACCCAATAGCATAGAAAGCCCTGCCAATGGTAAACAAACAACAACTATTTATTTTTTCTACAAATTGTTAAATAATCACATGAATAGTAAATAGCGGTGAAGGACTGCAGGTCATAAAGTATTGTACATCTGTAGGAATCTCAATGGACATAGACTGACTATAACATGAAAATTCCACTTTGGTGGCCCTTCTGTTCCCATTAAAGAAATAACACCACTTTGACCTACAAGCCAGGGCTACAAAAAGTGGGTTATAATTAGGGAAAAATTATATTCTCCATTTGACTGAGAATGGAGATTGGATTTGGAGGGTTAAGATCCATGCTCAACAACAAAATTATAGAAGATGTAAAGCTATTTCAATATAATTAACTTTGAAAGAGGAACAACTTTTAGGTTGTGAGATATTGACCATTTCAAGATATTTTACCATATTATTTTACCTATTTTTACCTGCCATTTCAGATGTTTTACACAACAAAAATGACCAAATTCTAGAGCATCTATTGGGTTCAAAGTTGGTGATGAGGCCTCAAATTGGTGGTTGGATGCTTTTAGGGTTATGGCTTAGACTGCCTATTGACCATTTCCTTTCTACCTTTTCTTCATGAAGGGTTGCTTTAAGATAACCAACTCAAGTAAGCATGTGGGGATATTGAGCAAAATGAAGATCAATTTCTTTATCTGATTCTCTAGCATATATATCTTGTTGCTTTGAAGAATAAAAGAGGGATTCATTCATGTGAGCAAAATTGGTCATTAAATTATAGATTTTGGATTGCAAGTTGTTTGCTTTAAAACATTTGGCCAAGATTAGATCATGGGTTACATGTGAGTGTTGGCTGTTCAACCTCTTCTTCCTTCATGAACATCCTCCTTATATAGTGTTCATCAATCAAACTATATTTTGATTTCTTAGGGCAGGGCTTTACCTAAAATACATGACCAAAAGGCAAAAACATCTGGCTCCAACACAAGTGTTTCTCTTTTAATGTTTATACTTTCATTTTGCCAAAGTATGTTAATGTATTGTATTAGAATTTTGAAAAATGTTTAGCTCTCTATTCACATGTGAGGATGCATGCCTCCACACACAATAGAATATAATGGACGGACTCATACACCTATAACGAGGCTATACAATTAGCCACATTTAATTAGGTATTGAACTCATCACAAATATATATATATATATATATCATGATTGTCATTCATATCAGTTGAACTTGAGATCTCCTCCAATCAAGCGGAGACAAATACTATTAGACCAAATTTGTTTAATAAATCTTCATGTTAATCTCATAAATGCTAAGCCACAATTGGAAAGCACAAAATATACCTATTTAAGATTTCGTTGGCCAACGGGGTCTGGCCCAGGAGAAAAGGATAACACAGTGGTAGTATGTATGTGAGAAACCCCATCTCCCTTGTAGTTTAGACTATCGCTTATATTAAATACCATTTTGGATACTAGGTTTTACACGAAAATTCAATTTGGTCACTGAGAAAAAACATTAAGCCAAATTGGTCACCGTGTTTCAAAAAAGTTTACAATTTATAGACATTCCGCTATCTTTCGTCAAGTGCAGTTTTTTTTTCTTTTTCTAGGAAGCATGTTTAGTCTTCCTCTAATTCAATGAGTTAGGGTATATTGTGTTATTAGGGTTTAAGAAATTGGGAGAAATCTTGTGCTGAAATCGAAATCATGACTTCGGATTGACTGAGAACCATATTGTGACTTCATATGGCAAGGAGACGTAATCACTATGATAGAGCACCAAAATATATTGGTAAGTTGTTGATTTCATTTTAATTTGGTTTTGCTTTTTAATTTTCCTTATACCCCACAATTTGATTTCAACACAAGATTTTCCCAAATTTGTTAAACCATAATAGTAAAACATACCCTAACTCATTGAGTTAAGGGAAGAAGACTAAAGGGGCTTCCTGAAAAAAAAAAAAAAAAAAAAACTGCACTTAACCGAAAACATAACGAAATGTCTATAAATTGTAAATTTTGAGAAACAGTATGACAAATTTGGTTAAATTTTTTTCCCAATGGTCAAATTGAATTTTCATGTAAAACCGAGAGACTGAAATAGTAGTTAACCCAAAAATAAATAAAAATGTGCTTGTAATCTGATCATTATATGAAACAATAAAAACAAATCCAAAATCCAAATACTCATATCTGAAATTTGAATGCAACATAACATACCTTATTTGGTTCATACATACTCATCCAATACAAGGGAAAAATAGTTTCCACTTCTTCAAACAATATGAATATTATTATTCTTCTACCAACGTCACTATCTCTATTTTTTTGATGAGATACTTAGCAAAAAATTGATACGAGTATTTACTAGAGAGAAAAAAAAAAGTAGACTTTCGATGCCCGAGCTAACTCACTCAGAAGATAAAAAAAAGCCCGAGTTAACTCGGGAGGACAGAAGGGTAGACAAAAGACGCGACGCCACGAAAGAGACTTTTCTAAAAACCCGTCCAAACTAGCCGATGCTTTCTCTATCTCAATAGAAACTTCTCTTCTTCTTCCTCTCTCTCGACTTAATTTTCCTTTTTCGATTTTTATCTTCCTTTTTCATTTTCCCACTTTTTCTCTGCCCCAAAACACCCTACTTACTGCATTATTTATAACATTGTCTATATAAATAGATCCTCACTATTTCTGATTCTCGGTTTTCACCTCTCTGTTTTTCTTTCTCTCTCTCTGGTACATCACACGCAAACACAAAGCAACAAAGCGATTGCAAAGAGAAACCAAAATACCTGAAGGATCCAAATCTCCAAAAATCTCAAATGGGTTCGGTTCCTCCTGAACTGAGCTTGGATTTTAGACCCACTTTTGTGCCTAAAACGATCAGTGATTTCCTCAAGCAGGTTTCAATGATCGGTAATGTGTCCGAGAGGCTGTCCAAGCTTGACGATTTTGTTAAGCGATTGGAGGAAGAGATGAGGAAGATCGACGCCTTCAAGCGCGAGCTTCCTCTTTGCATGTTTCTATTGAATGATGGTTGGTTTTTGTTTTTCCATTCCACTAAAACATTAAAACTTCGATTTTGAAGTACATATTTTCCTTTTAAACTTTTTTTTTTGGGAAGAGAGGAACCGATTCTGGAGATGGGGTTTTGGATTTTTTTTAAGGTTTTGATTGATGGGTAGTAAATGATTAAATTAGTTCGATTTGAGAATTGGCGTTTTTCGTGTTTGTTGGTATTGGTTAATGGGTTTTTTGTGTGGTCGAAATGGTTAATGGGTTTCTAGTTTGGAAGATATTGATCAATGGGTTTTTGTTTTGTTCTAACTCTTTTTCTGGGTTTGCTTTCTTCATATTGATTGCAGCGATTCTAGCTCTGAAGGAAGACGCAATGCAATGTGCTGCACCAAATGTTCAACCGGTGTTGGAAGAATTCATACCATTGAAGAAAGATTGTGAAAAAAACAATGGAGGAACCAATAACAATAAGAAAGAAAAAGACTGTAGGGATAAGAAGAATTGGATGAGCTCTGTCCAGCTTTGGAACACTGATAATTATCAACATCCCTCTAGTGATTTCCCATATGATCGAAAGCAAGTTTCTGAAATTGATTCTAAGGTAAACAAACAGAACATCAAAAAATTTGAATAAAACTAAACAAAGCATTGAACTTTATCTTCTAACTGAGACAATAAACTATGGCAGAGAAATGAGGCAGAAAATGGGTTAGCAAATGAGGATCCCTTCCAGACATGTAGAAATAGGACTGGTGGAAGAGCATTTATGCCATTTAAGACATACCCTGCTTTCTCTGTCACGGCGGCGAGGAAGGAAGACAAGGAGGAATTGCCAATTCATGGGCTGTCTTTGCTCACTCCAGGAATCAAGAATCCAAAGGAAGAATCAGCTTCCAGTGGTTCAAGATCCACTTGTGGCAGGGCAGTCTCCTTCTCTACTGCCAATGCTCAATCCAATATGCGGACTCCACCGCAGCAGCCAACTAGCCGGAAACAGAGAAGGTGCTGGTCACCGGAGTTGCATCGGAGATTCGTCAATGCCTTGCAGCAACTTGGAGGTTCACAAGGTTAGATATTGGAACTTTTTTTCTGGTCAACTGTTAGATATTGAATCTGAAATTCAGGTTCTAATGTAAATTAACATGTATGTCTTACTTTCGTGATTGTGAGAGTCTAGATTCTAAAACTTAAATTGGAGTTAGTTTCCAAATTTGTTTTGTTTGCTCATTATTTTGGTTTCACGGATTTGATTCTTTAGAGTTCACAATGGAATTGTGGATTATTAAATGTTTGAATCTGGAAAAGGTGCAAGTATTGTCATTTTCCTTCTATGGCTAGGCTACTTTAATTTCAATGGTTGAACTCCAGAATATTTTGTGCTATTAATCAAACAAATGTATAAGGATATTAGTATGAATCTGGCAAGTGACAGAATATTTGTTGCATAACAGATATTGATGGATTTGCTAGCTCAATGATAAATTGATTGTCTCTCTGCATACATTGCTGTGGTGGATTATTATACTCTCTTAATTTTCCCCTACCATAGATACTGTCTAACTTGAACTTTGTGGATCTTTTGCAGTGGCCACTCCAAAGCAAATTAGAGAACTCATGCAGGTTGATGGCTTGACCAATGACGAAGTGAAGAGTCATTTGCAGGTCGGTTCTAAGTTACCCTTTCCTTGCTTCTGTTTGATTATGTGAAAAAATTTCAAAGTAACAGAGGAGAAGGCATTGTGGAAGTCTTCGTTCTTAGAAAGAATGAGATTGAACTTTCAAACACTTTTATCACTTTTGACATTGAATGTTGATGTTGAAAATTGAGCGAATTTTCTTGTCAATGCAGAAATACCGACTTCACACAAGAAGAGTTCCAGTGGCCACTGCAGCCCCAGACAATCAATCTGTAGTTGTTTTGGGGGGCTTGTGGATGTCCCAAGATCAATATGCTGATTCTTCAAAGGCTAGTAGTTCCCAGTCTGGCTCACCCCAAGGTCCCCTCCATTTAACTGGAACAGGTGGAGATGATGAAGATGATGAAGATGCAAAATCTGAAAGTTATAGCTGGAAAGGTCACATTCAAAAACCTGGAAAAGATGATGTATAGAGTTTATCCACCATCAATTTTGCAGATATATTTATACATGGGAGGAGCCAATGAATATAAAGAAAAATATAATTACATTATACATAAAAGGAGAAGGATCTTGAGAGAGACAGACAGAGCGGCTATGAAATTTTGCAGGATTAGTTTCCCTTCTCCTATGTCTTGAGTATGAGTTTTAATGTCTCAAAATTGGTATAAGAATTTTTTGGTTAGGTCCTCATGTCCATGGAAGAAACAAGGCCATTTTTCCTACATCAAGCTCATAGTTTCCATGGAAGTTTTATTGTTTTAGATTTGAAGTCTTTCAGATGGGTTCTTGAGCATTTCAGGTGGTGGAACAATTCAATCATGATCTCATCTTAAATGGACCCCTGAGGGATCTGTTTCTCTCTCAATCTGTTGAAACTGACCCTGCAGCTTCATCCTTTTTAATTCTCAGACTGAAGAGAGCTCCTTTGTCTAAATTATCTTCAGAGGAATGATGTAAGTATTGGTCAAACTATGAAATCCAAGACGCAGATGAAATGTTTGAAATCCAACAGCAAACATCAATTGAACATTTCAACTAAAGAAAAAAAAAAGACAAAATTCTATGCTTTATGATTGTTAAAATCCAGGCACTCGAACCATCTTGTTTTCAGTTTTGCCTAATTGTTGTGTATTCTTTCTTTTTGGTCAAAATTGCTAGACTTCCACAAATCCAAATAGAATAAAAAAGTTGTGCAGAATGGTTTGCTTTTTCTCTTCTTGTTTTCACCCTGGGTTAGACAACTCCAGATACCAAACCTTTAGGACTTTGCAGAACCACATATCAGCTTTTATCAGGAGAATAAGGTGAACCCTCTAACAGCTAACATATTCTAACGTCCTTGGAGGTATGCCTTCCCAAGTAGATGACAACTTTGGTATTTTCAAGATTACTATTGTCCTCTTTTGGTCCATTGCATTTTGAAACTATGAGTCTGCTTCACATTCATAAGCTCAAATGAGATGATAATTAATTACTCCCATCATATTATTTGAAAAATATTGGTTATAGTAATAAAAAAATGATTTTGCATTAAGAGCACTTCCACCCCTATGGGCAAAGTCAAGGCAAGGATAAGGCGAAGGCTGTCGCTATTCACATGAATAGTGGCAGCCCTTGCAATTTTGTTTCCACCCTATGGGCTAGGGCAAGGGCAATTATTATTCACATGAGATATGAGTGGCAGCCCTTGCAATTTTATTTCCACCCCTATGAGTTAGGGCAAAGGCAATTATTATTCACATGAGATATGAGGAGATGAATTTGTATAGAGTTTTTGGTGTGGGAAGTAAATAATATAACTATGTATTTATTATATATATATATATATATATATATATGAAATTTTTGGTTTTTTTTTTTCAATTTTCTTTCAATTTTTTTTAGTTGCTGATGTCATTATGACATCAGCCTTGTGTCATTTTGCCCAGGCAACAACTCAGGCTGAATTTTCCCATGGGCTTGCCTAGGCTCGTGGGACCCACCCCTTGCCCGAGTTGGACTTGGTGTGGTGGAGTTGGATTCTGGCCCTTGGTCCCCCTCCTGCCCGAGCTGGCCTTGCGCGCAAGAGATGCTCTAATCAAATTGAGTCTTCAATTCAATCCCATTTTGCCAATATTTCTATTGTTTAAATTATCTTTAACTTGCTTCTAGCTCAGTAGAAAAGGACATTGACTTGCATACTAGAGGTATTAGGTTCGAAACGTCACCGTATCCAGGGCGGAGCTATTCATGAGCCTGAGATGACTTGGCCCCCTACCATCTTCTCACCTCTTTGATTGTGTAAACGCTATAGTATAGACTGCAAAAAAAATCTAATAGTTTTAAGCTTGTGGCCCCCCAAATATTTAACTCTGCCTCCGCTACTGGTGGTATCATAGTTGTGTGTGTATATAAGAAATCTTCATTCCCTGGAGTTTAGACTATTGTTTGTACTAAGAAAAGAAGAAATTATCTTTAACTCTTCTAGTTAGTGCTTGTCAAGACTAGTGGTTTGCGGTTCGATCCCCCATGACATGGTGTGTGTGTGTGAGAATAACCCATCCTCCTTGCTATCTGTGGCCCAAAAAAAAAAAAAAAAAAAAAAAAAAACCCCTGTGTTTTGTCAAGGCTCCGTGAGACCCTTTTGGCTTCATTCAAATGTTCTGTTCTGAATTGCATCAAGGACTGAGTCTAATTTACATAGCATTTGAACAAGATTTTATGAACAATTCTCTAAAATAAAGCCATCAATGCATTTACTAGGACAGGAGATAAACATGCTTGAAAGAGAGCGATGATTAATTTCAATGTTTTGGCTACCAATAAAATAAAAAATAAGTGTCAATGTTCAATTTGGTGGATGGCAGATTGGCAGTGTTTTAGCTGTATTGAACAGGATGAAAGGACAAGATCCGGACTTATCTCCTCATTTTCTTGTCATTATCTTCAATCCCTCTGAGAACTGATGGTTTCTTATTTTATGAAAAGTAGACATGGAATAAGTTGACATTATTCTCCCAAATCCAGGCAACCTAATAAGTACCAGTTTGAGTTCTTCATTGAGAGATTTTAACTGTTGCAGGGTAAAGCAAAAAATCCAACCAAAAACGATTATGACATTTGTCCTAATTGCAGACACAAAAATGGTAAAATCAGAAATGATGAAGGGCTCAAATATGCAGAAGGCCAAATCAATGAAACTCATGAGCCAACCTAGCCTTTCCTTTTCCAGCAATTCTGTTTCAGCTACTCAAGACCATTAATCTCTTGGACCCCCAAAAAAAAAAATCCTCTGTCTTTTGCTTTTTTTTTCTTCCCTGGAATGATATGATAATGAATTAAACAAATATATGATAAGGAATCCAAAAGATATGATAATTTAGTCAATTTCTTTAGGTTCGAACTCTCATTGCACTTATGCGTGAGAAAACCCCTCTCTTTTTCCTAACCGTGAAAAAAAAAAAAGCCTCTTTATTAGAATTATACTAAATCCAGCTGATTCGATCTTTATACCTAACCCTGTCATATCCCACTTTAAAAAACATAATCAGTTGGTATGTTTATCTGAGCTGCATGACAAAACAGTCTCTGTCACAAGCAAAATAATAGAGAGAATCTTATAGACAAGATATAATGAAGGGAGCCCATACTGAGGGCCCATTTTTGTGGATGGTATAAATGGTTTGTTTGGTGACAGAAGTGAATGAAAATGATGGACGTTCTAATTAATTTCTCTTGCTAAAAAGAGGGTTTATTTTATTATTTTGGTTTTGAGTAAGCTGATCAGATTTCAAACCCAATAGCTATTCTCTTTCCTCTATTGGCAGAATGGAGATAGAATATGTGAAGCAGCTACACACATTTGAGAAAGTCACATGGCAGCAGAAGCAAAATATAAGTGCTTGGCCCACACCAACAGCATTCTCATTAAAGATTCCTTCAAAGACCAGCCATAGATAATGATCCCTTCTGATGGGGATGACATAATTTGGAATAATTGACATGGAAAACACATTCAATTGGGCAATTACAGATAGGGTTTTGGAAATTTGGTACAAAAGCCAAGCAACTAACTATTGCCAGGACTTTTCAAGGTCCTAAAATTCTATCTGAGAGTCCCATGTGTTGCATACACCCAAAGGAAACTGTGTTTGATAATTCTTGTTGACAAGATTTGTGCAATACCATGACAGCTTTGGCAGATTTGGCAACTTGACATATATCAGTTGTGGAGTTGCTCAGTTTTTCCGTGATTCAGGCTTTTCAGAACCAAATTCATCATCCATAAAATAAGAAAAGTGCCATAAACAATGCATATTTGAGATTCTCTGACAGTTGTTTGTATCTGATTCTCAATTTACCCCATGATTGGTGGCAATGTTTTATTTGCTGCAAATACTTAAAGTCCATAGCGGCGGGTCCAGAAAGAAAATAAATAAAACGACAATGTACCACTTGGTCTCTAACATTACTCATTTATAAAAAAAATTAAAAAAAATGATGTAAAAGTTTATGAATGGATTAGCCAAGAAGGGATTAGAACTTATTTAACCGCGGCAACTAAGTATGATGAGATTTAAAATTTGGAATTTATAAGACATGTTTTGTTTGGGGTCAAGTGCCCAAGGAACCATGCCCAAGATTTAAGGTATGAGATCCATGTTTCAGGGCTCTTAGGTTAGATTAGGGTTTAAATTTCTGATTTTGGATTCAAAGCCTAAGTTTTGGGTCAGTATAATTTTGAAATGTTAACTTATGTTCTAAATTTATAAGTTTTATCTTTTTAAAAAAAAAAATCAAGAGTATATATAAACTTCATTATGGTAATCAAACAGATACAATTGATAGAACCTTAGGGGCTACAATTGATATTGAGTGAGGAAGAATCAAACACATAACCACTAGCCAATGAAGTCTAGCCTAGTTAAAAATGGTATTAAGTTGTAGACAAGAAGTTTCAAGTTGAAATCACCATGATATCTTGGTTGTGTGTGTGTGAGAAATCACCCTCACCTGTAGTTTAGACTATTGCTTGTACTCGAAAACACATAACCTCTAATGCAAGGATTGATACTCTTGAGAGATTCTCCAATAAGTCTCTAAGTCAAGGATTTGTTACATAAATACTTATTAGAGAGTCTCCTTGATACTCTTAAGGCTTGTTTGGGACTGGTTCTTTAGAAAGTACTTCTGCCTCATAAGTGCTTCTAACAAAAGACCTTTCGTTATAAAAATCTTGAATTTTCATAAAAAATTTTCAAGTTATTCATAGAAAAGCATTTGGGAGTGCTTCATGAAGAAGCACATAGCAGGTGCTCCTCCATAAAGTGCTTCTAAAATTTTCTATCAAACACTATTAAAAGCTCTTTTAGTTAGTAGAAAACGTTTTCGGTCCTTCCAGAACCACTTCTAAATAAGCCCTTAATCACTTAAGTTATAAGTCAATTACTCAAAATTTTATCTCAACTCTAGAGACAACGTAATTTATCAACAAATAAATAAGAAGTATATTGACTATTTCATCACGGACTTGTCTTCACACAGTAGTGGAAAAACTGATGTTCTTGCTTAGAAATGGACCAAATGGAAAGTTGAAGTAATAAATTATGTCCTTTTAACATCTCATTGGGCCTAAATGGCTGGCCATCTATTGTTGTGTTAGCAGTTTTGCACCATTGTTTGCGCTTGATCCGTAATAAGGCTTTCCTCAACTTTGTGCTTTTGAATTTATATTGGGCTAAAAACATTTATTGGGCCAAATCTCAAGTGGGTGAAGCAGCAATAATAGAGAGCATATAAATTGATAAATCTAACAATTTTTTTATTTTATACAAATAATATTTTATTTTAATCTAATCTAAATTACGGAAAGGGTGAGTGCAGAGTGGGGAGTATGTCTGCATTAGTCAACTTGACTAAGCCCATATCTACTATAATCGAACATTTCTTAAATACACTATTTTTTTGAATGGGGACTAGTAACCCAAAAAGCTAAATTACACTTTTTAATCCATGTAGTTTGTGTTATTTTTCATTCATCTTTAGTATCAATAATTTCTTATCCACTCATCTTTATTCATCTCTCTTGCATTATTAATCATGCATATTTGATAAATAAAATTGTCTCATCTAAAACTTATCCATTAATGATGCATTGATTGTTTTAGACCTGAAGACAGTTTTTTTACATGATTAAAAATGAGTGCTGCTATTTCCCACTACTTGTTCTATTTAATCACTCATTTTATCTTCAAAATTTCAAAGCCAAATTTATCCTTTATAAAATAACTTCTAAGAACTTAAGGAAACACATTAAAACTCACTAGTCTCTCACTTCCGTGCTAGCGAGAGGCTTTTTTTATAAAAATTTAAAATTTATTTTAGAAATAAAAAAATAATGGATAGTTGTGTTCCATAAAAATAGGATCCATTATTATTGATTTTTCTTTTAATTTTAATTTTTTTAAATGAAAAATTATGAATTTACCATATTATCCTCATTTAATTAATAATTTGGAATTATTAATTAAATGAGGATAATATGGTAAATTCACATTTTGTTATTTTAAAAAAAATTAAAATTAAAAACAAAATCAGATAATGGATCTTATTTTTATGGAAAATAACTACTCATTTTTTCTTTTCTTAATTATAAAAACTAAAAAAAGAAAATCAATTGGCACACGCGTGAGCGTGTGGCAATGGGCTAGTATATATATAAAGCAAAAGGCAGAGAATGGTGAAACATTCAAAATACCAGAAAATGCTCTTGATTAATTCAAACATTAAGAATTGAAATTATTAATTAAATGAGGATAATATGGTAAATTCACAATTACAAAATTAAAATTAAAAACAAAATCAGAAATAACGGATCCTACTTTTATGGAAAATAACTACCCATTTTTTATTTTCTTAATTCTAAAAACAAAACAAAAAAGAAAACCAATTGGCACACGCGTGAGCCTGGCAAGGGGCTATATATATAAAGTAAAATGCAGAGAATGGTAAAACATTCAAAATACCAGAAAATGCCCTTAGTTAATACAAACATTAAGAATTGAAATTATTAATTAAATGAGGATAATATGGTAAATTCACACCTTTTTATATTACAAAAATTTAAAATTAAAAGAAAAATTAGATAATGGATTCTCTTTTTATGGAACACAACTACCCATTATTTTTTTTAATTCTAAAATAAAATAATTTTTTTTTAAAAAAATGTCTCTAGAGGCGCAAAAGCGTGTGCGGAGAGGCTAGTGTTTGCATTAACCAAGAGCATTTTCTAGATTTTTGAATGTTTTACCTTTCTTTGTATTTTGCTATAGATTAACAAAAAAAAAAGGATTAAAAAAATACAAAAAAGATTAACCCCACCCCATCCTCTGTCTCTTAGCCTCCACCCACCCGCTTGAACCCTCCTCCTCCTCTATTTCTTAACCTAGACCCCTGCCCCAGATTTCCATAGTCACCCCACAGTGGAAAGATATGGGTATTTTAGGAATAATGGTGGGTAGAAAGAAAGGATTGTGTTTTTTCAAATTTATATGGTGGGTGAAAACTAAGGTGGGTGGAAAAATAGGATGAGGTGGTGGAAATAACAACACTCTTAGAAATGAAAAAAGTAACAAAAACAATATTAATAATTTAATTAATACTCTACATTGAGTTTATCAGTTTATTTATGTGTGTCACCACGCTAGAATTGTCTTCCTTTTTTTTTTTTTTTAATCTTTTTGAAAAGAAAAAAATGCAGAGAGAGAGAGAGAGGTTGTTAGAAGTGCACTCTCTCTATCTCCCAAAATGGTCACATGAATCATGAATGTGTATGACCAAATTTGTAGGACTAGTTGAGAGAGAAAAAGAGGACACTTGGGCAAAAAGTAAACCTCAAAATAACCAGTCAAACCCTCAAGCAACGGTCATGTGTAAGAAAAATCAGTCCCTACAAATCCCAGATTGAAATACGGATGCCCCAATATTTGGGCGCCAAACAAGGCTTCAATATCAAATTACAGTTACTAAACTTGCACACAATAATCAGAAAAAACCTTAACACTCTAAAAAAATCAGAAACACATAGAGAGAGTGGGCAGATAGAGACAGAGACAGAGACAGAGAGAATAGAAGAAGAGCAAAAAGGAAAAAAAACATGGCACAAGCACAACCACCTGGGGAGAAAACCCAAGAGGCCCCAGAAATGGTAGTGAAAGAAAACCCAATAAACCCATCCTTCAAATTCAATGCACAAGCACCTGAATTTGTGCCAAGATCACATACCCAGATGCCCATTTCTGGTTATTTTTATCCCTGCTTTCACTTTCTTGGTGACTCTGCTTCCCCTGATTGGTTTTACATTGGGGACCAGGAGTTGCCTCCTTATTTGATCCCCAATAATCCCAACATCCCTCTTGCCAATCGATCCAAGAATGCACTCCCAGATGATCTTCAGCAGAAGATCATCAAACAGGTAATGATTCTGTGAATGTTCATCCTTTATAGTTTATGTGTTAATGCCTCTTTTGTTTCCTGTGATTATATTCTTCGGATGATTTCTGTGTTTAAATTTCCTACCTTTCGTGCATTTATATTTGGGTTTTGTCTTATCTTATGTACTATGTATTTTTTTTCTTTGCAAATATCGTTGTTCCTGTTGAGCTCCTTGAAATTGGCTACATTTGTGTATTGGTTTTTATTTATATTCCTTTAGATTGTATTGTTAAACTATGTACCTGCAAGATCTGTTTTTTATTTGGAAGATAAATTATATGTCAGGATTTGGATCATGTTGGGCAAAGTGGTATCATCCTTTTAGGTCCTTCACTTATTCCCATCCCCTCCATGGCTTTTGCTAGTCAGATTATATTGATTCAGATTCACATACCTGCTATCTGAAGAACTTACTGTTAACTTGATATACATTTGTCGGCCAATTTTTCTAACCGTTTAAGTTTTCGAGGTCTAGTGAATGTCTAATATGGTAGCAGCTCTAATTGCCAGAGGTTGGGTTCAAACCTTCCAACCCAAATTCCCCGGTTCCCCTCTACCTAGCACGTTCGTTTCTGAATGAAATTCGGTAGTAGGATCTTCATAAATAATATGGACCTTATCCAATTTCAGATGAGAAACAATTCCAGGATTTTCAGGCAGGAGATTTACCCCAGAAGTCATTGAAAGCTTTTGTCCCATAAGGGAACCCATCTCTAAATGTTGATAACAATGAGAAATCCCTCTACAAGTGATAAATCATCTTGTTTCCTTTTCATGTTATAATTCTGTAATATGCATGAGATGTTAAGGTATTTTACATATTGGTTGCCTGTCATCCTTATTGATGCTAGTCATTAAGCAATTAGGACTGGACTATGACAGCACCTCCTGAGTCTAAGGACTATTTCTGCATAACACAGGTGGAGTACCAGTTCAGCGACATGAGTCTGCTGGCAAATGAATCTTTAGTGAAACACATAAGTAAAGATCCCGAAGGCTATGGTAAGCATTTTCAAGGAGTAATTTATATAGATTAAGTAAATTTTTTGGTATGCTTTTTTGATTCATGCATGATTTTTTTATGTAAAACAGTTCCAATATCTGTTGTTGCTTCCACCAAAAAAATGAAGTCACTTATTAGCAACAACCACATGCTTGCGCAAGCACTCCGGTCCTCGTCAAAGCTTGTAAGTTGTCTGATATAATTTCTGACCAGTTTTTTTCCTTTTCTTTTCTTGTCTGAATAATATTTCTCATTTGATCTTCAAGCTTTCATTGTTGTTCTTGAATAATGTTATTAAAGGTTGTAAATGAAGATGGCAAGAAGGTTAGACGTAAGTACCTTTTCACTGAAAAAGACAAAGAGGAATTGCAGGTAAAAACAGATTCTTCCTAAACCACATGGATCTAAATAGCTTCATGAATCATTTTATGTTGTGTCTTCTTTTTCTCCTTCTTGCAGTCGCGTACTGTTGTGGCAGAGAATTTGCCTGAAGATCACTCTCATCAAAATCTAGAGAAGATATTTAGTGTGGTTGGAAGGTTGGATTTTTGCACTGAGCTTATTATTTCCCTTCCTTTTCTTTTGTGTTATCATATGTTTTAAGAGAATCATCACTGTATATTTACATTTGCTGTCAAGAACAGTGTGAAAACCATCCGAATATGCCATCCCCATGAATCCAATTCTTCCCGGTCCAAAGGCGATTTCATTATCAGCAACAAGGTACAAGATTAAATTGAACCATTTTTTTAATATCTAATAGCCATACATATAATTCCAAAGGAACTTATTGTATAAGTTTTCTTTTAATCTTAAATTTCTTCTCTATTTTATGAAGCTTCATGCACTTGTGGAGTATGAGACAACAGATATAGCAGAGAGAGCGGTACGTTGATCGCTGTTATAACTTCAGAGTTACACCATTGGTTTTCTTAATATTTTTTCGTGCTACAGGTTGATAAGTTGAGTGATGAAAGGAACTGGAGAAAAGGGCTCCGAGTAAGGTTGCTCCTTAGACGCTCGGTATGTCTAAATAGAACTTCTATATATGTAACCTCCAATCGTTTGACATAGCCTCATTACTTCTGATGTAATTTAATTTACAGCCAAAATCTGTTCTGAAGAACCGAAAGTCTGATTTCGACGGCATTTTAGAGGATGAAGAGCCACAATATGACTGTGCAGAAGAAACTTCTCAGCCAAGCAACCCTGAATTGGTTACCGATAGTCCTAATGTGAGTCTTTCCTTGCATACCAATCATAGTATCATGCCATTACATTACCATAACACTGTCTTTTTATAGCATGTAGATCCCTCACATGGACTGAGAATATTGTTAGAATTGGAAATTACCAAATGTCAGTTGTACAAAGTAGATTGCATGCTATGTTTACAATGAAGCAAAACTGCATGATATATTACAAATAGTTTTATCAATTTCGAATAAGATGTTGATCTCACATGAGAATATGTTTGGGTAGGAAGAAAGTTTGGCGGCATCCAAGAAAGGATGGGCTTGGGGGCGCGGTAAGGCCAGAGGGCGTGGCCAGGGACAGAGTGGCCGCGGCCTGATTGCTCCAGCTCCACAGTCAAGCAGTACCATCCAGTGTGAATCACCTGCAAAACAGAATGCCAAGGGCCCAAGAATGCCAGATGGGACTAGGGGCTTCACCATGGGAAGAGGCAAGCCCGTAAGCGCCATCAATTTGCTTTAGGAGTGATTGGTGGTGCCCCATTTTTGTTGAAGAAGGTCTACTTAGTTATTGGTACATGCATGGCTCTGCCTTCCCTGAGGAGTCTTGAGAAGAAGGGGGATTTTGGTTAAGTAGCCATAATTTGTGAAATGATTTTTATTGATTTAATTGAGATGTATAGTATGGTAAAAAAAGGTATGGGGATGTCATAGCTCTTGGCAGTGATCATAGTGATCACTTTTTTTTGTTTTGCATCTTTTTATAGAGGTACTTTGCATTTGGGATGGCATTCAGTTCTCTTTGTACAATTCTATTTGAATAATGAAGTTGATGGGCACATCTCTCTCTCTCTCTCCTGCTTAACTTTTCAAGGTTCCTTTATCATCACAACATCTAAAATATTTAGACACAGCAATAGTCATAAGCACTTGCTCAATGGAGGACTTCATCAGCAGGATTTGGTTCAGGTGTGGAATTCATGGTGGTTTCTGGTTTGAGATATAACCAGCAAAATTTGAAACCATGGTAGGGTTCTTGTCAGAAATCGTTTTTCTCTAGAAGAAAGAAACAAATATTGAATCAAAAATCTCAATGAAGAATTTCAAACCCTAATCATTGGGCCCATATACAGAGCCTTATTATCTGAAAGCCGGGAGCGTTTGTTTGCAGAAGGATAAACCCCGAAAAAAGAAAAAAGAACTCAGAAAAAGTGGCCCATGCAGGTCTCGAACCTGCGACCTTCGCGTTATTAGCACGACGCTCTAACCAGCTGAGCTAATAGGCCACGTTGTTTAAAGCAACTTCCAAACAAAATATAACCGTGAAACCCGTAGGATTACCATCCCTGTTACTTACTACACACAACTTTCCCATATTTATTTATTTTATATAAGAGACAATATAAATTATTCTAATTTAGAGCAAGGGAATTTGAACTTAGGTACGAGAGGAAGAACACAGTGCATTGACTAACTGGTTTAACCTAACATATGCAATTACAAGTGTTTTTGGGGAATCTTAGGATGAGTTTTTGATTGATGGCATTGTCCACCAAATGCCAATTGCCCATCTACACTTTTGTAAAAACTTAATCTTGTGATGGGATTTCAGCATGAGTGCTCCTTTTCAATTGGTGTGGATCCCAAAATGAAATACATGATTCCTAGCAAGCATGTCAGGCAATGTGGTTAGTCGTTTTCCATTTTTAAGCATCAGTTTTCCATATATATATGCATCATTATAGTTCACTTCAATTGGCCACTACTTCATGTTTGCCAACTTATCTTTGTACCCTTTTTATGTCGTACATGATATGGACAAGTCAACCTAAGAAGCAATAGAACACAATGCTTTTTCAGTTCAACAAGCCTTACATACATAGAATAGTTCTGTCATTATGTGTTCATCTTTTCTCTCTCTTTTTTCACTTTGCATCACCAAGGTTAAATTGTTACGAAAAATGCCATACCTTTTTTTTCTTCTTCTTGTTTTTATAGAATTATATTACTTCATAACATAATTATTTATATAGGTTGGTTTACATCAGTATCTCAGTTCTCAGTTCTTTTAGAATTGAACCTACCAAGTTCGTTGGATTTGAACCCTCCAATCACCCCTCTGATAGGATATGCCATCAATGGAAGAGATAGGTTTTGTTAGGTCTCCAGTTTTTTCCTCTTACCTTACCACAAAGCAAAATAGGACGACATACACCCACCCAGTCCAGTTCTTTTCTGAAGTTAAAACTATCAGAAGTGCAAATGTAGTGGCATAAATGCCATGCCAAGTGCTTTTTCAAATATCTACTATCAGAAACAGTTGCGAACTTGCAGTTGTATAATGCAAAGTGCTTGGTGAAATATCTTTGGTTAGCCTTCACCTCAGTGACACTTGTACTTCCACTCCTTTGTATTTATATGATAAACATTAGGCATTTTGTGTGCAGGCCGCCCCTTATCTCTGCACATTGACTTAAAGACTTAAACAATGAATTCTCATGAATCTTTAATATGAGATCCTAGTCAGGTTTTGGAATTTCCTCCTACCACATGCATCTATTTAGATTACTTAACTATGTCTTTCTCACCTCGTGATCATACTAAAATTTCAACCAGTCCATGCTGCTTCAGAAATAGTGTCAGTAAACTTCTTTTTCTAAATTGCTATCCATTGCCCTGATTTGGAAACAATCTCAAACTACAAGCAATTGTGAAAAGCGCATGTGTTGAATTGAAACTAAAAGTTTACCAATTAAGAAATAGTTGAGAACAAATCTTCAATTTGCTTTGTCCAAAATCATCAGATTCATTCATCACTAGCAACTTATGTATAAAAAGTTTTGAAGTAAGAGGTCACGAGTGCACTGAGTTTTTGGCTGTTTCTGTAGTGCTATTGATCATCTATGTTTTAACTTTTTAAGTTTGACATCTTGTTGCAGCAAAGACATTGTTCATGCTATTTCAACATTCCTTTTGCTTCAGAAAGAGAGCAGTTGAATAATGTGGAACTTTGCTTTGTTAGCATGGAAAAAAAAGAAGTAATAAAATAGTAAATGGATTATATCACCTGGAAAAAAAAATACTCCAATATGATAATTTAGTTGCAGAGTTGGCCATTAGATTTTTCCAACTAGTGGCATTACCACTCTGAGTTTAACCAATGAAATCACTTTGAATTTTCAGTGTTTTTGCCTATAAATAACAGCAAAAGATCCCGTTAGATATCATCATAGTCAAAATTTCACAGCAAACCTTTTACATTGATCACCAGCTATGACTCACAAAATCATCTCCTACTTCACTTTTTCTTTATGTTTACTCTTGTCTTTGTCTCCCTTTGTTCATATGCATCCATTTGCTTATAGCCAGCTTGATTACAATTTCTACGACAGATCGTGCCCCCGCTTATCAATGATTGTTAGGTACAATTTAATGGCAGCTATCAGGAATGACACCAGGATGGCTGCATCCCTTCTTCGGATGCATTTTCACGATTGTATCGTCAATGTAACTGTTCTTTCTTAAACCTTTTCCACATCTTTATCTCCTTTGAAGAACTAGGATGTTTTAAAGTAAAAATCACTAATACTGAGTGCTAGACTGTTTAGTAGTAGCTTTCTCCTTTACTTTTCACCCTTTTATTGGTTGCAAAAGAAGACCTAAGACAGCAGATATATTGGATTTACGCATGTCTGCAATTCACATTTTCATACAGAGTTAGAAAACTTTAACAGATATATTGGTTGCAAAGGAAAATAGGCATATACAGCTTCCCTCATTTTAGCTGAAATCCTTTGTTCTAAAACCAAACAAATAGCCTGAAGTTGGTCCTAAGCAAGAATATCATGAAAGTTACAACTTTCTTGTGACAATTTTCTTGTGACAATATGAAAAATTTACTTCCTACTAATTTATACTCAATATATTTATCTCCCTCTACCAATAAGAAGTTACGCATAACAATCATGAAGCAACTTAGGAGCAACTCTGTGTTGACACAAGGAGTTATATCCAATGTTGTTCTTTTGCAGGGGTGTGACGGATCAGTGCTTCTTGATGACACAGAAGACTTTAAGGGCGAGAAGAATGCTTTGCCAAATCGCAAGTCACTTCGGGGTTTCGAAGTAATTGACAATATAAAGGCAGATGCTGAGAGATTTTGCCCATCAACTGTTTCGTGTGCTGATATTTTGACTCTTGCAGCAAGAGAAGCTGTTGGCCTGGTATACTTGACAGATTTCTTTATCTTATGGCCAATACCAAAATGGTTGTTTCTCTTTGCTGTCATTCTAGTCTCACTTTCATTTCATTATTCTGGTTTAGGCAGGAGGGCCTTTTTGGCCTGTTCCATTGGGCAGAAGAGATGGAACAACTGCAAGTGAGAAGGCAGTTAATGAACAACTACCATCACCTATTGAGCCTTTGGAGAATATCACTGCCAAGTTCACATCAAAGGGTCTTGAAATAAAAGATGTTGTAGTCCTCTCAGGTTCTTGTTTTTCACTTTCTTCCCACCAAAACCATCCCTTTTTTTATTTTCTCTTTTGGGTTTAGTCATTCTCCAAAGTTTTAAAGCCTAAAGTAATGATCCTAATATTCTTGACATGAACATCTTTCTTGCTTTTGTTTCTTGAAGGTGGACATACTCTAGGATTTGCTCAATGCTTCACCTTCAAGAGAAGACTCTTCGATTTCGATGGCTCTGGCAAGCCTGACCCAACACTTGATTCTTCAGCCCTTACAAACTTGAGAAGGATATGTCCCAAAAAAGATTCAGCAAACAGCAATCTTGCTCCTCTTGATTCCACTAGTCTCAAATTTGACAATGCCTATTACACAAACCTGGTTAGCAATAAAGGTCTTCTAGAATCTGATCAGGCATTGGTAAAGGATCCAAATGCTGCTGCAATGGTTAATTCTTATAGTGCAAACCCTTTTCTTTTCTCCAATGACTTTGCTGCATCAATGGTGAAGCTTGGTAATGTTGGAGTATTGACTGGGAAAGATGGGCAAATAAGGAAGAAATGTGGATCTGTGAACTAAATGAATGATTTGTAATATTAATGGCATTTCTCTTTATGAAAAAGTTGTGTAATCTAGTTGAAGTTGTTAATGGAACCATGAACATATGAATTAACTAGTTTGGTGTTCAAGTATTATTCACTCTTGCCATTTATGGGAAAACCAAATGCAGCACAGCACATTATAACTAGTTGATATATATGAATGAATATATTAACTAATTTGCAGCATGACATATGAAAGGTTACATTGTTTTGGCAAATATCTGGAATGTAATATTGTCATGCTATAAATTTTAAACCACATAGTCGTTTGTGTTCACAACAAACGTAGTTGGTTTATTGGGTTTCTTTAATTGTTCAAATACGCATAATTATCAGTCATTCACGCGCATGTAGACCGCTATGCTAGCTTCTCTCACTGAGTCTGAGCCTTTTTTATAACTAGTGTGTGCTAGTGAAGGTGGTGACCCGGTGTGAACCAAGGTATTAAATATCGATAATATCCCCAATATTATCCCGATAATATCTTATTTTTTGGGGTCCGATATTTTAACAACTAACCATAGTGTTATCGTCAATATATCGATATTATCCCGATATTATCCCGATAATATCGGGAAGATATTTTCAACATTTTTATGAATGATTTGGGCAATATATCGAGATATTATCGATAATATCCCGATACGAAACCCAAAAATATTTATATACATGGTATTTGTGAAAATCATTTTACTCCTTCAACACATTAACCACCATATTACTTATGTTTTTTGTGAAAATACTAAAATATTTTTATATATACATGGTTTTGTTTTGAATTCTTTTTGCAAGAAACAAATTTTCACATGAGATGAGTAGTAACTATGGTTATACTCATAACCAACCATTTCTCTACCCTTCATATCTCATTCATGTTGGGATGGAATCAAGCGACTAATGGAAAGAATCCGAGACTCAATCTTCAAATAATTTTGCTTATGAACAACGTCAACCAATCTCGGATCCATATGGGTGGCATGTTAACAATTACATGCAAAACTATTTTGGGGATTTATCATTTGATGACTACTCTTCAAAATATACTTACTCTACACATAGAGATGATGAAGATAGTGAAAATTTTGAACCACATAGGAACTCTATGTGGTACTAAGTCACTCATGTATCTTACCATGCAATGTATAAAGTGTAAAATATTGTAGTAATTCATTATATATAAATGATTATGGTGTGTTTAATCTTCTTTCATTAATTACTACATATTTTTTACACTTACGGTGTTTGCCAGCTCGCTATATAATCAACTTAAATCAGTTAAATCCATCATGCAATGCATTTCCTTCCAATTTTTTGTGATAAACTAATAGATAATTGACTAAATAAACATCCTGCAAAGTTTCAATAAAAATTTCCAAGTTTTTCTTATAATTTCCATGGTTTTTATTCAATTTTTTCCAAATACCGAATAATATCCCGATTTCCTTGATATTTCCGTATTTTTTGACTTCCAATATTTCCGATACCTCCGATATTTAATACCTTGTGTGAACTAAGCCTGATATCATCAGTAAACAGTACTTCTTGTTTACATTGGTTTCTAATTTCCACTTTCAAAATGGAGAGAGAGAGAGAGAGAGAGAGAGTTAATTAGCTCTAAACCAAACTGAAAATGCACGTAGTTTGAAAAAAGAAGCCGACAAGGAGTGCTTGGATTCAAAAAAGGACATAGAGAAAAGCTGGTAGATGCCTGAGCCTAAGTTGTAACCTCTGTACGAGCACATTGAGATATTTGTCCTTGTCTCTCCAATTTCCAGTCCCCAATACCATCTTTATATATATTTGGATCTGCCAAAAAAAATTATTGTATATCATCATCATCATCATCATCATCATCATCAGGGACATATTCTCTGCTTTCAGGCTAGATTCTACCTATGCTGACCTGACCCTTGGCCTTTCTGTGCTTCTCTATGTTTGCCACTTTTTTGTTAGTGAGATTAATTTGGGGATTTGTTAATTGGATTAGAATTAATCTCACTTAATAAAAACTAAATGAAAGACTAACACATCAAATTATCAAGCAACCACCCTATTCAAGTTTGGGTTAATAGTAAAACTCAATGATTAAAAGACTATTTTTTTTTTGTCACTGGGTTTTACATGAAATTTCAATTTGGTCTAAGTAAAAAATTTAGTCATTTTGATCACTGTAATTAACCAAAGTTTACAATTTATAAACTTCTCGTTAAGTTGTTAGGTTAAATAACTTTTTGATCATTGAATTTTACATCGAAATTTCAATTTGATCCCTAAGAAAAAAATAAAATTAAATACCAAAACACATTTAGCCTACATTAACTATGATCTAGCTGGCTTCAATTGTTGGGCAACCAATCAATCCTTTCTCCAGAATAATTCTTTAATGTGTCAAAATAAAATTTTCATCACTAAGATGGTTAGGCCTTGCTTCCTTAACTTTCGAGTACATATAATTGGAGAGGTGGAAAAGACAGAGAAAAGAAGAGAGACTTGTGGTCCAATTGGCTTAAAGTTTTTGACATGGTTTTTAACTTTTTTTGCCATAAATTACGTAATGTTACACTTTCTGACATTTTTTTGGCAGAAATGTTCGAAAAAGGCGAACCTATTCCTTATATTAAAAAAACAGTGATTACTTTTTTTTTTCTTCCCAAAAACAAAAAGAAGAAGAATGACTAGACTGCAATCAAGCCATTATATTGATATTGTTGTTTAACTTGAAAGATGAATGGGGATTATTTATAAGTTTTAATTATCAATAGTTCCCGTTAATCTTCCAAGTTAGGTAATATATTCATATTATGCCTTGAATCTTGAATGTACATGAAATTAGTAAAGTCCAATTTAGTCTAGTCTTCCCTATCAAACAAGCCATACTGATCTCCCAATACAATGGAATGATCAGAATCATCCATTTTTAAGATGTAAAGATGATGGCTGCTAAAGGAAAATTAGAAACTATATAGTCATCTATCACATAAATAATCATCATGCTATGATAATCAAATGTTTAAATTATTTTCAATTTCACTAATCTTTTCCATGAACGATTTCCCAAAAATGAACAGTTTCAAACATCAGGCAACAATATTAATCCAATAATGTCCGCAAAAGTCCATTCCAAAAATTATTGGTATGGTATATAATGTTCTCTCCTAAAAAAAGTACAAAATACAAAATATAAAAGATCCCAATGTGAACAAGTCGAAATGTCTTGCATTTTATTCATCGTTTCTATCAACCATTCATCTAATGATATTTCTACCCTTTTTGTTGAAAGAAGTTCCGAGTTTGAATCTTCTTTTTTCTAAATAAAAGAAAATAACAATTTATCAAAGTGTCCATCTATATATGTTTTCTCCCCTTCATCTTCATATTCCATCTCCTTTCTCTATCCTCTATCCTCAAAACACACAAATTGGCCGGACCAAACAGACTAGTTTAAGCTAATGGCTGGCCTGGTCATGTTTGGAAAATCCGAACAGATTAGGTCACCAGTTCAGCTTTGCATTTAAGCTAAATGAATGCATTTTTATTTTAAAGTGCTCTCTCTCACTGCCTAATGCAACTATGCAAAGGTCTGAAAAAGCAGAGGATCCAAGTCCTCCCTTTGGCATTTCTATTGATAAAAGCTTTATATAAGCTAGCTGTTTCTCATTTTCTTTACAATGCCAGAAAAAGCTCCCAAAAAAAGCTAAATCTCCCTCCCATTTGAAAAGGGCTTTTCTTGGGTTTGGTCCCCCCAAAAACATTCCCATATATCCCTCCCTCTCACTCCCTTTTCCACCTCTCTTCTTCCTGCCTCTCACAAATTAAACAATCCCCATTATTCTTTCGCATGCTTCCCATAATCTTCCTTTTTCAGGGAAAAATCTATCAATCCAGCTGAAAAGTTAAATTCCAACCAAAACAGAAAACAAAACAAAAAAAGAAAAAAGGCAGTAACTGTTCTCAGTCTCTTCTAAAGCCCTCAAAAATCTCACCATTTTTTGGATTCAAAAACTTGACACAAAACCACAACTTTCACTTATGGAGCAGCAGCTGCAGCCACCGCCCATGGAAGTGACCCAGCAAGCCTACACGACCCATTCGGGTCACGGGTCGGTGGGACCCGTGATTGCAGTGGTTGCAGTGATCACCATCCTCGGAGTCATAGCCGGCATGATTGGTAGGCTCTGCTCCGGTCGTCGGATCATGGGTCATGGACGGTACTATGACTTCGAAGCATGGGTCGAGACAAAATGCTCATCGTGTCTAGATGGCAGAGTCGACCCTCCTCCGCCGCCTCTGGCTGCTGTCGGTGAGAATGTTCTGGCGGCCGAGGCAGCAGACACATCACCAGAAATAAAGGAAGAAGAAGAGCAACAACAGCAGCAGCAGCAGCAACAACAACAACAACAACAACAACAACAACAACAACAACAACAACAACAACATCAACATCAACATCAACATCAACATCAACATCAACAACATCAGCAACAAGAACAACACAATTTACATGCAACAAGTAGTATTGAGTGTTAATGAGAGGGAGCTGCTTAATGCTTTTAATTTGGTAATTGGGTTATGGCTTTTAATTGGGTAGTGGAAATTTTCCGTGTGGGCTTCTTGCTTTCATTGGTTTTGTTGGGCTCGTTTCCTTTCTTTTTTTTGTTTTGTTTTTTTCGTTTGCCATTTTGGTGGGATGTATACCATGACTCATGAACATGAGGCAATTTAAAATATGAATATTTAATATGAAATTGGTGGGATTTTTAATTTTTGTTCATATTGGGAATGTTGCCTATATATGGTATTGTGTAATGTAATGTGTCTATTAGTGTTGCCTATTTTTTTTAATTATATACAAGCGATATGGAATGAGGATAAAACGAACACAGAACTCTGGGTGTATTAACGAACAGAGAACTCCGGATGTATGAATACACGTTCTTAATCACTTGAAAACGAAAGAAAAAAAATAGCAATGTAGTGTTAGACTGTAGAATAGACATATCTTGGCTCTCTGGATTGGTTTTAGGGTCATTCCATATCTGCATATCCCTCATTGTTGTCTGCAATTTGTTTCTATCCCTTTTCTTTGGATTCTTTTCTTGTGATGTGATCCATATATTATTAAGTTGTGAATTAAAATATTGAACATTCTTTTGTTATTCATTAAAGACAAGTAGCTTTGTGGTTCCATGCAACTTTTGGTTTTTGGGGTCCCAAGAAAAGAAAAATGATAATGAGTCAGATAAAATAAAAATGAAACGATATCGATTAGATTTTTATTTCAATTTAAATTGCGTGACATGGTTTTCAAGAAGAGTACTCTTTATTATTTTGCTGCATTAGAATTATTTATTAAAAAATTTGTTACTCAATCACAAATCAACTAGTTAGTTCATCATAATTAGAGCTGTTAATGGATCCAATTTTGTTCAGAATCCAAATTCGAATCTAATCTGAATCCGATGTAATTAATAAGAGATGAATTTGGCGTAATCCGATAAATCGAGTTTAGTTGATATGGATATTATTATAAGTAAGATTCTTATATTGAGAAGAATTACACACATAAGTTTAGTTAAGAAGAACTTACATGCAATATTGTGGTATTCAAAATCTATCAGATATTGTTATATCGAAAAGTTAAAACATATGACAATAAGTGATTGACTCAAAAATAGCACTATGGTGGTATCCGATATAGGTAAGTTTTTCTCAAGTTGAAAGAGCTTAAACTGGACCCAATAACTACCTATGACCATCTCTAGCTGGATGATGATATCCCAGTTATGCATTGTAAAGTATGTAAGCTCTTAGAATTGGATCGAAGAATCAAATAACACAAAAGTTAAAAACTGTGGAAGACAGCAAGAAACTATAGGAGCAAAACCAATGTGGTGTCGGTGAAATACTCTCTGACGATATATAATTCAGACAATAGTTTGGTCAGAGAGGAAACTCACAAGGTTGCATTGTGTTGAATTGTGTGCCTTTGAAGAGTGGTCTAGCATAGCCGATGAAAAGTGTCACTCGATACCTTGACAACTTGGGTTGGGCTTTGACTTTGAATATGCTTCTATTCGTTTTTAAGTTCTTTTATGCATTTATAAAAAAGAAAAAGAAAAAGAATTATTTTATGCATTTGAAGTCATCTTCACCTTTCAAATCTAATGATTTTATTTTATCGTTTCATGACAACTAGATTTGGCTTGTATTGTTGTCTTGATTATTCTGAGTTTGCAATCTTAGTTGGGATGGCTATGCCAGAGTTTATTTGATCATGCGTGATCGTTAGTGAAGGCGCACCAGATTATCTTAATTTTGTTGTTTGACCGCTCCATTATTATAATCGCCCTTTGTGGCTAGTTTGTTTTGGCCCCTTGTGACTAATGGCTTTTTTGGCTGAATTATGACTGCAATCCAAGAATTTCTCATCAACAAAAAAAAGACTTGGTAAACGAATTATTTTTTCGTTTTCAGATGATGTTGTATACGTCTTATTGTGTTTTGATGAATTGACACAAATATGATCCGTTAATAAATAAAAAAACTCAAATATAAATATGTCTCACAAAATTAACAAGATAACATAACATGACCCGTTCCATTCCTTAGAAATTCAAATTATAGTACACTGACAAAACTTTAAAATGTAACTATACTGATCATGATGATGCATCAATTTCCAACACAGTACCCAATCCCCCCAAATATATTTCCTTTTTATGGAAACAAAAGGCAAACAAGTAGATTCTATATATGGAGAAAAAGTGGACAAACATTTTGGACCTTTTCTCAAGCACATGAAAATCCAGGGCCATACTTAGTCACTCGAGGATTATGAATGTATATATTGGATTTATTGTCAAGCATTCGTGACTATATTTATATTACTCCATATTAAAATGAGTCGTTCATGCGTATATGAATGATTCTTGACTATTGATATATGAAGTTCACAATCTATCGATAGTTACAAAAAGTTGATAATATGTAACAAAATTTTATCATACAGTAATTAGAATAATATATTTACATATATCAAATCAATCAAACGCCAAAGTGCATCAAAAGGTATCCCTTCCTACCTAGGATTAGGATTGTAGGGAGTACAATCCTCTGGCCTCTTGTGACGAGAGGACATCCTCTTTATCAGTCAATGTTTAGAGGGAAGGGCCTCATCTTTCCTGAAAGTCTGGTACTAGTTGCTGTTCATCATCTTGTACTATAATTCTCAGCTCAAGTTAATAGTTCTAGATTGCCCTCTTGTTGTAATGGGTTTTATTTCATTTTGGGAAAAAAGCAAACATCCGATTCAATATACGAATAATGTTTCGATTTCTTTTATAATTAAAGGGGTTTTTCGCATTTCTTTTTCAAGAGGATGTGGAGAGAAGTTACGAACTTTTGCCACGGATATGATATAAATTGCTTGCTCAACCACTAAATTTTGAAGGTGCACTACCACTTTAAATTACTTTCCATTTCATCACGTTTTGGGCCTACGTAACATATGACATGCTATGGTTCCCAAAGCCCGTCTCTTTGTGCAACTCCTTTGAAGACCCTAAAAAAAAAGAAGGTATAAAAATTACAGTATGGAAGATATTGACCCATCATTTCATTTTTATGGTTATGGAGAATAAAATTATTTCCTTAATTATGTCTCTAAATTGAAAGGTAAACATGTTGATGCAGGTTTTATAATGCATTACGGCTTTCACACTCTACTTTTGTTCATTTGCACTCGTTCCCTTTATTTTACTTACTCGGTCAAAAAGTAACAAGTTAGGAGTGCAAATGGATAAAATGCATAATTTTTTTGTATAATCCGTCTTGTTCTGTACACAAAACAGTCATTTTGGTCTCTATAGATGGTGGGAGCGAGAAATAAGTTGATTTTGTGTTTGTGTACGATGGGTAAAGGCGAAAGCAATGGGTTGGGTGGGGCAATTTAACAAATGCGGTGGGTGCCCTGCAGAAAGAGTTTTAAATGTGCAAAGAGGGAGGAGGGGCCAGCCATTTTAACCACTTCGAGATATATTAGCAAATGCACAGTTTCTATGTATAAACAGGACAGACAACTTTATCAAGTAGGCCTTGCCGAAACTGTAGAGCTTGGCCATGAAACTCAGAGTTGCTAACACCCACGTGCCCTGTTTATATATGCACAAGATTCATAAACTGTCAGATTTGCTGTTGCAGCAATGGGCAGGCATGACACAAACTAGTGGCAGCAAATCCATGTGTTTTTCTTCGTGAAGGAGAGATGAAGAAGTTTTCTTGCTCTCCTTCTGTCTCAGTTTTGTTTAGGCATTTCATCGAGCACCTCACTCACTGCCCTTAGAGAAAATATAGATAACAAGGAGTTTACAATTTAATTAGTGGAGAAAGAATGTTGAGTGGGGTATTATTTCCTTCATTCTCCCTTCAATCTCCCTTAAAAGTTTGATGACAAACTTGGGACAAAAAATAATATAAGAACCAAACTAAAACAACCCAAAAAATTCAGGAGGGCAAATTATAATTAACCTTATATTCAAATATGATTTTGTTTTTGTTTTAAATACAAGTGATAGCCTAAATTATACAAGGGGTGACGATTTCTTACATATACAAGGTATCATGGGAGTTCAAACCTGAAACCCTTTCACGATTCCGTTGCTATATTCAAAGATATAATTCGAATGACGAACGACATATACTATACAAAAGCATTGCGCACTTAAACTCATTGAATCCAATCCAAAGCAAGTGTTTTTAAGTGGACGCAGTTAGAGGGCCCACCCAAGTAGCCATTGTCAAGCTTCAACAATGAATAGAATAGTAAGCTCGTGTAGAAAATAGCAATGCCCGGACGATATATATGGCTACATATCTTGACATATCTATATACACACGTTTGGGAGGACCCATGCACCTAAGAAGCTAGCAAGTAATGTCTTCTTTCAGTGATGGAGGATGCCATGCTTGCGTCTTGCATGGCCACAGCACCATATTGTACGAGCTAGAGGCCATGAGATTAGAAAACCCACCCTGCAAAAGTAGGGTTTTTTAGATTTAATTATCTTAATTACATTCATGTCAATTATGTTGGATTTATATGAGTAAGTGTAACGAGAGTGGATCAAAAAGAGAGCACGCGTTTATTTTCCCTTCCCACTATTTGTTGCAACTTTACATTCATGTCCTTCATTCTCTTTTTTTTCTTTTATTTTTGCAAATTAAGAAAAAGAAAGGGGAAAAGTACGTTTGTGTGAAAATAAAATCTAGAGCATACGAAAAATAAGCTCTCTCTAAACCCTAGCCTCCCTTCTCTCTCTTAAACCTCTTTTGTTGTTGTTGGCACTAAAACTTGAACAGATAGAGATGAGTGCAACTTACAAGTGGTATGGATGATCAAGAGATCGATTGAGTGTTGGATGCAGATTCTTCCCGTCCTCGGATGCTGATCCTGAATAGAAGGAAGTCGAGACTCGTAAGGTCTATGGAACCGTGTGGAACCAGCCTAAGACCCTCCGATGCCAAAGTAAGTTTGTTTATAAGAGCTCTTGCTGTTGACTATATAGAAGTATAAGAGTCAAGCTGAAAAGTCTTCCCCCTTTGTTGATGGTGAAGGGGTGTATTTATAGATGGCATTTGGGATGCTAGTAGTGTTCATTTCCGATGTGGGATTCGTGGGAGGGCCCTGAGGTTGACACGAGTCCTTTGATATTATGGGTGGGTGCTTCGAGGTTGGTTCTGGACAATCGGTAAGGGATGCGGATTGTAGACGAGCTGGGCCTGTAGCGGCTGTTTGCAGCTTGAGACAATGCCATCGGTCGTCGATGCCGATTGTTCGAGTGGAGGGTCAGATATGGTACAACAGGAGTCCCCCAGTTACCGATTGAGAAGCTTCTCGGTTGGGGACTTGAATATGTCTTCGGCATTCTGACCCGGACTCGATGGTTTCATTGTTGCAGATGGTGGTATGTAATCTGTTGGCACTAAAACTTGAACAGATAGAGATGAGTGCAACTTACAAGTGGTATGGATGATCAAGAGATCGATTGAGTGTTGGATGCAGATTCTTTCCTTCCTCGGATGCTGATCATGAATAGAAGGAAGTCGAGACTCGTAAGGTCTATGGAACCGGTGTGGAACCAGCCTAAGACCCTCCGATGCCAAAGTAAGTTTGTTTATAAGAGCTCTTGCTGTTGACTATATAGAAGTATAAGAGTCAAGCTGAAAAGTCTTACCCCTTTGTTGATGGTGAATGGGTGTATTTATAGATGGCATTTGGGATGCTAGTAGTGTTCATTTCCGATGTGGGATTCGTGGGAGGGCCCGTGAGGTTGACACGAGTCCTTTGATATTATGGGCGGGTGCTTCCAGGTTGGTTCTGACAATCGGTAAGGGATGCCGATTGTAGACGAGCTGGGCCTGGAGCGGCTGTTTGCAGCTTTGAGACAATGCCATCGGTCGTCGATGCCGATTGTTCGAGTGGAGGGTCAGATATGGTACAAACAGTTGTGTTCTGGGGAGAGGGAAGGAGGCCACTCTTCTTCCACTCTCCCTCCTCTCTTTTCCTTGCATCCCCACTTATTTTCCCCTTCTTCATCTACTAGATTTTTTTTAATCATGGGGAGGTTACTTGTGTCTAAATTTGCTTGGATTTGTGGTTTTGTTGGTTGGTGTTTTAGTTGTAAGGTGATTGGCTGCAATCTTAGTGGTGTTCTTTGTCTCCAAGACAGCGACAACGTCTATGGTGGTTGTGGCAACAATGGCGGTAGCGGCTCTTTTGCTTTTTGGTTGTTTGTTCCCAGTTTTCTTATTTTGTAATAATTGCATCAACTCCTTGTGAGTTGGGTGTTTGATTGTTTTCTAGACTATATTTGTATTTTGTACTTGTGAGAGTTAAAAGTTGTAGATGTACTGATAGATTTGACGTTGTAATTCATGTCTAGTTTGTTCAGGCATGGTTTTTGTGCAATTATTGTTTTTCTCTCAAAAATTTAGAGCAGATGTGTTTCCCACTCTGCATCAAAATTCTAATCCCTATTCCCGTAATTTAGATTAGTTTAAAATATAATATCAATTACATATAAAAAAATCTCAAGTATATAGACTTGAAAATTAAGAATAATGTGGTAAACCTAAAACAACATCATTTTAGGCATAAACACAATAAAACCAAAAAACCAAAAGTAGAAGATCCTGTTTCTGTTATCCTCGGTTTTTGAGTATGAGATAAATTCCAATAAATTGGTACATTACAGAGCTTCTAGAGTTTCATTAGATCCCACTTTTATAGAGATGAAGACAATAATTATTAATTAATTGTCTGCTATTGGCATTGGCATAAACGTTGGTTCCACCACTTTGGCAATGCGACCACAACATCCAGACAGACAAGACACACCCAGACAAACCCCTTTTCGACGCAGCCTATAACGGACGTAAACGCACGAGCACGAGCTCAGAAGAAGCAATAAATAATTATGAGTAAATAAATTATAAAAGTTTTCTTTGTTAACAAAGAAAAACACCTTTTGTTATGTTTTATATGTCCGAATTCCCCATTCGTGGATAAAAAATAACATAAGAGTATGAAATTTGATTGTCCTAATCTTAACTTTATAGATCCACATGATTGATTGAACATATCAAGTTAGGGTAAGCCTTATACATGCAAACAAATTGACCTAACTTAATTTCTCATTTCTTTTGATACAATGGAAATGGATACCTTGAGTGCAACAGTGTGAAAACTCCTGAGCACTTGAACTACAAGTCTATTGTACCGTAGTAATTAGAGCATCTCCAATAGAAACACAATCCAATACTGGGGACGTTGAAAGTGACGCTCTTATGAGTTGCAAACCCACTAGATTTAAAGAACCTTTTCAAAACAATTTCAAACCAACAAAGATTTAAAAATTGAAAACAAATGTTTTGTTGCCTTCGGATTTGTGGGTGAGCAGCGAGTTGGAGTGGAGCCGGTAAAATTTAACCCCGGTGTGCACGGTTGTTTTTAGAAACTCAATCCAATACCGGGGACGTTGAAAGTGACGCTCTTATGAGTTGCAAACCCGCTAGATTTAAAGAACCTTTTCAAAACAATTTCAAACCAACAAGATTTAAAAACTGAAATTTTCATCAAAATTGAAAACAAATGTTTTGTTGCCTTCGGATTTGTGGCGAGCGCGAGTCGGAGTGGAGCCGGTAAAGTTTAACCTCGGTGTGCACATCTCCAATAATAGTAGCAAATTAAACTCTTCAAATTAAAATTATTTGTTAACCTATGTGGCAATTTGAAAAAGTTTATTTAATATTAGAATATTTGTTGCTCCAACCTTGAATAATTTTTACTCAAATTGACTTTTTAATTATCAAGTATTGCAATATCATGGAAAATAATGAAAAATATGAAAATATGTGAAAAATATCTATGTATTTATTAATTGAAAAGAAAAAAAATGCATGTTTTTAACATTTTCAAGGTAGGTTTTGTTTTTCCAAAGTAAAACTTTTGAAGAGCAAATGCCAATTTACCAGTTATGAAGAGAGAGAAATATGTTGAAGTTTTGATGACTGACTTTGGCAAGACTCTTAGAGAGACTTTTTATGATGTGGCTCACCTATTTGATCATCCCAAAATTGTTGAAGAGGCTATAGCATCTTCAACATCTTTTGAATGCTAAAATAGGCGAGTCACATCACCAAACCTTTCTCCAACAGGCTTATAAAACTCAGTCATCAAAGCTGCAACCCTATTCTCTCTATTCATGACTGATTAGTTGACAAAGGCTCTTCAAAACATTTAATTTTGCTTTGAAAGTACAAAATTTATATTGAAAATTATAAAAACCTACATTTTTTTCTTTTCAAATAATAGACTTCTATTATTTTCATATTTTTACTTCTTTTTTTAATAACATTGCATTAATTGAATTGAATAGTTTATTAGGTTTACAAATTATAAAAATAACAAATAAACCTTTTCAAATTGTTACATATGTCAATAAAATTTAACTTAAAAAGATTAATTTGCTATTACTATTGAAGATGCTATAATTGCTACAATATAATTGACTTGTATGTCAAGTGCCTACTAACGGTGATTGAGTTAGGGAGGGCCCCATATTGAGGGGGACAACATGTAATAAAAATAAATATAAGAAACAGAAAACAATCAAAACAGAGCGGCATTGGAAAAGTTGGCAGGAGAGACATAAATAAATAGGGTTTTACTAACTCTGTTTCCCACTACATTTGTCATTTGAGAGAGAACTGGAAGAGACAGAAGAGAATAGTCTAGAAGAACTCTACAAGGGAGACTCTGCTGAGATGGGAAGACAAAGGTGCTTTCTTGACATTAGCATAGGAGAAGAACTTGAAGGCCGCATAGTGGTGGAGCTTTACAATGATGTGGTGCCTAAAACCGCCGAGAATTTCAGAGCTCTCTGTACTGGTGAGAAGGGCATTGGACCAAACACTGGTGCTCCTCTCCATTACAAGGTCCTCTCTTTTTCATTGTTTCTTTCTTTGTTTATGTTTGTATGTTTGTTAATGCATCTTGGGTTCTTTTTACTTGTTTTTATGATGTAAAAGATTGAGAAAGTCTTGATTGATATGCAGAACTTCTGGGTTTTCCATTTTGATTATTGGGTTTATGTGTCATTAATCTTTGTTTAAGGATACATTCATTTGCAAAACTGCAACTTTTTGTTGTTGCTTTTCTTTGGTGATTGTGGTTTTGTACAACCAGCTTCTTATATGTTTAGAGTCATTTGCCACCGGAGTACCTGTGAAGAGAATCGTATCAAAGATTTTATGTTTGTCTTAAAGAGGCTCATTTAGTTACTATTCATCCGTAATTTTGGGGATATTTTGATAAAGAATTGTGATTGTTGATAAAGAAAAGTTAATTGTTTACCAGGGTCGATTATATGTGTTGAAAGGAAAATGAAATTTCATACAGACTGTTGAAACCCATAGAAAATTTGAAGGCTTGACAATCAATGGGCGAAAAATGATATCCTATTGTAACTTCTTGTTTTTGGTTTTTCGGTACTGTAATGTGCTTTTTCAGTTTGTATAGCGGTTCATTAGCTGCCTTTGGGATATGTTAAATGTCTTGCTGTGAAAATCTTCTGTTATTCCATGTCATATCAGGGAGTTCGTTTTCATCGTGTAATCAAAGGTTTTATGATTCAAGGGGGTGATATTTCTGCTGGAGATGGTACTGGGGGAGAATCTATATATGGATTGAAATTTGAGGATGAAAATTTTGAATTGAAACACGAAAGGAAAGGCATGTTATCGATGGCTAATTCTGGTCAGGACACCAATGGGTCTCAGTTTTTCATCACAACAACTCGCACTGCTCATCTAGATGGGAAACATGTTGTTTTTGGGAAGGTAGTTAAAGGAATGGGAGTTGTCCGTTCAATTGAGCACATAACCACTGCTGATAGTGATTGTCCCAATGTTGATGTTATAATTGCGGATTGTGGAGAAATTCCTGAGGGGGAAGATGACGGAGTTTCTAATCTTTTCAAAGATGGTGATATTTATCCTGATTGGCCAGCTGATATTGATGAGAGTCCTATTGATCTTTCTTGGTGGATGACCTCTGTAGAGTCAATTAAGGCTTTTGGTAATGAATATTATAAGGTAATGTTCATGTTAAGTTACAGTCTATTGATCTTTCAGATGTTTATTCCCCCCACCGCCCCCTCTCCCAAAAAAGAAGAAGAAATTAAACAAAGAAATAAGTGATTGTACTGAAAAGATGATATTTACTGTTAGCAGAAACAAGACTATAAGATGGCTCTTAAAAAGTATCGAAAGTCTTTACGCTATCTGGATATTTGCTGGGAGAAAGATGGAATTGATGAAGGTGAATTTGCTCTTCTAAAATTCTGTAATCTGTTTATTCCCTAATTGTATTGGACAACAAGTTTCCATATCATGATTTACTCTGCTTCCCCTGCGACTCTGCAGAGAGGAGTTCAGGTTTGAGAAAGACCAAGTCACAGATTTTCACAAACAGCTCTGTAAGTTATCTTTTTTGTGTTGGCTTTATAGTATAATATATTGATCATTTTAGTTGAAATTGTATTATGAAAGTAATTTTCTCTCTAGAATGACTATCTATTTGAATTTTGAATGTAAAAAACAGGGTATTTTTAAAAGGTCTAGATGCCAATATAAAAGGTTGGCAGGACTTGATTATTGCTTGAACATGATATATGTTGTACTTTAAACTGTTATAATATGTACATGACCTTCCAACTTAGTTATTATTGAAGCATGTTTTCTTATTTTAGTGCTGAATAACTCATTACTACTCTTCCTAAATCAATGGTTTTCTTTTGTTTGGGGAACAGATTGCAGTGATGAAGTTCTTATGCCTTTCTTCTGCTTCTTAAAAGCATATCCCATTACTGTAAATTCTTTCCTGTTTTGATTGTATTTCTGGTGCATTTTGTCTAACTACTTACCATGTTTGGTATGCTGTTCTAGGCTTGTAAATTGAAATTGGGGGACCTGAAAGGAGCACTGTTAGACACCGACTTTGCAATGAGGGATGGAGAAGATAATGTTAAGGCTTTGTTTCGCCAAGGTCAGGTTAGTATCTTCTGTTTATGCATGTATGCCACGGTGGTCCTGTATCGGATTAAAGTTGTATCACTCTTCACTTCCTGGGGCATTTAATTCTATATTTCCAGTGTCTTATCCATGCAGTCTGCCCTTATTGTTATTCATGAAATTTGTGAATATTGCCTTCACTATTGTGGCTGGTTGTTAAGTTACTGATGGGAAGTTTATTGGATTGCGTCCTTATATCCTGATGGCTATGTTCCTTGTCTGTCAGGCATACATGGCGCTTAATGATATTGATGCTGCAGTTGAAAGCTTCAAAAGGGCAATGGATCTGGAGCCAACTGATGGTATGGACAGAGACCTTTGTCATAAGCCTAAGGCTTTATTTTAATGCCAGTTTTAGTGGTTTGAGAAAAAAATTGGTGAGCAGTAGATAATAACATGTGAAACTATGGAGAGTCATAAATTTGTATGTGGGTGGTAATGGAGTTGAACAAAATCTGGATCCAATGTTTTGTTATATTTTCGATGGAGAGCAATTAGCAGTCTCAAATATAAGTAACACGACATTTCTTGTGAAAGGAGGAGAATACTTTTGCGTTAGTACTTTGTAGTCATAAATGGTCAAGTTGATGCAAATACTTTGCAATTGGGCTTACCTGTTTGCCGAAACTTACTGTGGTTAACTTTTGATCTTCAGCTGGAATAAAAAAGGAGCTTGCTGCTGCAAAGAAGAAGGTCCGTATATTAAACCAGACTTGTGAAATTCTGCGGAAATAGATGTTTCTGATTTCTGATTTCATAAATTTTTGGACAGATTTCTGATAGACGTGATAAGGAGAAGAAGGCCTACAGCAAAATGTTCCAAAAGTAGCACTTCGGCAGTCAACTGGTAATTAAGATACTATTTGGTTTGATTTTTTTTCACCTTATGACTCAACTTTGATATTAAGAATCACTGCCTAATGTGATTTGCCAATACAGGCTGCCTATACCTTGAATTAACAAATGCTTTGGAGTCCAATCATACCTAGTGTCAACTGGTTCAGACTTATTTTGTCACAAGCCCTGATTTTCTGGAGGGAAAATCAGGTACTGAATATTCTGTCCTCTCGATATTTTCACAAACATTGTGTGACAATACACAAAGTATACACGTTGTAATGTTTTTTTGACAGATATCTAGCACACTACGTTGTTCGACTGCGAATTAGGATCACACATTCAAATATGATTTTAACACAATCAAATAGTTTAGGTTGGCAAGAAATGCATTTTGTCTATATATTTACAGTTTTTTGTAAGTTTCATATAGAATTTGGAGAATAGGTTCATTCAGCTATTGGTTCCATATCAGTATTGCTTCTGTATTTTTTACTTCAAATTTGGTTTGTATGTTTTTGTAGTTTGTTCATGGATCTTTATTTACTTTAACACCTTCCTATTTCGCAGGTCGGTCCAGATCATAGGAGAATAAGTCTGATCCTTGCAAGAAAAATTAACTGTAAAGAATTAAAGCTTGAAGCTCATCTAATTGAACTTCTCCCCTCTTTTGTTTTTCATTTCCTACCCAGACAGCTTTACTATTTGGAACTTGCAAAAAGCCAATGAGTTGTAACTTGATCAAACGTTAAACCAAACAATTTTGTCCTGTTACATGCTGGAAGCATTTGTTGATATTATGTGTTAACTAATTAGTTTTTAATGTCATGAATTATGCTATCATCAGTCGTGCATTATTGCAATAATAAATTCCGGTCACCCTCAACTCCTGTTATGGGCAAAAATCATGTGACCCATGCACATGCTAGTACAGCTTATATTTATTGCAGAAAAAATAAAGTCCTTTTTATGGTTGAAAGTTAATCTCAACTTTAGATGTATGGGAGCAAAATTTAGGGCAGAGAATACACCAAATTTATGTGAACACTTCGGAATTAGGTTACAAATGAAAATAGACTTATCTGGTGCTTTTGTCAAAACCCAAAAAGATCGTAAAACTTTCTGTATATTGCACGTTCTTTGTTTCTGAGGACTTGAAGGAAGACAGCTGGCGAACTGAGATTGGTTATAAAGTTGCATCATTCTTAGGGTTGAATTTTTTGTCTTGTCAGATTAGTGCAAGTCACAAATCACCATCACCTGCTTTGACTTGTAAGGTTGGATCTGGTGGCTCCACATTACCGCCTTTTACCACTTTTTCTCCTTTTTTAGGTGGGTCACGTCTACCTCACACATATCAGAGTGGTTGATAATTTAGAAATTTCAGGTGTAGTGTAGACCCAGGCGTAGACTTACCTCTCAATGGAGTGAATATTCCTTGTGTTTTATCTTTAATCTAGTGTTTTGTGACGAGAGATATACATGCGTAGTACCTTGTATTGTATATAAGTTATTTTAATATTTGACGAGTTTATCAAGTAATCTACGAACCGCTATTTTTATTGGGAAAATACTTCCCTCGTTTCCCTGTAAGTAAGAACTTCTATAGGAAGACAAGTTGAATTTCATAAAATCAAAATATTCCCGAGTGTTGTACCATGTATAGCAGCAGAAGGAGCGTGTAACAACTTACCGTCGCATAAGATACATGAAAGCTACCCTCAAGCAAAAAGAGCCAAAGCAAACAGGGAAAATCAATTTGGGCATGCAAAATTGTGGTTCAAGGGAACGGAGTATATCCACTCTGAAAATTCAAACGTTGTAATCATCAAGTCCGAGATCCCTCAGTGCGTCAGTAGCGGCTTCCTTACAGCTTACATGGTTTTGCTTGGCCACCCTTATGTGTTTCTCAACACCGCTATTGAGCATAAGAGTTCTGTGCAGCGAAAAAGATGATGTCGGAATAGTTAGGTTAAAACGAGAGCACAAATGAATGGCATGCAGAGTATGATTAAGAATATGTGACACTGATACGAAAACGAAAGAAAGATGGGTTTATAACAAAAAGACTTGCCTGTTGGCTGCATTTCTTGCAACCAGATTCCGGATCATGAGACAGGAATTCTTCTGCATTTGCTGTGCTGCAGGAAATTTCTGCATAGCTTGGAGGGCAAGTTCTCCAGCCCCAGCTTCAATGGCACGTGCAGCATTTTCTGGGGACCTTAAGGAGAGTACAGAAATAACAGCCATGATCTGTACCATAATGGAAATAATTAATGCAAAGGTTGAGCTACGGAATAAATGTAAGACTGAAATGAAGATCATATCACAGTTAGACTTAGTTGCTCGTGAAGTCATTACAACATTATTCTTGCGAGGATCTGATCACTAATAATATTTTGTTCAGAATTCTTGCAAATAATACTTAAACAGAGAAGAAATAGCACATTCCCGTTAATAAGCATGTTTTGATTTCAGGTATGTTAACCATGTTCAAACTGCCATATCTAGAGCCATTAAAGCCATTCAATCAACTGTCCAGTGTCAGACACTACTAAAACCTAAAATGCATTTGAGAACAGGGGAAACAATTAACAGTTGAAGCACACAGACAATACAGCCAACATCTAACCACATAATGGCATATGAACTCGGAATTCAATTGAATTGGTACCTCAGCCACATAATTAGTCCAAAATATGCAAATTCAATATGAAACAATTGCAGTTTCCTTACCTCTTGCAGGACAGATGGGTCATCAAAAAATCTAGCCGACAGTTTAATTAGCCTATCCATACCCTTCTTCTCAACAATGGTTGTCTTATTTGCGTCACT
This sequence comes from Prunus fruticosa, assembly GCA_018703695.1. NCBI lineage: Eukaryota > Viridiplantae > Streptophyta > Magnoliopsida > Rosales > Rosaceae > Prunus > Prunus fruticosa. The sequence continues at coordinate 31,455,400 of CM031924.1, forward strand.
TCCTGCCAACTAAAATATAACAATATATAAGAGGACCTAACAAGCTTCACCAGACAGTAGCATGTGCAATTTTCTTAGTAATACTGACAAAGGCAACTGAACGCATCTAGCACTTAATAATTAATACCAAGAGTTTATATAGCACAAAGCAATAGATAATGTATTTACTTCCTAGAATTGCGGTCCAAGAGTTCTAGATAAAACCTTAAAACTTCTTTAAATCTTCACACTGTCAGTAAAATAGGTTTCTCTCTTGTGACCTCCAATTGCTCACATGATTTATTAAAGAACGAATGTGAGAGGAACACCGTGCCAATGGTGTCTGAAAAGAAAAATAGAAAATAATTTCACTTAATCAAGGTTATAAATGTGATTTAGACCTTGCAGAGCAAAGAACAGCAAACTTTAGCAACGGTCTTGTTGCCTTGTTCACTGCTGTCATCAATACATATGAGAACAGCATCAACTCCACCATTTTCAGAAATGGAGGTGCATATTTCATCCTGTGGAAAAATGAAGACCAATAATTAAAAGAATTAGAATAAGAAAATATAGCGTACAATATATCACATTTGTAATTAGTAACAATCCATATACAATCCATATACAAATTAGATGAAGAGGCTGAGATTGTATCCCCAATCAACATACTATCAGTTGTTACTGCCATGAGACATATTTGCATGAGATATAATGATAAATTTTTTATTATAAAAAAAACCTTTCCATTATATGAAAATAAGGGATTGATCCGCCAAATAAAGTCTAAATTGGAATTCCAAAATGTTTCACACTGACTAAAATATAAAAGGCCATAATTAAAACATCACTCTAAATTGGCATCGCAGCAGATAACATTCTTACATTGACAGCAACAGCCTTCAAAGCGATGCTTGCTGAAACAAGACTAGATGAGCTAAGCCCTGCACGTATTGAGTCAACTAGAGCTCTGGCAATTCCAATTTTGGCAAATTTCCGGGCATAACCAAAGACCTGAAATTCACAACATTGTTTTTATAAGGAATGTGTTTCTCTTTTGAATTTGTAGCATGTAACACTTGACTTAAAAAGGTTTGCCTCACTGCAGAAGCTTCTGGAATTTTGCAATAAACCTCAACTTACTTGCGAAGCCAAAACGCGATTATCATCAGGTGTTAAGAGAACCCGTATAGCATCATATACGCTCTGAATGCTGGCTTCCCTTTTTACACTCAATACTCGCAGAATGAGCTCCTCAATCTTCAACTCTACGAATAGCTCTTTTAGAACCTCATTACCCGTTGCAGCCGCATCAATGACAGCAAAACCACTACTCAATATGTCTATATTTTCAAATCCATCAGTTATAATACCCACCACAAGCTTTGGTCCATCACTTGACCTAAACGTTTCTCTACTTTGTAAATCTACAAATGAACAAAAGCCCAGTAATTATGCACAACATACACATAATGATTTCAAAAAAATCAAATTTCACAAGAAACTAAGAAGCCAATTTAGCCATCATACCATGAAGCAAAAAAGCCAATGCCTTCAAAGCCGAAACAATAGCGTGTTCGCACCCCTTTTGAACCTTAGAACATATAGAACAAATTATTTCAACCCCTCCATTTCTAGAGGCAATTGCTGCATTTCCAGAACCTTCGGAATTACAGAGCTCTGTAAGTTTATTAAGTAACTCAACCGTCTCATCGTCGATTTGATTGCTTGGACCGGCATTCAACTGGTTCAATCTATCCAAACAATGTATCACAGGGTTGTCCTTCACACTACCCTCTCCTGGGACACAGGTGACAATCCCTGTAACACACAAAGAACCGAAAATTACACAACGAAATGAAATAAACGCTACACTTACTGAATTGGGTCTGTTTGGTTTCCAAGAAAATGCGGGAAATGAAATGCATGCAATTTGATTTCACTCAATCACTCTGTTTTTTTTTTCTTCCTCCTACAGTTCTTCGAAACCAAAACGAATCGTATTGGAGAGATTGGGGTACGAGTAGTGTACCAGAGAGATCAACGCCCTGGAGAGTTAGGGTTTCGATGGCATCTTGGAGGGCCTCGGTGGGGTCCATGCCGAGATCGTCCATGTTCTCCTTCACCACCTCGTCGAAGGCCTCCTGAGAGATCGAACGGACCGCGTTCTTCGGTGGGCCCATCGCTGATGTTTCCGGCACCGTCCGATCGGAAATCCGGACTTGGTGTTGGGGATGGTGGTAGTAGAGTTGGGGAGAGTTGAGAATGGAGAGTGTGGGTGGCAAAGAAGGCAGCGCGCCGATTTGAAAATGAGGGGATGGTCTGAGATTTGATTTGAGGGCTCATGCCTAGGTGACCTGTCTGTCATCAAACTTTTCTCACAACCAATTATGTTACTCCACCTGTCAAGAAAAGAAAAGAAGAGAAGCACTTCTGTTACTTTCCTTTCAAGTGAAAGTGATTGGTTTTTGTGCTCGTGTACATAGAAAAACTTGCATAAAGCCAATCGGGTATAGCTAATGGAAAAAAGGTACCCAAGGGGTTTGGTCCGGTGGATATCCTGGCTAGGCCTGCAAGTGAGCGAATGTTAGCTGGCCTCAGTGAGGTCCAGCGTTCGAATCCCACCTTGTGAAAAACACCCCTAGGGAGAGTCAAATTCGTTCAGGTCTACGACTCGGAGTGGTTACTCACTTGGTATTATCCAAAAAAAAAAAAAGCATTGACTTGTTTACGACCTCAAATTTGAACTATCATGACACATTGATAGTGTGTGTGTGAGAACCTCTATCCTGATTTATGGTTATGTTTGACATATCACATGATATGCACTTCTTGAACCTCCTGGCTTATGCTCGATTCTACTTCCTTAAGATTTGTAAAAGTTTTATTGAGAAATTTTTGTTTTTAATTATAACATCACCTAACATCAGCGTAATGTTACTAATTTATTAAAATTCTAACCTGGTGCTATATTCACGCCAAAAAGTTAATATCGACAAAGTTAGCACATGGAAGCCTTTTCATATGATGCACAAAAGTTACAAGTTACAACAAATTTTGGTGCCAACATTGTGTAATTTGCTAAAATAATCATATTCCAATCTTGAACTTCATTTATTTACAATGTATGAATCACTACTATATTATCTGTCACATTTGGTACTGAAAATTTGAGATAATACTTTGTAAACTACTCCTTTGCTAATGTCATTGACATGTCACACAATACTATAGCATGTCTCTGTGGTTTCTAATTATACATGACTTTCATGATTTTTTTTTTAAAAGGAATAATTATACCAAGACTTTTTACCCAAAGAAAAAAATATATATTATAGCATGACTTGTCTAATTTGTGGATGTCATCATCATGTCACACAATCGTTATAGCGCAACTATTTCCTTCAAGCATCCTCAACTTCTATTAGGCCGCCGCAATTCTTACTCGTTTTCCCCAACTCTTTTGTTCGTTTAAAATCGCAATGCCTAAATTTTCATTTGCATTGACTTGGACTAAATTTTTTTTATTACAATAATTTCAATCTACAATTTTTTTTTTATATAACAAAAGTTTATGGGGAAATTTGCTACTCTCACCACCAGCATTCTGCCAGGATTCACAATCTCAACTGCCAACTATCACCTATATGAATTTATGTAGGAAATTACAGATAATGCACCCAAGATTTAAACACCAGTGAGTAGTGGAGTTATACGTAGTGCATGTACCTTATCACTTGATCCAACCCTTGTTGGCAATTTCAATCTACTTTCAAACTCAAAAGAAATAGTTAAAACGATTGCCCATTTGCATTTGGTTGACTTTCCTCTAGATTGATGGAGAAAATTCCTTCCACTCTCACTCAGTCACCAACCCCTTGTCTCCTTGTCATTCATTTTTAGAATTCTTTTAAATCCTTTTTGCTTCATTTTTTTAAAAAAAAATTAATAAAGATTTTGCAATAAGTTCTGAGTTTGATTCTTACATTCTGCTTCCTTAGAATCAAAACATTACTTATTTAAAGCACAGAAATTATGAGCACCAACAAAACAAGTATTCAACTCTCTCCATTAGAAAAGCAAAAAAAATTATTTTGACCTCCCAAGCATGAAACTGAGGTTAGAGAGGGAGAAAGAGACATTAGTGGAGGACTAACTTAGGGAGACTTAAGCTTAATAAGAAGCATTACAAATAGCAACATGTTTTCGTTGTCTTACCAACCAATTTTGAAAAGGGGTCAATTAGGCCGTTTTGCACCACTCAATCTGCCTACATATAAGAACCCATTGCCAACATTTGAATTCACAATCTCATTCTCAAGTCTCATCCTCTCAACCCTCTAAAATTTCCATCTCTCTTCCTTCTCCTTGAGTTGCATTTGAAAGTGAATAATGGGTTCCCATTATTTTGCACAAGCCCTAGCTATGGTGCTAGTTGCTTCAATGCTGGCAGTTGGCTCAGCCAACAAGGATTGGCAACGTGGCAACTACACTGGTTGGGGATTCAACCATGGCCCATATCACCTCAACGAGACCAAAAGACCTAACAAAATCACAGTTGGTGGCTCAGAAAACTGGCATTACGGATTTGACTACAAACAATGGGCTTGGAAGAATGGTCCATTTTACATCAATGACACTCTAGGTGAGTTCGCAACTTTTTGTTCATCTTTAGCTTCCTTAAGCCTTTTTGGGGAAAGTAAAAAGCTTGCTTCGGTTCGAGGATGTTCAAGTTCACTAGCATGCTGCATGCTCTAATTATACATATGAAATGTTGTCTTCTATTGATATCTGTAAGTTGCTCAGTTACATAACATAATATAACACGTGAAACTATCAAGCAACATAAAGTTTCCTTAGTTACATTTGTCATAATTACATTAATTCTATTGTGCAATGTGCTTCACTATAAGCAACCCTTTTTCCATGATGAACATGCAGTTTTCAAGTATGATCCTCCAAATGACACCACACGTCCTCATAGCGTGTACTTGTTCCAAAACCCTTGGAGCTTCATGAAGTGTGATTTAAGCCAAGCCAAAATGGTGGGAAAACCGACAGAAGGAGGCGGAGAAGGATTTGAGTTTGTGCTCAAGAGGTGGCAGCCTTACTACTTCGCTTGCGGCGAGCACGATGGCCTCCATTGTAAGGACGGACTGATGAGGTTCGTCGTCTTCCCAATGTTTCGCGGCTGGAATTACTGATCATCTGGCAATGGAGCCTTTCTAGTTTTCATTATTATTAGTACTTTTTGAACAAATAACAAGACTTGGTGTGCAAGTTTTGAGAGAGTATATAGTTGATAATTTCATAATTATTAATTATTGTTTAACTAGTGTAAGATATAATACATTATATGATACGTGTGCCGTTTTTTGTAACAAAACTTTATAAACAACTAATTAGAAATTCGTTGTCTTCCTACTTTTATTAACCTTATAGGCAAACATCCATGCCAATATTCACAATAAGGACTCCGCATCCATAATACTATTGGACTACATCAACTTTGAGAGGATGATAATGGGTCCTAGTCATTAACTTTGTTACTCATTCAACTACTAAGTATTTTTTCAAGGATTGGAATTCATAGATCATTTTTGTAAAAAAAATAAAAATTATCAAGATATCTAATTATAATCAACAAAATAAACGAACAATATATCTCAAGCAAACATTAAAATTACAACCATTTAATTCAAATAATTTGTTGCAGAAATGATTTAAAGAAATTCCAAAAATAAATAAATGGTTCGAATCATTGAAAAACATGAGTGTTGCAGACTTTTCAAGCAAGCCAGCTCATATAGATTCTTCTTCTCCTCCTCATTTAAATTTCTACTCTTTGCTTCGAAATTTATAAACCATGTTGTGTCCTTGAGATATTTATCTCTTCCTTTAAGTCAACTATTTGATAATTTGTATAAAATATGGGCAACAGAGGTCATACATATATGTGTCTTGTCCCCAAAAAATGACTCGATTCAGAAACTTTTAGGGCTTTGTCATCATTATAGGCTATAGCTGAGTTAGTTATTTCCCTTAAAAATGATTTAAATTGTTTATGTTGAGTCTCCCCAAAGTCCTTTAATCTCTTTGGGTTATTATTATAATAAGAGATCTGTTGATGAGGAAATAGAAAGGTGAATGAGTGACTAGTGATGGAAAAATGAATGGCTATTTCAATCCTCCCCAACTTATCTTGTTGTTCCGGTCAACAAACATGCATGAAAACCATTTGACCAAGTATGTGTCCGGATAATTCGAAGTCGAGATAGTTAGCTCTTGGTTTTCCTGTCGAGAGAACAACATGGACGAAGGAATTTATAGACAAAAATCATCTCTCAAAACGTCTTATTTTTCATGGAAAGCAACAAAAAGAAGAAGAAGAAGGTATTATCTTGTTGGAATTGACTGTCATGGTAGAAAGATGAAACTGTAATATTAATTTCGCTTCTGAATTAATGGTACCCAAAGCTTTGATAGCTATAACTGGCTATGCTGGCCAAATTACCCTAATGCATGCCCATATGAACTTCCACACAACTCATGAGAGACTCCTTTTCGTCCTTCATATTGTTCCAATATTTCTCTAATTCCACCACCCCCGTCCCTCCCCAAAAAAAGCCTGATATCTATTTCAACAAATTTATAATTTCTTTAATAAAGAGATATTTTAAATTATTCTAATGTACAAAGAAGAGATCGGACTCAAATGCAAAGCAACGAAAAAACCGATCTAATCATTTAGACAACTGATGTAACTCATATCAACATTTCAACAAATTGATATAAAAAAGTGCTTTTGGCGCTGAGAAAATACTTCAGAACATGCCCTTCCTTTTTAAGAAAACCTCATTTTGTTTGAAGCATCCGTTTGAACATGTTGAGAAAAATGGCTCAATTAAAAAGATACAAAAATATTAAAAACCAGCGACCCGGTTCAAGGTTATGGCGACCGGTCGGTTTCAGCAAAATGCCAAAGCGACCGGTCGCCCAGTGAAAGCCTGGAGCGAAAAATTGATTCTGTGACAAAGCGACCGGTCGCCAGGATCGGGCGACGGTCGCCCAGACGATGCTGTTTCAAATTCCTACGCGTTTTCAAGTCTTCCTTGGTGTGCTACCACTTCCTATCGACTTGCAAGGATATTTCTGATCAAATCTGAGATATTAGAAGGTGGCATAGCAGCTGGAAAGTTGGGAGAACACATTGGCAAATTGATAACTTGTTTCATGAGTGTTTTCTCTCTTGGTTCAAGAGATTGATGGCAGCTAGCATCCTTTGTCCCTTGCTTTATGAGCTGCCAACAACAGGTGTCTAAAGAGAGATAACTAAAGCATGAACGTGTATAACTTAATGATATCTGATCTTGGAGTCCCAAGGCCTATATAAGAGGGAAGAGGAAGCAAGAGAACATTAAGTTGTTAAGTGCATAAGTTTGTGCAAAGTATAGAGAAGCTGAAAACTTGTAAGTTCAGAAAATACCAAGGGGAGAGCAAGAGAGTTCTCTAAGTGTATCAAGGTGTTGAGCAAGGGTGAGAGAGAAACAGATTGTGAGGGTAGTGTTCTAAGGGGGTTTCCTTTCTTTGTAAACCAAAGTTTGTAACCTATCTTCATTAGTGAAAGTTCTCAAGGAGATCACGAAAGAGGAAGTAGGCAATTTGCTGAACCTCTATAAACACTTGTGTCATTTCTTTCTTGGTTAAATTTCTGTGTGTGTGTAAGACTCATCCATCATTGAGTTGGTCACAAAGTTCATCAACAACAAGGTCCTAAGGGGAAGTGAGTTAGTAGCAGTTCACAACAAGTGGTATCAGAGCTGTGTTTTGGCAGCTGTGCTAGTCTTTCTTTTGGAGTGCTAGTGTGTTGAAGATGGCAAGTGAACAAGAAGTTGAGAGTGGTAGCAGTTCACAACATGTGAAGCAACCACAGGCAACAAGCATGAAGGTGGAGCTAAAGCCTTTCACAGGGAAGGAGAACTTCACTCTTTGGCAACGAAGGATGAGGTCAGCTCTTACACAACAACATCTCCATGTTGTGTTAGTTGGCAAGGAAAAGAAGCCAGCAGACATGAAAGATGAGGAGTGGGGCGTACTTGACGAGTTAGCTAGAGGAGCCATCGAAAACTACCTCTCCGATGATGTGCTCATCAACGTGTTGAAAGATACCGCGAAGCAAACATGGGAGAAGCTCGAAGAGATGTTTGCAGGGAAGTCGCTGTCCAACAAGCTCTTCCTAAAGGAAGAACTCCTAAATCTGAAGATGGAAGAAGGAGGTAATCTAATGGAACATTTAAGTAGTTTCAATAGATGTGTTGCTGATTTGCAAAGAATGGAAGTTATTTATAGTACGGAGGATAAGGCACTTATGTTGCTAACATCCTTACCTCCGTCCTATAAACACTTTCGAACCACTCTTATGTTCGGGAAGGTCACTCTGGATTTCGAGCCTGTGCTGCAAGACATCATGACGCACCATAGGATGGCTCAACGTTCTGGAGAAAACTCTCAAGGTGAAGGTCTATTTGCTAAGACCGAAGATAGGGGTCGTTCAAAAAGGCGTGAAGGCAAGAAAGGCAACAAAGGAAGATCAAAATCCAAGGCGAAAGATGGTTGTTTCGAGTGTGGGTCAAAAGAGCACTGGAAAAGAAATTGCCCCATATGGAAAGAGAAGAGGAACAAAGGGAAGAATGCAGCAAACACAGCTGAGGAAGTCACGGAAAGTGATGGTGAGCTTTTATGTGTTAATGGCAATGTTAATACTAATACATATGCTAATTCTTCAAGGTGTTTCTCTTCGGATTGGATTTTGGATTCCGGGTGCTCATACCATATGTGCTCAAACAAGGAGTGGTTTGACACATATGAGAAAGAAGAAGGTGGCGTAGTTATAATGGGGAATGGCTCGGTTTGTAGAGTCATAGGCACCGGTACAATCAAGATAAAGATGCATGACGGGACTGTTAGGACGCTTGGAATGGTAAGGCATATTCCAAAGTTGCGTAAGAATCTTATTTCCCTTGGAACTCTTGATAAGAATGGTTATTCTGTTAAGGCTAATGGATGGAAAATCATAATCTCAAAAGGTTCACTTGTGGTTATGAAGGGAGAAGTTCAACCTAATTGTCTATATAGATTGTGAGGTACAACAATAACAGGTGGAGCAGCTGTGTCCACAAGCAAGGACTCGGATGATGAAACTCAGCTTTGGCATTTGAGGCTAGGGCACATGAGTGAGAGAGGCATGCAGGAACTACATAAAAGAAAATTGTTGAAAGGTGTTCAAAGCTGCAAGCTGGAGTTCTGCAAATTTTGTACCATGGGAAAGCAATCGAAGATAGCTTTCAAGCTGCGAGATAAAGAGGAAGGTAGCACATGAGTGCTAGATTATATTCACTCAGATGTATGGGGGCCATCACCGGTTAAATCAAAGGGTGGAGCTCGCTATTTCGTGACTTTCTTGGATGATTTTTCCAGAAAGGTTTGGGTCTACTTCATGAAGGAGAAATCTGAGGTCTTCACCAAATTCAAAGAGTGGAAGGCGGAAGTGGAGAACCTAACCGGAAGAAAAATCAAGATCCTAAGGAGTGACAACGGTGGTGAATATAAGGACAACAAATTTCTTGAGTTTTGCAGAAACGAAGGCATTAAGAGGCACTTTACCGTGAAGAAGACGCCCCAACAAAATGGAGCTGCGGAAAGGATGAATAGAACTCTCATGGAGCGTGAGAGATGTATGAGGATTCATGCAGGATTGCCCGAATCATTTTGGGCAGAGTCAGTTAACCACGCTGCCTATTTGGTTAACCGATCACCTTCAAGAAATCTTGAGTTCAAATGTGCAGAGGAGGTATGGTCAAATAAGTCAATAGTTTTTTCTAATCTTAAAGTGTTTGGATGCAGTGCATTTGCACTTATTCCTAGTGATGAAAGAACCAAGTTGAAGCCTAAGTCTCTTGAATGCATTTTCATCGGCTTCGAGAGCGGAGTGAAGGGCTACAAGCTATGGGATCCGGTGAACCACAAGAAGATACTCAGGAGAGATGTTGTGTTTGATGAAAAGACCATGCCTTTGAACAAAGTCAAGAATTCAGAAGCAAAGGAGGATGTTGTTGAAAGAGAAACAACCATTGAAGTTCCACTCAAGAAGGTGTCAAGAAAGACTTCACAAAAACAGCCAACTGAAGACGTTTAGGAGGAGGAGGAGTCTGACATTGAGGAGGAAGAAGCTGGGCAAAATCAACAACAAACTCAAGAAGAAGAAGAAGATGCTCAAGAAATGGTGGAGCCATCATCTATAGCTCGGTCCAGGCCCAAGAGAACCATCAAACCACCTCAAAGGTTTGGATGGGACACGGACTCAGTTCACTATGCTCTAAATGCAAGTGAAGAAGAACCAACCACGTTCCAAGAAGCTGTTGAGAATGAGGAGCGGGAAAGTTGGATGGAAGCTATGATGCAAGAGATGGAATCTCTACACCAAAACTCAGTTTGGGAGTTAGTTCCTAAACCCAAAGATCGCAAGGTTATTGGCTGCAAGTGGGTGTTTAGGAAGAAAGAAGAAATGCATGAGAAGGGAGCCACCATGTTCAAAGCTCGATTGGTGGCCAAGGGATATTTGCAAAAGGAGGGAGTTGATTATGATGAAATTTTCTCACCGGTGGTGAAACATACTTCTATACGGCTACTCCTCTCCATAGTAGCCCAAGAGGACATTGAGGTGGAGCAAATGGATGTGAAGACTGCTTTCCTCCATGGAGACTTGGATGAAGATATCTACATGAGCCAACCTCAAGGGTTCATTGAAGCAAGCAAGAAAAATCTGGTTTGCATGTTGAAGAAGTCTTTATACGGGCTAAAGCAATCTCCAAGGCAGTGGAATAAGTGATTCGATTCTTTCATGATGAAGATTGGATATAGAAGATGTGAATCAGATTGCTGTGTTTACAGTCATGCATTTAAGGATGGTAACTTCATCCTTTTACTTCTTTATGTTGATGACATGCTAATTGCATGTAAAGATATGTCAAAAATCCAGGAATTAAAAACATTGCTTGGAAAGGAGTTTGACATGAAGGATCTAGGCTCTGCACAAAAGATCCTAGGAATGGAGATAAGGAGAGACAGAAACGCAGGCAAGCTATGGCTGTCACAAAGTAAGTACATTTCCAAAGTACTTGAAAAATTCAATATGATGGATTGCAAGCCCGTGTCTACTCCTTTGGCGGAGCATTTCAAATTAAGTGCACAGGAATGTCCTTCTACGGATAATGAGAAGGAAGAAATGAGCAAAGTTCCATATGCAAGCTTGGTAGGGTGTCTTATGTATGCAATGGTTTGCACACGCCCCGACTTAGCTCAAGCCGTAAGTGTGGTGTCAAGATACATGGCGAATCGGGCAGACTTCATTGGTCAGGCAAAGTGGATTCTCAGGTACTTGAAGGGCACAAGGAGGCTTGGAATATTGTTTGAAAAACAACAAGGTAATGCATGTGTGTCAGGGTATGTAGATTCTGATTATGCAGGGGATCTAGACAAGAGGAGATCCACCACGGGATATGTCTTCATTTGTGGTGGAGGACCGATTAGTTGGAGAGCGGTGTTACAATCGGTTAGTGCCTTGTCTACAACAGAGGCGGAGTATATGGCGCTCACGGAAGCTTCGAAGGAAGCGGTATGGCTGAAGAGATTGGCTAAGGAATTCGGGGATAGCCCAAAACTTGGTGGTGATTCAAAGTGATAGTCAAAGTGCAATCTACCTAGTGAAGAATCAAGTATTTCATGGAAGGTCTAAACACATTGATGTCCGATACCACCGGGTAAGGGATTGGGTGAATGAAGGAGACGTCATGATAAAGAAGGTTCATACAAAGGAGAACGCTTCAGATTGTCTAACAAAGCCAGTCAGGCAGCAAAGTTCAAGCATTGTTTGAGCTTGCTCAATCTTGTTCCATGCTAAGATTGAGGTGGAGTTCTTGAGAGTTATCCGGACGATTCTCAAGAAATTAAAGATGTCCTGGAAAAGCAATAGTGTCCACAAGGGGTTTTAATCTCGCCATGGTGGAGATTGTTGAGAAAAATGGCTCAATTAAAAAGATACAAAAATATTAAAAACCAGCGACCGGTCAAGGTTATGGCGACCGGTCGGTTTCAGCAAAATGCCAAAGCGACCGGTCGCAAGTTACAAGCGACCGGTCGCCCGGTCGAAGCCTGGAGCGAAAAATTGATTCTGTGACAAAGCGACCGGTCGCCAGGATCGGGCGACCGGTCGCCCGAGACGATGCTGTTTCAAATTCCTACGCGTTTTCAAGTCTTCCTTGGTGTGCTACCACTTCCTATCGACTTGCAAGGATATTTCTGATCAAATCTGAGATATTAGAAGGTGGCATAGCAGCTGGAAAGTTGGGAGAACACATTGGCAAATTGATAACTTGTTTCATGAGTGTTTTCTCTCTTGGTTCAAGAGATTGATGGCAGCTAGCATCCTTTGTCCCTTGCTTTATGAGCTGCCAACAACAGGTGTCTAAAGAGAGATAACTAAAGCATGAACGTGTATAACTTAATGATATCTGATCTTGGAGTCCCAAGGCCTATATAAGAGGGAAGAGGAAGCAAGAGAACATTAAGTTGTTAAGTGCATAAGTTTGTGCAAAGTATAGAGAAGCTGAAAACTTGTAAGTTCAAAAAATACCAAGGGGAGAGCAAGAGAGTTCTCTAAGTGTATCAAGGTGTTGAGCAAGGGTGAGAGAGAAACAGATTGTGAGGGTAGTGTTCTAAGGGGGTTTCCTTTCTTTGTAAACCAAAGTTTGTAACCTATCTTCATTAGTGAAAGTTCTCAAGGAGATCACCAAAGAGGAAGTAGGCAATTTGCTGAACCTCTATAAACACTTGTGTTATTTCTTTCTTGGTTAAATTTCTGTGTGTGTGTAAGACTCATCCATCATTGAGTTGGTCACAAAGTTCATCAACAACAAGGTCCTAAGGGGAAGTGAGTTAGTAGGTTCACAACAGAACATGTATGCTATGCCAAGTTGGGTTGATCAGTCCAAATTTGCAGAGTATTGAACATGATTAGCTAGTAAGACTCTTCCATAGTGGTTATTTATTTATTTCTCTATGTCATCGTCATGTCACACAATCGTATGCCATTGTTTTTTTTCTCAAGTATGAAATACATGTTTTCCCAACTTCTTACGCCGCAACTTTGACTCGTTCTCCCCAATATCTAGTTCGGTTAAGATCACAATGCCTAATTTTCCATTTCACATTGACTTTATATATATATAGATAAACGTTTAGTTGACTCGCTCTAGGTTTGATGGAGAAAATTCCTTCAACTCTTATTCATTTTTGGAATTTAAAAAAAAAATATATTTTTTGCTTCATTTTTCAGGTGATTTCAATGAAATTATTGAGTACTTCTTTTTTTATACCGTTAATTTCACTTCATTATTAGAGCTTCTCTAATGAATGTTGCGGTGTGGTGAAATTTGTTAACCTTCTCACCGCATATGCACAAGTTAGAGTTGCTCTTAGGGAAGTCAATTTGCAATACTTCTTTTTGGGATTTTGCACTTTGTTTCCATTTCCCCCCAATTTTTTTTTGCAATATGTGTTACGACGTAACAATTTGATAAAAGTGATGACTTATAATTCAAATGATACTCTCATCTCTATACATGCGAGGGATAGAATTTAATTCTTACATTCTGCTTCCCTTGTATGAAAATTGTTGTTTATTAGATGGAATGAAATTGAGGTTAAGAGAGAAAAAGAGACACACGTGGATGACTGACTTAGGGAGACTTAAGCTTCCAACTAACAACACGTTTGCTTTGTCTTACCCACCCATTTTGAAATTGAGGTCAATTAGGCCGTTTTGCACCACTCAATCTGCCTACATATAAGAGCCCATTGCCAACATCTTAATTCACAATCTCATTCTCAAGTCTCATCCTCTCAACTCAACCCTCTAAAATTTCCATCTCTCTTCCTTCTCCTTGAGTTGCATTTGAAAGTGAATAATGGGTTCCCATTATTTTGCACAAGCCCTAGCTATGGTGCTAGTTGCTTCAATGCTGGCAGTTGGCTCAGCCAACAAGGATTGGCAACGTGGCAACTACACTGGTTGGGGATTCAACCATGGCCCATATCACCTCAACGAGACCAAAGGACCTAACAAAATCACAGTTGGTGGCTCAGAAAACTGGCATTACGGATTTGACTACAAACAATGGGCTTGGAAGAATGGCCCATTTTACATCAATGACACTCTAGGTGAGTTCGCAACTTTTTGTTCATCTTTAGCTTCCTTAAGCCTTTCTGGGGAAAGTAAAAAGCTTGCTTCTGTTCAAGGATGTTTAAGTTCACTAGCATGCTGCTGCATGCTCTAATTATACATATGAAATGTTGTCTTCTATTGTCAAGCTGTAAGTTGCTCAGTTACACAGATTATCCATATTAATAATCTGATAACATAACAACTATATAGTAACAAAAAGTTCCTTCAGTTATATTTGTCGTAATTACATTAATTATTCTGCACAATTTGCTTCACTAACCCTTTCTCCATGATGAACATGCAGTTTTCAAGTATGATCCACCAAATGACACCACACGTCCTCACAGCGTGTACTTGTTCCAAAACCCCTGGAGCTTCATGAAGTGTGATTTAAGCCAAGCCAAGATGGTAGGAAAACAGACACAAGGAGGCGGAAAAGGCTTTGAGTTTGCGCTCAAGAGGTGGCAGCCTTACTACTTCGCTTGCGGCGAGCACAATGGCCTCCATTGTAAGGACGGACTGATGAGGTTCGTTGTCTTCCCAATGTTTCGCGGCTGGCATTACCTGATCTTCTGGCAATGGAGAGCCTTTCTAATTTTCATAATTATTAATTACTTTTTGAACAAATAACAAGACTTGGTGTGCAAGTTTTGAGAGAGTATAGTTGATAATTTCATAATTATTAACTCTTGTTAACTAGTGTAAGATATAATACATTATATGATACGCGTGCTGTTTTTTGAAACAGAATTTATAAATAACAATAAAAAATTCATTGTCTTCCTACTCTCTTTTTTTGTGAAACATTCTCTTCCTTACTTTTATTAACCTTATAGGCAAACATCCATGCAAATATTCACAACAAGGACTCCGTATCCACAATACTATTGGACTACATCAACTCGTAAGGATGATAATAGGTCCACGTCATTAACTTTCCAGTTTCACTACAAAATTTATTTCAATGATCGGAACTCATACGTTATATATTTTGAAGAAAAAAAATTAGACAAATTAAAAATTATTAAGACTTCTAATTGTGACCAATAAAATAAAACCAATGTGTTTCAAGAAAACACTAAAATTACAATCATTTAATTCAAATTTGAATTTAAGTGAGCAGAAATGATTTGAAGAAAGTCCTAAAAGACGGTTCATTGAAAAACATAAGGGGTTGCCAATTTTCAAGCAAGCATGCTCTTATAGTTTCTTCTTCCCCTCCTATAAATTCCTAATCTTTGCTTCAAGATTTATAAACCATGTTGTTTCCTTGAGATTGTTACCTCTTCCTTTAAGTCAACTATTTGATACTTCCTATATTTTTGTAGCTTTGTTTAGGGGTGTATATATAGATATGGGCAACAACCGTCATCTAACATATGTTGTTTGAATTCTCATTGTTCGTATGCAAACTTCTTTTCGCTGTCTCGTTAGACTGTTTTGTATCCAATTTTTCGTCTGCATTAAATACATCGCGAATTGAAATATCTCATAGCAAAAGAGAAGGGTTATCAAGTGCAATGAGAAAAAAGGCTGTAATTGGGTTTAATTCAGAATTACGATGGATACATTTTAAAAAGTAAATTCCTATACAAGCAATTTTATACTATGAAATTCAACATTCTTTGATCCACAAAATGTTGGCGGATCCCTATTTTTTGTTGTTGTATTTATGGGTTTAACCCATATTATTTGTTATAAATAAAAGGCTTATTTAGTGTAGCTCCCCTGAAACTTTGGTCAAATCTCACTTTGCCCCCAAAAGTTAAAATGACCACTTAACCCCCTTGACCATGGTTTTGTGTTCCACTTTGCACTTTGCTGTTATATCCATTTATAACTCCGTTAATTTTGATGACGTGCCATTTGTAAAAATACAAAAATAGTCCTGCCACGTCATCAAAATTGACGGAGTTATGAATGGAGATAACATCATGGGGCAAAGTGGAACACAAAACCATGGTCAAGGGGGTTAAGTGGGCCATTTTAACTTTCAGGGGGCAAAGTGAGATTTGACTAAAGTTTCAGGGGACGTGACAGTAAATAAGCCTAAATAAAATCCATCTTTTTATTCTTGCCCAATGGGCTAATAGCTGGAAATCATTAGAATGTGAGGTATTTTAATCCTAAACCCTAAAATGATATGACAAAATGTATATTTAAATTGTATAGCCGCACGGCTATACTTTCTAAATAGATTTGAATATTTTAAACGTATAGCCGCACGGCTAGACGCTTTAAATAGTAATATATTCGAATATTTTAAGAGTATCGCCGCGCGGCTATACACTTTAAATATTAAAACGAAGCTTGCACTCGCAGTCAGCCATTTCGCTTCTTTATCAAACTCAAACTTCGATTGGTTTTCTTCGGTTTCGGCTGCTTCATCCTTTGGGTTCAACATCGAAAAAAGACCCAACCCGCCTAGGAGGCTCGCCCAGCGGCCTAGAGCCCGCCTAGCCCTCGCCTAGCCGCCTAGCGCCTGCCTAGCCCAACATTGCCGGCTTGTTGCAGATTTTGACGGAGAAAAATCTAATAGCGGAGACAAGGTCGAGTTCCAGAGCCATATAATTCGATCATATTCAGGAGGAGATTGAGGAGTGTTTGCCGTTCCGGAAGTGAAGGAGAAGAAGAAGAGCATAAATGCTTTGAGGAAGGGGTAAGAAGGTGAATATGTCCAAGCTATGCAAGTCTGCTTGCTTTTGAAAGGCGAATTTTGATTTTTCGGAGTCTATCATTCATTTCTTGTGCTTTGTTTATGATTTAGGGTATTAACTTTCTTTTTAGTATAGAAAGTTGTTAACTTTTGTTTCTTTTCTTGTTCTGGTAACTGGGTTTGTGTGGTTCTTTCCTTTTCTAGTGTTCGCTTCATTTTTAGATGTAATATTTGTGATTTCGACTTGTTCTAATATAATGTTCCTGTTATTTGACAAGAAGTATTGCAAAAACTAGGATTTTACTCGGGTGAGGAAGACATGGAGTTTTCCAGCTTCTCAAGCGGGACCGAACGTGCTGTCAAGACTTGGCAAGTAAGTTTCAATTATCACTAGATGTTACTATGTATAATGCATGAAGAGTAAAATTTCAGAATCATCAAGTTGAACAAAAATTTCACAACGCGAAATATATATGTTAGTCAACTTGTAATATCTTGTTTCACAAGCCTCCTTAGACGCCCCTCAAGATGGCATAGTGACTGCAGAACTTCTTGAACAATTATATACGGTGGCACAAATTGAGGGTCTGGATAACAAAGGGCGTAATCTGATTGCTACACAAAAGGTATAGCCTTCTAACGACATACCATTAGCCTTTATTAAGTGGAAGCCTTGATGTTTTAAGTTTCAGTGCCAATATATCATTCCTCGCTTGGAACTGAACATAATGGTTTGGTAAGTCGTTACTTGCATTCCTCAAGAGGAGCCAAAAACTCATTTGATGGTTCAATTTGAAGTGAACTAAGCCTTCATTTTCTTCAACCAGATTGTAAAGAATTGTAGCAAACAGGTACTAAGCACCAACCAAGAAGTTTTGTTACTTAATTGAGAAACGGACCTGAAGCTCCAACTCTATTTTGAGTAACTCAGACATGAGGTTTCTTGGTTCTAGTTCATGAGACAATCACTTAACCTGCAAATAAATACTGTTAGAATTGTAGTAGGTGTGATGTGTTGCTCTGATACCGCTGTTAGTTTAAGAGAGAAGAGATTTGGAAAATGGTCGGTAGTGTTTAGGACAATAACTTAACTCGGAAAGGAAAACTTTTGAAAGAGTAACAAAATAGTTTTATTTTATTGATTGAAATAAGAAGGGTACATGGCTTTAGAGTTGGTTGAATACAAGAGTTGGCTGATGGGAGAGTTAGACAGATGTACTTTTTAGCTATTCTTACTTGAATACATAATTGGGCTGCTAGCTATATATATAGAGTAGCTAAACCGACTCTCAAGGTTGGCAAATATCTAGTCAAGTCGGTTATTGCATAGTAACCGACTTTACAAAGTGTTTTCCAGCCACTAGTTATAATATGAATCTAGAATTGTCTAGTTACAATACATTATATAATTAATAGGATGTTTCTAGTGTAGAGCTCAAATTTGACTTGTCTTCTTCTATCAATGTTTCTAGATTATTCTAGATTCAAGTGTGCATTAGTTTTCAACAAATACGATATGACAGTGACATAGTGTGTTGTGGTAATTGATAACACACCGTAACTTATTTTGGATACTAATAAATGAAGCTGATTATATTGGTAAACTGATTTTCTTCTCCTGGTTGGCCTTGAGCTAGCAACATGATCATGTTCGTATAAGCTATAGCGAACCACTACATAGGCTGAAACATCGTAATTCTTCTAATGGTTGCGTGGGTTCTGTTGTTTAGGAAGATACAAATGGAGCTGCAGTTACTTCTGCAACAGAAATTTCAGAGGTCCAGCAAACACTTGTGAAAGAAGGTGTTACAAAAGTAGAGGTATCTGAGCATCGTGTTTTTCTCCTTGGAGAGAACCGCTAGGAATATTCTTCTAGACTTAGCATGAACTAAAAAAAAGAAGGTGAAAGCAAGACAATGAATACCACAACAAGGTGTCTAACTTGTCGAGGGGAGGGTCGATTATTGTGCACAGGTACCCTCCTGCCCGTCTCTCGTCTTAGTCACTATATTCAAGTTTATAAACCATTGCCTTGCTACGCTAACCTTTTGCAGAACTATTCTAAATCCACCCATACTATGTATTTGTATATTTATTTTGTTTGATCTGATTTTTAAATATAAAGTTGAACACCAATGGCTTTGATGATGATATGGATTAGTTTTATTTTTGTACTTTTGCATATTTTGTTTGAACTATCCTCAGTCCCCTTGGTAGCTTATTTGTATTTCTTTGTTGCAGAATGTGATGGAACAGGCAAGCCAAACATTGAATAACAGGTTAGAGGTTTCAATAAGAGATATTAATATTCTCATTTTCGAGCATTATCCATCCAGGATGAAGTTTTAATTATTTTGTTAAATGACAGCAGTTCTTGGATTAGATGGAAGAGGGAGCAAAATGTCCATATTGTGAAGGTCATTGGTTTACAATTTGCAACGTATGTGAAAGGGCAACAGTAGCTTACGTATGAAAATGTCTTCCCATAAAGACAAGTGCAGTTTTATGCTTTAGTACATGTGTTTAATGGTAGTTTTATGCTTTAGATCATGATCTAATTTAGGGTGGAACCTCAACTTTCTTCATGCACTGCATTGAAATGTGCAAAGTCCTTTTGAATCTACAAAGCATGCATTGCATTGGAATGCGAGAAGTCCTTTTGAACATCCAGAGCATGCACTGCATTGGAATGTGGAAAGTCCTTGTTAAATGAACAATTTTCCAACACTCCATCAATTAATTCTTTTGTTGGTTCTTATTATAAAGGAAAATACTAGGCTTACCACATTTTTCATACCACATTCATACCATCTCTCTAATAGAGGTGGGCCCCATTGTATTGGTGGGCTCCACCTCTATTAGAGAGGTGGTATGAAAAATGTGGTAAGTCTAGCATTACCATATTATAAATGATTACAATATGCATTCAGGTTCAGCCTTGCATTCTTCAACTTAAGGTGATTGTTTTCCCAGGTTTATGTTTATTATTTAGTAATCTTTTTGTCTCAGTGCTCGATCTTTTTTTTAATTCCTTGTCATACTCTTACAAATGGACAACGGAAGATTGCAGGACTTATACAAACACATTGCAAACAAACAAACCTAGAGTTGATTGGCAAGTGGAAAATTTTGGAGGTGTTATAATTGGGTTCATGCTTAAATTTGGCGAAAATACTTGCAATTATACAAACACATTGCAATAATTTTTATGGTTTGGATTTGTTCAAAGGCTCTGTTCATGGACGTGAGGCATTGTCAATTGTTGGTGCCTAATATCAAGTACTTAAATTTGATGGGTGCAAAAGTTAATCGGGATGGTTTTGTCACGTTGCCGTGCAGATGCAAAGGTCTGGTGATGTTGGACGCCAGAGATTTGTATGGTTTCAATGACAACAACGATGAAATGTCAAAGCACATGTGTCTCATATTAGTAAATTTATGTGCGAGGGTTTTGAATTTCCTGAATTTCTTCGTGGTATGGACCATTTGGTTCTTCCTGTTGATGGATACTCATTTCATCTGCATGTAGAGGAGACGTCGGATGAAATGGTCAATGATTTGCGCGATGCATTCAATGATTTGGGCGACAAGGAATGAAGAACTATTTGATTGTACAAAGTGATATCTCATCTTTTTTATATTTACAACACAATTGAGCAATTATGTGTGTTGAGTGTGGTGTGGTGTTCATTTTGTGTTTTTGGACATTGTTACTCCAATGAGGGCTTGTTATAAGTTCCTATTGTGGAGGTAGTGAATGTGGTGGAGTTGGATGTGGAAGTGGAGGTGGTGTCATTTTTAAAAATGAATGATGGTATTTGGGGAATTAAAAAAATTCATTAAAGGTTCATCTCTACTTCTTTTGAAAGCAGCTTTGAAAAGTAACTTAGAGTCCGCTTTTAAAAGTTGCTGTCAAAAGGCCACGGCTTTTAAAATAATTGGGATATTTTATTTTTACTAAACACCTTAAACTGCTTAACTTTAAAGTAAAGCAGGTTTTTGGCCAAAAAAAAAAAGCAATCTCAAACGGGGCCTAAGAATGAGATGCTAATTCTCATCTAACGCGTGTTGTTTGAATTCTCATTTAGAATAGTTCGTATATCAATGCCATATGATTTATGTTACTTTCAATTTATTTCAAAACAAAGTTGCAAACTTCTCTTCGTTGTCTTATTAGACTGTTTTGTATCCAATTTTTCATCTGCATAGAATACATCGCGGACTGATATATCTCATAGCAGAAGAGAAGTGTTGTCAAGTGCAATGAGAAAAAAAAGGATGTAATTGGGTTTAATTCATAATTACGATGGATACATTTTAAAAAGTAAATTCCTATACAACCAATTTTATACTATGAAATTCAACATTCTTTGATCCACAAAATGTTGGCAGATCCTTATTTTTTGTTGTTGTATTTATGGGTTTAACCCGTATTATTTGTTATAAATAAAATCCAATTTTTTATTCTTGCATAATGGGCTAATATCTGGAAATCATTAGAATGGGAGGTATAAGAAAGAATTTAAATTGTCATTCCCCAATATCACTTGTATAAATAAAATAATTGAAGAAATAACTCTAGCCCAATGGGCTAGAGAGGTATTTTAGCCCTAAACCCTAAAATGATATGACAAAATTGTATATTTAAAGGGTATAGCCGAACGGCTATACTCTCTAAATAGATTCGAATATTTTAAAGTATACCCGAACGGCTAGACGCTTTAAATATTAATATATTTGAATATTGGAGTATAGCCGCGCGGCTATACGTTTTAAATAATAACACGAAGCTTGCACTCGCAGTCAACCATTTCGCTTCTTTATCAAACTCAAGCTTCGATTGGTTTTCTTCGGTTTCGGCTGCTTCTTCCTCCTGGTTAGCACCGAAAAAAGACCAACTGGCCTAGGAGGCCCGCCCAGCCGCCTAGCACCCGCCCAGCCCGACATCGCAGGCTTGTTGCAGATTTTGACAGAGAAAATATAATAGCATGGGCAGGGGTCGAGTTCCAGAGCCATAGAATTGGACCATATTAATGACGTGATTGAGGAGGTGTCTGCCGTTTTGGAAGTGAAGGAGAAGAAGAAGAGCAGAAATGCTTTGAGGAAGGGGTCGGAAGGTGAAGAGGTTCGAGCTATGCAGGTCTGCTTGCTTTTGAAAGGCAAATTTTGATTTTTCGGAGTCTATCATTCATTTCTTGTGTTTTGTTTATGATTTAGTGTTGCATTTGAATTATAAAATGGTACTTTTAAATTTGGCAAATTGAAAACTGAGCAGCAGACAGTTTATTACAACTTACAAGGGGGTATTAACTTTCTTTTTAGTATAGAAAGTTGTTAACTTTCGTTTCTGTAACTGGGTTTGTGTGGTTCTTTCCTTTTCCAGTGTTCGCTTCGTTTTTGGATGTAATATTTGTGATTTCGACTTGTTCTAATATAATGTTCCTGTTATTTGACAGGAAGAATTGCAAGTAGAGGTATCTGAGCATTGTGTTTTTCTCTTTGGAGAGAACCGCTAGGAAGATTCTTCTAGACTTAGCAGGAACCAAAAAAAGAAGGTGATGCAAGACAATGAATACCACAACAAGGTGTTTGTCGAGGGGAGGGTCGCTTATTGTGCACAGGTACCTCCTTCTGTCTCTCGTCTTAGTCACTACATTCAAGTTTATAAACCATTGCCTTGCTATGCTGAACATTTGCAGAAGTACTCTAAATCCACCCCTACTGTGTATTTGTATATTTATTTTGTTTGATCTGATTTTTAAATATAATGTTGAACACCAATGGCTTTGATGATGATATGCATTAGTTTTATTTTTGTACTTTTGCATATTTTGTTTCAACTATCCACAGTCCCCTTGGTAGCTTATCTTATATGTACTTCTTTGTTGCAGAATGTGATGGAATAGGCGAGCCAAACATTGAAGAACAAGTTTTCAAACAGAGATATTAATATTCTCATTTTTGAGCATTATCCATCCAGGATGAAGTTTTAATTATTTTGTTAAATGACAGCAGTTCTTGGATTGGGTGGAAGAGGGAGCAAAATGTCCAAATTGTGAAGGTCATGGGTTTACAATTTGTGACGTATGTGAAGGGGCAACAGTAGCTTAGGTATGAAAATGTCTTCCCTTCAATTAAAAGAATTGTTTATTAAAAGGGAATGAAATTGAGGTTAGAGAGGGGAAAGTGGAGGACTGACTTAGAGAGACTTGAACATAATAAGAAGCACTACAAACTTCGTCTTACCCACCAATTTTGAAAAGGGGTCATTAGGCCGTGTTGCACCGCTCAATCTGCCTACATAAGAACCCAGCGCCAACATTTGAATTCACAATAATCTCATTCTTAAGTCTCCTCCTCTCTCCTCAGACCAAAAAAAAATCTCCTCCTCTCAACCCTCTTAATTTCCCTTTCTCTTCCTTCTCCTTGATCTGCATTTGGAAGTGAATGATGGGTTCCCATTATTTTGCACAAGCCCTAGCAATGGTGCTAATTGCTTCAATGCTTGCACTTGGCTCAGCCAACAAGGATTGGAAATATGGCAACTACACTGGTTGGGGTTTCAACCATGGCACATATCACCTCAACGAGACCAAAGGACCCAGCAAAATCACAGTTGGCGGGTCAGAAAAGTGGCATTACGGATTTGACTACAAACAATGGGCTTGGAAGAATGGCCCGTTTTATATCAACGACACTCTAGGTGAGTTTGCAACTTTTTGTTCATCTTTAGCTTCCTTGAGCCTTTTGGGGAAAGAAAAAAAAAGCTTGATTCTGTACAAAGATGTTTAAGTTCTCTAGAATGCTACATGCTCTAATTATACATATGAAATGTTGTCTTCTATTGTCAAGCTGTAAGTTGCTCAGTTACACAGATTATCCATATTAATAATCTGATAACTTAAACAACTAACTATATAGTAACAAAATGTTCCTTTAGTTATATTTGTAGTAATTACACTAATTATTCTGCACAATTTGATTCACTAACCCTTTCTCCATGATGAACATGCAGTTTTCAAGTATGATCCACCAAATGACACCACACGTCCTCACAGTGTGTACTTATTCCAAAACCCTTGGAGTTTCATGAAGTGTGATTTAAGCCAAGCCAAGATGGTGGGAAAACCGACACAAGGAGGCGGAAAAGGTTTTGAGTTTGTGCTCAAGAGGTGGCAGTGATGAGCACAAAATAAATACAAGTTTTATCCTTAAATTTATATTTGTTAGTATTTTCTTTTGTATTATGTAAATTTATTAAAGTATTTGTATTGACTATTTTCAATCTTTGTTTTTGTATTTAATGAGTGGTTGTATGTAGATATTAAGTGTCTTCCACCAATGGCATGAGGAGGAGGAGGAATAAGCAATGTGTTGCAAAAAGAGAGGAAGAACTCAATTTGGATTTGATGACTTTGCCTTTTACAGCTCATGCTGTATAGTCCATTTGCAGACCTGAAAAACGAATTTTCCCATGCTCAAATGAATAAATATCCTTCATGACACTTGTTCAATAAGATGTCGACTAAAACATATCCAAAAATTGGATCAATTGGATAAAAACTCAATCCACAGGCTGTCAACACCAAGACAGGTTCATGACTTTGCCTTTTACAGCTCATGCTGTACAGTCCATTTGCAGACCTGAAAAACGAATTTTCCCATGCTCAAATGAATAAATATCCTTCATGACACTTGTTCAATAAGATGTCGACTAAAACATATCCAAATATTGGAGCAATTGGATAAAAACTCAATCCACAGGCTGTCAAACACCAAGACAGGTTCATGAGAGGACAGATTGCACATACAGCTGGAATGAAAGGGACTTCATGCTTCTATAAATAGGCAGCAACTCAAGAGAGAAAGTGTGCAGAAATTCAAGAGTGATACACAGCAGAAGGAAAGAAAGAAAGAAAGGAAGAGAGAAAGAGAGAGAGAGAGAGTGAGGAAGAAAGAGAACAATGATGGAAAGGAAAGAACCAAGAGCTAATAACTCTTTTAAACTTGTTCTTCCTTTCCTAGTTCTCATGTAAATTATGTATTTTAGTTTCTTTGTTTTGTTTTAAATATTAATTATGTCTATTTAAAATACTTAACTAAGGTTGGATGAAACACCATTATTAAATAAAGTTCTAGTTTTTATCTTCAATTCTCAAATATTGTGGTGTTCAATGATTATAATTTTCACTTCACATGATTAATAGATTAATCTTCTTTTCACCACTTCTATCATGTATTGTGACATATAACATGTATTTGTGGTAGTTAAGAGTTTGGATTAATCTATCAATTTATCCTTGGTTTATATTTCTAGTTTACAAATTTCTTTGATATTTTGTTATTCAAATAAACTTTTTCACATAGGATGCTTAGGAAACTTTGATCCTTTGTAGTTAAATAATTTTGTTTACATATTATGCTTAGAATTTGTACTTATGAAGGGAAGGAAAATTTACTTATGATCTAAAATACAAGCTTAATTGATAAATCTTGAGAAAGCAGTAGATTGATTTCTAGATTGCTACTCCATGGGAATTGAAAGATAAATAATTAGGATCTTATGGAATAATGGTGTGGATTCTAATACCTTAGTTATTTTTTCTCATAAATTTAAATCTTAATTTCAGTTTATTGTCATTTCCATATTTGTTTCATGCTTTATTTAATTTTCTTTATCAACAAACAAATCACCATGTGAATCAACTAGGTTGGCAATGAAATTAACTTGGGTATAATTGGTTTTCTATCTTTACATGCAATCCCTTGGGTACGATCTCGCTCTTACACGTTTATGCTATATTCGATTCGTGCGCTTGCGAGTTTATAAATTTTAAAAAACACCGCTTTTGGTGACAACAAGTTTTTGGCGCCGTTGCCGGGGATTGCAACGGAAAACTAATCAAATTCTGGTTAATTAAATTCTTCCACTAGTTATAATTTAGTTTTGTAATATATATAATTTTTGATGCTTTGAGTATATGAATTTTTAGATGTTGTTGATGAATCCCATTCACTAATTGAATCTTATATGATATGTGTTTGCTTCCTTTGCTTAATCACCTTAGGTTGTATGCATGTAGCTAAAGTTGAAAAGTTGTGTAAGATAACCAAGAACATAATTTCTAATTAGCAACAAATGATTGAACTTGTTTAAGTGAGCATCATGTGAATTGGTTTCTTGACAACAATTGATGAATTCCAATTTACCAAATTAATCTATCCTTGATGTGTGTTTTCCTTGATTGATTACCTTTGACAGCATGCTTCTTGAGGTTGTTGGGATTATGTGTATCTTCATGTTTTCCTAAGCAATAAATGGATGGAGTAAGAACCATCCATGTGAATTGGTTTCTTGAATACCTAATGTAAACACCATGCTATTAGGATTTTTGTGATGTTCATATTCTCTTTGAACTTAATGGGTTTTCCTTGTAATTGAATCGAAGTACGAACCATACCTAGGTTCAGTTATGGGGAGGGCACAAGTATTGTAGCACGAACCATGCACTTTACGTATATTAGAGAGAATCAATGCGTCTTGAGCCACGACCCATGGTCTTGATTGCGAACATCTTCATCAATACGTTTAGAGTTCATCACTTGAGTATTCATGAACATAGGTATCAATAAAAAAAAAAGGGAAAAGAAGACAACTCTAATCATAAGAAGGAGAAATGTGGAGTAGTAGGAGAAGTCGCGACCTTCAAATGCATCCATACTCGACCTAATCGCTTCAAGGGGGAGCATTCCAATCCTTTTTTTTTTCTTCTTGTTTTGTTATTATTATTTTTATTATTGTTTTTTTTAAAATATATATATATATATATATATTTAAAAAACTCATAACTTTTGGTAACTTCAGATGAGTGTCTTTGTCAATACAGTGTCTAGGAGTTCTATAGGCGACACCTTCGGTGTTTAAGAAGTTTGGGTTTTAAGCGGGACCATTGTGACCCCTCCAACCTTCCCGGATCTCCTGGCTGTGTTTTCTGAGGCCTTTAACTGGTCATCCATGAGTTGCTTGTATATTTATGTGTTTTTAAAATAAGTTACTGAGTGTTTAAAAATAAAAATAAAAAAAATAAAAATAAAAACAATATAATTTTTGCTTATTTCTTTGTGTAGTTCTTTTTGTATTTTTTTTCTGACTGTTTATTTTGTGTTTGTATAGATTTTAGTTTTCTTTTTATGTGTTTTGATTCATTTTGGTCTTTATTTCTTTTTGCTTGGATTTTTTTTAATTTATTATTTTTGTCTTTTATTCTGTACCTGGATAAATACCAAAGGGATTGACACGCATATTTTCCAGGTATTATCTTTCTATTTCATTTACCCTCTTATTTCATACATTACTAAAAAAAAAAAAAAACCAAAACACAAACACAAAATAATAAATAAATAAATAAACAAGTTGGAACCCAATCTCCAACTAAGGCAATTCCGAATTTCTTGTTTCTCTTTGCTTTTATTACTGTAATTCTTTCTTTCTTTTACTTGTTTATGTATTTTAATTTGTTTTAAGTTTAGGAAGTAGATTGCTTCATGATTGCACACACGGAAATTTGGCTCAAAAACTTATTCGTTTCATAAACATGTGATTACATACACAAATGTGAAAATACATACATAAAATTTCTCAATCACATGTTTGTTTTCAGATTCTGAGCCACTTGAGGCATCATGCTAATTGCCTCTACTGTCTCTTACTTGTAGAACCTGCAAAAGTTCGACATGATCATTATTTCTCTTCTGCAGTGCTTCTACATTCTGGTTGGCACAGGAGAGCCATTTCTGCAGTCCGCCACCAGAGCTTTCAAGGAGGCCACCTCCTCACTCAGTGCTGCACACTCCCGTGTCCTCGCCAGGAGTCGCATGCCCAGATTGGTAGACGAGACCGCCTGGAGCACAGTGAGATTGTGGGACTCATCCACCGCCATCCTGCGAGACCTACGTGCCACATGCAGGTGACCCGTGGAGTGAGTTTACTGCCAATCAATGTTCCAGCAGCACTGAGCCTGTTCGGCATTGCCTCAGAAAGGTTCGGTATTGCCTCAGCAAAGTTTGAGGCTGTGCCATGATGATATGTGGAGTTTGGGAAGACAGAGGTTGGAGGAGCCCTTATCTGGGCATTTGGTGGTGCAAGTGATAACTCAAGGTTGAGGTCATCAAGGTGAGTGCATGAGGATGCCATTTGTTTTGCTTCTGAATTTTTTGATGTTTTTCCTTAAGTCTGGAGGAAGAAATGCTGGGTATCATCCGCTTGTAGAGGCGTGGTTTAAATAGGCATATGCTGATGAGAGAGAGCCAACACCATTTCGGATTTCCCGGGCATGCTCGACCTAATCGCTTCAAGGAGGAGCACCTTTACTTTCACTTTACTTTACTTTTTTCCGTGTTTTCTTGTGTTTTATGTTTTTGCCCGTTACTTTCATTTTCTAGTGCTTTGTGTTTTTACCTTTCCCTTTCGGCTATCATCTTTGTCTTATTTTAGTTGGGAAGTGTGTTTTCTTTTTCTTTTTCTTTTTCTTTTTCTTTTTCTTTTTTCTTTCTGCAACCTTACTCTTTTATTTCCGAAAAAAGAGAAATAACAAAAACCAAAAACCACAAAATAAAATAAAAACACCAATAATGTTGTAGAAATCATTTCTTCTCGGTTGTTGGTGTCTCGACCATTGGAGCTTTGAGTTTGGCCCTCTGGCTGTCCTCTTCCAGGGCTTCACGCACAGCCTCTTGAGGCTCACCACTTGAGCTCCCAAAGATCGCAATTTTAGCTTGAGCGTAACTACTCTCGCGATCTACTTGTTTGCGTTTACCCGGTCGGTCTAGATCTTCCAGCTGCTTCGCATGTCGCGAGAATACAACTCTACCATCTTTGTTAGGCTTTTATTCTCGTCCCGCAATACTTCTAGCTGGTGTCGATTCACCTCCACTATCCTTGCCCTCTCCCTTTTCAAGCTTTTTATAGCAGTCTGACACTCTTCAACCATACTTCGCTCCGCCGCCAACTGACCTTTCAGCACCTCTACCTCATGGGACTTCGCAAGTAGGCGATGTCCCAAACTTGCGACACATGCTGTACTCTGCACGCTGAGTGCTAGGGCATCACTCGTGACCCGATTGTCATCCCTTGTCCCGAACACACGTATATCTTTAGGAGTCACTAAATTTCTACCAACTCCAATGGCAACATCGTTGTCCAGGAGTATTGAGTCATTGACGGTCACAGGCCCCCGTGAAGAGGCAAAGTAGGGCACCCATACTGGTGCCGCTGCTTGGCCCCATGTCTGAGTCGGTGGAGCTAGGTTGAGATCCAAGGAAAAGGGGTAGGAAGAGGCCATTTGATTTCTCACTCTTTTCTTCTTCTTTTTTTTTTTTCTTCTTTTCTTTTTCTTTCTTTCTTTTCTCTTTTGTGTGTTTAGGAGTTTGTGTTTTTCATTTTTTTTCTCTTTCTCTGCCTTTTATAGATTTTTTTTTTCTAAACCCTAGCCGCTGTGTTTCTGAGTTTCGCGCACCCCTACGGCTTATCTCCATCTGCCGCACCCGTCCCCCAACCCTATTAATTGTATTTCTGCCTTTCAGCGCTTTCAAGAAACAAAAAGTCGTCGCGCCTTCCTACGAAGCCAATAATTCTGGCTTGGGGGATGTGAAAGCGGCCTCTGCACGCTGACACGTCCCTCACCTCTTTTGGCCTGTGACCTATCAGGTAAACGAGACATCCGGCCCCCCTTCTCTCTTTTCCGAAATCTTGTTCCTTGCGCTTCTGACAACACTTCTTTGTTTTCTTTAATTTTTATTAATAATAAATAATAATCATAATAATAAAAGAAGTGTTTGGGCTTTCGTTTGGGTTGGGTTTTAAAATTGTTTTGGACGTTCTCATGGGCTGGATTTCTGCATGCGTAGAACTGTTGTTAGGGCTTACTGTGTTATTTGGTTTGATTTTGTTCCGTTTGTTTTTGTTTTGTTTTTGCAACTAAATTGTAGTTTTAATTCTTGTTTGTTCTTTTATGTAAATCCCTTTCATTTCTTATTATAACTTTACTAATGCCTAAATTCTTCAACATTGAGGACAATGTTTGATTTAGGTTTGGGGGTAAGGTCTAGAAGTTTTGTTTTTAAATTTTTAGGGTAGTTTTGTTTTTATTTTTATTTTATTTCAAAAAAAAAAAAATGGTGTTATCTCTAGATTTTTATGCTTACTATCATCAAATCAGATTTAACACTCATGAATGATTTTTACGATTGGAAACATATGATTAGATTTTAAACCCATAATTTTAGTTTTTTTCACTTATTTCTATTTAGTGGATAATTCATGAGTTATACTTTGAACTCTCACATGCACATCAACACTTTAGTGAGAATGAAAGAAAGATCAATTATAGTTAACTTTGTTGTTTTAAGTAGAGTTAGATGACATTGCTCTTGATTGACCATGGCGTAAAAAAATAAATAAAATAAAATAATAATAATGATGTTAATTTATCCAGAGTTTTACTTAGTAACCGGGCCTCTTGCCTAAATAGCAGCGAGTGTTCGCGTCAAACGGTAAAGTTTTGAGGTAAATACATTTTGTGACTAGTTTAGTTCTCTAGCCTTTTTAACTCGAGTTAATAAGCCCTTAGGGGTGTTTCTACACCTAATGCCTTAAAACCTTTGGTTTGAGAGTCGTTGGCCTAAATCTCGCTACATGGGTTAATTAGAAAGCTTAATGGAACTAAACATTGCACAGTCACATTCAAAAAAAAAAAAAAAAAAGAAGTATATAAATGCCTTGGTTAGTTATTTGCACTGAATTTTGATAATGATTGAAATAATGAGGTTACTGTGATTGAAATTGACTTTTGTCTCTAAAATGTGTTGGTTCACTTAAACACCAAAGGAAACAAATGAAAAAATTTACTAAATGATTATAAGTGATCAAGACTTTATGTGGGGATTAATTTGAAGCGTGTTTGCTCTTTTAAAAAATTGTTCATGAATTTTCAATCCAGATAGCTTTAATGATGGTTAAGCATTTGTTTAAATTTTCAATTTTGTTGTAGCATAAATTTTTTAATCTCTCATTTTGATGTTTGTGGGTATCATCACTGAAAGCCCTCACGAGACTATACTCGTCCACTAGGATAACCTAGGGGTTTAAAGGCTTGTTGCATATGCTAAATGCAATCGAGATCCCTGCGAAAGTGGTTTAGTTTTCTTTTCTACTTAGTTTTTATTTTCTTTTGCTCGAGGACTAGCAAAATATAGGTTTGGGGGTATTTGATGAGCACAAAATAAATACAAGTTTTATCCTTAAATTTATATTTGTTAGTATTTTCTTTTGTATTATGTAAATTTATTAAAGTATTTGTATTGACTATTTTCAATCTTTGTTTTTGTATTTAATGAGTGGTTGTATGTAGATATTAAGTGTCTTCCACCAATGGCATGAGGAGGAGGAGGAATAAGCAATGTGTTGCAAAAAGAGAGGAAGAACTCAATTTGGATTTGATGACTTTGCCTTTTACAGCTCATGCTGTATAGTCCATTTGCAGACCTGAAAAACGAATTTTTCCATGCTCAAATGAATAAATATCCTTCATGACACTTGTTCAATAAGATGTCGACTAAAACATATCCAAAAATTGGATCAATTGGATAAAAACTCAATCCACAGGCTGTCAAACACCAAGACAGGTTCATGACTTTGCCTTTTACAGCTCATGCTGTACAGTCCATTTGCAGACCTGAAAAACGAATTTTCCCATGCTCAAATGAATAAATATCCTTCATGACACTTGTTCAATAAGATGTCGACTAAAACATATCCAAAAATTGGAGCAATTGGATAAAAACTCAATCCACAGGCTGTCAAACACCAAGACAGGTTCATGAGAGGACAGATTGCACATACAGCTGGAATGAAAGGGACTTCATGCTTCTATAAATAGGCAGCAACTCAAGAGAGAAAGTGTGCAGAAATTCAAGAGTGATACACAGCAGAAGGAAAGAAAGAAAGAAAGGAAGAGAGAAAGAGAGAGAGAGAGTGAGGAAGAAAGAGAACAATGATGGAAAGGAAAGAACCAAGAGCTAATAACTCTTTTAAACTTGTTCTTCCTTTCCTAGTTCTCATGTAAATTATGTATTTTAGTTTCTTTGTTTTGTTTTAAATATTAATTATGTCTATTTAAAATACTTAACTAAGGTTGGATGAAACACCATTATTAAATAAAGTTCTAGTTTTTATCTTCAATTCTCAAATATTGTGGTGTTCAATGATTATAATTTTCACTTCACATGATTAATAGATTAATCTTCTTTTCACCACTTCTATCATGTATTGTGACATATAACATGTATTTGTGGTAGTTAAGAGTTTGGATTAATCTATCAATTTATCCTTGGTTTATATTTCTAGTTTACAAATTTCTTTGATATTTTGTTATTCAAATAAACTTTTTCACATAGGATGCTTAGGAAACTTTGATCCTTTGTAGTTAAATAATTTTGTTTACATATTATGCTTAGAATTTGTACTTATGAAGGGAAGGAAAATTTACTTATGATCTAAAATTCAAGCTTAATTGATAAATCTTGAGAAAGCAGTAGATTGATTTCTAGATTGCTACTTCATGGGAATTGAAAGATAAATAATTAGGATCTTATGGAATAATGGTGTGGATTCTAATACCTTAGTTATTTTTTCTCATAAATTTAAATCTTAATTTCAGTTTATTGTCATTTCCATATTTGTTTCATGCTTTATTTAATTTTCTTTATCAACAAACAAATCACCATGTGAATCAACTAGGTTGGCAATGAAATTAACTTGGGTATAATTGGTTTTCTATCTTTACATGCAATCCCTTGGGTACGATCTCGCTCTTACACGTTTATACTATATTCGATTCGTGCGCTTGCGAGTTTATAAATTTTAAAAGACACCGCTTTTGGTGACAACAGGCAGCCTTACTACTTCGCTTGCGGCGAGCACGACGGCCTCCATTGTAAGGGCGGACTGATGAGGTTCGTTGTCTTCCCAATGTATCGCGGCTGGCATTACTGATCATCTGGCAATGGAGGCTTTCTAATTTTCATAATTATTAATTACTTTTTAAACAAATAACAAGACTTGGTGTGCAAGTTTTGAGAGTATAGTTGATAATTTCATAATTATTAACTCTTGTTAACTAGTCTAAGATATAATACATTATATGATACGTGTTGTTTTTTGTAACAGAATTTATAAATAAGCAATAAAAAATTCATTGTCTTCCTACTTTTTTTTTTTTTTTTGAGAAACGTTCTCTTCCTACGTTTATTAACCTTATAGGCAAACATCCATGATTCACAACAAGGACTCCGTATTCACAATACTATTGGACTACATCAACTTGTAAGGATGATAATAGGTTCACGATCATTAACTTTCTAATTTCAATACAAAATTTATTTCAATGATTGGAACTCATACGTTATTTTTGAAGAAAAAAATCAGACAAATTAAAAATCATTAAAACTTCTAATTGTGACCAACAAAATAAGACCAATGTGTTTCAAGAAAACACCAAAATTACAATCATTTCATTCAAATCTGAATTTAAGTGATTGATCGCAGAAATGATTTGAAGAAAGTCCTAAAAGACGGTTCATTAAAAAACATGAGGGGTTGCCAATTTTCAAGCAAGCATACTCTTATAGTTTCTTCTTCTCCTCCTATAAATTGCTAATCTTTTCTTCAAGATTTATAAACCATGTTGTTTCCTTGAGATTGTTATCTCTTCCTTTAAGTCAACTATTTGATACTTCCTATATTTTTTTAGCTTTGTTTAGGGGTGTATGGGCAACAACCGTCATGCATATATTTTAGGGCTTTGTGATCATTATAGCCGAGTTATTTATTTCCCTTAAAAATGATTTAAATTCTGTATGTTGAGTTTCCCCAATGTCCTCTAATCTCATTGGGTTATAATTATACTAATACGAAGAGAGCTGTTGATTTCATTATAAGATGTTTGCTTAATTTGGCAAATGGCCATTCTAAATTCCTTCGCTACATTTTCTGTAATATCACATGTGCTCGTGATTGTTCTTCAGCCTTGCCTCTGCCTCAATTTCTATCCTAACTTTCCCTTCCCACCAAAGGTTTTCCTAGCTAAATTTCTTGGTGAAAAAAGAATGTTGGTTGCACTGGCTTAACAACAGGCACAAGCAGTAGATAAATGAAATAATATGTTATATGTAGTTATTTCCTTTAAAAATGATTAAAATTGTTCATGTTGAGTTTCCCTAATGTACTTTAATCTCATTGGGTTATAATTATACTAATATGAAGAGAGCTGTTGAGGAAATAGAAAGGTGAATGAGTGACTAGAGATAGAAAAATGAATGGATATTTCACTTCTCACCAACTTATCGTGTTGCCCCGGCCAACAAACATGCATGAACCATTTCACTAAGTATATGTACGTTTGGATAATTAAAAGTCTCGATATAGTTAGCTCTCAGTCTTTCTGTCGAGAAAACAAAATCGATGAAGGATTTTTTTTATTTTATTGGATCGACGAAGGAATTTAAAGAAGAAAAATCATATTTCTCAAAATGCCTTATTTTTCATGGAAAGCAACCACACACAAAAAAATGACAAAAAAGAGAGAAGGTATTATCGTGTTTGAATTGACTGTCATGTAGAAAGATGAAATTGTAATATTAATTTATTTTGCTTCTGTATTAATGGGACCCAAAGCTTTGATAGCTATACCTGCCTATGTATGCTGGCCAAATTAACCTATGTAATGCTGCCCATATGCCTCAATTCAAACCCGAAACTTCCACACAACTCATGAGAGACTCCTTTCGTCCTTTATATTGTTCCAGTCCAGGTGCTTATAAATATAATATTTCTATAATTCAACAGATTAATATTTTATTTTATCAAGTAATATTTTAGATTATTTTAATGTACAGAGAGGAGATCAGACTCTAATGCAAATGAACGAACATACTACTTATTTGGACAAATTAATATTTTAAATTATTTTAATATACGAAGAAGAGATCAAACTTATATGCAAACGACGAACATACCACCTTAGCCAAGTAACCTAATTCATATATACATTTCAACGAATTAATATAATAAAAAAGTGCTATGTCATGCCAAGTTGAAGCATCTGTTCGAACACGTATGCTATGTCAGTTTTGAACATGTATGGTGATCTTAGTCCTGGTCAATAAATTAATATTTTATTTTATGAAGCAATATTTTAGATTATTTTAATATACGGAGAGTAGATCGGACTCTAATGCAAACGAATGAACATAACACTTATTTCAACAAATTAATATTTTATTTTATTTTAAATTATTTTAATATATGAAGAGGAGATCAGACTCATATGCAAATGAACGAACATACCGCCTTAGCCAACTGACCTAACTCATATCTACATTTTAACAAATTGATATAATAAAAAAGTGTTATGCCGTGCCAAGTTGAAGCATCTGTTCGAACATGTATGCTATGTCAAGTTTTGAACATGTGTATGAATCTTCCACAGTGGTTATTCAATTACTTTGATGCCCTATTGGGTGTTTTGGTTTTTTTATGAGCTTTTGGGGTTGAACTTGTTTTAAGAAATCAATGGTAATTTTGTAATTTATAAGAAGCTAAAAGCCTCTTTATTATGTTGTAAATGAGATTTGAGTGTATTTCTAAAGTCCATTTCATATATGATATTTTTATAATTTCGGCCCTTATATTGGGTATAATAGTGAATCTCCCTATTTATTTCTCTATGTCATCGTCATGTCACACAATTGTATGGCAAAGTTTCTCCCTAAATCCAATACATATTTTCCTAACTTCGTAGGCCGACTTTTACTCGTTTTCCCCAATATCTAGTTCGTTTAACAATGCCTAATTTTCCATTTCACATTAAAAACATATTTAAATAAACTTTTGTGCTCAAAAGAAATAGTAAAAAAGGATATCCCATTTGCATTTGGTTGACTCCCTCTACATTTGATGGAGAAAATTCCCTCCACTATCATTCACCTTTGTCATTCATTTTTAGAAATTTTGTTTTGCTTCATTTTTCTTCGTATCATTTAAAGGAAATTGTTGGATATTTGTTTTTATACTTTTAATTTAACTTCATTAGAGCCTCTCTAATGGATGTTTCAAATGTACAAAGCAAAAGTGTACTTTTGGGTATGGTATATTTTCCTTGAAGAAGAGGTACGGTAAAATTTGCTGACCTTCTAACCACATATGCAGTAGTTGGAGTTACTCTTAGGGAAGTCAATTTGCGGTACCTCTTTTGGGATTTTGCATTTTGTTTCTTTTTTTTCCCTTTAAAATTTTGCAATACGTGTTTCAACTTACAACGTAACAATTGTTGAAAGTAATGACTTATAATTCGAATGATACTTTCATCTCTCTACATTCGAGGAATAGAGTTTAATTCTTACATTCTTCTTCCCTTGAATCAAAAGAATTGTTTATTAAAAGGGAATGAAATTGAGGTTAGAGAGGGGAAAGTGGAGGACTGACTTGGGGAGACTTGAACTTAATAAGAAGCATTACAAATTAACATCATGCTTTCTTCGTCTTACCCGCCAATTTTGAAAAGGGGTCATTAGGCCGTTTTGCACCACTCAATCTGCCTACATAAGAACCCAGCGCCAACATTTGAATTCACAATAATCTCATTCTTAAGTCTCCTCCTCTCAACCCTCTTCATTTCCCTCTCTCTTCCTTCTCCTTGAGTAGCATTTGAAAGTGAATAATGGGTTCCCATTATTTTGCAAAAGCCCTAGCAATGGTGCTAATTGCTTCAATGCTGGCAGTTGGCTCAGCCAACAAGGATTGGGAATATGGCAACTACACTGGTTGGGGTTTCAACCATGGCTCATATCACCTCAACGAGACCAAAGGACCCAACAAAATCACAGTTGGTGGGTCAGAAAACTGGCATTACGGATTTAACTACAAACAGTGGGCTCTGCAGAATGGCCCATTTTACATCAAGGATACTCTAGGTGAGCTTTCATCTTTAGCTTAGTAAAGAATATTATCGACATTGACAATCTAATAACATAATATGTCAAACTATCTAACAACAGGAAGTTCCCTCACTTATATTTGTTATAATTATAATAACTGTTTTACGCAATTTGCTTCACTACAAGCAACCCTTTTTCCATGATGAACTTTCAGTTTTCAAGTATGATCCCCCGAATGACACCACACGTCCTCACAGCGTGTACTTATTTCAAAACCCTTGGAGCTTCATGAACTGTGACTTAAGCCAAGCTAGGATGGTTGGAAATCAGACACAAGGAGGAGGGGAAGGCTTTGAGTTTGTGCTCAAGAAGTGGAAGCCTTACTACTTCGCTTGCGGCGAGCACGATGGCCATCATTGTAATGAAGGACTGATGAGGTTCATCGTCTTCCCAATGTATCGCGGCTGGCATTACTGATCTTCTGGCTATGGAGCCTTTCTAATGTTCTTAATTATTAATTAGCTTTTTGAGCAAATAACAAGACTTGTTATATGCAAGTTTTGAGAAAGTATAGTTGATAATTTCATGATTGTTAATTCTTGTTATCTAGTTTAAAGATATAATACTATGTGATTACGCGTGTGCCAATTTTTTTTTTTTGTAACAGAAGTTTTTAATCAAGCATTCAAACATTCGTTGTCTTCCTACGTTAAATTATTAACATTATTAGCCAAACATCCATGCAAACATTCACAAAAAGGACTACATCAACTTGACATTTTCTGTTTACTAATTTATTAGTTTATTTATGTAGAGCGGCTAAATACGCCTTCTGTGTGACAGTCCCTGGAATGGTTTGCATGATTGTCGTCTTGATAACCAAAGACTACTTTTCTGTCATCTTCACAAGCAAGGAATTGCAACAAGCTGCTGCAAAGCTAGCCTATTTCTTCATGGAATTACCATGGTTCTTAATAGTGTCTAACACTGATTTCGGGTATCGATTGAGTTACTTTGCTTCTCCTCAGTTCCCTCTGTATGCAGGTTTTCACTGGATTCATGATTTCAGGTGTTGCTATTGGAGGTGGATGGCAAGGCCTGGTGGCTTATATCAGCTTGGGTTGTTGGTTATTACATTTTTGGCGTCCCACTTGTGTTCCTTCTTGGTTATAAAGCAAACTTGGGAGTGAAGGTAAAACATTTTAGTCTCAGTTCCACAGCTAAATTTTGTGAGATTCTTTCGTCTTTACGGTCTCTAATCTTTGTTTTGTCCAGCTAGTTTTAATACCAACATTTGTTCATTGTTGTAGGGAATATGGGGAGGCATGATATGTGGAACTGCTCTTCAGACGTTGCTTCTTTTGATAGTGCTTCATAGAACCCTCTGGAACAAGGAGGTAAGTTAAAATCTGCTGGAAAAATCGATAAGGGCTTCAGCATTCCTGGTGAAAGGCAATAATCGTAATTTTTTTTCTTGGCAGGTTGAACAATCTTCGGAGTGAATGAAGAAGTGGGGGAGACGTTGAAGATGAAAAGATAGCTAACAGCATCTGAAGATCCTAAAAGAAATTCATATCATGTTTCTCCTCAGACTAGATAGTCCCGAGTACCTAAAACCTCCTTGCTTGTATTGGCCTGAATTTCTCTGGAAAGTCATGTTTTAGAGTTGCAGGGTGCTCTTCCAATTTTTGTGTTGACACGATTTTAAACCAATACAGAATTTACCTGTCAATTTCATTCAACTGGTTTATCTGATTTCCCCTTTTGAGGGTTCTCTTTCATCATCAATATTGTCAATTTGTTTAAACTGCTTTGAGCCAAAAATTGACCATCATTATGCGCACAAAACCCTAATGCACAACGGAAACATATAGAGAAAAAATTGGCGAGCTTTCTAATGCGACATTAATACAACAAATTTTGCATTCCACCAAATGATCAAACGAAACTATTTTATAAAAAGCAAAAATGTATCAAACGTTGACCCACGAGTTCAAAACTACATAGAAGGCAACTCTAACTAGTAAGTAGTTGAAACTAGAAAGGAAAACTTATCAAGCCATGCTGCTCATGGGTGATCATATTATACATGGCCAACAATTCTAAGCAGCAGTTTTTGACTTCTTTGGCACACGATAGCCACCAACAACACAAGCATGGTCGCGCTTCGAAAGGTTCAAGAGTGACTTGTTCCATAGGCTTAAACTGATCTGCCTGCAGCCTCTTCACCTCCTGTTGGAACACTGCTTCCGCAGGTGAGGTTGAATCAATGCAATTGGCCTGAAATGACAAACTACATTTATCAAACACTGGACTATGCAGCGAGAGGCAACTTTCCACAGTCTAACTTAGACTTAAATGAATATAATAGGCTAAGGGACTTCATGTCTTATGACAAGGACTACTGAGAATTTTGAAAGCAAACCTTAATTGAGATAACGAAGTGACCTCCAGCCTTGAGAAAATACGACGCATTCAATGCTACAATCCTAGCCTGCAAAATCATTCAAGAGAGCAAACAATTTTTAGATGCAAATGGCTTAAGTGAGCTAGGAGAAACCAGTGGCAAGAGATTGTGGCCAAGCCTAAAGCCTCAACCCCGAGTGCCTTGCCAACACCATCATAACATTGACGTGCAGGCTACCAGAAAAACAAGAGAGAGAGAGAGAGAGAGAGAGAATGAAAAGGCAAGCAAAACCACAAAATCAACTACTTGACATCAGGAGCATCAGAAACTCGACTTACATCACCCATTATGTCTTGAAGGGGAATCCGAGTACTTCGTCACATGCTCAATATAGTAGTAAACACAACTTCTACAAATACATTGAAGGGACATAAAGAAAAAAATAAATAAATGCATGACTCATTGCAATAAGCCATGAAAAGGCAAGAGAGAGAGAGAGAGAGAGAGAATGAAAAGGCAAGCAAAACCACAAAATCAACTACTTGACATCAGGAGCATCAGAAACTCGACTTACATCACCCATTATGTCTTGAAGGGGAATCCGAGTACTTCGTCACATGCTCAATATAGTAGTAAACACAACTTCTACAAATACATTGAAGGGACATAAAGAAAAAAATAAATAAATGCATGACTCATTGCAATAAGCCAAGACAAGAATGGGTAGAACAAGTATCTAGTTCCAAAACAAGAATGGGTAGAACAAGTACATACAAAACCTTGTAAGCAAAAAAGGAATAAGCCTGAAAAAAGCTTGTCTTAATACACTGAGCCGATGAAAAAGACACAAACAGAAAGGGCATTTCAAAAGACAAACGCATTACGCATCAGAAAAACTCGAGCTCACATCATACATGACATCCTGAAGGGGAATCCGAGTTAACTCATCACATGCGTGAAAGATAACACAAAACAATTATGCTTTGTCGAAAACATACAAAACCTTGTAAGCAAAAAAGGAATAAGCATGAAAAAAGCTCGTCTTAATACACTGAGCCGATGAAAAAGACACAAACAGAAAGGGCATTTCAAAAGACAAACGCATTACGCATCAGAAAAACTCGAGCTCACATCATACATGACATCCTGAAGGGGAATCCGAGTTAACTCATCACATGCGTGAAAGATAACACAAAACAATTATGCTTTGTCGAAAACATAAAAATCCAACTCAGATAATAGCAAATGCAACACAGGTGATATGGATTAGTAAATCAATAAGCTAAAAGAACAAACCCACATGAAGTATGAAAATCCTTGAACTTGCAAAAGCCTCAAGAAAGACTCTGCCACCAGCTCAACCAAAGAATACCACCCCAAGTCTCTCCATATTTAAAGTTAGCTACTAGCAAAGAAAAGAATTGCAAGAAACAAACCTGATCAGGTTGTGCAACATCAGAAAATATCACATCAACCATGCCAACAAGCATACGATATTTAGCTGGATGTCTGGCATCTTCAATAATGGGTATAACATTCGTGCGCTTCTTTGCCATGTTTACCAAGTCTCTGCCACTTCTATGAGAAAACTCCACTGCATAGACAACTCCAGTCTACACAAACAACAGCAGTTATAAGAATCTATTATCAGCTTAACCAATTTAAGAACTGCAGTATTAAAAATAACACTTACAGGGCCAACAATGTCAGACACATGAGACACTGTGGTGCCAGAAGCAGCACCAAGGTAGAGAACACGAGCACCGGGTTTCTTCATCGACATACAGAAACAGAGAGATTGTAAACTCAAAATCATGGATAGAAAAAAGACAAAACAGAATGGAAGAAAACCTGGAATCAAAACTTACAATCCATATATCATCAACACCACCGAGAATAGCCGCAGCCAACTTAGAACGGAAAGGGTTCCAAATTCTATATTCAACTTTTGTTCCATCCTCATTCTGAAAGGAAGAAAATGCACTTTAAGGTGAACTTCAAATTTTTTATTACATTCATCAACCATGAAAATAAAAATTGCAAGACACAGCAGGAACCAATAAGTCATCCATAAAGCTATTGCTTTGAAAATCAATTGTGTTGAAGGCATTTAAATAAGAAAACTAACGAAAGAAACCGACCTGAACAGATATCCTCTTCTCGTTGTAGACAGCTTCCCCGGGCACCATATTCTTGGTTACAAGAGCATCTTCTTTACCCTTGGCAATGAACACCCCTTCATGTCTGTGAGGCTCGACAACTACTTTGTTTCCACCCTTCATTCCTCCCCTTCCACCAC
Source organism: Prunus fruticosa (assembly GCA_018703695.1). Classification (NCBI taxonomy): domain Eukaryota; kingdom Viridiplantae; phylum Streptophyta; class Magnoliopsida; order Rosales; family Rosaceae; genus Prunus; species Prunus fruticosa. The sequence goes on from CM031924.1 coordinate 31,497,014, forward strand.
CACGGCCTCTTCCTCCACGGCCTCCACGATCACCACCACGTCCTCCGCCACGGCTTTTAAAGGCACTACCACCTCTGTCACCGCCTCTTCCACCACCACCAAACCTGCCTCCTCCTCTTCCACCTCTCCCTCCATCACCCCTGCCCCTGAATCCACCACCGCTACCACCACGACCTGCACAAAACTCACAAAACTATAAGGGCTGCTGCTAAAACTTCCCAACAATAACAACTATAAACTCAAAAAAGTAAAACAACTCAGAAACTAAGAATCCAAATGAAGAATGTATAGTAAAGAACTGAAATTTTATTTATATTTTGTTGAATACAAATTACCCAACAACAAAAAATCAATTCAGAAGAACCAAACCAAAAAAGCATAAAATGTATTTTCAGCAGACTACACAGATCAATCATATTTTGCTCTACCTCGAGGAGGTGCCATCTCTGCGATTGTTGTTGTGAGCGGCTATGGAGATGAGGCGGCAGCGAGAATACCACTACGAGGCGGCAGCGATAATCTTTATAATGAGGCGCTTTAGGGTGTTTTTTTTTTTTTTTCTTTTCGAAAGAGCGCTTTAGGGTTTAGGGTTTTGATGTTACTGTCCTACTTGGATGCGTGTGGTGTGGTGATAATTTACTCACAAGTAATTCGCTGCGGTAACTCACGCGACAACATTGGGCCAAAGCGGCCCAAGTAATGCATTTATCTGCTTCTTTTACTCAACAAGCTATATGTAGCCCAAAGCCCATAACACTAGAAAACGGAATGAGGTGGCTATGTTGAGGGATTCAATTCAGCCTTGCAATGCCGATGTAGTCAGCTCAATAAAAAAGAGCCTTAACTTGTAAACAAGTAGTCTTAGGATCAAATCTTGGCAGTTTGTGTGTGAGAAGACCCCTCTTCTCCTTCCTAACTTTGGCAAAAAAATTAAGAATTCATTTGTGCAATAATAACTCTAAAATTAATCGAATTGATATTAAGGACCCCGGTATTATAACCACCCATTACAGTGCTAGAAAACATACACAAAGGGTTAAATGATTTATGGACCTTTGTGTTTCTTATTCTTTTGGGAGGGCCTCTAACTAGTATGGATTGATTGACAAGGCCCAATTTAAATGGGTCAGTCTGTTAGGCCTTCTCTATTAACTCTTCTGGAATTTAGTGAATTTTCTAGCAAATTTTTCCCTTTTCATCTAACTTGTCGACTCATTCACGACCATGGGTATAGCATAGCCTGCGCCATGTGTGCTCTTTGCTCATGCCTCATGTGATTGGAAGGACGAACCCTAGTCCCTAGCTATAACCATGTAGAACTCATAGAATGGAATCATGACCTCCATGTAAAAATACAATGATCAAGAGCCAAATCTGTCTAAATCTTTGGGTGGGTTCGCAGTTGGGAAAACGTTCCTTCATGGACCATTATGTGATTAATGAAGGGGGTACATAGTACCTCTTTTGATTTTGTGGTTAGCTTCCCTTCACCTATTTTCTTGTGGTTGGGGTTAGCTTTCACTCGCTACTAGATGGTAGACCAATGATCTAGAATTTTTTTTATCAAATAGTAACTTCATTAGATAAACTTCAACGGTACAATCAAAGACATCAACAAGACATCTAAAATATCAATCCCAATGGGGCAACAAACTAACATGCTAAATGCAAAACTAAACCGGAGAAAAGCCGTGCTAAAACTATTAGTCTACAACAACACAATTAACTAGAAGCCCAAACAAAGCCCACAAACTGAACATAACGAAAACCCTAAAACAACTCATGAGCCTAGACGACCCTAAAATATGATTTCCAACAATTTACCTGCGCATAAAAGTGAAAAAATAAACAAAAACAACAACCTTGCCAAAGAACAATTGAGTTATTTGCAGGTAATCTCTGCCAAAGACAATGTAGAATCAACTTTAGAGAACATGAGCGGCGTTAGGGAGAGAGTTTTGAGAGGAGGATTTGATTGTAAACATAGACTAAAAGCGGTGATGGGGAACTTCAATCTAACCATGGCTCAGAAGAAAACCACCACTAAGAGTTTTTTATTCAAAATGCCCCAGGAGACTTATTCACTAATCTAAAAGGAAAAGACGAGAAAAGAGGAATGGGAGTAGGGGCAGTGACGCTTCTTCCTCATTCCTCTTCTATGGAGTTTTCCTTTAGGACTCACAAAAGGAGAGAACGACTAGAATTTCTTGGGAGAAAAAATTACCAATGTATTTGGATTTAAGTTGGCTTCCAAGTGATATTTTCTATTCTCCCTAGCATGACCATTTTGTGTGAAAGTGAAAAATATCAATGAAAATTACTATGATGTGCAATATGGTCCAGGACTCACAAAAGGAGAGAACGACTAGAATTTCTTGGGAGAAAAAATTACCAATGTATTTGGATTTAAATTGGCTTCCAAATGATATTTTCTATTCTCCCCAGCATGACCATTTTGTGTGAAAGTGGAAAATATCAATGGAAATTACTGTGATGTGCAATATGGTCCATATTATATGGACGTAACATATGTGATAACAGGGACTTTGTAATTCGACCTCTACATAGCATTTGTCTTTGCACTGACGATCATAATCAAACATCATCATCTTTGCACCTCTTTTAAGAAAAACAAATAATGTTTTCTCTAGCTAAATGGGCATTGGCTTATTTGTACCACTTTTACTAATCACCTCTCTAGTACATGTGATCCCACATACACTGACATTATTGCTTACTAAATTGATACTTATTTTGCCAACTGTGAATCTAAACCACATTCAGAGAGACAAAAAGCATACTTTAATAATATGACAAGAGAGCATTAGTTTATATTTATAATCAATTTATGGGTAACCACTGATTTGTCTTTGGGCGTACAACCAGGCTGTGATGTGTAGTTTAACTGGCTTTGTGCATTGTTTGAAATCTTAATTAATACAGAGAGATTCATGCACAAAAGTAGTGGAACACTTGCTGTAGGTGAAAGGTAAATATTCTGCAAAATAAGGACATATTGTTTTCAGAAGGGTTGAATAAGATTTCAGAAGGGGTTGGAATCAAAAGGACATGAGCTCAAATAAGCTTTAAGTTATTCATTGAAGAAGATGATGGAACTAATAGTTGTGGTTGTTATCAGAAGTTATTCAACTTTAATGTTCGTCATTTTCATCAGTAGGGCAGTCTTTTGATTAATTTTATGGGGTAAGGCTGCGGAGAGGTCAGAACTCAAAACTGCAAAACAAGTCTAAAATCAACATCAATGAGGTTGGTTATGGTTGTGACAGCCCAATTCACTTTAATGCTACTTTATTTCAGAATTGCAAAAGTAAAAATTATAACCTAGAAATCTCTAATTAGTCTCCATCCTCGGTAGAAAGAAGGGTACATATTTTTTTCTTCTTCTTTTCTTACATCAATAGATATGAGCTTAGCCAAGTTGGTTAGAGTGGTTGTGCTCCCCACTCTACACCCGAGTTTTCAATTCCCTTCCATATAGTTTAAATTATATTAAAATAGAATATCGTTTATATAAGAAGGGTGTAGAAAGCATTTTCTTATTATTATTAAAAGTTTTATGTAAGCTTCTCATACATACCTAAAATACTACCTAACTATTTGGCAAAAATGGCTTCATGCATCCCAAACATGTAATTACAAATGCAAAAGGGTAATTAGAGTGGTTAATCCATAACTGTTTTTATGTGCAGGTAGGTGACCTCTCCTTCATTTTTAAGTGGCATTGATTAGGCGCGAAAATATTAGTATATATTATAGGAGGTCAAATGTGTGTCCAAATGTCAAAAACATGTTGATGAGAAAGAGAGATTGTTTATTCCCTCACAATGTCATGTAGTGGGGAACCCACTCATTGAAGTTCCATAATGGGATAATGGGGGATGAAATTTCAAAGTCACTTGAACTTGGAATGAATAATTTTGAGGACCCTTTAAGAAACAACAAAGTTGATGAAGGGTCAAAAAGGAAAATGAATAAAAAAACAAAAACAAAAAGAATATTTAAGTGGGAATTTCCATGAGAGATTGGAAACCCACTTTGGCAATCCACAGCCTCTCTTGATCGAACTCAGTCACAACCATCATTGTGAAGACTTTAGCTTTTTTACTTTTTTTTTTTTGGATGGACTGTTCAGAGTGAAACAGAATATATCAAATCCTAGAAAGTGTTATTATTCTAACCATATCATTAATTGGTAAAAAAAAAAAGAAGAAAAAGAAAATTACATTACCATCAAGGCCTAACATATATGGATTGAATCATTGAATTTTCTTTGGTTTTTTGGGTTTGCAGTTCAAATGGTCATTGTAGAAACAGAAAAAGAAAAGTCTACTGGATTTGATCATAATTGAACGGGAATTGACCATAGGGAAAAAGCTATAAGGTATGGCCCTTTGGGGCTGCTCTATTGAGCATATTTCTGAGAGCAAGTAATGACTTGTCATTATGGATACTGCTTGTCTATTTCTCGTGATGTTTAACATTTTATGAGCGGCTCTTTTGTGTCTAGTTGCATAAATATGCGTGGGAGAACAAAAGAGAGAAACTTACATGTCACGATGAAGTGTATACTTTCTTATCATAACATAATAGATATATAAATGGATATACACCTCATTGCATATAAGTTTTAATTGGAGGGGATTTATAAGAAGTACAAGCACCCTCCTATTATTGCATGCGTTTGTTCGGATGGGTCCATGTTAATAAATACCTGTCACGAACTGCATTCTTCTTGTTGAGTTTGAGATGAATTCTTTGTCCTTTTACTACTGTGTAATCAACATAGGATTACCAAAACAACAATAATTAGCATTGGTGATAGTCATGAAAGATTATGTTTAGTCGATATCATAATTTACCGATCATCTTCATTGGATGACAATTTTTCAAAACAATACGAGACATGTTAGGGTTAGCATTACTTGATACGAACTCATAAATAACAAGATTTATTATAATACGAACTCAATACGATACGATCATCATCATTAGATAAAACCACTTTATAAAAGAATATTGTTTTTTTGGCAAAAAAAAAATTGTTTTAAAAGGGAAAAAAAGAATTGAAAATGATAAGTTGTATAAGATTTTAGACAATGAATTTTTATCCTAAGGAAGATGTTTGTGTTTGTATGAAGGAGGATAAAAAAGTTACCAAGTTTCTTGATTTTGCTGACATTTAGATGATATGAGAAGTATACAATACAAGAGATATATTTAGTTCAGAAATGAATATCATAATCTTAATTTAAAAATACGACACAATTTTTAAACAAATTAAATTTTGTATATATAATTTTTTCTTATACAAGTAATAGTTTAATTAATCAGTAGGAATAAGGATTTAGACCTGAGTAAAAGAATGCGGGCTCACAGCCCTAATTAACTGGTCTAAAATCAAGTTATTATTAAGGTACCTAACTTAGATAATCTAAGTACCTAACTAACACGTTTTGACTAGTATTCAACATAAAGCAAAAATGATGCGATTCAACACAAATTGATTGCCATCTCTAATTTATGTGATTTACATCTCCAATTATAAGCTAAGTGATTTTCAATTGACTTAATGAGAACCACAAGATTGCATGCAAGTTGACCACTTGGCTGCTATTATAAAAGTCCTCCTCTGCATACATGCATGACATAAAACAAGGCCACATTGAAAGAGTTTTATTTATATAGAAAAAGCTCATTAAAGAGAAAAAAAAGAAGAAAGAAAAGCTATGTGTGTATATATAATCTATGATGAGGAAATGAGATATAAAATAAAATTCTAATAAGAAGGATTATCTTTTTGGATACTTGTTGTGAGATCTCCTTTTTTTTTTTTTTCAGTTCAAATGATTGAACAGATGGGTCATTCATTAGCAAAACATGAATCAAAATGACAAAAAAAGGGAAGAAAAAAAAACTGATAATAAATCAGGCCAATACACTTTACATTCTGCACTCCTTTCGTCATTTTAATTTGATTAAACTATGTGTGTGTATATATAAATAAATAAATAAATGTTCACTGCTCTAGGAATTAGGACTTACGAGATCATGAGCAATAATAAAAAATGATACGGATCATTTTCTCACTGTACTAATCTATGCTTCCTTGTTTCCCGTTTTCCTCAATAATTGTGCTTTCATGAGTATTGATTAGAATTTAATTATGATTTGCGTTATTTAACTGCCCCACTAAATCGAATAAACAATTCTGCCATATATGAAGATGAGAAAAGGCTATTGCTAGAGAAATGCTCTAAAATAGCATTATAGTGAGAAATACTTTTGGAAGAAAAAATCTCACCAATAACTTATTATATAACTTTTTTTTTTTTGGGGTAAAAGTTGCAAACATAAGTAGACATGGATTCGCCCAATTGTTAAAGATAATGTGTTCTTTTCTCTTGCATCAAAGTTTGATCTCCCTTTTCGTGTATTAAAATAGCTTTTCGTGTATTAAAATAATTTATAATATCGTAATATGTTCTCTTCCTTTGCACCAAAGTTCAATTCATCTATTCGTACATTAAAATAATTTATAATATCATTTTTGTCAAAAATAGGAGATTCGGGAACATAATCTAAAGAGTTTGTTAATAAATAAAGTAAAAATGGGAAGTATTTCAATTTGCAAGTATATTGGAAAAAATAATTGTGACTTTTGTATTTGGTGCTTTTGGGGTCTAAAAATAAAATAATAGTGACTTTACCAAGGGCAATGGGCATTGGGCAATGACTAATCCACTTTCCAACTTTCTTCCTTTTCTTGGCGTCATCTTGAAGAATGGAGACCAGAGCACCACCCCCAAACCCCAAGTGCCCAAAAATACCCAAATCCCAAGTTCCCTTCCCAACCCCCAAATCCCAATTCACAAACAAAAACCCCTCAACCAAAAAGAAAAATAGAAAAATAGAAAAAACTCCATGTGCTTGACCCGTGGCCAGTGAGATCATACAAGGCTACAAGCTACAGGTCACTCCCTCACTTCCATCTTCCTCAGTCCTCTCTCTCTCTCTGTCGTCGCCCTCCTCCCCCAACAAATCCTCATTCTCTCTCTCAACACATTTACACCTTTTTCCACCCTTTTATTATTAACTCCAACAGCTCCACCAGCCCCTGCTTCTCTGTCTCTGTCTCTCTCTCTATGCCACACAAGAAAAGTGGAGCAACAGCAACACCCAACAGCATTTACAAACAAACCCTAGAGCTAGAGCTACACTGACACACATTTCCACAATGGCACAGCCATAGCCATTGAATTAAGCAACCATTCAACCTAAAGGCTTCAACCTTTGACCCAGTTGAGCTCAGACCTCTCAAATCCCCCACTCACACTCTTCATTTGAATTCACCATGGGAACCTGCACTTCAAAGCCACCAAAACCCAACCCATATTCCTCGAGAGACCCAAATGACCAAACCAACCCTTCACAAACCCCCAAATCCCTCCCATCCCTCACCCCTCACCACCACAAGGATGACGTCGTTTCCCGGCAGTCCCAGTCCCAGTCCCCCTTCTTCCCTTTCTACAGTCCGAGCCCCGCCCATTACCTCAAGAAGTCGTCTCCGGCGAGGACCAAGAGCGCCACTTCCACTCCCAGCCGCTTTTTCCGGCGACCCTTTCCGCCGCCGTCGCCGGCCAAACACATAAAGGCCGTGCTGGCTCGGCGGCTCGGCAAAAAGGCCTCGGCTTCGGTGGCGATACCGGAGGATGCTGAGGACGAAGATGGGGTTGAGCTGGACAAGAGGTTTGGGTTTTCTAAGGAGTTAACAAGCCGATTGGAGGTTGGCGACGAAGTGGGTCGAGGGCATTTTGGGTATACTTGCTCTGCTAGGTTCAAGAAGGGTGAGTTTAAGGGTCAGCAGGTTGCTGTCAAGGTCATCCCCAAATCAAAGGTTCGTGCTTTCTTTAATTCCTTATCTCTTTAGCTTATCTATGAAAGCTCTCATTTGCTTAGGATTGAATTGATAATAAGGAGCATGTATGATTTATTATTTTTCTGTTGTTGTAAGAATTGGATTTGCTCCACCCCGTTTGCTTGATGTTGGTGGATAAAAGTCGGGTTCTTTTTATTATTTATTATTTATTATTTATTTTTGTCATTCTTCACTCAAGATAAAAGCTGAGATTTTAGACCTATGTTGAATCCCTGTTATTAGTACTGTTGTTGTGGGTCTTGTGGGTGGAGCCAGGGAATGGTGGTTTGTGGTTTATTAAATTAGGTACTTTACTAGTTTACTGTGTGATTATGTTAATTCCTACCTGAGTGAAGACTCGAGGTTGAATGCAGCACAAGGAAGATCTTTACAAGATCTTGTCATGTGTTCATATCAATTGACTGCTGAGGAATCCTTCTAGATATAGAATATTAGGCATTAATTTTTTTAGATGTATACTCCACATCTTGGAACTTTGAGTGAAAGGGGTGTAAAGTGACCAACTTGTTTGTTTATTGCTTTTCTCTGGTCAGTGATAGGTGTTGATCTCTTGGCCTACTTGATCCATCTGAATGGCTTACACAATGTTTTGCCATACAAGTTGGGATATTTTATGTTCAAATCACATTTTGGAACGAAAGTACATTTTTCCTTTAAACAATTAGTATGTTTAGTGATTGATTGAATTCCATGTAGTGGGAATAGGAATAAACACAACTGTTTATTTTCTTTTCTTTAACGGCTTCTCCTCCATATAACACTTCGTTGATGTCTAAGATGTGACAGTTCCTTCTAAAGGATAAACAAAGCGTACAGTCCAAGGGTTGTGAGTGGACCTAAATATGGACAAAACTCATGGTCCAAATGTGGTTTTGGTCTTCACAGTGGCATATAATTGAACTAGATCATATGGCAGCCAATCGATGATCACAGCCATCCCAAACTGCCGAAAACTTTTCATAGGTCACATTTCACGATATTGACTAAATACATGGTAACCATCAGAACCCTCATTAGGTGGTCTGACACTTATTCCAAGAGGAAAGAAACATTGTACTTAATCTTTTGTTGTTTTGTGTTTTGACGATCGTGTACCATGAGGTGGTTCAGCAATAATTGGAGCTATATGATTGACAGTGTATTATTTTGAACAAAGTTACAAAAGATCTATGTCCAACCAATACTAAGGAATAAGGAACTGAAGCTGAACCAATATTCAGAGTCAAGCTGACTCAATCTACCCACTCTTTCATTAAAGAATAGAAGATGAAAACTTTGCTTTCCTTCCTGACAAGTCACTCTAAAAGAAAGACAGGGAAGAGAAAAAACTCTTGAGGGATAGCAGCTGACCTCTTTCTAGCCTCTAATAAACATAAAATTATGCCTCATATGCTGGAAGAACTGAGTTTAATTATTTTTATATAAAGTAGATTACGTATTACGAATGTTGAACAAATGCAAAATTGGATGAGGTAAATACTCCAGTTGCCTGGGAAAAGGGTCCAAGGTCATGACTGGTACAATGGAATACTGGTATCTAATTGGATTTGAATTCCTGTTTCCTGAGTAAATTTGGAGGGGAAATATAAGATGTGAAGTACTAAAAGAAGTATATAGAAGGCCATGACAATGCATTACTGTGAGATGTTGTGTTATGAGTGGTGGTTTTGGTTGTTGATATTTTGAGATAATATACAGTTTCTGTATTTTTGTTATGATAATTTATTGTCATGCCAATGTATTCTTTGTTGTTAGATGACAACTGCCATTGCAATTGAGGATGTGAGAAGGGAGGTCAAGATATTGCGTGCCTTGACGGGACATAGCAATCTAGTTCAGTTCTATGATGCATTTGAAGACAGTGATAATGTCTACATAGTAATGGAGTAAGCTTAAAATTTGAATTACTATTTAATACTACATTGGGTTTTTCTTTTGCACAAGTAATAGTTATTGACCGAGGTGAAAATTTATATTTTTATGAATACTTCACTAAACTTGTCCCATGATTGAGTATGAGCAAGTAATCCCCTTGGTGAGGTTGTATGATTCAGTTGGTTTTCTGTTTTTCATTTTTATTAATTCACATTACATGGAAGATCGCTTAATGCTCTCTGAATTTACGGTATTCAAATTTTTTGACATTTCAGGTTATGCGAAGGTGGGGAGCTTTTAGATAGAATACTTTCAAGGTATTTTTTAGATGATAGTATATAAAAAAAAATTGAAAATCTTCCTTGGGACTTTCAGATGCTGTTAATTGTTGCCACTAACTTGATATCATGTTACTTCTGAAGGGGCGGGAAATACTCGGAAGATGATGCGAAGACTGTCATGGTTCAAATACTGAATGTTGTTGCGTTTTGTCATCTTCAGGGTGTGGTGCATCGGGATCTTAAGCCAGAGGTGGAACATGTTCCTTTCTTTTCTTGTTATGAGATGCCTGTTTAAAGGTTACATTTGTTATGAAGATCTGAGTATAGGAACGTGGGTGTGGGTATTGACCGAATGAAGGGGCTTTCTGGTAGTGGATGAGACTGATTAATCTTGCCTGCACTATCGGGTTTAGGGGGAAAACATTCTTAATTTAGATTCAAGTGTTCCCCTCCCCAACCGCCAACAATTTTTACAAGAAATGGAACTGCCACAACTGATGCTTGCTTTTATACAACAGAGAGGCTGCAGTAAAATCCGCATATGTTTCAATTGACTGGATACATAGTTTCCCAAAAATTAATTGACTGTTTCAAATTAGTGAAACTAATACATTGTTGATTCTTGTGGACTAAGATTAAACGTCATCCTTAGGAGAACTAAAACCTATTTCTCTTCTGGACTAAGTTTATACACTATACTCTAGCAGGACTAAACCAATTTTTCTTCTGGCCTAAAATTATTTTCTAGTATTGTTATTACTATTTGATGCTTCCAATCTCATAAACTCATATCAGTGGATTTTCCATGGGTCTCATAAGTTCCCAGCCTGTACCTTCAGTTCCCAGATTTCTGATGTCATTGCTGTAATTGCTGTAGCTGAGGTTCCCAGCTGTTTCTTTAACAGGTGTTTTTGAAGAACTGAAGAAAAAGCCTGAGTATTGACCCATATATGCTTGGTCCATATGGTATCTTTATGTGCTTTGTTCAAAAGACGTTTTATGTGGGAAGTGTAGGGTTTCCTCCTAACAATTTACAAGAAAACTGATGTCTCCCCATATTTCTGTGCCAGATGCCTTGATACATATGTCAGATATCCATCATTAAATCTAGAAGTTCTGTTCTGCTTGATATATTTGTTATGTAATTATATTTGTATCAATCTAATGTTCTTTTTTCATTTTTCTTATCAGAACTTTTTGTATTCCGCTAAGGATGAGAATTCCCAGTTGAAAGCCATTGATTTTGGCTTATCAGATTTTGCCAAACCAGGTATGTCCTTTCTTGAATAATCCAGCTCTATCTTCTTATCAATGCCTCAGCCTTTGGAGTTTGGAGGGGGGGTTTTAATACTCATTCTGGCTTACAGATGAGAGGCTTAATGATATTGTTGGAAGCGCATACTATGTCGCACCTGAGGTTCTGCATAGATCTTATAGTACAGAGGCGGATGTTTGGAGCATAGGTGTAATAGCATATATTCTTTTATGTGGTAGTCGCCCATTTTGGGCCCGGACTGAGTCTGGGATTTTTCGGGCGGTGTTGAAAGCTGATCCCAGTTTTGATGAAGCACCTTGGCCGTCTTTATCTCCTGAAGCAAAGGACTTTGTTAAACGCTTATTGAACAAGGACCCTCGGAAACGAATGACAGCAGCGCAGGCTTTAAGTGAGTCTTCCCTATCTCTATTATGTATTAAGTTTCTGCCATCACTTTCCTGAGTCACTGACCATAATCTTTTGTTGGCAGGTCATCCTTGGATCAGGAATTATAATGATGTAAAAGTGCCTCTTGATATTTTAATATTTAGACTCATGAAGGTTTATATGCGATCATCATCACTTCGAAAGGCTGCTTTAAGGGTGTGTATATGTTTTCACTGACGAAAGAAAGAGAACTTTTTCTCGAATTTTGCCCATGCTGATTCAGATTCTTGGTCTTAAGAATTTTGTATATCAAGTCAAATGATTGGGTTAGTTTTCTTGTTGAATGGGATTCTTGTTTTTGCGTCCTAAAACATGTGAAAATTTGAGAATAATATCCATAATTATTATGATGATCAATAAACCCATCAAAGCCTGGTAAAAATAAGGGAAGTAGCGGGGTTTGCTAAGGTGTTATCATCAGTTACTCGATAATTGCCTCATCCAAATTATTCTTTTATGTGTGTGCATAGTTGTGTTTTTAATTTTTTGTTGTATGTTTTATATTGTTCATAACTTGAAATTTTGGTGTATGTATAATCAATCTCTTAAGAGTTCATTTGTATGTCAATTTTCGTGACAGGCCTTATCTAAGACATTGACTGTGGATGAGCTCTTTTATCTGAAGGAGCAGTTTGCACTATTGGAGCCAAACAAAAATGGCACTATAACTCTTGACAATATTAGAATGGTTGGTCTCTCTCTCTCTCTCTCTCTCTCTCTCTCTCTCTCTCTCTCTCTCTGAGATAAGTCAATGGTTATAGTATTCTTTTCATTTTGTCCTGGACAGGCCCTGATGAAAAATGCAACAGATGCAATGAAGGAGTCTCGCATTCCTGATCTCATTGCATCGGTAATAATGTGGATGCTAATTTTTTTCTTTGATGTTCCTTGACTTTTTCTATTGTGTTAGGTCTCATAGGTTGTAAAATTACTGACTGATTATTTCTTCCATGACAGCTAAATGCACTTCAATACAGAAGAATGGATTTTGAAGAGTTCTGTGCAGCTGCATTAAGTGTTCATCAGCTGGAGGCACTTGATCGTTGGGAACAACATGCACGATGTGCATATGAACTCTTCGAGAAGGATGGAAACAGGGCAATTGTCATTGAAGAACTCGCTTCAGTAAGTTGAAATTTTATTGTCTCATTTTGCAGTCTTGCTATAAATTAAATTAAAGAGTTTGATAATCATAGGTTGATTTTTGAGCATTCAACATGTTAGTTATTAATTGGAGTTGATTTACATCTCTAACCAATTTCAATGTTACTTGTTGCCCTGGTAAAACAATCAGAATATTGGAACTAGTTACTGTGGAGAGAACTAATTATATTTAAGAGTTTTGGATAAACCAAACTTTTGGTCCTTGTTTTTTCACTTGTTTTAACCAAGTGCTTTTATTTTTCAAATAAAAATCAATGTCATTCATTCCTCCATCACAATAATAATTACTAGTTTGCTTCATATCCAGAGAAAAGAGGAAACTACTGTAGTTAGTAATTTAGTTGACCTCACTGTAAGCAATTTTAATGCTCAAATTCGGAAAAATGTACTTATTATATTGTGTAGACTATAATACGGGTAGGTGGCAGGAATGCTGCATGGCATTTGCTCTATACTGACCTTTGGTGTCATGTCAGTAAACAGTGGTCCACATCAACACTTTCGATAACAAAATCGTGATTATGGTGCCTAACAGATCACATTGCTTCAGTGAAAAATTGAAAGATCTAATTGAAACAATTGAAAAAGTAATGCTGGGAAGTCCTCGTGTTGCATCCCTTCTTTTTCCATTAAAAAAAAAAAAATTAGGACCATACTCCCAAAGTGTATGTTAGTCAGTGCATCCTATGCATCTGCATTTTAGTAGGATCTGCCTGTTGTCAAACCATTTAGAAAAGATGATCTTGATATGTTGATTTGCCTTTTCTTTTACTTCTTATTTTTACCATTCTAGAAACAAAAGATTTATAAGGCTTAGTACATTTTGGACTGTAGCGACTGAGACTACTGTTATTTACATTATCTTCAAAATGTGTTTCAGGAACTTGGACTTGGTCCCTCAATTCCGCTTCATGTGGTTCTCCATGACTGGATTAGGCACACTGATGGGAAGCTAAGCTTCCTTGGCTTTGTGAAGTTATTGCATGGTGTGTCCAGCCGGACGTTTGTGAAAGCGTAGTGAAGTTATAGAACATTATTTGGGTATGCGTTTTAACCAAATGAGATGTGCTATGTGTTGATAGACGATGTGCATCCAATGATTGATTTTCAAGATTTGGAGATCTGATAAGATGGCCAATTTACAATCTGCTTTGGCACATAGAATGAGCCTTCCGTGCCAATTTGGGGAGAGAAGCTTGAACTTCCCGGACATTGCAGGTGCAAGCCTGGTTGCCAGTTTGAATGCTGTGTTGTTGATATTCAGAGTGTAAAGCTGTAGTTAGTTTGCCTAAATGGGTAATTACATATTCTTCAACTCCTTAGATGCAGTGTACACGTTAAATTATCCTCGTCTCCTCCAACATCTGTCCAGTTACTGTGAAACATGCTTGAATGAATTGCCTCAGTATTGGAAAACTCCTTCTGTGGCTTCAATTGAAAACCAAGCTTACAAGTAGTGTGGTAACTAAAAAGAGTGTAAATAATCTCACATCCGGTAAGCATTTGGAAGTAAAATTTTTAGATCTAGATGAAGGAACAAGAAGACGAACTACTTTCTCAGAGAATTAAAAGGAAAAATTAAAAAAAGAAAAGTTTGAGTTATGAGTTTGGGATGTCCTCCTGCTGTTGCAAGCCTTGTGGCTGAGGATGCTTTTGAGTTTATCAGGCTTAGGGATCTCCAAAAGTATTTCTTGTTTTAAGCCTTTGGCCATCCTGGGTACCAACAGAATTGGATTTTAAATTACAAAAATTGTTAGTATTTAACTACAACATAAGTCAAACGATTAGTAAGTTCTACGGCGCTAACGGCTCGTTTTGACCCTATGAAAAATGTAGTGGTGCTACACAGCAAAGACACCGCCTATTTTGAGTTTTGGTAATAATTAGTGTCTATATTTTGACCCTATGAAAAATGTAGTGGTGCTACACAACAAAGACACCGCCTATTTTGAGTTTTGGTAATAATTAGTGTCTATATTAATTTAAATTTTTTAAGAATTGCAGACATATGCTTAGTCAAGTTGGTTAGAGTGGATGTGCTCCTCACTCTATATCCGAATTTGAATTTCTCTCCCCATAGTTTAGATTATATTAAAGTAGAACATCGCTTGTATCGAAGAAACAAAAATACGAAGATTCACACATAGTATAATACAGTACAGTTGACTTTCTTCCAGGAGGATGAAGTTAACAAAGTTCACTTTCATTGCACAAGCCTCGTACCCAAAACTTTCCCGTCTGATGGGGAGTTTTATCGTCTGGCCATTAGTCTGGGTTAATATTTGGGTCCACCCTTTGTAATTTCCTGCAACTGCAACAATCTATGACTTGGAAACCCCTCCAATAGAAACTATGACTTGGAAAAGTAATGAAGAGTTGATTTATTCATTCATTTCATTTGACTCGTTCCAGTCCTTGCGTAATTTCCTTTTTACGTGTTTCTCTCTGCTGAATGTTATATATTAGTTAGCTAGCCTCATTTCTGAGGTGCATCGAGGCTTCATCCTTTTGAATACTCTTGTAGGGTTTGTAGGTGTTTTTATATGGCCTCATCCTCTTCTTCTTCTTCTTCTTTTGCTAATTCCCCACCACAAAAGTATGATGTGTTTATAAGTTTCAGAGGTGCAGATACCCGAGACACTTTTACCAGTCATCTCCATACTGCTTTAGTTCGCAAGAAAATTGAGACCTACATGGATTACAGACTTGAGAGGGGGAACAAAATTGGACTTTCCCTCTTGCAAGCAATCGAGGAATCAAAGCTTTCGTTGATCGTTTTCTGAAAAACTATGCTTCTTCCACCTGGTGTTTGGATGAACTTGTGCACATATTAGAATGCGAAAAAAGAAACAGACAAATTGTCATACCCATTTTTTACGGCATAGATCCATCACAGGTACGGAAACAACAGGAGAGTTATGGAGATGCATTTGCTGAACTTGAAGAACGTTTTGAAGACAGCACGGACAAAGTGCTCATGTGGAGAAATGCCTTGAAGGAAGCAGCCAATATGTCTGGCTTTGATAATTCAAACAGAACAGGGTAACTCTTGACCATTTCATTCATACATACAAGAATCGTTAAGGGGTAGTTTACTAAATATTATTATGAATTAATATTTTCAGATTTAATTCATATCTGCTACTAAAAATTATTCTTTGTTCTTCATGATCATATTTTTCAGGACGGAGGCTGATTTTATTGAGAAAATTGCCGAAGATGTTTTGACTAAACTGAATCGCACATCGTCAAGTGATTTAAAGGACCTGGAGCAATTTTATTCAAGAAAAATTGAGGAAATTGAATCGTTATTAGGCCTTGATTCACTAGATGTTTGCAATGTAGGCATTTGGGTAGGCAGTTTGGGCAAGAGTTGGCTGACCACCTTTGGTAATGTTTTATTTCACCGGCTGTCTCGTCAATTTGAAGCTACTTGTTTTCTTGCAGACGTTAAGGAGGTGTCAAAAAGACATGTTGGACTGAAGGACTTGAGAAATGTACTTCTTCGTGAGATATTAAATGAAAAAGATCTAAGTATCAACACTCCATTTGTATCGCCGTTTATTCAAGAAAGGCTCAGCCGTACAAAGGCCCTCATTGTTCTTGATGACGTGAATGATTCAAGCCAAATAGAATATCTAGCATGTAGTAGTCATCTTAAGTTTGGCCCTGGAAGTAGAATCATTATAACAACTAGAGATAAGAGTCTACTTAAGAAAACTCTTCCTCATGATAAGATTTACAAGTTTGGTCATAAGGACGGATTGATTTCATGGGCATTGAAGATTGGTGTTTCCGTTAGAGATAATGGCTGCATCATTAAAGGCATACGCAGGGCCGGATCCACATAGGGGCAAGAGAGGTCAATTGACCCATGCAAGCCTGAAATTCACTATTGGAGGCGAAGATGTTGACCCATGCAAATTGCTCATAAACTGCTTGATGAACTCGCTCCAGGGCGCAGCACACCAGCACAACAAGCATTTACTCTTTGCCCTTTTACTTTTATTTATTTTTATATTTCTCCATTTACTTAAGTTTACATTGTAAATAAGGAAGTACCCCCCATTTGGATTCAAATAAAAATACTAGAAAATCAAATTCCATCCACTTGTGCTGAGCTGGTTAACAACGTCCATCAGGCCGCGATATTAGCACCTTCTCGAGTTTTTCCTTGGAAAAACAAAAGGAAGCGA
Organism: Prunus fruticosa; assembly: GCA_018703695.1. NCBI lineage: Eukaryota > Viridiplantae > Streptophyta > Magnoliopsida > Rosales > Rosaceae > Prunus > Prunus fruticosa. The sequence goes on from CM031924.1 coordinate 31,514,189, forward strand.
CACTTCATCTGCTTCAAAAGGATTAGTTTTTGCTGCTGAGACTATCCGGAACTCATCTGATGTTGCCCCTTTTTCAGCTCAACTCAGCGAGCTGGAGAAGAAGAATGCTGAACTGGCCAGGCAAGCTTTTGCCGAGCAGTCCCGTTATGAGAAGAAGACGTCTGATTTGAGGGCGATGATATGAGAGCTGAAAAGCTCCCTTGCCGACAAGGATTCCAAGCTCAGCTCTTATGCTGCTAATTTGGCTAGTCGAAATGATGCATTCTTTCATCTTGAGCGCAAGAATGCTGACATCTCCCATATCTATGACAAGCTCATGGCTAGATTTCGTGTCTACCACAAGTCTGCTGAAGAATCCAAGTCTGAAGCCACTATAGATGCGTACAAGTTGGGTTACCCGCACTACACAAATGGGACTGCTCCCTTCTATGCAATTGAAGATGGAGACATCGAGACGGTCTACCCCTGACTTGCTCCCTGAGAGTGAGTAGGTTAACGCCTGAACATGGAAGGAGCTAAAAAGGAGGTGGCCGAAGAGGTGGTAGCTGAAGAGGATGGAGCAAATGAGGATGCAGCTGATGTGATAGTGGCAGACGCCACGGATCAAGCAGGTGAAGTTGTAGATCAGGGGTCTAGCCAGCCAGCACCTCAGAGTAGATGAAGACTTCTTTATTTTATTTTTTCAGCTTTTGTAGTTTGCTTTCTTGTTTCGAATAATTGGTCTTGTTTGACCATCTTCTTTTTGTTGAACTAGGCCGGTTGGTCAGCTTGCTATGGAAATTTCAGTTATTTTTTCAACTTCAACTTGCATATTGACTTGTGAACTGCTTGAGTAGCCGGCTAGTGTCTTGCTTGTGTATTCCCATCAAGAAATTTACAAGTGCCAGGGTCCTCCTTGAGGGACTCGGGCATGTTCTCCCATGTCCAGAGACATGTTGATAAGAGTGGCATGTTTGGCGTATGTCTAAAGACGTGTCAATGAGTGTGGCCAGTTTGTCCTACGTCCGGAGATGTGTCGATCAGTCTGGCTCGTTTAGCCTACGTCCGGAGATGTGTCGATGAGAGTGGCCTGTTTGGCCTACGTCCGGAGACGTGTTGATGAGTGTGGCCCGTTTGGCCTATCTGAAGACGTGTGGATGAGAGTAGCTCATTTGGCCTACATCCGAAGACGTGTTCACCAGTGTGGCCCGTTTGGCCTAGTTGGAGACGTGTTGACGAGAGTGGCCTGTTTGGCTTATGTCCGGAGACGTATTGATCAGTGTGGCAGTGTGGCCCGTTTGGCCTACGTCGGAGACGTGTCAATGAGAGTAGCCCGTTTGGCCTACGTCGGAGAAGTGTCGATCAGTGTGGGGCCCGTTTGGCCTACGGAGACGTGTCAATGAGTGTGGCCCGTTGGCCTACGTCTGGAGACATGTCGATGAGTGTGGCCCGTTTGGCCTACGCCCAGAGACGTGTCGATGAGTGTGACCCATTTGGCTTACATCCGAGACGTGTTGATGAGTGTGGCCGGTTTGTCCTACGTTTGGAGACGTGTCGATTGCATTTGTGAACACTTCATTAGAGAGAAAAGCTTGGAACTTGTATTGATGTATGCGTGACTACATTGCTTTATTGAACAAAAGAGATAAGTTGCAGGGGTAACATCAAAAGTAACTTGTCTTCAATGGAGGTGAGGGAGGCTTGGCCGCCTGCTGGAGCCGAGCTCATAGGCAAGGAGCTTCGTGGATAGTACCTCCAGAGATGATGGACATTCCATTGTCTTGAAATTTCCTTCTCTTAAAAGATGATGCCAGGATCGTTTTCCATGACTAGGTAGCTGGTGACAGCTTAGGAGACAAAAGTTGTTTTCTTGATCCTTCTCGCGCTGCTCCCCGGTGGTCAGCTCGAGCTCTTTGAATCGGCTAGGATCGTGCTCTACCGTATGACTTTTTTCGTGGAGGCTCATTGGCAGTTACGTCACGATCCTTGATTTGCTGGATGGCCCCCCTTGCGATGAATTCCGTGCAATTGTCATCTCTGACCAGTTCTTCGAGGTGTTTTTTCCAGGCAAAGCAGTCATTTGTGTAATGATCGTGCCATTCATGGAATTCACAGGACCTACTGGTATCCTTCTTGGCTGGATTTCCCTTCAAAGGCGATGGTTTATTCAACCAAGGCATGTTCTTTACTTGGGCCAGGATCTGGTGTATCAGGATAGTGAACTTGGTATAGCTCTCGGCGCTGGAACACCTCTCTAAGGCTGTAATCTGTGCTTGCCTCCATCCTTGTCTTTTATCCTGCCGTTCCTTCGCTTGCCTACTCAACCGGTTTATCGACTTGCTTGGCAGCCCTCTTTGCGCGATCCGATCATCATCCCAAAGTGCGTAGAACTCTACTATTGCGAAGACTTCTACCAGCGTTTTGTAGGGAGAGATGGTCAGCTCGCGATATAACTCACCCTCAATTGGCAAGCCTCTCTTGAAGGCTGATGATGCGATTTGATCGTCACATCCAATAATGTTTGCCTTTTCTGCTTTGAACCTCTTGATGTAGTCTTGGAGGGATTCATCATACTTCTGGTGTAGGTTGAACAGGTGGTCAGGGTTCTTCTTGATCGTCCGGGAAGAAGTGTATTCTTTGCTGAAGAAGTAAGCTAGCTCCTTGAAGCTCTGATTGACCCGGATGGCAAGGTGTGAAACCAGTTTTGGGCTGCTCCTAGCAAGGTCATTGCAAACACCTTACACATCAGCGCGTCGTTGGCCTTGTAGAGCATCATGACACTTTTGAAGTGCTTTAGATGGCTCTCGGGATCAGAATCCCCTTTGAAATGCATGAATAAAGGCGTTGAGAATCTCTTTGGGGGAGCAGCCTGCTCGATTTCGGCAGTGAAAGGCGTAGAGTTTGCTTGGTCCATCTCTCTGTGTAGAGCATCTTCGAAACTTTCGCCAATCTTTAAGTTACGAAGTCGGTCGTTTATGAGCTTCTCGACGTCCTCTGTGGGCATGGCTTGGCGATCATGTTGACGACCCTCGTGATTTAGGTGGGGATGGTTGACTTCCTCGTCAATTTGAAGAGGTTGACCTCCTTGGTTTCCCTGCCTGTGAGGTAGATTGGTGGATTGAGCTTGCGAAGATTCCTCCATGAGTTGTCGCCACGAGTTGGTTCTTGAGCGGGTTAGTGAGCGTCGGTCGTTGCATTCGTCACGCAATCGTTGACGGACTCGTGCCCCCTGTGAGCCCAGTCTTGAATGGATTTTCGACCGTCTCAGAGACCTGCTTGCATATGTCTGCGTCTCATCAGCACGATCTCGTTCTCTCCCCTGCCCATTCGTGCTTGTCCGAGTAGCCTGGGATCTCTCAAGATGCCCCCAGATCCCTCTCTTCTCGCCACGGGCTCCAAGGTTAGGGCCTTGATTCAAGTTGATTTGCCTGAGTAGTTGGCCAATTAGATTGGTTTGGTCGTCGACCCTCTGCGTGAGTTGATCAACCCGTGAGTTGAGGCCCGCTTGACTGAGTTGATCGGGAAGAGAGGTGTGGATCGGGCCCAATGACATATGGGCTAGGGGTCCATTAGACGCGTACACAGGTGCATACGTCAAGTATGGTGGCAGAGGAGGGAGCAAGTGGATTTGCTCCAAGACGGCGCCGTTGCTTGGTCCTTGTGGTGGCAAGGTGGAAAAGGCCATGGGGCCATGGCTTGGTGCGGCCACGAGTGGTGATTTGCGGCTGCAAGGTGCTGTCCCCATGGTTTAGTTGCTGTCCGGTTGCTACAATAGTTGTTTGGAGAGGTTGTGAGGCCTCTGGAGGTGGTTGGATGACATGGGCAGCCACCGGGGGCTATTGGAACTCGCTTGGGAGCTGCTGGGAAGCATTGGCAGCCATGGGAGGCTGCTGTAAAAAGCTGGCAGCAGCTGTACCTCGCGGTGGCAGCGAGGTTTCCGCCATTCCGGAGTGCGCCGTCATGGTGGTTTTGCTCCTAGGGCGTTTGCTTCCAACCATGGTTGTTTGGAAGGCTTTGGTGGATTTGAAAATGGATTTGGAGCACACTTTGAGTATTATTTCGCGCTCTCAATGAAAGCACCAATTTGTGGGAGCAAATTTTGTCCCACGTGAATATTCGATTGAGATTCCTTCTTCCCCTTCGTCGTCTCTTTCTCCCTGCAAAATAAATCGAAAATAAGAGGACCACACCCAGGGGTGTTGGCCAAAGGCCTTCCGATGCCTAAGTTAGTTCAATTGATTTAGGGAACAACCAATAGCTAAGTAGGGTACGGAGATATATATGTAAGGTGTAAACTGGGTGGTTGGAGCCATGAGCGGTGGCTGGAGCCTTGTGTAAAGGGAGAGAGAGAGTGGCGGCTAGGGTTTGTGAGGGATAATCTCTGCAGAGTTTCAGGAGGAATTTAGACGTACCTCAACCCTTGTATGTAGCCATCTATTTATAGGGGCATCGGAGGCTAGTGTTTCAGAGGAATAATTCCGTAGATGGAAAGGAATTATTCCTCCCCTTATTAGGCGTGATTTGACTAATTAGGAATTTAATTTATTTGATTTAAATCAAATCCCTAGTTATGGTAGGAATCAAATCAATCCCAACTTAATTAGGTAACTCTCAATTAGGTCAAATAATCCCCAAATGAAAGGAATTATCTGCCCTAGGGTTTTGATTTAATTCGGTTCCCACAGGTAAGGTTTACAAGTGATTTCATGGGCACTGAAGATTGGTGTTTCCGTTAGAGATATGGCTGCAGACTTAACCGCACTGTACGTACCCCAGTGGGCGAGTGACCAACCAGCCCAACCCAGCCACTCTGCTGGTCAATTGTAATCTTCCTCACTTTGTTCACAATTTGACATCCATCTCTCATTTACATATTAATTATATCTCTTCACACCACCTCCATCCTGCAGCCTTAACCACGCTATAAGCATATAGTATTAAAAACTAAGATCAATTAACCACTTGCAGGCATATAATATCACCACTACCATCAATTATCACAAAGCAGAAGTTGCTTCGCAAATATGATGTTAAGCAAGTGGCTTAGTATTATATGAGTGCATAGAAATACTAAAATCACAATTATTTAATTGAGTGGTTAAATGGTAAATTCAAGCGAATTTTTGTAGGGACGGTCTATGAAGCAATATCTAAAAGATAAACAGTTCAAATAATTAAAATGCAATGTAGAGTAGGTTCTATAAGAGTGTCATTCAATTGAAGCTCTTAGAATAATTTGCTATATATAAAGGTAGAATGCCTTAAAAGTGAAACTTCAAAATCCCCAAAATAACCTTGGTTAATGAAAATATTAAAACAGAAAATATTTTATTACATAATGTTAAATTAGTACATTCACAACATATTTAAATGAAATTTAATAAATAATAAAATAAACAAAAACCCTTATCTGCACTTGCCCATAAAACTATAGGAGACAACCACCTCCAAGACTGTAAAGCATTTTAGATTATATATATTTTTTAAAGTTATAAAACTCACGCATGTGCCAAGGGGCTATAATTAACAAGAGAATCATCGGTAATCGCTACACCAGAACACATATATTATGGCGCACAAAGCACGTCGTGAATTATCATTCATGATACGAAATGTACAAACAGTAAAAGCTCTCGTCGTAAATAGTGTTCCTCAATCACGACATGAATGAACGTCGTTATAAAAACTTAGACGACGTTCCCTATGAGTCGTAATTTAGTTGAAACAATTACGACAAGCTTTGCACGCCTTAAAAGAATAATTACGGCGTGTTCCGTGTGCCTTCTTAAATGACTAATTATGATATAAAATGCATGCCGTAAAAAAATAATTAATTTTCATTTAAGATTTTCAATGCATGCTATGTTTAACATTAATTTTTTTTTAAAAAATTATTAATTCCCTGCTTGCTCTGTTCATATTTACAAAATATTTATAAAAAGCATGCAAGAATCGTTAAAGGTTAGTTTATTAAATTTGAGGCTAGTGTTTGCACTGTAGAATTTGGGGTTGTATAATTTTCTCTAATCCCAGCACCCATTAAAAATACTAGCCTCAAATTTAATTCCAAGGTGTGAGAGAAAAACAATGTAGCAATTTTGTGTTTGGATCTGTGATGGGGGAGGGGGGGGTCTGTGGGTTCGTTTGGGGGTTAGAGCTTGTGGGTGCGGGAATTGGGGGGAGACATCGCCGCGGGGCGGGGGAGGGGCGAGAGACACGGAAGTGGGTTTGGGAAATCTAGGTTTCTATTTTTGGGAAATTGGCGGCTTTGCCCCCGGCGCAGCTAATTTATTCAATATTATCCCCATTTTGAAATCTAATCACAAATATCCCCTATAAAAACTCCCTATTGACAATTTATTGCCCATCCTTCACTTAGGTTTTTTTTGTCCTCAGTCGTTGCTCTTCTTCTTCTTCTTCTATCTAGTCTCTTCCTCATCCTCTTCTTCCTTCTGCCAAACCTCACAGGAATCCACCTCCACCACAGAATCTCGCTTAACTCAATCTCCTCTTAGTTATATCTTCAAACTAGGAGCTAATTTGAACCTCAAGGTTGAACCCCAAATTTGGAATCGAACCCTAGCCAAGGCGTGACTCACCACCTCCGTCGTCGGCCTCCCTCAGAGAGCCACAATCGTGACTCTCCACCTCCGTCGTCGACTTCCACCACAAAGCCACGACACCTTCATCTTCGACTCTTCACTGTGGTGAGTTCTAATATTGGTTTTGCTTTTTTTTTTTTGGGTTTCTGTTATTGATTGAGATTATTGGGTGATTACTTTTACTATTTTGAATGAGACAATAATGGGTTTTTGTTGTGGTTTGTTTGCTGTTTCTGTGATTGAATGAAATTTACCAACTATTTCTTGTGGTTGTCAAGCTCTTGGACTTGGATACATTGTTTTGTACTTAAGATTTGTCTCTGAAATCATGCATACACTGTTTTGTGATTGAAACTTGGACATGCAGACCTCCTTGAAAGTGGTGTATTCACTCTTTTGTGATTGTGATTTGTCTGTGAAATCGTTTAGGTGATATATCAAATTAGGACTTCTGGATTTTCTGAGCAACCTGTAAGAATACATATAAAACTCATAGACGCTCTCTAAAATAACAGGTAATGTGGGTTTTAACCTAAGAAACCAACATCATAATTTGAAACCAGTAGCACCACCAACAAATGCAAGATTCTCATCCTTTACTTCTTTTGAAAGTGATTGGAGAGTTTGTAAGTTTTATGAGAATGCCAATATTTTAACATACGTTTGATAGTGTAAAGTTGGCATATGTTGGATCTTTGTTTTCTCTATTTTTTCGTAATTCAATCCTAGATCTGTTTTTGGTGCAGTCTATACAATCCTCAAGGTTGGTATCATGCCAAGGTTGTGTTGGTGCCGTGAAAAGGGTTCTTGGAAAACTTGAAGGTTTGTTGACAGCTCTTTGCATTTATCTAGTTCCATTGTCTTGCTCTTCTTCTTCTCTAGACTGTGCTTCTTTAATTGTTTGAACAATGCCAAATGCACTATTGATGATTTCCTGATTTCCTGATTTGTATTTTTATTCGCCTTTACATGACACACATTCACTTCACCCATGTTTATAATTACTTTTATATTGCAATTGAGTAGTATGAAATTGTGTGCATGAATGTGAACTTTAATTTTGCAATGGTACTGTCTTGTGAAAGCTTGCCATATGAAGAATTGGGTCATTTAGAAAAGCCAACAATCTATATGAATTTTGATAATGGTTTCAATTGTGATTGAATATTATGTTTTTGTTTTCATTATGATTGAATGATTTACTTTTAATTTGCATTTTTAATCCATTTTATACAGATGGAAAATTGTCTTGTTTCAAGTGGCGGCGTTCTTTTGGGGAGGAAATTGCTAACTTTCAGGTTAAATTCGGGTCTAAGAGGACATGTCCTGGAATTTTAATGATAGATATAAATTGTGTTAAAATTCCCAACCAAGAGGAGATGTAAATTTTTTGCTTTTTGCCACTTTCTTATGTATATCTTAAGATGTAATGAGATAACATTGCTTCCATAGTAGGGAAATTGGGAAATTATGGGTATAAGAATGTGATTTCATCATGGACGTCACATCCTTTTTTGAGAAAACACGTTATATACATTCAGTGTATATTACGTGTGTATTGTCTATATATTGCTTGTTTATTGTTTGTGTATAACCATTTATTGCCTTTTATTGTCATTGTATTGTATGTTTATTGCCAATTTATAGCTTGTATCATTTTTTAAGGAAAAATTAATATAAACTCTTATGGCTTGTATTGCCCATGTATATGGCTTATATTGCGTAGATATTGCCCCTATATATTGCTTGTATTGCCTATGTATTGTGCAAATAGGAGGACTCTCAAACCAATTAATGCAAAAAATAGCAAAAACCAATTAATACAGTGAAAATAAGAACACAATAGGAGGCTATATAGTAGCAATACTAAGGCAATAAGAGGCTATTGTCTTAATATTGCCTTTGTATTGTACAGATAGTGTATGCATATTGCCACCCTATTGGATGTATATTGTAATACTATTGCTATCGTATTGTGGTTATATTGCTCTAATATTGCCTCTATAGTGTACGTATATTGGCCTAATATTGCTATTATATCGTATGTCAATGGCCATTTGGTCTAATAACAGTCTCCACTTCGTTGAAAGTAATCCTGAATTCAAATCTCATGGACACGACAATTGTTATCCATCCTTATATTAGCATGAATTGATGTTGACCTTTCAAATGATAGTTGGAGTTGCACATCGATTCATATTCAAAAGGAAAGTAATTCTCTCCCTCAATGAATCTTCGTTCAAAAGAAAGCAGCTATCAAATATTGGGTACAAAAATGCAAGAGATCCACAGTAAATTAATTGGGCACAAACCACATATTACAAAACCATGATGATTTTTGGCATGCTTGAAAAGAGAAGGGCCGAATACAACAGAAAAGAAAATCCATTCAAGCTTCTCACCAAACATGGCTCAAGCACTCCATGGTTTCAATCCAAACCTACCCAACAAGGGCATACCACGTGTCCATTCGTAACGTAAGAGTGGCATTTACAAAGCATGAACTGCAATATGTTTCTTTTTCTCCTAAACAAAATTGTTACTAAAATGGAACAAAAGATCCCTAACATAGAGCAATACAAGCAAAGATAGTCAATTTTCATACACACAAAATTAGTCCTCATCCATCCCTGAGGTTGATCTCTCTTACTAGGGCCACCTGCTAGTTTTGCCATTATAATCTGCAAGATAGTCAAAGCACTGTCAACAACCTTTTTTTTAACGAAGGTATTAAACATTGAATAGGCTGCAATCAGATAGATTTATCATTTCTCACACATTTTTAGCTAGCCAAAAACCCCCAGCATATAGATTTTCTATTTACTATCAAGCCTTCTGCACTAAAGCCATATTCATTATAAAGTTCAACATTTCCCAAAAGTAACTTTCAATTTTATTTTATTTTTCCAAGTTAAAAACTAACATTTGCGACCGTTCTTTTGAGTTATAAAGGAATTTGTGTTCTGAGTACACACATGCATTCATGCATCTGTGCCAAGTTAGGGGAACTTTGAAAAAAAAAAAAGACTTCACAAAAAGTATAAAAGTATAAAATTAAATAAATAAATAAAAAGAATAGTCAACTAATTCATAAAGCCTCGACTTTTTATTTTATTTTTAAACTGTATGTAGTTTAGCTTTTTTTTTTTGCTTTGGCCTCAAAGATGCAATCAGGGATTCATAGATGTAGTTCATACCAAATTAGGGTACTTCAAAATTAGGAAAACCATTGACAAATACGTAGTAACTAGTTACCTGATCTACCCATAGAACAGTGCAGGCAGCATCTCCAGTATACTTGAGAGCAAAGAACCTGCAACAAACAGCCCAAGAAAGAAGATTGATACTTATATCTCATACGAAACAACTTCCTGGCCAACTTAAACATATTGATTTCAATAAATTAATGAAACAGAACTATCTAAAGTTCATAAAGTACCCAAAATGTTTGAAGTCGAGATGTTTCCAAGTTACTATTTATCAATTATCCAAAGAAATCCTCACTTATTCCCAAATGATATAATTCCTAAAAATCCTAAATGCAAACCATCTAATGAAAAAGAAACCAACCAACCATCTGTTATCCTCTAGAAACCAACCATCTAATGAAAAAGAAAGATAAGAAATCTTTCGTAGTGGATATGTGGCTTAACTATTTACACAAATGAAATATAATAAAGAAAATAACTGAATGATTGGGTCCCATGGTGGATAAAGGCTTTCAGCACAAAGATGTAGTTGTTAGACCACCAAATCATGAACTAAATTTTATACATCATATATGCATAACCTCCTAGCCCTATTAGCCGGCCAATGGACTTCAAAATGCACCACAATCCTCAAAACACCCATGCCAGGTAAGTCACAGTTTGATACAGAAAATCAAGTCCAAGATTGAATTACGAAAAATAGAGAAAACCAAGATCCAACATATGCCAACTTTACAATATTAAACTTATCTTAAAATATTGGCATTCTCATAAAACTTACAAACTCCAGTCACTTTTGGAGATATCCTCCACCTCCAGACATAATCAATTTATATAGTTCATTCCAAAATCACATCCCAAAACAAAACAAACCAATTCAGATCATTGAACCAAATAACTATGTTTTTTCAATTGTTTTTTGTCAGAATAAAAACCTAACTCAGGTAATCCAATTCAATAAGCAAAAGAAAATCTTCAAAATCATTGTAGATTGGACAAGCTTCAAGCATAATATTCCTGAAGACAAATTGAAAAATATTTGTTGTACAATCCCAAAATTTTGGTTCAAAAAGTTCTTGTATAATCCCACTGAAATAACATTCTCTACACAAGTTGAAAATATAGAGAGGGTAAAATTTTAAATTAAACCCATAATTATGTTTCAACAAATTTCTGTACAATCTCACCCAAATTTGCCTTGGAGGGACTTGAGCTCACATCAAGCACCAAAAACCCAAACCCATATATGAAATTGAAACAAGGAGAAGAAAACCCAAATGTGCAGGAAAAAAGCGAAGCTGGTTACCCTGAGACGCCATCTCTAGGCATGGAGGTTGAGAGAGGTGACAGAGAGTGAGAGATGAAGGTGGAAAGGTGGTCGTCGCCGATTTGGGTTAGGGTTTCTGAGGAGGTAACAGTGACTGTCGCTGATATGGGTGCGAACGAGAGAGAGAGAGAGAGAAGAGAGGAGGGGAAGGGAGATTCTATGGTGGAGCTGAATATAACTAAGATATAACTAAGAGGAGATAGAGTTAGGGAGATTCTATGGAGGATGTGGATTTTGTGAGGTTTGGGAGAAGGAAGAAGAGGAAGAGGAAGAGCAACGACTGAGAAAAAAAAAACTAAGTGAAGGATGGGCAATAGGCTGTCAATAGGGAGATTTTATAAGGGGCATTAGTGATTGGGTTTCCAAATAAGGATATTAGTGAATAAATTAGGTGAGCCAGGGGTAAAGCCGCCAATTTCCCTCTATTTTTTGGGTTACTTTTTTTTTAAAAAAAATTATTTTATTTTGGGGGTTTTTGTTAATTTTTTAGTTACTTTTGTTTTGGACCAAAATATCTCTCAACTAAAGATAGTTACTATATTCTGACAGAAATTAAAATTTGTCCTTGAATTGCATAAATTAAAAACGTCCTTTTGCCCTTTGTTGTTGTTGTTGTTGTTGGGCTTTTTCCAAAATGATGCGTTTGTCCTGCCATGTAGGCACACTTAATGATTCTTTGAACAGAGTTTGAAAAAAAAAGGTAACGCTAGACGCGGGGCGAGGCATTGGATGATTAAGGGGTAATTTGAGAGCGAGCACAGAATTCAAGGGGTAAAATATGAATTAAGCCTGAAATAAAACCCTTAAACGCGGGCTAACTTGAATTCGAACCGTTGACCCTAAGAAAATTATGCATACCACATGGTTTCCAGCAAAGACAGCACATCTTTTTCAAAGTTTTGCTAAATAATAGTATAAATATGGGAGCTGATTTTCCCACTCATTTTTTGTCCACTTAAATTCCTTTGTTGAGAAATTGTCCCATTCTTCTTTTGTCTACTTACACTCATTGGAAATTGCATGTAAGTGGAAAAATCAGCAATCATAAATATTAATTTAAAATGACTAAAGAATTGCACAGAATACAGTTGACTTTCATTGCACAAAAGCCTAGAACTTCTGACTTTTTTTTTTGGGTTGATGGGCTTTGTCCAATGAGAGTTGTATATTGACCAAAAAACAATGGCGTGCATCCATGTCCCCGATTTTATGCCCTTGTTTTTTTCCTATAGCAGAGAATGGTTGGGTAATTTCCTGCAACTGCAACTGCAACAATCTATTGCTTCCTAATAAGAAAGAAAGGCAACCTCTCTGCAACGGCTTTCTGGCGCTCTTTCTCTCTTGCTTAGGACAATCCTGAGGTGCAACGTCTTCTTAATTTATACTTCTTTCTTGATCCGGAGCCCGGAGGTAATCCCCTGACTTACCCTTCGAGACTGCCTCTACCTATTATATTTTGTACTAATATCTTAGCTATATCAGATCTATATCTAAGATATTCGTACAACAGAGTCTGTTGTACAAAGATCTTCAATTTTGTGGACATTTTTTTTCCTTATTTGGTTAAATTTAATGTTAATGTCGTTGTTATTGTTGGAATTTGGATTAAGCACACAAACAATAATAAAGGAGAAGAAAATGGAGCAAAAACAGAGGAATCACTTGTGTACTCCCTGAGACTTTCATTCTCACCTTTACTCGTTTCTGCACTTAAGACTTTTATAGAGACTCTTGTTCTCTTACACAAAACACTACCACAAGTCTCTCTCACCAACTCCACTAATATATCCTAAACATAAAATTTTACAATTAAGTATTAACTTCAACAGTTATATATATATGAGTTTCTGTCAAAAAGAGCTCAGACTAATCCTTGTCTGTGAAAAAGGGCTCGAGCCTTTTTTCACAAAGCCAAAGAAGCTTAGCTTCCCATCAGTGTGCCTAATCCAGTCATGGAGAACCACATGAAGCGGAATTGAGGGACCAAGTCCAAGTTCCTGAAACACATTTTGAAGATAATGTAAATAACAGTAGTCTCAGTTCGCTACAGTCCAAAATGTACTACGCCTTATAAATCTTTTGTTTCTAGAATGGTAAAAATAAGAAGTAAAAGAAAAGGCAAATCAACATGTCAAGATCATCTTTTCTAAATGGTTTGACACTGGCATACAAATGCAGATCCTACTAAAATGCAGATGCATAGGATGCACTGGCATACAAATTAAAAATTTTGGGAGTATGGTCTCCTTACTTTTTTTTGTTTTTTTGAATGGAAAAAGAAGGGATGCAACACGAGGACTTCCTAGCATTACTTTTTCAATTGTTTCAATTAGATCTTTCAATTTTTCAGTGAAGCAATGTGATCTGTTAGGCACCATAATCACGATTTTGTTATCAAAAGTGTTGATGTGGACCACTGTTTATTGATATGACATCAAAGGTCAGTATAGAGCAAATGCCATGCAGCGTTCCTGCCACCTACCCGTATTATAGTCTACAATATAATAAGTCCATTTTTCCGAATTTGAGCATTAAAATTGCTCAAATTAAAGGAATAAGTCCCTTTTGATTTTTATATGAAAAATAAAAGGAATTGGTTAAAACTAGTGAAAAAACAAGGATCAAAAGTTTGGTTTATCCAAAACTCTTTAATTATCTGAACCGTTTATTTTTTAGATATTACTTCATAGATCGTCCTTACAAAAATTCACTTGAATATAAAACCATTTTATCGCATGGTTGACATCCCCTGGTTCATATATATGTATAAAAAATTAACCAAAAATTATTATAGATTTAATTGCTCAGATTCCTTGTTAGTTTGGAAAAAGAAAAAGGAAATTGGTGAGATTCGTTAATTCCAATATTCTGCTTAGTTTCCTGTAATATATATTTAGAAGTTGCACGTACTTATCTATTCCACAGTAGTAAATATCTTGATTCTGCTGTTGCACCTGCACGCCATGATTTCATATAATGAATTTATATCGTTCAGCGATTCACACTGTTGTAAAGAGGATAAATCTTATCATGATCCAAAAATGTAATCCTAATGAAAAACTAGTCACTTACTCAAATCAATTCATAACATCTCTTCCCCTCAGTACTCTTGATATAAAATATCCAAATCCAATACTCGTGAGTCCACACAATTAATATTCACATGAGTTCGTCGTGGGCAAAGCACAGTGATGATCACTATCATCAGACAAACTATCATGGGACTTTCATTCTCACCTTTACTCGTTTCTGCACTTAGACTTTTATGTAGACTCTTGTTCTTTTACACAAAACACTACCACAAGTCTCTCTCACCAACTCCACTAATATATCCTAAACATAAAATTTTACAATTAAGTATTAACTTCAACAGTTATATATATGAGTTTCTGTCAAAAAGAGCTCAGACTAATCCTTGTCTGTGAAAAAGGGCTCGAGCCTTTCATGTCAGAAACTGTTTTTGTTGTATTATGTTTGTAAGGACTTTAAGAACCCACTTTGCGTCTTATATTTGTATGGCTGGGTAGGTTTATTGGCTAGTTGATATTTTCAGCCACTCCTCTTAGTTGGTTAGAGTGAAAAGATAGGAGAAACAAGTCCAGTCCCAGAAGCAGGAGCTTGTTGTGAATTGAGCACAAAACTCAACTCACCCTCCCCTAATGATCTTGTTGTTGATGGACTTTGTGACACACACAATGATGGATGAATCACACACACACACACTTGAGACAACAACCAAGCACAAAGTGACACAAGAATTTATAGAGGTTCAGCAAATGCCTACATCCTCTTGGTGATCCCCTTGAGAAATTTACTTCATGAAAGAAAAAGTTACAACTTTGGTTTTACACAGAAAAACCCCTTTAGAACTCTATTCTCTCCTCAAGCTCTCTTTTCTCTCACACCCCTTGCTCAACACTTTGATGCACTTGTGAATACTCTCACACACTTGGTGTTTCCCTCCTTTGGAGTCTAGACTCTCAAGACCCAACTCAGCTCCTCAAGAACTGATTGCCCTCTCTCTCTTCCTCCCTTGGTGAGTTAACCTCTTTTGGACACACTAGCTCCCAGCTACTTGACCACCTTGAGACTAACCACACCTAACTTCAACTTGCTTTCTCATCTTATAATGTCTTGCTTTACATCCCATTACTTACACAGACCAATGGACATAAGATAAAGCACCATCTTGTCTTCCACGTTCCTTCCTTTAGTCTCCCACTTAGACTAAAGATCAGATCATGTAAGTAAACAATATCCCACTCAGCCACCTCCCACTTACACCAGAAAATGGAGAGTGAATCCTTCAAAACAAGACAACCAATTAGCAATGAGTGCTCTCCCAACTATCCAGCAGGTAGTCAACCCTCCTTTACCTCAGAAGTGACCCATTAAGCCTCTGAAATCTTGTGAAAAGCGATAGCCCTTGAAAACATAGTTGAAAACACTTAAGAAAACGTCACAGGCACGACTGGGACGACCGGTCGCCAGTTCCTGCGATCGGTCGCTTTTGAAGCAGAAGCTTCAATTTGATTCTGTGACAGGACGACCGGTCGCAAATGGCGTGCGACCGGTCGCTTGCTCCACCCTGCGACCGGTCGCTAAGAGATAGCGACCGGTCGCTCGTCGACTTCGCTCCAGGACTTCGTTTCTGTGTAAAACGACCGGTCGTCCAAACCTTGCTACCGGTCGCTCACTCCTTCACTTGCATACTAAATGTGAGCCATTTTTCCAACAGAGCCGACCTTTGTGTTCATGCTCTCTGTCTTTGTTATCCTTTTCGCTTGTGTTTACATATTAATTTCTTAACGTCACATTGTTAGTAACGTCGCACATTAAAGACAACATATGGAATATGGCTACCCCATGCAAAGCCAATTTTGATTTCTTTTTTCTCTTTAGCTTTTATTCCAATATAGGAAACACAAAATTTTGCCACCTACCTACCTATGTGGCCCTTAAATTTTTTTTTTTTGATTTTTTTTTTCTCTTTAGCTTTTATTCATTACAATTTAATAAGTTCACACTACACGAAAACATTCATCCGTCAATGAAGTGTCAAATGGTTTGATGAAGCCAACAACTTATTTTCTAGAATAGGTTTTAGGTGGACCTGTGGGGCTGTCACTTTGAAGATTGATTAATATCTCAATTATTTTGTATGTATTTGTCATTTGTATGAGTTTTTTTACTTAGACTAGATATCTTAAAATGGACAGTAAGAGGTGAAGTATTTGGCATTTCTATGTATCAGCAGAAATGCTGTGAAAATTATCTTACGACACAAACACTTGTATGTTCTCGACACAAACACTGGTATGGTCCATGTTAGGTGTTTTTTCAATTGATTTCATCTTGCAGCGTGTCGAGAACACTTAAGGGAATTCACAATGGGCTCCCTAAATCACTTTCTTAGACAAATTTTAGGGAGGAATTGGAAAAATACAACTCCAACCATGCTCCCTATCCACCTCCTAAAATAGAGAGACCTCTAGGAGCTCTTAAATCTGAGGAGAGAGAAATGACTTTTAGTGGCTCTCTATAATTTAATGCTGTTTTTTAAATATATATATATATATATATTTTTATAGAGATGGACCAATCATATTGAATTAAAAAACAACTATAGTATTTATGACTCTCTAAACTAATGAGTATGATTGGAGTTCAAATTTTATAGAGAGCTCCTAAAATAACTTTTGTGTGTTTTTAGCTAAATTTTAACTAAAAAATAAGGACTATGATTGTAGATGCTCTAACATGTACCATTTCTTGATATTTATTTTTTGAACATGGACCACTTCAATTTCTTTGTGCTTTTGTTTTCAACGTCAAAGTCTTGGGCTTCTTTCCCTTTAAAACACGGCAATCCTTGGTCTTCATTACACTCTTCATAATTCTGACTTCTTCATTATGGTTGCCACATACATTAATTTACCATTATTCCTTGCATTGCAGATTTTCACGTTCTTGTTGTTGGTTGCATTGCGATGTCTCTAAGCAGGCTATCAACTTTCCGTCTTCAATCCTTGATAAACTGCTCTGTTGTTCTCTTCATGTTCTTCAATTTTTTCCAACCCTTTGTTCATCCACTTTCCTTCAGCATCAATGACTTTGGTCGAGATGCAAACAAGATACTTTATGAAGGTGATGCCGCGCCTTCTTCAGGAGTGATTGAACTGGGCACGATCACAGCCACAGATTTACAGGATATATATTGCCGCACTGGCCGGGCTACGTATGCAGAACCTTTGCACTTATGGGACTCTGCTAAACTGGCAGACTTCACTACTAATTTCTCTTTCATTATCGACACTGTTCATAATGATACCAACATCGGTGATGGACTTGTGTTTTTTCTTGCCCCTGTTCACTATCCAATTCCACCAAACTCTGCTGGTGGTGATCTAGGATTATTAAACACCACCACTCGTTTTGGCAAAGCATCCCAAAACCAAATTGTAATGGTTGAGTTTGACACTTCGCCAAACTCATGGGATCCACTCCTGCCACACGTTGGGATCAATATCAATACCATATCCTCAGTTGTTAATGCCCGTTGGGATGCTCTCGGCAACTGTGGGAAGAAGGCTCACGTACAGATAACTTACAGTGCTACCACCAAGAACCTCACTGTGTTTTGGACATATGAGGAATATACTGATGTTAATGTAGCCATTACTTCGCTTTCTTACAATATTGACCTGATAAAGGTTCTCCCAGAGTGGGTTACAATTGGATTTTCAACTGCCAATGGCTGTGCCCGAGAGCGGAATGCTATATATACATGGGATTTCAGATCAAACTCAAAGGAGTTAAGTACGAAAAAGGAGAGGAGGTTATTCTCGATTGTGGCCGTTGCAGTTTCTGTCTTCGTTTTGATTCTTGGTGTAGCCATATGATGGTTGGTGGTAAAGAGGCAGATAAACAGGATTGATGAACATGGAAATTACTCCAATTCAGTAGCCTCCACAGATCTTGTGTGGCAAGCCTTGCCAAGACGATTTTCTTACAAAGAATTAGTTGCAGCCACCAATGACTTTGCAAACGACAGAAGGCTAGGCCAAGGAGGGTCAGGGAAAGTTTATAAAGGAATCATACAAGATCTAGGCTGCACAGTTGCTGTGAAGAGAATCGTCCCAGAATCCGAGCACTATGAGAGAGTCTTCATCAACGAAGTGAAAATAATAAGCCGTTTAATACACAGGAACCTGGTGCAATTCATTGGATGGTGTCATGAGCAAGGCGAGTGCTTACTTGTTTATGCATACATGCCTAACAGCAGCCTTGACACGCATCTATTCGGTCATAGAACAACCTTGCAATGGGATTTGAGGTACAAGATAGCTTTAGACTTGGCCGCAGCCGTTCATTACCTACATGAAGATGCAGAGACGTGTGTCCTGCATAGGGATATAAAATCTGCTAACGTATTGTTGGACTACGATTTCAAGACTAAGCTTGGTGATTTTGGGATTGCTAAGCTCGTGGATCCGCGGTTCAGGACTCAGACAACAGGAGTGGTAGGGACTTTTGGTTACATAGCCCCGGAATATGTAAATGGAGGTAGGGCTAGTAAAGAGTCAGACATGTATAGTTTTGGAGTTGTGGCCTTGGAACTTGCATGTGGAAGGAGGACTTATCAGTATGAAGAATATCACATGCCGCTTTTCAGGTGGGTTTGGCAGCTGTACCTTGCCGGAAATCTGCTCTCTGCAGCTGATGAGAGATTGGATATGAATTTTGTTCCAAATGAAATGGAATGCTTGTTAATTGTGGGATTATGGTGTACTCATCCCGACAACAAGGAAAGACCAAAAGCAGGGCAAGTGATGAGGGTTCTTCAGCTTGAAGCACCATTGCCTCAACTTCCAAAAGATTTGCGTGATCATCCGCAACCTCAACCTCAACAAGAAGCTGGTTCCTCTCAGCAATCATTAACTTATAGTTTCGAAACTGTGGGTCGTTAAAGTAGTACACCAAACAACTTCGAGGGCAAATAGATGAAGTTAAATGTAGGGATGTTCATTTCAATATTAATTCTTCTTATTTAGGAAGGGGGGAAATATGTGTGTGGCTGAGGGTGTTATCTGGATTTGGTGGACATCAGTTTACACCACTTGTAACATTTTATATTCTAAAATTTTGTGTATCTTTCTTAACTGATTGCTTGACCCGCTAGATGATATGCATGATCACTGCATTCCCCGACAGACAAAAACTGATTAGTTCAAACAATTTGTCATGATGAAGCAAATCACTCCAGCTTGCAGCTAAAAGTCAACGTAGAAATTTGGCTTAGGGTTTTGAACTTTGAACAGCATTTCCCCTATTCAAAATTGGTCATACCATGAATTCAGTTTCTTAAAACAAAATTGAAAAAATAAATAAAAGAATGTTAAGAGGATGTGAAGGAATGCCAATGACATTAACAGGAGGACTTCTATGTAACTAGGATAAAACTATTTTGCTATCTTCTACCAATAACACCATGACACATGTGACAACACTAACACATGACAGAGCAGTATTTGTCAAGGATAACAAAACAGGACTATTCCCGTTGCAACTAAGTTTTTCTCCATTAACAGAGAGTCTCACTTATGCTTTGCGCTTTGGAATATTTTAATTTCCCTAAAAAGTGGGCTTAAATTCAAACTCTATGCAAGCCCAAAACCAACGAACCCAATTCAATTTTTGTTATAGCCTAATTGCAAATATAGGCCAGTTGGGCGAGGGCTAGTTTCGTTTTTCATTTTTTCACCGTCCGGCTTCAACGTTTGAGAAGCGTAACGAGAGAGGAAGAGAGGGTTCTGGTTCAAGACCAGATGAACGACGCCTCAGCCTCCGACTTTAGTGATGATACCGAGCTCCTAGCGGCACGTTCGCTTTCTGTTATAAATGCCGCATTTGATTAGGCAGAAAACCCCAAGAAAGTGCACTGGTAGCAGTGTTCGAAAAATCGGCCGGTCCCGAAAAAGAAATAAAATAATTAAATTAAGAGAAAATAAATTGAAATAAACATTAAAATAAAATGATTTAAATTAATTAAGGTTTTTGAGAAATTAAAATATTATTTAATTTTATAAGGGGTCAAAAAGGTCATTTTAAGTTTGGGAAGGAATTTGGGTATTTTGAGTTCACCTTTGCGTAGAGCACGTCGAAATGAATCCATAGACACGTAGTGGGCTCAAATCGGAGTTGTAACGAAAAAGTTACGATCAAAAGAAGTTCAGTGGCATAATCGTGAATATTTCGAAAATTCAGTTTTAAAATCCCAGATTTCTTCCTCGCGAGCAGCTCGACTAGCCGACTTCCGATCGCGATTTCTCCCAGGTCCGATCTCCGTTTCAGACGAGATCAGTCCCAAACGAACCACCACACGAGCCTCTTCCAGTTCCAGCCCATCTCCACCCCGATCCGCTGTCGTGGTCGCCGGAAACAGCCACGAAACAAGCGGTTTTGGGCAGATTTTTCGTCAACTTTGGGTCGCTCGTTCTCCTTCAATTCTCCACCAAATCTGACGAGTGAGGTATGGATTTTAGACTATTTTTCATGCTCTAGTTGCTGGTTGTGTTAGGTTTGAGAAATTTCTGAGTTTCGGAAGTCAATTAAGCGATAGAAAATCTGCCGGTTTTGCCTTCCGATTCCGGCCACTTTCGGCCACTTTTTGGCCATAGCTCAAGAACAAAAGTGACTCCAAATTAGATGTTTTACCTAGGATAGGAGTTTGGAGCCAAGATTCTAAGTTTTTCCGGCGAGTGGCTATCGCTTTGGACACCCACGCGCTGCCAGTGCGTGTGGCGGCGCGTGGGAACTGTAGCAAGGAGACATTCTGTCCTAAAATGATCTCCTGGTTGTCACGAGCGCGTAGGAATTTGCGGATCTCAATTCGATAACGTTTGAACTCCGAACGGATTTTACATATTGTGTGATTTCCGGGTTCGATATGTTAGGACCGTTGGATCGCTTCCAATTTTATATATGTTGATTTAGTCATTTATAGGATCGTGTAGGATTCGACGAATCGTAATGAATCGGAGCCCGGATGTTCCGATTCAATAACTTAAAGTTTGTGTTTTTCAATAACCGTCCAAATCGTACGATCTTGAGCAATCCGACCGTCCATTTCGGACCAAACTTGAAGGACACGTATCCTAGACCGTGTGGAACCTATAGGAACTTTCGGATCGTAAAATGGAGGTCGTGGGCCCTGCGGGCCCGGTTGACCAAGTTTGGGCAGTTTGACCCTCGTGTGACCGTGAGTCTTCCGATGTAGCTTCACTCTTTAAGGAGTACTAGAACGACCCCTTTGGACGAGTCTTGACCGTCATTTGATTTATGTAGGTCTATGAGATTATTTTTGTAGTTTTGTGATGGAAATCTTATGTTTTTGAATTTAATGGTTTATTGAAATGCTTTATATATTTAATAGTTGAATTCCTTATTTTTGTAAAGTAATTGTGATACATGTGAGTTTCACCTATTCGAGTGTCTTGTGTTTATATATAATAATTGAGAAAGTGCTATCTTTGCTGATTTTGTATGGGGTACTTAGAATGTTAATTTGAGTGTTATTAGCACTACCTTAAGTACCTCCTCGGTTGTGGGTTTTATGTTTCGGATTATTTATTTTGCCCAGGCCCATCGGAGTTTGTCCAGGCCCTTCGGAGATTGATTGATTTTGCCCAGGCCCGTCGGAGTTTGTCCAAGCCTTTCGGATTATTTATTTTGCCCAGGCCCATCAGAGTTTGTCCAGGCCCTTCGGAGATTGATTTATTTTGCCCAGGCCCGTAGAAGTCTGTCCAAGCCTTTCAGATTATTTATTTTGCCCAGGCCCATCGGAGTTTGTCCAGGCCCTTCGGAGATTGATTGATTTTGCCCAGGCCCGTCGGAGTTTGTCCAAGCCTTTCGGATTATTTATTTTGCCCAGGCCCATCGGAGTTTGTCCAGGCCCTTCGGAGATTGATTTATTTTGCCCAGGCCCGTCGGAGTTTGTCCAAGCCTTTCGGATGATTTATTTTGCCCAGGCTCGTCGGAGTTTGTCCAAGCCCTTCGGATGATTTATTTTGCCCAGGCCCGTCGAAGTTAGTCCAAGCTTGTGATACCTTGGAAGGAAAATGATAATGTATCAATGTGTTTTTATCGGATTTGGAATTGTGATGGATCTGAAATGTATAGTTGGTTATGTTGTAAATAATTGTCTATTATCGGAGTTGTGACCATTGAGATGAGAACTACGTGTGGCTTGATCCCTTGTCCAAGGGTACGTAGGCAGCCTGGGGTCTCACCTAGGTGCAACCGCGAAATATTATTGTGTTTAAAAGGTTTGTTGAATTCTGCGTATGTGATTGGATTCCTGATGTGGTTCGTTGTGACTGGAGGATTTGAATCCAATTTAATGATTTCTGTGGTGTTTGTAAAGTTGTTTGAAGTCATCGATTTCATGGTTTATGTAGTAATTGACTTGAGAACTTTGTTGGTTCTGTTTCGAAAGCCAGAGGCCGATTATATGAATTGCATGAGATTATATTGTGCGTGCTGCCTGTTGGGATATTAAAATGTGAATTTTGTGCAGGTTGAAATTTTGGGAAATGTTCAATTTATAGGGGAGACTCTGCTGAAATTTCGGTAGAAAGTCTCGTGCTATTTTCCGTTAATTTGGAAAAGAGGCTAAGTTTTTAGTTAGTGGGCCCGGCATCGGTGTGATGTCGGAATTTCCACAGGATTTGCCTTGAGTTTCGAGGAATTAGGGGGCGGGTCCTGTCACTCTCTCTCTCTCTCATACACACACACACACACCAAACCAAGTGAGAGAAGAGAAATATCGTCACAAAGAGACAAGCCGATTGTACGTGATCGTATAGTGAGGTAACCGACGAGATTGAGAAAATGACACCGTGTTTTGTCTAAAAGTAGAAGGTCCATGTGCTTAATTTGATTTTACACCTCGAGCCACTATTCTTTTAGATCATGAGATGATGATGGCCTCTTTTCTTATTCACTACTCATTTTCTTCACATTATCAATTCCAAAAACATCTTCCTCAATACAATGCTTCTATTACATGATGTAAATCTCTGATCGCTTTTTAACCGTTAAATAAATATGCATTAAATGACACAAACACTGGTATGGTCCATGTTAGGTGTTTTTATAGAAAGCTCCTAAAATAACTTTTGTGTGTTTTTAGCTAAATTTTAACTAAAAAATAAGGACTATAATTATAGATGCTCTAACATGGACGATTTCTTAATATTTAATTTTTGAAAATGGACCATTTCAATTTCTTTGTGCTTTTGTTTTCAACGTCAAAGTCTTGGCTTCTTTCCCTTTAAAACATGGCAATCCTTGGTCTTCATTACCCTCTTCATAATTCTGACTTCTTCATTATAGTTGCCACATACATTACCATTATTCCTTGCATTGCAGATTTTCACGTTCTTGTTGTTGGTTGCATTGCGATGTCACTAAGCAGGCTATCAACTTTCCGTCTTCAATCCTTGATAAACTGCTATGTTGTTCTCTTCATGTTCTTCAATTTTTTCCAACCCTTTGTTCATCCACTTTCCTTCAGCATCAATGACTTTGGTCGAGATGCAAACAACATACTTTATGAAGGTGATGCCGCGCCTTCTACAGGAGTGATTGAACTCAGCACGATCACACCCACAGATGTACAGGATATAAGTTGCCGCACTGGCCGGGCTACGTATGCAGAACCTTTGCACTTATGGGACTCTGCTAAACTGGTAGACTTCACTACTAATTTCTCTTTCATTATCGAACCTGTTCGTAAAGAGACCATCATTGTTGATGGACTTGTGTTTTTCCTTGCCCCTGTTCACTATCCAATTCCACCAAACTCTGCTGGTGGTGATCTAGGATTATTAAACAGCACCACTCGTTTTAACCAAGCATTCCTAAACCAAATTGTAATGGTTGAGTTTGACACTTTGTCAAACTCATGGGATCCACCCACTCCACACGTTGGGATCAATGTCAATACCATCTCTTCAGTTGTTAATGCCAGTTGGGATGTCCTCGGCAATAGTTGGAAGAAGGCTCACGTACAGATAACTTACAGTGCTACCACCAAGAACCTCACTGTGTTTTTGACATATTCTGATGTGGCCATTGTTGAAAATTGGCTCAAATGTAGAAGAATTTTGGAGTTACCCATGTGAGTCAATCTTAGTTGACCATGTGAATCAAAGTTAGTTGCCCATGTGAGTAAATGTTGGCTTACTATGAGGTCAAAAATGGTGGATTGTTTGGTAGCTGTTGTCACCAAAACCGGTGTCTTTTAAAATTTATAAACTCGCAAGCGCACGAATCGAATATAGCATAAACGTGTAAGAGCGAGATCGTACCCAAGGGATTGCGTGTAAAGATAGAAAACCAATTATACCCAAGTTAATTTCATTGCCAACCTAGTTGATTCAAATGGTGATTTGTTTGTTGATAAAGAAAATTAAATAAAGTATGAAACAAATATGGAAATGACAATAAACTGAAATTAAGATTTAAATTTATGAGAAAAAATAACTAAGGTATTAGAATCCACACCATTATTCCATAAGATCCTAATTATTTATCTTTCAATTCCCATGGAGTAGCAATCTAGAAATCAATCTACTGCTTTCTCAAGATTTATCAATTAAGCTTGTACTTTAGATCATAAGTAAATTTTCCTTCCCTTCATAAGTACAAATTCTAAGCATAATATGTAAACAAAATTATTTAACTACAAAGGATCAAAGTTTCCTAAGCATCCTATGTGAAAAAGTTTATTTGAATAACAAAATATCAAAGAAATTTGTAAACTAGAAATATAAACCAAGGATAAATTAATAGATTAATCCAAACTCTTAACTACCACAAATACATGTTATATGTCACAATACATGATAGAAGTGGTGAAAAGAAGATTAATCTATTAATCATGTGAAGTGAAAATTATAATCATTGAACACCACAATATTTGAGAATTGAAGATAAAAACTAGAACTTTATTTAATAATGGTGTTTCATCCAACCTTAGTTAAGTATTTTAGCTAGACATAATTAAGAATTAAAACAAAACAAAGAAACTAAAATACATGAATTAAATGAGAACTAAGAAAGGTGAAGAACAATTTTAAGAGAGTTATTAGCTCTCGGTTCTTTCCTTTCCATCCTTGTTCTCTTTCTTTCTCACTTTCTCTCTCTCTTTCTCTCTTCCTTTCTTTCCTTCTGCTGTGTATCACTCTTGAATTTCTGCCTCCTTTCTTTCTTGAGTTGTTGCCTATTTATAGAAGCATGAAGTCCCTTTCATTCCAGCTGCATATGCAAGCTGTCTTCTAGAACCTGTCTTGGTGTGTGACAGCCTGTGGATTGAGTTTTTATCCAATTGCTCCAATTTTTGGATATGTTTTAGTCAACATCTTATTGAACAAGTGTCATGAAGGATATTTATTCATTTGAGCATGGGAAAATTCGTTTTTCAGGTCTGCAAATGGACTGTACAGCATGAGCTGTAAAAGGCAAAGTCATGAACCTGTCTTGGTGTTTGACAGCCTGTGGATTGAGTTTTTATCCAATTTTTGGATATGTTTTAGTCGACATCTTATTGAACAAGTGTCATGAAGGATATTTATTCATTTGAGCATGGGAAAATTCGTTTTTCAGGTCTGCAAATGGACTGTACAACATGAGCTGTAAAAGGCAAAGTCATCAAATTCAAATTGAGTTCTTCCTCTCTTTTTGCAACACATTGCTTATTCATCCTCCTCCTCATGCCATTGGTGGAAGACACTTAATATCTACATACAACCACTCATTAAATACAAAAACAAAGATTGAAAATAGCCAATACAAATACTCTAATAAATTTACATAATACAAAAGAAAATACTAACAAATATAAATTTAAGGATAAAACTTGTATTTATTTTGTGCTCATCAAATACCCCCAAACCTATATTTTGCTAGTCCTCGAGCAAAAGAAAATAAAAACTAAGTAGAGAAAAGAAAACTAAACCACTTTCGCAGGGATCTCGATTGCATTTAGCATATGCAACAAGCCTTTAAACCCCTAGGTTACCCTAGTGGACGAGTATAGTCTCGTGAGGGCTTTCATGATGATACCCACAAACATCAAAATGAGAGATTAAAAAATTTATGCTACAACAAAATTGAAAATTTAAACAAATGCTTAACCATCATCAAAGCTATCTGGATTGAAAATTCATGAACAATTTTTTAAAAGAGCAAACACGCTTCAAATTAATCCCCACATAAAGTCTTGATCACTTATAATCATTTAGTAAATTTTTTTCATTTGTTTCCTTTGGTGTTTAAGTGAACCAACACATTTTAGAGACAAAAGTCAATTTCAATCACAGTAACCTCATTATTTCAATCATTATCAAAATTCAGTGCAAATAACTAACCAAGGCATTTATATACTTTTTTTTTTTTTTTGAATGTGACTGTGCAATGTTTAGTTCCATTAAGCTTTCTAATTAACCCATGTAGCGAGATTTAGGCCAACGACTCTCAAACCAAAGGTTTTAAGGCATTAGGTGTAGAAACACCCCTAAGGGCTTATTAACTCGAGTTAAAAAGGCTACAGAACTAAACTAGTCACAAAATGTATTTACCTCAAAATTTTACCGTTTGACGCGAACACTCGCTGCTGTTTAGGCAAGAGGCCCGGTTACTAAGTAAAACTCTGGATAAATTAACATCATTATTATTATTTTATTTATTTATTTATTTATTTTTTTACGCCAAGGTCAATCAAGAGCAATGTCATCTAACTCTACTTAAAACAACAAAGTTAACTATAATTGATCTTTTCTTTCATTCTCACTAAAGTGTTGATGTGCATGTGAGAGTTCAAAGTATAACTCATGAATTATCCACTAAATAGAAATAAGTGAAAAAACTAAAATTATGGGTTTAAACTTTAATCATATGTTTCCAATCGTAAAAATCATTCATGAGTGTTAAATCTGATTTGATGATAGTAAGCATAAAAATCTAGAGATAACACCTTTTTTTTGTTTTTTTGAAATAAAAACAAAACTACCCTAAAAATTTAAAAACAAAACTTCTAGACCTTACCCCCAAACCTAAATCAAACATTGTCCTCAATGTTGAAGAATTTAGGTATCAACAAAGTTATAACAAGAAATGAAATGGAGAAAAGCAATTAAATAAAAGAACAAACAAGATTTAAAACTACAATTTAGTTGCAAAAACAAAACAAAATCAAACGGAACAAAACCAAACCAAATACAACAGTAAGCCCTAACAATAGTTCTACGCACGCAGAAATCCAGCCCATGAGAACGTCCAAATCAATTTTAAAACCCAACCCAAACGAAAGCCCAAACACTTCTTTTATTATTATGATTATTATTTATTATTAATAAAAATTAAAGAAAACAAAGAAGTGTTGTGAGAAGCGCAAGGAACAAGATTTTTGAAAAGAGAGAAGGGGGCCGGATGTCTCGTTTCCTGATAGGTCACAGGCCAAAAGAGGTGAGGGACGTGTCAGCGTGTAGAGGCCGCTTTCACATCCCCCAAGCCAGAATTATTGGCTTCGTAGGAAGGCGCGACGACTTTTTGTTTCTTGAAAGCGCTGAAAGGCAGAAATACAATTAATAGGGTTGGGGGACGGGTGCGGCAGATGGAGATAAGCCATAGGGGTGCGCGAAACTCAGAAGCACAGCGGCTAGGGTTTAGAAAAAAAAAATCTATAAAAGGCAGAGAAAGAGAAAAAAAATGAAAAACACAAACTCCTAAACACACAAAAGAGAAAAGAAAGAAAGAAAAAGAAAGAAGAAAAAAGAAGAAGAAGAAAAGAGTGAGAAATCAAATGGCCTCTTCCTACCCCTTTTCCTTGGATCTCAACCTAGCTCCACCAACTCAGACATGGGGCCAAGCGCGGCACCAGGATGGGTGCCCTACTTTGCCTCTTCACGGGGGCCTGTGACCGTCAATGACTCAATACTCCTGGACAACGATGTTGCCATTGGAGTTGGTAGAAATTTAGTGACTCCTAAAGATATACGTGTGTTCGGGACAAGGGATGACAACCGGGTCACGAGTGATGCCCTAGCACTGAGCGTGCAGAGTCCAGCATGTGTCGCAAGTTTGGGACATCGCCTACTTGCGAAGTCCCATGAGGTAGAGGTGCTGAAAGGTCAGTTGGCAAAGAGCGAAGTATGGTTGAAGAGTGTCAGACTGCTATAAAAAGCCTAAAAAGGGAGAGGGCAAGGATAGTGGAGGTGAATCGACACCAGCTAGAAGTATTGCGGGACGAGAATAAAAGCCTAACAAAGATGGTAGAGTTGTATTTTCACGACATGCGAAAGCAGCTGGAGGACCTAGACCGACCGGGTAACGCAAACAAGTAGATCGCGAGAGTAGTTACGCTCAAGCTAAGATTGCGATCTTTGGGAGCTCAAGTGGTGAGCCCCAAGAGACTGTGCGTGAAGCCCTGGAAGAGGGCAGCCAGAGGGCCAAACTCAAAGCTCCAATGGTCGAGACACCAACAACCGAGAAGAAATGATTTCTACAACATGATTGGTGTTTTTATTTTATTTTGTGGTTTTTGGTTTTTGTTATTTCTTTTTTTTTTTCGGAATAAAAGAGTAAGGTTGCAGAAAGAAAAAAAAAAAAAGAAAACACACTTCCCAACTAAAATAAGACAAAGATGATAGCCGAAAGGGAAAGGTAAAAACACAAAGCACTAGAAAATGAAAGTAACGGGCAAAAACATAAAACACAAGAAAACACGGAAAAAAGTAAAGTAAAGTGAAAGTAAAGGTGCTCCCTCTTGAAGCGATTAGGTCAGAGCATGCCCGGGAAATCCGAAATGGTATTGGCTCTCTCTCATCAGCATATGCCTATTTAAACCACGCCTCTACAAGCGGATGATACCCAGCATTTCTTCCTGCAAACTTAAGGAAAAACATCAAAAAATTCAGAAGCAAAACAAATGGCATCCTCATGCACTCACCTTGATGACCTCAACCTTGAGTTATCACTTGCACCACCAAATGCCCAGATAAGGGCTCCTCCAACCTCTGTCTTCCCAAACTCCACATATCATCATGGCACAGCCTCAAACTTTGCCTGAGGCAATACCGAACCTTTCTGAGGCAATGCCGGCAGGGTCAGTGCTCCTGGGAACATTGATTGGCAGTAAACTCACTCCAGCAGATCATCTGCATGTGGCACGTAGGTCTAACATGATGGCGGTGGATGAGTCCCACAATCTCACTGTGCTCCAGGCGGTCTCGTCTACCAATCTGGGCATGCGACTCCTGGCGAGGACACGAGAGTGTGCAGCACTGAGTGAGGAGGTGGCCTCCTTGAAAGCTCTGGTGGCGGACTCCAGAAACGGCTCACCTTGCCAATAAGCAAGTGGAAACACTGCAGGGGAAAATTGAGGAGCATGTAGAGCTGCTGCAGATTCTACAAGTGCGAGCGGATAGAGGCAATTAGCAGAAGCCTCAGCTAGCTAGAAATCTGGAAACAAACATGTGATTGAGAAATTTTATGTATGTATTTTTCACATTTGTGTATGTAATCACATGTTTATGAAATGAATAAGTGTTTGAGCCAAATTTCTGTGTGTGCAATCATGAAGCAATCTACTTCCCAAACTTAACAACAAATGAAATACATAAACAAGTAAAAGAAAGCAAGAATTACAGTAATAAAAGAGAAACAAGAAATTCGGAATTAACTTAAAAAATTAAATAAATAAATAAATAAAAATAAAACAAAACAAAACTTCTAAACCTTACCCCCAAACCTAAATCAAACATTGTCTTTAATGTTTCAAAATCAAAGCATAGAAAATGTATGAAATAAGAGGGTAAATGATATAGAAAGATAATACCTGAAAAATATGCGTGCCAATCCCCTTGGTATTTATCCATTGCAGAATAAAAGACAATAAATATATATATAAAAAAATCCAAGCAAAAATAAATAAAGACCAAAATGAATCAAAACACACAAAAAGAAAACTAAAATCTATAAGACACGCAGAATAATCAGATTCGTGATAAACAGGATTGTTAAGAAGTATCCCCTCTACTTCTGGGGATTTCAACTCAAAAAATGGTTTCAGTCTTTGACCATTCACTTTGAATATGTCTCCATTTTTGGGATTTTCAATCTCAATAGCTCCATGAGGGTAAACAGTACGAACAATAAAAGGGCCCGACCAACGAGATTTTAGTTTACCAGGAAAAAGATGCAAACGAGAATTATACAGAAGGACTTTCTGACCATTCTCAAACATTTTTCGCAAAATTTGTTTGTCATGAAACACCTTCATCCGGGTTTTATATGATTTAGCACAATCATATGCATCATTTCGAATTTCTTCTAATTCATTGAGGTGGAGTTTTTTTTGAATTCCTGCTTTATCTAGAGAAAAATTAAGTTGCTTCACAGCCCAGGAGGCTCGCTGCTCTAACTCAACAGGCAAATGACATGCCTTTCCATACACTAGTCTGTATGGGGACATTCCTATGGGAGTTTTGAATGATGTACGGTAAGCCCACAAAGCATCAGTGAGTCTTAAAGACCAATCTTTCCTACTAGGATTAACTGTCTTTTCTAAAATATGCTTGATCTCCCTATTTGACACTTCAACTTGACCACTCGTTTGGGGGTGATAGGGAGTTGCAACTCGATGTGTAATGCCATATTGTTTCATTAATTGCTCAAATGGCCTATTACAGAAATGTTTACCTCCATCACTAATAATAGCACGAGGTGAACCAAAACGAGAAAATATATTTTCTTTCAAGAAGCGGACCACAACCTTATGATCATTTGTTTTGCATGCAACTGCCTCAATCCATTTAGACACATAATTAACTCCAACAAGAATGTACAAGTTACCGAAAGAGTTAGGAAATGGTCCCATAAAGTCAATACCCCAAACATCAAATACATCGACAATGAGGATAGGGTTTAATGGCATCATGTTTCTTCTAGAGAGACTCCCTAATTGTTGACAACGCTGACAAGCTTTACAATATGAATAAGCATCACGAAAAAGAGAAGGCCAGTAAAATCCACATTGTAGGATCTTAGCGGCAGTTTTCTTGGCACTAAAGTGACCACCACAAGCTTGGTCATGACAAAAAGATAGGATATTGGTCTGATCACATTTTGGAATGCATCTCCTTATGATCTGATCGGGGCAATACTTAAATAAATAAGGATCATCCCAAAAGAAATGTTTGACCATGGCTAAAAACTTTGATTTATCTTGCTTTGACCAATGATAGGGCATCTCACTAGTAACAAGATAATTTACGATATCAGCAAACCAAGGAATGGATGAGACATGCATAAGCGCTCGTCAGGAAATGTTTCAGTGATTGGAATGGAATCCTCACTAGACTCAACAATTAGTCTAGACAAGTGGTCTGCTACAACATTCTCAGAACCCTTTTTATCTCGAATTTCAATGTCAAATTCTTGAAGCAAAAGAACCCAACGGATAAGACGAGGTTTAGCATCTTTTTTAGACAAAAGGTACTTCAACGCTGCATGGTCTGAGTAGATAATGACTTTAGATCCTAAAAGATAAGATCTAAACTTGTCTAAGGCAAAGACAACTGCTAGCAGTTCTTTCTAAGTGGTAGAATAATTGAGTTGGGCATCAGAAAGAGTTCTACTAGAGTAGTAAATGACATGGGGGAGCTTGGCAATCCGCTGTCCCAAGACAGCACCAATCGCATAATCAGAAGCATCACACATGATTTCGAAAGGAACACTCCAATCTGGAGGACGAATGATGGGTGCAGAAGTCAAAAGTGCCTTGAGTTTTTCAAAAGCATGGTTGCAATCATCACTGAAGATAAAAGCAGAATCTTTGGCAAGCAAGCTACACAAAGGACGAGAGATTTTGCTAAAATCCTTGATGAACCTACGGTAAAATCCAGCATGGCCTAGGAATGATCTAATTTCTCTCACAGTTCGTGAAGGTGGAAGATTTGAAATCAAATCTACCTTGGCTTTGTCAACTTCTATACCATCAGAGGAAATTACATGTCCTAGCACTATCCCTTTTTTTACCATGAAATGACATTTCTCCCAGTTAAGCACAAGATTCTTCTCTTTGCAACGAATTAATACCAGAGAAAGATGGTGCAAACATTCATCAAACGATGATCCATACACTGAAAAATCATCCATGAAAACCTCTAAGAAACGTTCTACCATATCAAGAATATAGAAACCATACACCGCTGAAATGTAGCAGGTGCATTACACAACCCAAAGGGCATGCGTCTATAGGCAAATGTTCCAAAAGGGCATGTGAAGGTGGTTTTTTCTTGATCCTCGGGTGCAATAGGAATTTGGTTATATCCAGAATAACCATCCAAGAAACGGTAATATGCATGACCCGCTAATCTCTCCAACATCTGGTCAATGAAAGGTAGAGGAAAATGGTATTTCCTCGTGACAGAATTCAACTTTCGATAGTCGATGCATACACGCCATCCAGTTCGGACTCGTGTAGGAATGAGCTCATTTTTCTCATTTTTGACAACTGTGATACCAGACTTTTTTGGCACCACTTGCACAGGACTCACCCACTTCCTGCGAGAAATTGAGTATATCACCCCAACATCTAAAATCTTTAATATTTCATCTCTAACAACATCCTAATGGAAGGATTCAGCCGCCTTTGTGGTTCTCGGGAATTCTTGGCATTGTCTTCTAAGTGAATCCTATGCATGACAATAGAAGGAGCAATACCCTTAATGTCAGCTATAGACCACCCTATGGCTTCCTTATGTTCTTTAAGCATTTTGACAAGTTTACCTTCCTGTTTGTTATTAAGGTCCGAAGCTATGATTACAGGCAAGGTTTCAGAAGACTCTAAGAACACATACTTGAGAGTATCAGGTAATGGTTTTAAGTCCAGCTTAGGGGGCTCTATGATGGAAGGAAGTGGGGGTGACGTGGAAAGAGGAAGAGGTTCAACCTTAAGTTTCCAAGTGGGCGTTTCAATATACGGAACAGAATCTAACAATGCATTGACTTCATCAAAAGATTTTTTGAAGTCAAAGTTAGCCCCAAAATGAGCTAAGCATGCCTCTAATGGGTCCTTAATGCTAGAGTAATGAAAAGAATCTTCCACCATAGTATCAATCAAGCTGATCCCACTAATCCCTTCATCATCTGGTGGTTGCTTGCTTATGTTGAAAATATTAAAATCAACAGTCATATTGCCAAATGAGATATTCATTAATCCATTCCTACAATTGATATTTGCATTGCATGTGGCAAGGAATGGACGGCCTAAGATGGACTGGAATTTGTTTTTGACCTGAAGGTACAAGTTGTGTATCAAGGACAATGAAATCTACAGGAAAGTAGAATTTATCAACCTTGATCAAAACATCTTCAACAATGCCTCTAGGGATTTTCAGAGACCTCAGCTAAAGAGAGACATATCTTAGTTGGTTTAATCTCTCCTAAGCCTAATTGTTTATACATTGAGTATGGCAATAAATTCACACTTGCCCCTAAGTCTAACAAAGCCGTTTCAATATGGTGATCACCTATCATGCAAGCGATGGTAGGAGAACCGGGGTCCTTGTATTTGATAGGAATCCTATTCTCAATGATGGAATTGATATGCTCAGTTAGAAAGGTTTTCTTTGGAACATTTGTCTTCCTCTTGAATGTACAAAGATCTTTTAAGAACTTAGCATATGAAGGAATTTGATTGATTGCATCTAGGAATGGGATGTTGATATGAACTTGCTTAAACACCTCTAGGATATCACCAAATTGTGCACTCTTCTTTGAATTTGCTAACCGGTGAGGAAATGGAGCTTTTGGAATGAAATTCCTAGGAGGATCAGATGGAGTTGATGATAATGCATGTGGATGACTCTCATTAGACTTTTGTGTTTCTACATCTTTTAACTCATTCTTATCCCTCAAGTGTGGCTCTAAATCCTGATTACCAATCTGTTTCCAGATCTAAGAGTGGTGATGGTTTGAACATGTTCATTAGAATTTGGAGAACTTGATGGGTTATGAATCACAAATTGATCTTTTGGATTCGGCACAGGCTGACTAGGAAACTTACCTTTCTCTCTCTCTCCCACAACAGTTGCTAACTGGCCCATTTGTTGTTCTAACTTTGAGATGGCTTGAGTATTTTGTTGGGTGGAAGCTTTGACATCATTAATAGCCTGACCAGTTAATTGCATGAATTTTTGGATTGAATCCTCCAAAGAGGATGATTGTTGTTGCTGTGTTGCAACAAACTGTGGAGTGGAGTGTGGGATAGGAGGTTGACGAAACTGATTATTTTGAGATGGGTTTCCTCAAGAAATTTGAGGTTGATTTGACCTTGGGTGATTCCTCCAATTTGGATTGTATGTTTCAGAAAATGGACTAGGAAACTGGTTCCTATAATAATTGAGTGCATTTGCCTGTTCATTGTTCTCAGCATAACCATGACTAGAAGGACATGTTTGTTCTGAATGCGTTGGGCTACAACACAAAGAGCAAATCTCGGTGCGGACTTTGTTGACAAAGTTCATGTTTTGGCTCAATGCTAAAGCCTCAACTTTACGGGTCAAACTCTCTATTTTAATCCCAAGATCAGAATCGCTTCTGACTTCATACATCCCTCCTTTCTTAGGTTCCCTAATTTGCTTATCAGGGGTGTTGGAAAAATCCCATTGTTGAGAATTCACGGATAAGTTTTCAAGGAATTCATAAGCTGCAACTTCCCTAAGTTGTAAGAAAGCTCCTTTATTCATAGATTCAATCATATTGCGACTAGTCTGAGTTAGCCCATTGTAGAAGGATTGAACCAAACGCCATTTTTCAAAACCATGGTGGGGACATTTAAGAATAAGGTCTTTGAACCTTTCCCAACTTTCGTAAAATTGTTCGCTTTCACTTTGTCTAAACTCAGAAATTTCTCTCCTAAGCCCATTGGTTTTAGACATGGGGAAAAATTTTGCCAATAATTTTTGTACAAGTTGGTCCCAAGAAGTTATGGAACCAGAAGGAACGGAATTGAGCCATGACTTGGCCTTATCTTTCAAAGAGAATGGGAAGAGACGGAGTCGGACACTTTCATCAGAAAAGTTCTGAAATTTGAAAGTTGAACAAATTTCAAGAAAGTCTTTGACATGCATGTAAGGATCCTCTCGATCTAAACCTTTGCACTTATGGGACTCTGCTAAATTGGTAGACTTCACTACTAATTTCTCTTTCATTATCGAACCTGTTCGTAAAGAGACCATCATTGTTGATGGACTTGTGTTTTTCCTTGCCCCTGTTCACTATCCAATTCCACCAAACTCTGCTGGTGGTGATCTACGATTATTAAACAGCACCACTCGTTTTAACCAAGCATTCCTAAACCAAATTGTAATGGTTGAGTTTGACACTTTGTCAAACTCATGGGATCCACCCACTCCACACGTTGGGATCAATGTCAATACCATCTCTTCAGTTGTTAATGCCAGTTGGGATGTCCTCGGCAATAGTTGGAAGAAGGCTCACGTACAGATAACTTCCAGTGCTACCACCAAGAACCTCACTGTGTTTTTGACATATTCTGATGTGGCCATTGTTGAAAATTGGCTCAAATGTAGAAGAATTTTGGAGTTACCCATGTGAGTCAATCTTAGTTGACCATGTGAATCAAAGTTAGTTGCCCATGTGAGTAAATGTTGGCTTACTATGAGGTCAAAAAGGGTGGATTGTTTCGTAGCTGTTGTCACCAAAAGCGGTGTCTTTTAAAATTTATAAACTCGCAAGCGCACGAATCGAATATAGCATAAACGTGTAAGAGCGAGATCGTACCCAAGGGATTGCGTGTAAAGATAGAAAACCAATTATACCCAAGTTAATTTCATTGCCAACCTAGTTGATTCAAATGGTGATTTGTTTGTTGATAAAGAAAATTAAATAAAGCATGAAACAAATATGGAAATGACAATAAACTGAAATTAAGATTTAAATTTATGAGAAAAAATAACTAAGGTATTAGAATCCACACCATTATTCCATAAGATCCTAATTATTTATCTTTCAATTCCCATGGAGTAGCAATCTAGAAATCAATCTACTGCTTTCTCAAGATTTATCAATTAAGCTTGTACTTTAGATCATAAGTAAATTTTCCTTCCCTTCATAAGTACAAATTCTAAGCATAATATGTAAACAAAATTATTTAACTACAAAGGATCAAAGTTTCCTAAGCATCCTATGTGAAAAAGTTTATTTGAATAACAAAATATCAAAGAAATTTGTAAACTAGAAATATAAACCAAGGATAAATTAATAGATTAATCCAAACTCTTAACTACCACAAATACATGTTATATGTCACAATACATGATAGAAGTGGTGAAAAGAAGATTAATCTATTAATCATGTGAAGTGAAAATTATAATCATTGAACACCACAATATTTGAGAATTGAAGATAAAAACTAGAACTTTATTTAATAATGGTGTTTCATCCAACCTTAGTTAAGTATTTTAGCTAGACATAATTAAGAATTAAAACAAAACAAAGAAACTAAAATACATGAATTAAATGAGAACTAAGAAAGGTGAAGAACAATTTTAAGAGAGTTATTAGCTCTCGGTTCTTTCCTTTCCATCCTTGTTCTCTTTCTTTCTCACTTTCTCTCTCTCTTTCTCTCTTCCTTTCTTTCCTTCTGCTGTGTATCACTCTTGAATTTCTGCCTCCTTTCTTTCTTGAGTTGTTGCCTATTTATAGAAGCATGAAGTCCCTTTCATTCCAGCTGCATATGCAAGCTGTCTTCTAGAACCTGTCTTGGTGTGTGACAGCCTGTGGATTGAGTTTTTATCCAATTGCTCCAATTTTTGGATATGTTTTAGTCAACATCTTATTGAACAAGTGTCATGAAGGATATTTATTCATTTGAGCATGGGAAAATTCGTTTTTCAGGTCTGCAAATGGACTGTACAGCATGAGCTGTAAAAGGCAAAGTCATGAACCTGTCTTGGTGTTTGACAGCCTGTGGATTGAGTTTTTATCCAATTTTTGGATATGTTTTAGTCGACATCTTATTGAACAAGTGTCATGAAGGATATTTATTCATTTGAGCATGGGAAAATTCGTTTTTCAGGTCTGCAAATGGACTGTACAACATGAGCTATAAAAGGCAAAGTCATCAAATTCAAATTGAGTTCTTCCTCTCTTTTTGCAACACATTGCTTATTCATCCTCCTCCTCATGCCATTGGTGGAAGACACTTAATATCTACATACAACCACTCATTAAATACAAAAACAAAGATTGAAAATAGCCAATACAAATACTCTAATAAATTTACATAATACAAAAGAAAATACTAACAAATATAAATTTAAGGATAAAACTTGTATTTATTTTGTGCTCATCAGTAGCCATCCATTGGTAAGTTTGGTAGCCAACAAATGAATAGTTGAAGCTTGCATTCACACTCTTGCATTTTTGGCTATAAATTGGAAGCAAATGGTTCCATTTGAAGCATCCCACCAAGTATTGAGTAGAAGAGAAAAATAGCAAGAAAGGCATCTAGCCAAAGAGAGAAATCTCTCTAATTGTTCTTTGCTTTGTATCATTGTTTTCTCTTTAATTGTTGTGAGAGTGAGACTTGGGTGTATTTGGGGCCTTGGGTTTTCTTGAGTGATAAACACTTTGTATACTCTCTTTGATTATAGTGAATTACTCCGTCGTCTCCAAACTGGATGTAGGCATTGCCGAACCAGTATAAATCTTGGTGTTCTTGTTGGTGTTGTGTTTTGTGTTCTATTTATCTCATGCCAATTGTTGTTTATTTTTCACTCACAATTGGTTGACACTTCCGCACAACAGCCATCACTTCGCTTTCTCACCATATTGACCTGAAAGAGGTTCTCCAGAGTGGGTTACAATTGGATTTTCAACTGCGAATGGCTGCGGCACCCGACAGCGGAATGCTATATATACATGGGATTTCATATCAAAGGAGTTAAGTACCAAGAAGGAGATGAGGTTGTTCTCGATTGGGGCCGTTGCAGTTTCTGTGAAGAGAATTGCCCCAAAATCCGAGCACTATGAGAAAGTCTTCATCAACGAAGTGAAAATAATAAGCCGCTTAATACAAAGGAACCTAGTGCAATTCATTGGATGGTGTCATGAGCAAGGCGAGTGCTTACTTGTTTATGCATACATGCCTAACAGCAGCCTTGACACGCATCTATTCGGCCATAGAACAACCTTGCAATGGGTTTTGAGGTACAAGATAGCTTTAGACTTGGCCACAGCCGTTCATTACCTACATGAAGATGCAGAGACGTGTGTCCTGCATAGGGATATCAAATCAGCTAACTTATTGTTGGACTACGATTTCAAGACTAAGCTTGGTGATTTTGGGATTGCTAAGCTCGTGGATCTGCGGTTCAGGACTCAGACAACAGGAGTGGTAGGGACTTTTGGTTACATAGCCCCGGAATATGCAAATGGAGGTAGGGCTAGTAAAGAGTAGACATGTATAGTTTTGGAGTTGTGGCCTTGGAACTTGCATGTGGAAGGACTTATCAGTATGAAGAATATCAAGTGCCGCTTTTCAGGTGGGTTTGGCAGCTGTACCTTGCCGGAAATCTGCTCTCTGCAGCTGATGAGAGATTGGATATGAATTTTGTTCCAAATGAAATGGAATGCTTGTTAATTGTGGGATTATGGTGTACTCATCCCGACAACAAGGAAAGACCAAAAGCAGGGCAAGTGATGAGGGTTCTTCAGCTTGAAGCACCATTGCCTCAACTTCCAAAAGATTTGCATGATCATCCGCCACCTCAACCTCAACAAGAAGCTGGTTCCTCTCAGCAATCATTAACTTCTAGTTTTGGAAACTGTGGGTCGTTAAAGTAGTACACCAAACAACTTCGAGGGCAAATAGATGAAGTTAAATGTAGGGATGTTCATTTCAGTATTAATTCTTCTTATTTAGGAAGGGGGGAAATATGTGTGTGGCTAAGGGTGTTGTCTGGATTTGGTGGACATCAATTTACACCACTTGTAACATTTTCTGTTCTAAAATTTTGTGTATCTTTCTTAACTGATTGCTTGACCCGCTAGATGATATGCATGATCACTGCATTCCCCCGCAGACAAAAAGTGATTAGTTCAAACAATTTGTCATGATGAAGCAAATCACTCTAGCTTGCAGCTAAAAGTCAATGTAGAAATTTGGCTTAGGGTTTTGAACTTTGAACAACATTTCCCTTATTCAAAATTGGTCATACCATTAATTCAGTTTCTTAAAACAAAAATGAAAAAATAAATAAAAGAATGTTAAGAGGATGTGAAGGAATGCCAATGACATTAACAGGAGAAGGAGTTCTATGTAACGAGTATAAAACTATTTTGCTATCTTCTACCAATAACACCATGACACATGTGACAACACCAACACATGACAGAGCATTATTTGTCAGGGATAACAAAACAATACTATTCCCGTTCCAACTAAATTTTTCTCCATTAATAGAGAGTCTCACTTATGCTTTGCGCTTTGGAATATTTTAATTTCCCTAAAAAGTGGGCTTAAATTCAAACTCTATGCAGGCCCAAAACCAACGAACCCAATTCAATTTTTGTTATAGCCTAATTGCAAATATAGGCATGTTGGGCAAGGGCTAGTTTCGTTTTTCATTTTTTCACCGTCCGGCTTCAACGTTCGAGATGCGTAATGAGGGAGGAAAAGGGGGTTCTGGTTCTGAGACCAGATGAACGACGCCTCAGCCTCCGACTTCAGTGATGATACCGAGCTCCTCGCGGGCACATTCGCTTTCTATTATAAACACTGCATTTGATTAGGCAGAAAACCCCAAGAAAGTAAACTGGTAGCAGTGTTCGAAAAATCGGCCTAGGCGGGAGGAATTGCCGCAATTTAACCCTAATTGTTAGGGGGAGGTGGCATGGAGTTAGGCCGGGCCTGGGCGGGTCGGGTCCTTTAAATATATATATATATATATTCCTGAGCTCAGACCCTTAGGCATTGGTAACAAAAGCGTACGACTTTCATAGTTTGTACAAATTTCTCATCGGAATTATTGCCATATATATATTGCATGCCATAATCATTGTTAGATTTAATTTTATATGCTTCAGTTGGGTGGTTGTTGTTGATTTTAGCCCTTTTCATTTTAGGAGATTTGTAGGCATCACCGTCTTGGATTTTATGGCCCTTTAATTGCTCTTGCAAAGTAAAATGAGAACTGACAATTGGTGATATGCCTCTTTTGCATAAAATCAGCCTGTTTCGTAGCATTTAGGTCCCAATCCTAAGTCCTACTACGAGGCCTAACGGGGTCCTTGAAACTACTTTCAGAATTTCAAATGCGCTTTTGATTTCAAGTCCAAAATTTCTGGATTCCTATATGCCAATTCAATTCCGAAGTTTTCAGATTTTTGTGAAATTCAGGATTTTTAGTTTTGCAGAAGTGTTTTGGAATTTTCAGATACTTTTGAAAGTAGATACGTTGAACTTTTCCTCTCCTTCATTTGCTTTGCGTTGAGAAAAAATTAAGAATGAGAGAGCACCTTCACTTGCTTTGCCTTCAACTTTTCTTGCATTGTATAGAGGTTTATTTACTTTCTTCTTTTGATTATTAGATGAAGGCCAAGTCACACAAGAAAGCTGAAGCCAAGGCTAAACATTGACGGGCTGAAATGGTTGCAGCAGGGCAACATCATTATAATTTCTTGCCAGAAGAACGTTTATTTTATGAGTGCCAGCCTTTTTGGATTGTTCTTTTGTAGTTGCATAAGTAGTAACCTTGAAGAAGCTATGTGTAAGACTGGTCTTTTCTCCTGTTTCACCCTTTTATTTTTACTTCATTCGTTGGCATTTTTTGTGTAGTCTTGATTCTTGCAAGCAACATTTTTATGTTTTATTACTTTTTTGTACTATCATTTCTTCTCATCTAAGTCTTCTTAGCCCTTTCTGCTCCAAGGTTACGGAAAATTTGGAATTCATAATTTTGGTGGTAGAGCATTTACCTTCAGAAATTTTTTGTTCACACTACATTTTGCAACTCTAGGCACTATGCCAAATTTTACATTCCGCAACACTAGATAGGCATAAATAAAGCAAAAACCGATGCTGTTAGTATATTAGGCATCGGTTTTATAAATAATAGGACTAAAAGTACATAAAGGCATCAGCACTAATTTTTGGTTTATTCTACGGATGCCATTGATTATATTTAGCATCGATGATTGAAATATACCGATGTGTAAAATTGTTGGGTGAAAAATAAATTTAAGCGCCAATTTAGTTCCGATGCCAAAAGCCTATAGTTGACCGCTACAGTGTTTTTCCCCTAAAAAAATTTCAGTCCCTTTGTGAAAATTTTAGATTCCCCCTTCTCACAAAAAATTTCCCTCTTTCTCTCTCTCTCTCAGGTACCCACAGACGACAGTGACTGAGAGCTCCCATCTTCTCACCTTCAAACTCCCTATCTTCTCTCTCGCGATACCCCCATTCACCCTAAACCCTCTCTCACTATACCCAATCACCGATACTCTCTCATCACTCTCTCATCCAGTCACAGATAGTCACTCTACCTGCCTCCTCTTCGTTTTGAGATCTGTGCTCTTCGGTTGTCTCCTTCCTTCCTCTCGACGCTTCTTCTTCAGCTAGGGTTCGTAACTCCAATCCTTTACTGGTACGTGCTTGCTTTTGCGTTTTAATTGCTCTATCCGTTTTAGGGCTCTGAGATTGCTCACGTTCTCTGTGTTGTGAATTACTTTCTATTTTTGAAATTTTAGTGAAGTTAAAGTCATAGTTTGGCAGATCTATACACGGCATTTTTTTGATTTGGGTAATTTGTTATACATATAATTTTAAAGTTTAGGGTTTGATTATTCTTCATCTGAGTTCTATTATTTTTCATAGATGTTGCATGTTGCAATTTAAAGCTTATTTTTCAGTTTATTAAGGGTTGGAGTTTTTTCACATATTGTTTCCTGAAAATGGGTGCCTTCTTTAAAGACTGGGTAAAGGGCACCGCAATAACATTCAACAACTCAGTTGGAGGTCAGTTGAAGTCCAAATTTTGCATTCCCTTTGGAGCTCACGCAGCTACCTTTGGTGGAGTCTTTTATCTCTGCGTGTCCTGAATCTTGATAACTCCAGGTAAGACAAAACATCTTCCTCTTCAATTTATGCTTTTACTCTTTTGAGTGTATTTGTTTCTCACTATTTGAGTTATGAGTTTCATATGCTTCTATTTATGCTTTTACTATTTCAATTTGGATACCATTCTGTTTAAAACTGTTTGAATACTCTAGTTTGGTTTTTGAGTGTTAGTAAAAAAACTTTGGTTCTTTGTTGGCAGCTGTGGGAAATATTGTGATGCAATTTTTATTTAATTGATGGAAGGTCAATTTTGTAACTGTAATTTCCATTGCAATGGATGGCTTAGAGTGTAAATTTGATGCTTTTTGTTTGGAGCTTTTTGTGTCTGCATGGTTTTTTGTATCTTTCCAGCATTGTATGCTTTTTGAATGTGGCTCATTTTGAGAAGGGGGGGTCACTACTACTAGTCACAGTAGTTGCTAATCTTTTTAATTATGTTAATCGTCATATTTAATTAATTAAGTGCCCTTTCGATCTAAAGCATGACTTAATTTTCACTTACTTGACCTCAATTATTGTTGGAGTGTAATTTTCTGTGAACGTGTTACTACTAGGTTCTGTAATGTTCATTGTGATTTTGAAATAACAAGGCTTAAGTTAAATATGCATGTGGTATGTAATTCATGTAACATCATTGCAATTGAGCTGAGTTGCATGCAATTGGTTGCTGCCCTCTTTGTTATGAATTTGAACTATTGTTTCCTCTAACTTTATTGTGTATTGGTAAAAATGATGGGTTAAGCAATTATGGAAAAATCTTGGATGCTTGCCGATAGGAGAAGTAAAGAGTATGAAGAGGGAGTTGAAGAATTTCTAAGGATAGTGTTAGCAAATGCTATTGATCATGGACGCATTCGTTGTCCATGCCAGAAATGTGGGAATACAAGAAAGTTTACGATTAGAGTAATAAGGGAGCATATGTATTTTAATGGTTTTGACCAAACATACAAGGATTGGATATGGCATGCCAAGCCTATTGACATAAATGCTAGTGAAACTGTAAATCAAGAACTACAGCCGGAACGTGATTGTTTTGGTGAAACAGTGGACATGTGCGAAGGTGCACATGAACACTTCACTGAAAATCAGAGGAATTTAAGA
Organism: Prunus fruticosa; assembly: GCA_018703695.1. Lineage (NCBI taxonomy): Eukaryota > Viridiplantae > Streptophyta > Magnoliopsida > Rosales > Rosaceae > Prunus > Prunus fruticosa. Next base: position 31,557,620 of record CM031924.1, read on the forward strand.
AGTTTGTGGAGGAAGCCGAGAAGCCTCTTTATCCTGGGTGTCATAAACACACCAAGTTATCAGGATTGGTTAAGTTGTACAATCTTAAAGCAAGGCATGGCATGACCGACAATTGTTTTGTGGATATACTAATTGAAGTTGGTGATTTGCTCCCGATCGGTCAACAGCTACCCTCGTCTATGTATGAGGCAAAGAAGACGTTGAATGCATTGGGATTGAAATATGAGAAGATACATGCATGCTCTAATGATTGCATTTTGTATAGGAAGAAGTATCATGATCTGACAAGCTGCCCTAAATGTGGCCTTTCAAGATGGAAGGTGACAAAGAAGAACGTAGTGAAGAAAAGGGTCCCGACAAAGGTTTTATGGTACTTTCCTCCTATCCCCAGGTTTAAACGTATGTTTAAGTCATTGGAAACATCTAAAAGTTTAACTTGGCGTAATGAAGCTCGAATAAAGGATGGTCGATTGCGTCATCCAGCTGATTCACCATCATGGAAGATGATTGATTATAAGTGGCCAGATTTTGGGAGTGAGCCAAGAAACCTTAGGTTAGCTCTTTCTTCGGATGGAATCAATCCACATAGTTCTCTTAGTAGTAGATATAGTTGCCGGCCAGTGATTTTGGTGACATATAACCTGCCTCCAGAGTTGTGCATGAAGAGGAAGTTTATGATGTTAACGTTGTTAATTTCTGGCCCTAAACAACCTGGCAATGATATAGACATTTACTTGGAACCATTAGTTGATGATTTAGCGTTACTATGGGATGGGGTGGAGGGAGTCTATGATGCTTTCCGGCAAGAGTCATTCACTTTGAGAGCTGTCCTTTTATGGACAATCAATGATTTTCCAGCATATGGTAACTTGTCTGGGTGCACTACGAAAGGGTATTATGCATGTCCAATATGTGGTGACAAGACATATGCGGAAAGGTTGGAACATGGAAATAAAATGGCATTCACTGGTCATCGCAGATTCTTATCACGTTATCATCCTTACAGAAAATTAACTGAAGAATTTAATGGTAAGGAAGAACTTGACCCGCCACCCATGCCTCTAACAGGGGAGAAAGTATGGAAAGAAGTCGAGTCCATAAACTATGAGTGGGGGAAGAGAACTGGAAAGCGGAAAGATGTAGGCTGTACTAATTGTTACAAGAAAAGATCAATTTTCTTTAATCTTCCTTATTGGAAATCACACTATGTTCGACATTGCCTCGATGTTATGCACATTGAGAAGAATGTATGCGAGAGTATTTTTGGTACATTGTTGAACATTTCCGGGAAAACAAAAGATGGTGTGGCAGCTCGTGAGGATCTTGTTAAATTGGGTGTAAGAATTGGTTTGGCACCACAAGTTGGGGAGAAGAGAACTTTTTTGCCTCCATCAATGTGTACATTGAATAAGAAGGAGAAAATTTCAATGTGCAAAGCATTGATGGGTATTAAAGTGCCCGAAAGCTACTCTTCAAATATAAGAAACGTTGTATGCATGAAAGAGTTGAAACTACTTGGTCTTAAGTCACATGATTGCCACGTATTGATGCAACAATTGCTACCCGTGGTTATACGTGGTGTGTTGCCCAAACAAGTTAGATATGCAATAACAAGATTTTGTTTCTTCTTCAATGATTTATGTAAGAAAGTGGTGGATGTACCTAACCTTGATAGGATACAAGCGGACCTTGTGGCAACATTGTGTTTGCTTGAGCAATTTTTTCCTCCATCTTTCTTTGATATAATGGTCCATCTAACTGTGCACCTTATCAAAGAGGTTCGTTTGTGTGGACCAGTTTTTTATAGATGGATGTACCCTTTTGAAAGATACATGAAGGTATTAAAGGGTTATGTACACAATCGTGTGTATCCGGAGGGTTGTATCGCTGAACGCTTCCATGTGGAAGAATCTGTACAATTTTGCTCAGAGTACATGGCTGATTTAAGTGCATTTGGGGTACCTACATCGCGATTAGATCTAGCAAATACTAGCAATGCTTTATCAAGCGCTGTTATAGAATCAGTGTCGCATGACAAATGGGAGCAAGCACATCGAACTATCTTGGATAATACAATGGAAGTTGATCCTTACATAAAGTAACTTATCTTTGAAAACAACTCTACTATTTTTTTGTTGTTGTTGTTGTTATTAAGTCAGCTTAATAACAAAATTATTATTTGTGCATTGTAATGTTTTACAGTGAACATAAGCAACATTTGAAGGAGACTAATCCTAGGAAAGCAAAGGATGAAAAATGGATACAAGACATGCACAACCGAAGGTTTATTAGCTGGTTTCATCATAGGGTTAGTTGTGTTTATAGTACTAATTTGTGTTGAACATATTTAATTGGTACGGCAAACAAATTTATTCTGTTTTATTATCCTAGGTGGGTGGTCAATTATGCATGAATATGAATGCGGTGACAGACACCGTAAGGTGGTTGGCTCAAGGACCTCGAAAAGGAGTTATGAAATATAGCGGTTATGCCATAGATGGATACCGATACCACACCAAAGCACGAGACAACGAGCGTGCTGTCCAAAATAGTGGGGTTTGCTTGGTAGCAAGTACTATGCAAGTTTCGAGTGCAAAGGATAAAAATCCAATTGTTTCAAACATGAAGTTTTATGGGGTTATTGAAGAAATATGGGAGCTTAATTATCATCAGTTTCAGGTGCCTTTATTTAAGTGTGCATGGGTTGAGAATGAGAAAGGTATCAAATATGACGATGACACCGGGTTGACTATGGTGAACCTTAATAGGAGAGGTTATAGAAAGGATGAATTTGTTATGGCCACTCACGTGAGTCAAGTATTTTACATTGATGACCCTGAAAACGATGGCTGGTCAATTGTGCTTCCAATGCCGAATAGAGTCTATGTTCATGGTGATGAGTTAGAAGATGTTGTACTTGAACACCAATCATTTACCAATGGATTACCACCGGTTGAAGAATTTAAATATGAATTGGGTGAGGGAGATACGAAGTACATTCGAACAGATTGCGAGGGTATATGGGTCACTAATCGAAAAAAAAGAGTATAGATGTTGGTTTATGTGTGTGGAATTCCAAAAGTACTGCTGAATTTTCTTATGTAATAATTTTCTTTCTTGATATCATATTAGAATGCATTTATAATCTGAATATCTTTTACTATAAACTTGTGTCATTATAAATTTCCAATTGTAAGTTGGTGTTAAGATTTGTTTACATGAATTAATTGTTTCCATTATAATCTGTCTTAATCTGCCCTTGTTATCAGTTCATATATAATCTGTCCATATTGGTGCATATATACAATTCACTAATAATGTTTTGCTTTTGGGTGTTTAGGATTGCCTTAATCAATCTTTCTATGGGTTCACCAAAGAAGATTCGAGTGAAACCCTCAAAAGAGAAACCGGAGAACCACTCGGATATACCCCAAGTCAAATGAAGCTTCTTCATTAGGAAACGCTTTACCAGGTACGAGTGAAGCTAAAAGAAAGCGTGGTCCAACAGAAATGCATAAAATTCAAAAGAAAAAAAAGAAAGGGAAAAAGTTAGTAGTTGAGTTTAGCCCAAAAGGAGAACCAATGGGGAAGGTGGGCAAACAATATGCATCATACACAGGTGTAATGGCTCGAACCATAATCCCCATTCATATAAGCAATTGGCCAGCAGTGGATGACCATTTGAAGGAGAAAATATGGACAGAAATAACGGTAATTTTAATTTACATATATTGAATAACTCTTTCATACTTATTTTAATCATTTCTCATAAGATCAAGATTCCTTATTTATTTCATTCTTGGTGCAGTCTGTCTTTGAATTACCACCCGAAAGCAAACAGTCTACTTTGCAATCTGCTTCAACCAAATGGAGGCAATTCAAGAGTACATTAACAAGGGAGTATGTACTTCCACATAGAGACAACCCAGAAGCCTTGAAGGAGCCTCCTGAAATGTATGACTTCATTGAATTATCAGATTGGCAAACTTTTGTAATCTCTAGATTGAGTGAAAATTGGCAGGGTATGATCAGATTTGTAAATACAAATATATGCTCTCCAAAAATTATCTATGCTCTCCAAAATTGGCAGGTATGATCATATTTGTAAATATGACATAAACTTGTTGTTTATAATGTAGGAAATCCATGAACTCCAAAAGGAGAGGCGCAATAAATGTAAATACCATCATAGAACTGGCCGTAAAGGATATATTGGAGTGGTAGAAGATTTAGTAAGTATATATATGGAGAATCTGTATATAAATGGGTCAATAGGAGTAAATTGCTTTGTGCTAACTTTGGTTTATCTTGAATAGGTAGATAAGAAGATAGTGGCAAAGGATGAGGAAGTAGATTCGAGCTCTTCTATGGAAGATAGCACGTGAAGATAAGAACGGGAAGATTCTTGATGATGAGGTAGCTGATTTGGCTGGAACAATTGTAAGTATATATGTAAAGTAATTAGTCAATTGTAAAACAAAATTATATCTTTCTAATATATGTATGTGTGTGTGTGTGTATCTTTGTAAATCAGGAAAAATTGTTGAAGGAGAAAGAAGAAGGCCTTATAACCATATCTGGTTATAATGATGTCTTAGCTATGGCTTTGGGGACCCCCTGAACATGGTGGAAGGGTGAGGGGTGTGGGAGGCTATGTGAAGCCAAATGCGTTCTTCAACGTTCCTAGGAAAAAGAGGGAGTGTGCATCAAAGGATATGGTGAAAGAACGAGATGTTTTGCTGCAAGAGGCAAAAAAGATGATGGAAGAACAACAGAAAAAGCACGAAGCTGCGCAAGAACTTCTTCAAAAGCAAATAGAGATGCTGAAGGTGGCGATTTCCGGTCAACACTGTAATGTATCTAACTCACCCCGTATTCCAAATATTTCTCACATGTCCAGAAAAGCATCAACAAACATACCATCAAAATTTATGGAAGTTGCTGCTGGTAAAGAAGTTTGTGAAGATGCTTGTGATGATGTGGTGGAGCAAACTGAAGTTGAGGCCAACAAGGTAATGTTTATTTGAATTTACTTTGATATTAGGCACTTATTAATATTGCAGTATTAGATTTAGGCACTGCAAATTAAAAAACAGATTTTGAACTTGATATTAAGACTGAATATTACTTGCTGAATTTCATTTAGTTTTATAATATGCATATGCTTAATTTAGTTTAAGGTATGCTTGATTGTTATTTTTTTTGTTTACATGCATTTTATATGTGTATTAGGGTAAGGATTGCAAATTGGCTTTCGGCTCAAAGGACAATATTGTTGCAAGTGGCACAATTGTTGACATAAATGTGCCTCAACAGCTGCTTCATAATGTTCCTTTAAGAGAGGGAAATATAAGAGTCTCTGTTAATTATGCCATAAATGGAGCTTCTCCACTACCTATACCAGTGAAAGGAGTGTTGTATACTGTTGATGATGCTGTTGGGTCTCAAGTAGCTTGGCCAGAGGATCTTATAGTTTTTATAGACGATATAGTGGTAAGCAACCTTACTTTTGAACTTGTTTTATTTCATATTTTCCCTAATATATGTGACCTTTTGGTATATGTGATAGGAGAAGAAAAAGAAAACTACAAAGGAAAAATTAGCAAAGTCATTGTTTCAGTCTATCCCGGAAACGGTACCAAAGTCTTGCAAGATTTTATACGGCTTTGCACAGAAACTGATGTCCCAAGGTCAGACTCTGAGTTCATATATTGATGAGGACATATTTGGGGTAGAAAAGATTATATATGTCCTAAAAGAAGATGTTATCAGCTTCATTCAAATGAATGAAATAGGACAAGCTGTAATAACCGCTTACATTAGGTAATAGTCACTTTGTGTTTTATAATTTTACGTTTATATTTGGCCATGAGGTGGACAACTATTATGTTGGCCTTGATATGGTTGATATGGCCCTTGTTGAAAATTTGGATTGTCGGTCCACCAGAAGTTCGAATGATTTCTCCACTCCGGATTGTATGTTTGTTGGAAATATTCATTCATAGTCAACTCATTCTGAAATGAGCCAAATGCATTTGCTTCCTCCATCCCAAATTAATTGGAGTATTCTTGCATAGTAAGTTCCACAATTTCAGTTGCGGCTGCCATTGGTGATGGTGGAGGTGACTCCTTGGATGTTCCTCTAAGAAAAAGAAACAAAAACAAATCAAGATAAAATGAAACAACAATCAATAAACAAAAATAAAACTAAGTACTCTAAACATACTCAAACAAAACGGATAAGCAGCCGTGCCAGTTCCCGGCAACGGCGCCAAAAATTGTTGCATTCCTAAAAGGACACAAATTAATGTGCAAACAACCAATTAAAAATACCCGCAAGTGCACGAATATAATGAAGTATAGATTATGTAAGTACGGGGTCGATCCCACGAAGAACTTGTCGGCTTTCTATAAGTTCTAGTTTGAGTACATAAAGAACACGTAATTGACACACCACAAATGCACAAATGCAAAATGAAAACTAAAAATGAGTAAAGAAGTGTAAAAGAAATGAAACAACACAAGAAAATTAGAGAAAAACACAAACAACATTTTCTATCACCATTTTATCACCTATTTATCACATGTGAACAGGACCATGAACAGTGACAGTGCGACCGGTCGTGAACAGTGATGACCGGTCGTTTTTGAGCAGAATCGAAAATTGAGAAATTTGTGATGAGCGACCGGTCGTTAGAAACAGTGCGACCGGTCGCTATTGCACAGAATCGTTTTTCAGTTTCGAACCTCTGTCCAGTTTTTGACCTATAACTTTCCAACCATATATCCAAAATTCACGTTCTTTATACGGTTGGATTCAGCACAGAAAATGAAAGAACACTGCGTGGACCAAAAGTCCAAAACAATTATGGACACAAATAAAATTCAGTAAGAAAGACACAAAACTCACACACACATTTTTTGGGGGGGGGGGTTTGGTTTGGTTCAAGTGACCTATTTCTAATGCATGAAAGTAAATGGACTTTGAATTTAAATGAGAATGGCAGAGATGAATTATCAAGATGTGAAATTAAAATGTAACAAACACTAGGGTTTCGGAATCCACCCTAAACAATTCTACCCAAGTTCATGAATATTCAAGTGATGAACTCTAAACGCGTTGATGAAGATGTTCGCAATCAAGACCATGGGTCGTGGCTCAAGACGCATTGATTCTCTCTAATATACGTAAAGTGCATGGTTCGTGCTACAATACTTGTGCCCTCCCCATAACCGAACCTAGGTATGGTTCGTACTTCGATTCAATTACAAGGAAAACCCATTAAGTTCAAAGAGAATATGAACATCACAAGAATCCTAATAGCATGGTGTTTACATTAGGTATTCAAGAAACCAATTCACATGGATGATTCTTACTTCATCCATTTATTGCTTAGGATAACATGAAGATACACATAATCCCAACAATCTCAAGAAGCATGCTTTCAAAGATGGCCAACCAAGGAAAAACACACATCAAGGATAGATTAATTTGGTGAATTGGAATTCATCAACAATATCCAGAAATTCATACACTCAAGCATCAAAACAATAAGATAATCATGTTTAGGGCGTCAACCTAAGCCCTAGCTATGGAGTTTAGTTGCTCATACTTATTCCAAATACAAACTCAAAATAAAACTAGAAAGAAGTTACAGATTTTGTGAACATGAGAGCTCAAGGTCTTCAATGGTGGAAATCTCTTCCACTCCTTGCTTTGTTGCCCTTGTCTTCCTCCTTGAGCTCCCTAGCTCCAAGCTTCATCTCCAGCTCCAAAATCTGCTCCCAATGTGTAGAATGATAGAATTCAATGATCTCCCACGTTCAAAGGCTCCCCCAACTTCAGATTGCAATCCCTTTTGCCTTGCCCATCATTTCCAGCTCACACTTTTAATATAAAACTCATTCTTTCCTCTAAAGCCTTTGCCCATTGTCCCCATGCCATGATGAAGCTTTGTCCTTGAAAATATGCTCTTTGTCTCAGAAAATATCTCTTTCACTAAGGTAATTTCTTGTTACCAAGTGTTATGGTAACAAGAAGAATCAAGTGACACATTGGAGGTAAAAGCTGGACTACTTCGGATTTTCAGAGCTGTGGTAACATATTGGATTGGTTGGATAGGCAATACTTGTCCAATGGAGCTCAAATTTGGATATGTTGTAGTTAACATCCATTGGAACAAGTCTCATGAAGATCATGACCTCATACGAGCACCAGAGCATGTTGATCCTAGGCTAAGAAGTTGACCTACGAAAATGAACAAAAATAGAATTTATAACCAATAATGCACTTTTAGCTCATTTTCATTCTAACCAAGGTAAAATCTAAGAAAACACAAAAAGGAAGTAAAAAGCTATAAAATGTCAAGAAATAACTCAAAATAAAAGGTGAATAACATGAAAAATCATGTGTAAAAATGAACCAAAAGACATGCCAAATGGCATAACAAGCCACTCATATAAATCATCAGGGGTTTTAAAACGATTTCCACTCATCTCCTTCACGAATGCAGATTTGATGGTAGCCACTGCGACGATCTATCTTAGAAAATCATTGGGTAGCCAAATCGTCCAACATATCTTCAAGTCGCGGTATGGGGAAAAGATACTTAACTGTAATTTTATTTACGGCGCGACTATCCACACATATTCGCCAGGAGCCATCTTTTTTGGGGGTAAAGAGAACTGGAATAGCACAAGGACTTAAACTATGACGAATAAAGCCCTTAGCCAGCAACCCTTGATTTGTCGATTCAATTCTGCTCGCTCAGGTGGATTCATACAATAATGGGGAAGATTAGGAATTTGCGAACCAGGAACAAGGTCAATGGCATGTTGAATCTCTCTTGCTGGAGGTAGGGCATCTGGTAAGTCATCAGGTATGATATCAGAGAATTCAGTGAGGAGCTGCTGTATGGGTTCGGCAAGTGGCGTGAGGGTGCAAGTCAGATGCCGATTTAAGCAAGAGAGCAAAGACCACTTCAGTTTCTTGCAGTTCGTGTGCAAAGTCTATAGGTGATAGAATACTCAATCGATGCTCCGAAGCCTTCTCGTTAACTGACAGTGTTGGTTGAACATCCTTAGTTAGTTTGATGGCCGGATTGGAAGGCTTTAGCGTTATGTTCTTTCCCTCATGTTGAAAAGTATAGGTGTTCTCTCTCGCAACTTTTCACACGGTGGTCTTAAAGCCAAGGCCGACCTAGGAGTACATGTGCGACACTCATAGGTAGGCTATCACAATAAACCTGCTTGTGACATGGGCCAAATTGAAGAGGAACAAGACATCTTTCGGTAACAGGTAACCTAGTTTTATCTACCCAGCCAACATGAAAAGGATGAGGGTGTGGCTCGGCTTGAAGGTGAAGGCGATTGACAGCAGTTTTGGAGATAACATTCAGTGTACTGCCCCCATCAATAACTAGTTGGCATCTATCCGTACTGCAAGGGACATAGGTTTGAAAGATGCTTGTGCGCTTTCATAAATCAGGAGGTGGAGGTGTAGGTGCGGAATAAATACAACGTATAACACTCAGTTGGTGAAACGCCTCCTCCTCATAGAAATTATCAAGGTTTGGATCATAAACAGGTTCAAGGGGTTCCACATACTCGTCCACACAAGAGTTCTCATTGAGGGAGCCAAGGGTTAAAGTTCGGTGGGGACAACAGGAGGCGATGTGGCCCTTAGCGTGGCAATGATAGCATTCGATGTGAGCAGCCGTGCATAGGAGCAGGTGGACCAGCAACGCCATATTTAGAGCTAGGAGTACTACGATTTGGAGTAGGAGTGGAAGAGTGCCCAGGAATGCCCGGTATATCTACGTTGTGGACGCAAAAAAGTTTCAGCTTCCAATGCGTGGCAATATGCATCTTCCAAAGTATGCGGACGGAACCGCCAGACTTCATGCTTGATATCGTCACGAAGACCATGGAGAAAGCGAAACATAGTGATGTCAGGTTCTTCAGGTAACAGTCAAGCTTCCTTGTGAAAGGGTCCATAATTGTTCATACAATTGATGGAGATAAAAGGTGGGAAGATATTGTTCACGAAACTTTAATTTCATCTCATCCCCAGAGTCACAGGCGGCTGTCCAAATTGGTATAGTTGTTCCTCCATGAAATTCCAATATTGTCTAGCTGCTCCTTGTAGTGTCATCTTACCAATGCGAAGTTTATGAGCATCCGTCAAGTCGTACCAGGCAAAATAATCCTCCATGGCTTGAACCCAATCAACAAACATCATAGGATCCCCATGACCATCAAAAGTAGGAGCGGTAGGCTTGATGTGACGGAGGACATCATTGTCAAAATGGCGAGGGGGATGAGTGTACTGATCATGTCGAACGGGTGGCAGGGTAGGAGCCTGAGTAGTCACTGGATGAGGGCCTGTTGTATGTTGGGTATAATGGGGCGGTGGCAGAGACCCAAAAGAAAGGGGGGTTCCAATGGAGCCGTGGGTGTATCAAGTGAGAGCCCATTTGAGCTATGCGGCATGTCGTATGGCATGGCGGCCTTGAGTTTTTGATCCACCGGTGGATTGGGCAGAAGGCCACTTTTCGGTGGTGGCGTAGACGAACTTGTTTGTGCCTAATAAATCACGGCCATGAACTAACCGAAGGAGCCCCTTTTCTCGGCCCTAGCACTTGCTCGTGAAACTAAAACGCGGCGTTTCGCCAAGATGTTTGGCCTTCCTAAAAACAAAGGAAAAGTTGCGAAGGCATGATCATCTCGGCCTCGATTATGGGCCCAGGCCGAGGCCGAACAAAATCACGGCCAAAAGTATTAAAGTCAGATCATCAAGTGGCAGCAGGGTCCCACGCTTCATTTAATGAAATAATGCGTCCGTTTATTGCAGCAAACCCACTGGCCACGAATAAGCATTTAATGCACGAGGAAAGGTGGGAAGTGACTAAAGTCAGGATTTGGTGGTAGGAATCAGAGTGATTAGACGCGAACATTCTCACAAGAAATCTTGCAGCTTGAGAGATTAGGTCACCAGCTATCAGAACATTAAATGCGTTCCCACGACAGAGGCGCAGAACCCACGGTAAAGGTGGGGCGGGATTTATGGGGTCACACCACCATGCTTCACGATCCCAAATGCCGATTTGACCACCTACTTGCTCTCATAAGGCCCATCATGCAGATTTTTAGCCTCGATTACTCCTCCAAGAGCTCCTCCTATAAATACCAAGCTCAAACTACATTCAAGGGGTTCAAACACCAAACCAAAGCCTCCCAAGGAGCAAATTATATTTTCCTGTAATGCACTTTCAATATTTTTACTTGCTTTCCTAGGAGTAGTGTTAGATTGTAAGGAAAATCCGTTCATCAATATGTCATACGACCCATGATTTTCAAGGCACCGGAGCACCATCTCTGTTGATCTCCCATTCACCCTATATATCATACGATCGTCGCTCCCTGAGCAACGCGCGGAGCACCACCTAAAATCCACCATCAATACCACCACTAAATGACCTCGTAACTCAGGCCGTGAAACCTGACGGCCGAGAGTCAGTTCCTCTCTCGGCCACAATCGTTTGATTAGGAGTCGAACTCAAACAGGCGCACCACTTAGCCACTCCATCCACATCACCATCTCAATGCACGGAGACCGTGCTGGCACGCCCGCGCACAACCGCACCACATCCAAAAGTTGGAAGCCACGTATTAACGCACCTCCCCCTGCCCGGATCACCAGGCCGTGAGATTTGCGCACCCAGACAGAACTTGAGAGCACCGCTGAGGTAGAAGAAGGTTCAGTGTGTCCAACTCGAAATTGATTGATAAGCAAGTGAACGGAGTCTTGGAGTTTGGTGATGGCAAGGTCAGTCGTCGCACGATGTGTGTGAGCTTGTACCAACTCGTCTTTGAGGTTAGCGCTGAGTTTGGAGTGTTGGGTTTCCACGACAGCAATATCATCAGAAACTTTGTCCTGGATCGCATGAAATTGTTCCGCAAGGTTGGCCACGGTTTGGGGTGCCATGGTAGAGAGAAACACAAACGAAAGTGAGGGAAGGCTCTGATTACCAATTTATGTAGAACAGCCTGTAGGTTTTCAGAGTAAACACTAAGCAATAGAATAGAGGAGAAATAAGAGATTGAGGAGAAGAATTAGGGATCGAAGTGACGAAGGTTAAGGAAAGGAATCAGAGAGTTCAAAGTAAGGAAATTTATCATTAATCAAGTCTGCCTTAAATGATTACAAACAACTCTATTTATACAGGCAAAATCCTTTTTAGTCTAGGGAAAGGAAAAGTAAACTATTAAGAAACAGGAAAGCAAATTAACTAATAAGAGATCCTTCAACAAGGAATCTTTAACTGAACTAGGAAAACTAATAATAGGAAAGCTAATCCAAGTAGAACTAGGAAAACTAATAATAGGAAAGCTAATCCAAGTAGAATTAGGAAAACTAATAATATGCATTTTGCATCATTCCCTCTTGCAAGCAATCGAGAAATCAAAGCTTTCATTGATCGTTTTCTCGAAAAACTATGCTTTTTCCATCTGGTGTTTGGATGAACTTGCGCACATATTGGAATGCGAAAAAAGAAACGGACAAATTGTCATACCCATTTTTAAAGGCATAGATCCATCACAGGTACGGAAACAACAGGAGAGTTATGAAGATGCATTTGCTCAACTTGAAGAACGTTTCGAAGACAACATGGACAAAGTGCTCAAGTGGAGAAATGCCTTGAAGGAAGCAGCCAATATGTCTGGCTTTGATAATTCAAAAAGAACAGGGTAACTCTTGACCATTTCATTCATACAAGAATCGTTAAGGGGTAGTTACTAAATATTATTATTAATTCATATATTATTATTTAATTCATATCTGCTACTAAATATTATTCTTTGTTCTTCATGATCATATTTTTTCAGGACGGAGGCTGATTTCATTGAGAAAGTTGCCGAAGATGTTCTGACCAAACTGAATCTCGCATCGTCATGTGATTTAGAGGACCTTGATCAATTTTATTCAAGAAAAATTGAGGAAATTGAATCGTTATTATGCCTTGATTCACCAGATGTTTGCACTGTAGGCATTTGGGGCAAGAGTTGGCTGACCACCCTTGGTTATGTTTTATTTCACCGGCTGTCTTGTCAATTTGAAGCTACTTGTTTTCTTGCAAATGTTAAGGAGGTGTCAAAAAGACATGGACTGAAGCACTTGTGAAATCTACTTCTTCGTGAGATATTAAACGAAAAAGATCTAAGTATCGACACTCCATCTGTACCGTCGTTTATTCAAGAAAGGCTCAGCCGTACAAAGGTCCTTATTGTTCTTGATGAAGTGAATGATTCAAGCTAGACAGAATATCTAGCATGTGGTGGTCATCTTAAGTTTGGCCCTGGAAGTAGAATCATTATAACAACTTGAGATAGGAGTCCAATTAAGAAAACTGTTCATCATGATAAAATTTACAAGTTTGGTCATAAGGACGGATTGATTTCATGGGCACCGAAGATTGGTGTTTCCGTTAGAGATATGACTGCAGACTTAACCGCACTGTACGTACCCCAGTGGGCGAGTGACCAACTAGCCCAACCCAGCCACTCTGCTGGCCAATTGTAATCTTCCTCACTTTGTTCACAATTTGACATGCATCTCTCATTTACAAATTAATTATATCTCTTCACACCACCTCCATCCTGCAGCCTTAACCACGCTATAAGCATATAGTATTAAAAACTAAGATCAATTAACCACTTGCAGGCATATAATATCACCACTACCATCAATTATCACAAAGCAGGAAGTTGCTTCGCAAATATGATGTTAAGCAAGTGGCTTAGTATTATATGAGTGCATAGAAATACTAAAATCACAATTATTTAATAGAGTGATTAAATGATTTTATATTCAAGTGAATTTTTGTAGGGACGATCTATGAACTAATATCTAAAAGATAAACGGTTCAGATAATTAAAATGCAATGTAGAGTAGGTTCTATAAGAGTGTCATTCAATTGAAGCTCTTAGTATAATTTTCTATATATATAAAGGTAGAATGCCTTAAAAGTGAAACTTCAAAATCCCCAAAATAACCTTGGTTAATGAAAATATTAAAACAGAAAATATTTTATTACATAATGTTAAATTAGTACATTCACAACATATTTAAATGAAATTTAATAAATAATAAAATAAACAAAAACCCTTATCTGCACTTGCCCATAAAACTATAGGAGATAACCACCTCCAAGACTGTAAAGCATTTTAGATTATATATATTTTTTAAAGTTATAAAACTCACGCATGTGCCAAGGGGCTATAATTAACAAGAGAACCATCGGTAACCACTACACCAGAACACATATATTATGGCGCACAAAGCACGTCGTGAATTATCATTCATGATGCGAAATGTGCAAACAGTAAAAGCTCTCGTCGTAAATAGTGTTCCTCAATCACGGCATGAATGAACGTCGTTATAAAAACTTAGACGACGTTACCTATGAGTCGTAATTTAGTTGAAACAATTACGACATGCTTTGCACGCCGTAAAAGAATAATTCCGGCGTGTTCCGTGTGCCTTCTTAAATGACTAATTATGGCATAGAATGCATGCCGTAAAAAAATAATTAATTCTCATTTAAGATTTTCAATGCATGCTATGTTTAACATTATTTAAAAAAAAAAAAATTATTAAATCCCTGCCTGCTCCTGTTTCATATTTACAAAATATTTATATAAAGCATACAAGAATCGTTAAGGGTTAGTTTATTAAATTCGAGGCTAGTGTTTGCACTGTAGGAATTTGGGGTTGTATGATTTTCTCTAATCCCAGCACCCATTAAAAACACTAGCCTCAAATTTAATTCCAAGGTGTGAGAGAAAAACAATGTAGCAATTTTGTGTTTGGATCTGTGATTGGGGAGGGGGTGGGTCTGTGGGTTCGTTTGGGGGTTAGAGCTTGTGGGTGCGGGAATTGGGGGAGAAGACATCGCCGCGGGGCGGGGGAGGGCCGAGAGACACGGAAGTGGGTTTGGGAAATCTAGGTTTCTATTTTTTGGGTTACTTTTATAAAAAAAAAATTTATTTTATTTTGGGGGTTTTGGTTAATTTTTTGGTTACTTTTGTTTTGGACCAAAATATCTCTCAACAACTAAAGATAGTTACTATATTTTGACAGAAATTAGAATTTATCCTTGAATTGCTTAAATTAAAAACATCCTTTTGCCCTTTGTTGTTGTTGTTGTTGTTGTTGGGCTTTTTCCAAAATTATGCATTTGCCCTGCCACGTAGGCACACTTAATGATTCTTTGAACAGAGTTTGAAAAAAAAAGGTAACGCTAGACGCGGAGCGAGGCATTGGATGATTAAGGGGTAATTTGAGAGCGAGCACAGAGTTCAAGGGGTAAAATATGAATTAAGCCTGAAATAAAACCCTTACACGCGGGCTAACTTGAATTCGAACCGTTGACCCTAAGAAAATTATGCATACCACATGGTTTCCAGCAAAGACAGCACATCTTTTTCAAAGTTTTGCTAAATAATAGTATAAATATGGGAGCTGATTTTCTCACTCTTTTTTTGTCCACTTAAACTCCCTTTGTTGAGAAATTGTCTCATTCTTCTTTTGTCTACTTACACTCATTTGTTGAAAATTGCATGTAAGTGGAAAAATCAGCAATCATAAATATTAATTTAAAATGACTAAAGAATTGCACAGAATACAGTTGACTTTTTTCTTTAGTTGACTTTCATTGCACAAAAGCCTCGAACTTCTGACTTTTTTTTTTGGGTTGATGGGTTTTGTCCAATGAGAGTTGTATATTGACCAAAAAACAATGGCGTGCATCCATGTCCCCGATTTTATGCCCTTGTTTTTTTTCCTATAGCAGAGAATGGTTGGGTAATTTCCTGCAACTGCAACTGCAACAATCTATTGCTTCCTAATAAGAAAGAAAGGCAACCTCTCTGCAACGGCTTTCTGGCGCTCTTTCTCTCTTGCTTAGGACAATCCTGAGGTGCAACGTCTTCTTAATTTATACTTCTTTCTTGATCCGGAGCCTGGAGGTAATCTCCTGACTTACCCTTCGAGACTGCCTCTACCTATTATATTTTGTACTAATATCTTAGCTATATCAGATCTATATCTAAGATATTCGTACAACAGAGTCTGTTGTACAAAGATCTTCAATTTTGTGGACATTTTTTTTCCTTATTTGGTTAAATTTAATGTTAATGTCGTTGTTATTGTTGGAATTTGGATTAAGCACACAAACAATAATAAAGGAGAAGAAAATGGAGCAAAAACAGAGGAATCACTTGTGTACTCCCTGAGACTTTCATTCTCACCTTTACTCGTTTCTGCACTTAAGACTTTTATAGAGACTCTTGTTCTCTTACACAAAACACTACCACAAGTCTCTCTCACCAACTCCACTAATATATCCTAAACATAAAATTTTACAATTAAGTATTAACTTCAACAGTTATATATATGAGTTTCTGTCAAAAAGAGCTCAGACTAATCCTTGTCTGTGAAAAAGGGCTCGAGCCTTTCATGGCAGAAACTGTTTTTGTTGTATTATGTTTGTAAGGACTTTAAGGACTTTGCGTCTTATATTTGTATGGCTGGGTAGGTTTATTGGCTAGTTGATATTTTCAGCCACTCCTTTTATTCATTACAATTTAATAAGTTCACACTACACGAAAACATTCATCCGTCAATGAAGTGTCAAATGGTTTGATGAAGCCAACAACTTATTTTCTAGAATAGGTTTTAGGTGGACCTGTGGGGCTGTCACTTTGAAAATTGATTAATATCTCAATTATTTTGTATGTATTTGTCATCTGTATGAGTTTTTTACTTAGACTAGATATCTTAAAATGGACAGTAAGAGGTGAAGTATTTGGCATTTCTATGTATCAGCAGAAATGCTGTGAAAATTATCTTACGACACAAATACTTGTATGTTCTCGACACAAACACTGGTATGGTCCATGTTAGGTGTTTTTTCAATTGATTTCATCTTGCAGCATGTCGAGAACACCTAAGGGCATTCACAATGGGCTCTCTAAACCACTTTCTTAGACAAATTTTAGGGAGGACTTGGAAAAATACAACTCCAATCATGCTCCCTATCCACCTCCTAAAATAAAGAGACCTCTAGAAGCTCTCTTAAATATGAGGAGAGAGAAATGACTCTTAGTGGCTCCCTATAATTTAATGCTGTTTTTTTTAATATATATACATATATATATATATATATTTATAGAGATGGACCAATCATATTGAATTAAAAAACAACTATAGTATTTATGACTCTCTAAACTAAGGAGTATGATTGGAGTTCAAATTTTATAGAAAGCTCCTAAAATAACTTTTGTGTGTTTTTAGCTAAATTTTAACTAAAAAATAAGGACTATGATTGTAGATGCTCTAACATGTACCATTTCTTGATATTTATTTTTTGAACATGGACCACTTCAATTTCTTTGTGCTTTTGTTTTCAACGTCAAAGTCTTGGGCTTCTTTCCCTTTAAAACACGGCAATCCTTGGTCTTCATTACACTCTTCATAATTCTGACTTCTTCATTATAGTTGCCACATACATTAATTTACCATTATTCCTTGCATTGCAGATTTTCACGTTCTTGTTGTTGGTTGCATTGCGATGTCTCTAAGCAGGCTATCAACTTTCCGTCTTCAATCCTTGATAAACTGCTCTGTTGTTCTCTTCATGTTCTTCAATTTTTTCCAACCCTTTGTTCATCCACTTTCCTTCAGCATCAAAGACTTTGGTCGAGATGCAAACAAGATACTTTATGAAGGTGATGCCGCGCCTTCTTCAGGAGTGATTGAACTTAGCACGATCACAGCCACAGATTTACAGGATATATATTGCCGCACTGGCCGGGCTACGTATGCAGAACCTTTGCACTTATGGGACTCTGCTAAACTGGCAGACTTCACTACTAATTTCTCTTTCATTATCGACACTGTTCATAATGATACCAACATTGGTGATGGACTTGTGTTTTTTCTTGCCCCTGTTCACTATCCAATTCCACCAAACTCTGCTGGTGGTGATCTAGGATTATTAAACACCACCACTCGTTTTGGCAAAGCATCCCAAAACCAAATTGTAATGGTTGAGTTTGACACTTCGCCAAACTCGTGGGATCCACTCCTGCCACACGTTGGGATCAATATCAATACCATATCCTCAGTTGTTAATGCCCGTTGGGATGCTCTCGGCAACTGTGGGAAGAAGGCTCACGTACAGATAACTTACAGTGCTACCACCAAGAACCTCACTGTGTTTTGGACATATGAGGAATATACTGATGTAGCCATTACTTCGCTTTCTTACAATATTGACCTGAGAAAGGTTCTCCCAGAGTGGGTTACAATTGGATTTTCAACTGCCAATGGCTGTGCCCGAGAGCGGAATGCTATATATACATGGGATTTCAGATCAAACTCAAAGGAGTTAAGTACGAAAAAGGAGAGGAGGTTATTCTCGATTGTGGCCGTTGCAGTTTCTGTCTTCATTTTGATTCTTGGTGTAGCCATATGCTGGTTGGTGGTAAAGAGGCAGATAAACAGGATTGATGAACATGGAAATTACTCCAATTTAGTAGCCTCCACAGATCTTGTGTGGCAAGCCTTGCCAAGACGATTTTCTTACAAAGAATTAGTTGCAGCCACCAATGACTTTGCAAACGACAGAAGGCTAGGCCAAGGAGGGTCAGGGAAAGTTTATAAAGGAATCATACAAGATCTAGGCTGCACAGTTGCTGTGAAGAGAATCGTCCCAGAATCCGAGCACTATGAGAGAGTCTTCATCAACGAAGTGAAAATAATAAGCCGTTTAATACACAGGAACCTGGTGCAATTCATTGGATGGTGTCATGAGCAAGGCGAGTGCTTACTTGTTTATGCATACATGCCTAACAGCAGCCTTGACACGCATCTATTCGGCTCTAGAACAACCTTGCAATGGGATTTGAGGTACAAGATAGCTTTAGACTTGGCCACAGCCGTTCATTACCTACATGAAGATGCAGAGACGTGTGTCCTGCATAGGGATATCAAATCTGCTAACGTATTGTTGGACTACGATTTCAAGACTAAGCTTGGTGATTTTGGGATTGCTAAGCTCGTGGATCCGCGGTTCAGGACTCAGACAACAGGAGTGGTAGGGACTTTTGGTTACATAGCCCCGGAATATGTAAATGGAGGTAGGGCTAGTAAAGAGTCAGACATGTATAGTTTTGGAGTTGTGGCCTTGGAACTTGCATGTGGAAGGAGGACTTATCAGTATGAAGAATATCACGTGCCGCTTTTCAGGTGGGTTTGGCAGTTGTACCTTGCCGGAAATCTGCTCTCTGCAGCTGATGAGAGATTGGATATGAATTTTGTTCCAAATGAAATGGAATGCTTGTTAATTGTGGGATTATGGTGTACTCATCCCGACAACAAGGAAAGACCAAAAGCAGGGCAAGTGATGAGGGTTCTTCAGCTTGAAGCACCATTGCCTCAACTTCCAAAAGATTTGCGTGATCATCCGCCACCTCAACCTCAACAAGAAGCTGGTTCCTCTCAGCAATCATTAACTTCTAGTTTCGAAACTGTGGGTCGTTAAAGTAGTACACCAAACAACTTCGAGGGCAAATAGATGAAGTTAAATGTAGGGATGTTCATATCAATATTAATTCTTCTTATTTAGGAAGGGGGGAAATATGTGTGTGGCTGAGGGTGTTATCTGGATTTGGTGGACATCAGTTTACACCACTTGTAACATTTTCTATTCTAAAATTTTGTGTATCTTTCTTAACTGATTGCTTGACCCGCTAGATGATATGCATGATCACTGCATTCCCCGACAGACAAAAACTGATTAGTTCAAACAATTTGTCATGATGAAGCAAATCACTCCAGCTTGCAGCTAAAAGTCAATGTAGAAATTTGGCTTAGGGTTTTGAACTTTGAACAGCATTTCCCTTATTCAAAATTGGTCATACCATGAATTCAGTTTCCTAAAACAAAATTGAAAAAATAAATAAAAGAATGTTAAGAGGATGTGAAGGAATGCCAATGACATTAACAGCAGGACTTCTATGTAACGAGGATAAAACTATTTTGCTATCTTCTACCAATAACACCATGACACATGTGACAACACTAACACATGACAGAGCATTATTTGTCAGGGATAACAAAACAGTACTATTCCCGTTGCAACTAGTTTTTCTCCATTAACAGAGAGTCTCACTTATGCTTTGTGCTTTGGAATATTTTAATTTCCCTAAAAAGTGGGCTTAAATTCAAACTCTATGCAGGCCCAAAACCAACGAACCCAATTCAATTTTTGTTATAGCCTAATTGCAAATATAGGCCAGTTGGGCGAGGGCTAGTTTCGTTTTTCATTTTTTCACCGTCCGGCTTCAACGTTCGAGAAGCGTAACGAGAGAGGAAGAGAGGGTTCTGGTTCTGAGACCAGATGAACGACGCCTCAGCCTCCGACTTTAGTGATGATACCGAGCTCTTAGCGGCACGTTCGATTTCTGTTATAAATGCCGCATTTGATTAGGCAAAAAACCCCAAGAAAGTAAATTGGTAGCAGTGTTTGAAAAATCGGCCTAGGCTGGAGGAATTGCCGCAATTTAACCCTAATTGTTAGGGGGAGGCGGCAGGGAGTTAGGCTACACCTGGGCGGGTCGGGTCCTTTATATATATATATATATATATTCCTGAGCTCAGACCCTTAGGCATTGGTAACAAAAGCGTACGACTTTCATAGTTTGTACAAATTTCTCATCGGAATTATTGCCATATATATATTGCCATGCTCTTTCCTATCCAAACCTACCGCCACTAACTTTTTTGACAAATTTTTTCACTCTTTCTTTCCATCCACGCTGTGTGTTATTATTGATTGTAATTTCCAAATGAAAGCGCACTTATCATCTCTCTCTCTCTCTCTCTCTCACACACACACACCAAACCAAACCAAACCAAACCAAGTGAGAGAAGAGAAATATCATCACAAAGAGACAAGCCGATTGTACGTGATCGTATAGTGAGGTAACCGACGAGATTGAGAAAATGACACCGTGTTTTGTCTAAAAGTAGAAGGTCCATGTGCTTAATTTGACTTTACACCTCGAGCCACTATTCTTTTAGATCATGAGATGATGACGGCCTCTTTTCTTATTCACTACTCATTTTCTTCACATTATCAATCAAAACACCCCCAAATTCCAAAAACATCTTCCTCAATACAATGCTTCTATTACATGATGTAAATCTCTGATCGCTTTTTAACCGTTAATTAAATATGCATTAAATGACACAAACACTGGTATGGTCCATGTTATGTGTTTTTATAGAAAGCTCCTAAAATAACTTTTGTGTGTTTTTAGCTAAATTTTAACTAAAAAATAAGGACTATAATTATAGATGCTCTAACATGGACGATTTCTTAATATTTATTTTTTGAAAATGGACCATTTCAATTTCTTTGTGCTTTTGTTTTCAACGTCAAAGTCTTGGCTTCTTTCCCTTTAAAACATGGCAATCCTTGGTCTTCATTACCCTCTTCATAATTCTGACTTCTTCATTATAGTTGCCACATACATTACCATTATTCCTTGCATTGCAGATTTTCACGTTCTTGTTGTTGGTTGCATTGCGATGTCTCTAAGCAGGCTATCAACTTTCCGTCTTCAATCCTTGATAAACTGCTCTGTTGTTCTCTTCATGTTCTTCAATTTTTTCCAACCCTTTGTTCATCCACTTTCCTTCAGCATCAATGGCTTTGGTCGAGATGCAAACAACATACTTTATGAAGATGCCGCGCCTTCTACAGGAGTGATTGAACTCAGCACGATCACACCCACAGATGTACAGGATATAAGTTGCCGCACTGGCCGGGCTACGTATGCAGAACCTTTGCACTTATGGGACTCTGCTAAACTGGTAGACTTCACTACTAATTTCTCTTTCATTATCGAACCTGTTCGTAAAGAGACCATCATTGTTGATGGACTTGTGTTTTTCCTTGCCCCTGTTCACTATCCAATTCCACCAAACTCTGCTGGTGGTGATCTAGGATTATTAAACAGGCTTAACCAAGCATTCCTAAACCAAATTGTAATGGTTGAGTTTGACACTTTGTCAAACTCATGGGATCCACCCACTCCACACGTAGGGATGATCATTTCAGTATTAATTCTTCTTATTTAGGAAAGGGGGAAATATGTGTGTGGCTGAGGGTGTTGTCTGGATTTGGTGGACATCAATTTACACCACTTTTAACATTTTCTATTCTAAAATTTTGTGTATCTTTCTTAACTGATTGCTTGACCCGCTAGATGATATGCATGATCACTGCATTCCCCGACAGACAAAAACTGATTAGTTCAAACAATTTGTCATGATGAAGCAAATCACTCCAGCTTGCAGCTAAAAGTCAATGTAGAAATTTGGCTTAGGGTTTTGAACTTTGAACAGCATTTCCCTTATTCAAAATTGGTCATACCATGAATTCAGTTTCTTAAAACAAAAATGAAAAAATAAATAAAAGAATGTTAAGAGGATGTGAGGGAATGCCAATGACATTAACAGGAGAAGGAGTTCTATGTAACGAGGATAAAACTATTTTGCTATCTTCTACCAATAACACCATGACACATGTGACAACACTAACACATGACAGAGCATTATTTGTCAGGGATAACAAAACAGTACTATTCCCGTTCCAACTAAGTTTTTCTCCATTAACAGAGAGTCTCACTTATGCTTTGTGCTTTGGAATATTTTAATTTCCCTAAAAAGTGGGCTTAAATTCAAACTCTATGCAGGCCCAAAACCAACGAACCCAATTCAATTTTTGTTATAGCCTAATTGCAAATATAGGCATGTTGGGCAAGGGCTAGTTTCGTTTTTCATTTTTTCACCGTTCGGCTTCAACGTTCGAGAAGCGTAATGAGAGAGGAAAAGGGGGTTCTAGTTCTAGACCAAATGAACGACGCCTAAGCCTCCGACTTCAGTGATGATACCGAGCTCCTCGCGGGCACGTTCGCTTTCTGTCATAAACGCCACATTTGATTAGGCAGAAAACCCCAAGAAAGTAAACTGGTAGCAGTGTTCGAAAAATCGGCCTAGGCGGGAGGAATTGCCGCAATTTAACCCTAATTGTTAGGGGGAGGCGGCATGGAGTTAGGCCGCGCCTGGGCGGGTCGGGTCCTTTAAATATATATATATATATTCCTGAACTCAGACCCTTAGGCATTGGTAACAAAAGCGTACGACTTTCACAGTTTGTACAAATTTCTCATCGGAATTATTGCCATATATATATTGCATGCCATAATCATTGTTATATTTAATTTTATATGCTTCAGTTGGGTGGTTGTTGTTGATTTTAGGCCTTTTCATTTTAGGAGATTTCTAGGCATCACCGTCTTGGATTTTATGGCCCTTTAATTGCTCTTGCAAAGTAAAATGAGAACTGGCAATTGGTGATATGCCTCTTTTGCATAAAATCAGCCTGTTTCGTAGCATTTAGGTCCCAATCCTAAGTCCTACTACGAGGCCTAACGGGGTCCTTGAAACTACTTTCAGAATTTCAAATGCGCTTTTGATGTAACATCCCGGTCCTAAAAAGAAGTAAAATAATTAAATTAAGAGGAAATGAATTGGAGTAAATAATAAAATAAAATGATTTGAATTAATTAAGGTTTTTGAAAATTTAAAATATTATTTAGTAAAGAAAGGGGCAAAACGGTCATTTTAAGTTCGGGAAGGAATTTAAGACTTCCGGTTGTACTGTTGCGTAGAGCACGTCAAGATGAGTCCGTAGACATAGAGTGGGCTGAATTCGGAGTTGTAACGAAAAAGTTACGATCTAAAAACTCTCAGTGGCACAACCGTAATTAATTCGAAGTTCAATTTTAATAAAAACTCAGAATTTTTCTCTCTCTCTCTCTCTCTCCCTCCCGTGCGATCCCCCCCTCCCCTTCAGAATTTTCCAGCTGCCACTCACCCTTGCAGCCACCACCTCCGGCAGCCACTGGCCATGGGACCGCACCGGATTGCACCCCCGCCACTCCCTCTTCCTTTCCCGGCCAACCCTCGCCCTTGGAGACGCCGGAAACTTGCCGGAAAACAGCCAAAACGGGCTGGTTTTTGACAGAACTTCCAGCTGCTCGTTCTCCCTCATTTCTTCACCAAATCGGACGAATGAGGTATGAAATTTCGACTATTTTTCATGCTCTAGCTGATGGTTGGGTAGGATCGCTTCAATTTTTAGCGTAGGCAAGTCGTTTTCGAGTTGAAAAATCTGCCGGTTTCGACCTCCATTTTCGGCCACTTCCGTCGAGAATTTGGGGTATGCCCAAGAACAAAAGTGACTCCAAATTAGGGGTATTACCTAGGGTAGGATTTTGGAGCCAAGATTTTAAGATTTTTCAAACGAAGCGTTATCGCTTTGGACACCCACTCGCTGCCAGCGCGTGGGGCCGTGCGTGGGCACTGTAGCAGGAGGTAATTCAGTCCTAAAATGATCTATTGGTTGCCATGAGCGCGTAACAATTTACGGAACTCAATTCGGATAACATTTGAAACCCGAACGGATTTTACATATTGTGTAATTTTCGGGTTCGATATGTTAGAACCGTTGGATCGTGGTGATTTTAAATTATGTTGATCTAGGTATTCCTAGGATCGTGTAGGATTTCACGGATAATCGAAAAGAGCCCGGAAGTTCCGGATTCAATAACTTAAAGTTTGTGTTTTTCAATAACCGTTCGATGTGCGATCGCGAGCTATCTGACCGTCCGAATCTGAACCAAACTTGTAGGACATATATCCTAGACCTTGTGGAACCTATAGGAACTTCGGTTTGTAAAATAGAGGTCGTGGGGCCCCGCAGGCCCGGTTGACCAAATTTGGAAAGTTTGACCCTCGGTTGACTGTGAGTCTTCCGAGGTAGTTCCACTCTTCGAGGAGTACTAAAACGACCCTTTTGGACGAGTTTTGACTGTCATTTAATTTATATTGATTATGTGGATCTATGAGATTATTTTTATGGTTTTGTGATGGAAATCTTGTGATCCTGAATTTAATGGTTTATTTAATTTCTTTTATATTTAAATGTTTGAATTCTTTATTTTGTAAAGTTTTTGTGATATAAGTGGGTTTGACATATTGGAGTATCCTGAGTCATATATATAACTTTTGAGGAAATCCTATCTATGTTGATTTTGTGTGGGGTACTTGGGTTGTTGATGTGAGGTGCTAGGAAGACAGGGGTTAGAATGTTAATTTGAGTGTTATTAGCACTACCTTAGGTACCTCCCCGGTTGTGGGTTTTATGTTTCGGATTATTTATTTTGCCCAGGCCCGTAGAAGTTTGTCCAAGCCTTTCGGATTATTTATTTTGCCCAGGCCCATCGGAGTTTGTCCAGGCCCTTCGGAGATTGATTGATTTTGCCCAGGCCCGTCGGAGTTTGTCCAAGCCTTTCGGATTATTTATTTTGCCCAGGCCCATCGGAGTTTGTCCAGGCCCTTCGGAGATTGATTGATTTTGCCCAGGCCCGTCGGAGTTTGTCCAAGCCTTTCGGATTATTTATTTTGCCCAGGCCCATCGGAGTTTGTCCAGGCCCTTCGGAGATTGATTTATTTTGCCCAGGCCGTCGGAGTTTGTCCAAGCCTTTCGGATGATTTATTTTGCCCAGGCTTGTCGGAGTTTGTCCAAGCCCTTCGGATGATTTATTTTGCCCAGGCCCGTCGAAGTTAGTCCAAGCTTGTGATGTCTTCTTAATACGATACCTTGGAAGGAAAATGATGATGTATCAATGTGTTTTTATCGGATTTGGAATTGTGATGGATCTGAAATGTATAGTTGGTTATGTTGTAAATAATTGTCTATTATCGGAGTTGTGACCGTTGAGATGAGAACTACGTGTGGCTTGATCCCTTGTCCAAGGGTACGTAGGCAACCTGGAGTCTCACCAGGTGCAGCCACGAAATATTATTGTGTTTAAAAAGGTTTGTTCGAATTCTGCGCATGTGATTGTTGGATTTGAATCCAGTTTAATGATTTCTGTGGTGTTTGTAAAGTTGTTTGAAGACTTTAAGTACATGGTTTATGTAGTAATTGACTCGAGAATATTGTTGGTTCTTTTTAGGAATATCTGAAGGCCGGAGGCCGATTATATGAATTGCATGAAATTATATTGTGCGTGCTGCCTGTTGGGATATTAAAATGTGAATTTTGTGCAGGTTGAAATTTGGGAAATGTTCAATTTCCAGGGAGACTCTCTGCCTAAATTTCGGTAGGAAGTCTCGTGCCCTTAATCCTTTTTGGGAAAGGAGGTTATAGTTTCAGTGAGTGGGCCCGACATCGGGTGATGTCGGGAATTTCACAGGATTCGTCTCGAGTTCCAAGGAATTTGGGGCGGGTCCTGTCATTTGATTTCAAGTCCAAAATTTCTGGATTCCTATATGCCAATTCAATTCCGAAGTTTCAGATTTTTGTGAAATTCAGGATCTTTAGTTTTGCAGAAGTGTTTTGGAATTTTCAGATACTTTTGAAAGTAGATACGTTGAACTTTTCCTCTCCTTCATTTTCTTTGCGTTGAGAAAAAATTAAGAATGAGAGAGCACCTTCACTTGCTTTGCCTTCAACTTTTCTTGCATTGTATAGACGTTTATTTACTTTCTTCTTTTGATTATTAGATGAAGGCCAAGTCACATAAGAAAGCTGAAGCCAAGGCTAAACATTGACGGGCTGAAATGGTTGCAGCAGGGAAACATCATTATAATTTCTTGCCAGAAGAACGTTTATTTTATGAGTGCCAGCCTTTTCGGATTGTTCTTTTGTAGTTGCATAAGTAGTAACCTTGAAGAAGCTATGTGTAAGACTGGTCTTTTCTCCTGTTTCACCCTTTTATTTTTACTTCATTCGTTGGCATTTTTTGTGTAGTCTTGATTCTTGCAAGCAACATTTTTATGTTTTATTACTTTTTTGTAATATCATTTCTTCTCATCTAAGTCTTCTTAGCCCTTTCTGCTCCAAGGTTACGGAAAATTTGGAATTCATAATTTTGGTGGTAGAGCATTTACCTTCAGAAATTTTTTGTTCACACTACATTATGCAACTCTAGGACAGCAAAAAGGACACGTTATAAGCAGTCGAGATTGCATGTACAATTTTGTTAGCCAATATTATTATTGTTCTTATTCTTATTTTGAAAAGTAATCGTTAGCCATTATTATTAGTGTTGAATAAAAATAAAAATGAAGAAAAAACTTAATCAGGATCATAAGATCCGCGAGTCACATAGGAAAAAGATTTTAGGGCCAATATCATATTTTGTTTGTCGCACTGGATCCAATATTAATAAGGTGGATCTTAGAAGATTCTAGGCCCAATATCATTTTTGTAACCCATGAAAAGGGCCAGTTTGTTGAGTTTCACTTTTGGGATAGAAACATAATTACTTGAAGCAATGGAGAAGGTAATTGATATTTTAAATATGTGTTTTAATTGTTTTTGAACCAATGGGGTACTCCAAAAAGTGTTCTATGATCCGGACTTCTAAATTTTTTTAATCAAACATTGTCATAATGGCGAAACCAGGAATTTATATAGGGCCGGGCT
This sequence comes from Prunus fruticosa, assembly GCA_018703695.1. Lineage (NCBI taxonomy): Eukaryota > Viridiplantae > Streptophyta > Magnoliopsida > Rosales > Rosaceae > Prunus > Prunus fruticosa. The sequence continues at coordinate 31,585,252 of CM031924.1, forward strand.
AAATTTTATTTCCTTGGCTTCTTCTATAAAATAATATATCATGCTTCAAATTGTCAAGAATTATTTTTTTGTGGGTAGAGGGGCTAAGCCGAAAACAGCATAACTAAACAAGAACGAGGCCTATAGTCTAGTTAAATTTAGAAACCAAACAAGTTCATTCTCTTTTCCAAACACTAACACAAATAAGTACAACCAAACCGAAAAAAAAACACACACACACAAATCAGTAGAAAGAACACAGAGAGGAACTCGAGAAGAAAAGACCAGGAAGGGAGAGAGAGAGAGAGAGAGAGAGAGCTAGAAAAAGAACACAGAGAAGGGTCAAGAAGTGATTGACTAAAAAAATAGAGAAGTGACAAGTTTATAAACTTGGTATGCATATAATAAAGATACGGGTCTAAAATTAAACTTTGTGTGTATTTAACTGGTTCATATGATGTTGTTTTTTCAGGCATTCATTCAAAACTTGGCACGGTTTCTCACTTCCTTTTACAAGGCAAGTTTGTTCTCTTTGATATGAATATGTGATCGTAATAAAAAATAAAATAATTCTCTTTTGTCCACTTACACTCCTTTTGTTGAAAATTGTATGTTCTCACTCCTCTTTTATTCACTTACACTCTATTTTATGGGCTATCTAGATTATAAAATTTGCAAAAAGGGTGGGCTAATATTCGTGGGAGTAGGATATACCTTATAAATTTGCACCAAAACCAATGTTTTATCAAATCTTGCACGGGGCTGAAGTCTAGTCTAGTCTCTATGTAGTTTTGTTCTTAGTTATCAGAATGAAGTTTTAGCCCTTTTAAAAGCATTCCTGAACATACCATTAATCGACTAAGTCATGAACTTCGTAGGTAGGTATAGCACGTAAGAAACCTATTCGAAAACGGGCAACAGATTTTATCTGCATTGCATGCGTGTCATTTTCATTGGTCTTGTACCACATACATAATATTCTTATTGACTTTCTTTTTTTGCTATTGCAAAAGTATCTTTTAATTTCTTACTGTTATATTCAGTGTTCTTTTGACTAATTGTTCAACTCGGACCTTTGTCTTCTTAAATTGTCATTTTGTAATGATCCTTGACCTTTTCTGTTTTCTGGTTACTTATTATTTATTTGGTTTTTCTGTGGAAATTCATTTTGGATTCTTTTTCTTCTCCAGCTGCTCCATTTCAACTCGTTTTCCTGTAGTCCTCCGATAGGAAGTTTCTTTGTATTAGGGAACGTACCTTTTGTCCTTTTTCTTTTTTTGGTTTTCTAAACATGCAGAATAACTTTTTCAAGTATCATTATATTATTGATTAGGTATAACAAAACGGAAATATCCCCGTTAAAATAAAGTTTTTCTAGTGTGAGAAGCCGGGCCCCATGTATCTCTGCAACTAGCCATCAAGAGTTGACATAATTGACTCATTTGTGTCTTGACTAGTTCCAGTGCTAGCATTGAAATTTCTTAGCAGGAAGGGCTTGCGTAGTTTCCTTTTCACGTGTTTACCTCGGCTGAACTGAATGTTATATATTAGCTAGCTAGTTATTCAGAGGTGCATCGAGGCTTCATCCTTTTGAATACTTGCAGGGTTTTGCAGGTTTTTTATATGGCTTCATCCTCTACTTCTCCTATCCTTTTGCTAATCCCCCTCCACAAAAGTACGATGTGTTTATAAGTTTCAGAGGTGCAGATACCCGGGACACTTTTACCAGCCATCTCAAAGCTGCTTTAGGTCGCAAGAAAATTGAGACCTACATGGATGACAAACTTGGGATGGGGGACAAAATTGGACCTGCCCTCTTCCAAGCGATCGAGAAATCAAAGGTTTCGTTAATTGTTTTCTCGAAAAACTATGCTTTTTCCACGTGGTGCTTGGATGAACTTGCACACATATCAGAATGCAAAAAAAGGTACGGACAAATTGTCATACCCATTTTTTACGGCATAGATCCTTCACAAGTACGGAAACAATAGGAGAGTTATGCAGATGCATTTGCTCAACTTGAAGAACGTTTCGAGGACAACATGGACAAAGTGCTCATGTGGAGAAATGCCTTGAAGGAAGCAGCCAATATGTCTGGCTTTGATAATTCAAAATGAACAGGGTAAGTCTTTGTGACCATTTCATTCATATAAATCGTTAAGGGCTTGTTACTAAATATTATTATTAATTAATATTCTTTGATATTAGCGATATCTCATGACCAAATGTCTTAATCCATATCTGCTACTAAATATTATTCTTTGTTCTTCATTTTCAGGACGGAGGCTGATTTCATTGAGAAAGTTGCTGAAGACGTTTTCACCAAACTGAATTGCACATCTTATTCAAGTGATTCCGCAGAATTGGATGCATTTCAATTAAGGAAAATTGAGGAAGTTGAATCGTTATTATGCATTGATTCACCGGCGTTTTTATATTTTTCTTCTTCTTCTTCTTCCTCCTTCCTTCCCTCCTGCGCGACCCCCTCCCCTGGCACTGTTCATCCGAATAGTTCTTGGGCCGCCACCACCACGTCCGGCCACCAAAGTTGACGGGGCCGGTACCAAAATGACCGGGCCGCCGTCCTCTTCCCACCCCAGCCAGGTCCCGCCGCCAATCGCTGTATTTTCGCCGGAATATCGAGAAATGTCGCCGGTTTTACCCAAAACTTCACGGAGCTCGTTCGGGTGATTTCGGGCACCAAATCTTGCGAATTTGGTATGTTTTTCTAACCTCTTGACGTGCTCTAGCTGATGGTTGGGTAGGAATTGTGAAATTTCTGCGTTATGGTAGTTAATTAAGCGATTGAAAAATCTGCCGGATTCGACCTCCGTTTTCAGCCACTTCCGGTCACTTTTTGGGGTATGCCCAAGAACAAAAGTGACTCCAAATTAGGTGTATTACCTAGAGTAGGAGTTTGGAGTCAAGATGTTAAGTTTTTCCGGCGAGTGGTTATCGCTTTGGACACCCACGTGCTGTCAACGCGTGTGGCATGGGCACTGTAGCAGAGAGACATTTTTATCCTAAAATGATCTCCTGGTTGTCACGAGCGCGTAGGAATTTACGGAACTCAATTCGGATAACGTTTGAACCCGAACGGATTTTACATATTGTGTGAATTCTGGGTTCGATATGTTAGAACCGTTGGATCGCTTCGAATTTAATATATGTTAATCTAGGCATTCTTAGGATTGTGTAGGATTTCACGGATCGTGAATCGGAGCCCTGGATGTTCCGATTCAATAAGTTAAAGTTTGTATTTTTACGATAATCGTCCGATCGTGCGATCGTGAGTGATCCGACCGTCCAATTCGGACCAAACTTGAAGGATAGGTTTATTAAACCTTGTGGAACCCTTACGGATGTTCGGATCGTAAAATGGAGGTCGTGGGGCCCACGGGCCCGGTTGACCAAATTTGGAAAGTTTGACTCTCGGTTGACCGTGAGTCTTCCAGAGGTAGTTTCACACTTCGAAAAGTGTTAGGATGACCTTGTAAACGAGTTTTAATTGTTATTTGAGTTATTTGTATTATATTGGGAGTATGAGCTTGTTTATAATATCTTATGGGATTCTTGGATATTATTTGATAATTGAAATTATGAAATGAATAATTATGGGATACTTGATTTGTAGAGTTGTGAAAGTGAGTCTTGGGACTCGGTTATGATTATTAGGAAGAGAATGGGCATTGCTTTCAAATAAATGGCATGGTTTTAAGATGGAAATGTTATGCATATGAATTAAATGCTTTATTGAAATGCACTTTATATTTAATAGTCGAAATTATTATTTTGTAGAGTATTTGTAATATATTTGTGGATTTGATATATTATAGTTTCATGGAGTTTATATATATAATAGTTGAGAAAACACTATCTTAGTTACTTCCCCGGTTATGGGTTTTATGTTTGTGAGTCATTTGTCTACTATGAATATGTATTTTGTTTTGGGAAAATTGAACTAAGGATGAGAATATTATTTATATAATATTTATATAAGGATTACGAACTCCACCATCATACGTACCTCCCCCTTGGATGATGATATTTGGAAACAGTGGATATGGACATGGGATACATGGAAATGGATATATGGATATGTTTTGGATATACTATTCACACACGTGCCGGGTTTCGGGCGTGTGGGCTTATTTGGTCATGGATCCGGAATTGTGGGATGCCGGAAAAATTGTGGATATGGTATGGATATGACGGAACCCGGGGCATACCTTAACGGGGTGTCGCTAGACCCTTGATTGGGTAGTCTGTGCGCGTAGGACAGTTCAGGCGTACGGGTCTTGATTCTTCTTCGTCCGTACGTGCTGGGTTAGAGTGTCAGCCCCCAGTTGGACGACTCATCCCTAGCCACATGGACGTTTGAGGGCCGGATAAGTGTGAGCTAGTCAACAATCCCCTGTTGGATTGTTTCCCCCAGTACATGATGTGCAACATCACATGTACCTCCCCTTGGATCCTGATACATGGAAATTATGGATATGGTCTGGATATGACGGAACCCGGGGCATACCTTAACGGGGTGTCGCTGTAGACCCTTGATTGGGTAGTCTGCGCGCGTATGACCTGTTTCAGACGTACGGGTCTTGATTCTTCGTCCGTACGGGCTGGTTGAGTTTCAGTCCCCCAGTTGGACGGCTCGTCCCTAGCCACATGGACTTTTGAGGGCCAGATAAGTGTGAGCTAGTCAACAATCCCCGGTTGGATTGTTTCCCCATGGTACATGATGATGGTGAGAGGTGGGTGTATGTGGATGTATTTATGTATATATATAAATATATAATTATTCTTTTCTTGTTATACATATTACATATATGTATATGTGGTTTTAATTCTGGTTTGAGATTTGTGAGCCTGTACATGTATGAACGTATAAGCCCTGGATTTGGGCAATGTTGTTTGGCGCCATACGCCTTGGATAGGGTATGGTTGCGGGATTGAACTGTAAAAAAAGGAATAATTGGATGATGTGTTTAATGTACATACGCCTTGAATAGGGTATGGTTACGAAATTGAACTGTTACAAAGGAAGAATTCGAGAATGTGCTCATTGTGTTTTTGTTGGAATTGGGATTGTGTTAGATCTGAAATGTATAGATGGTTCTGTCATAAATAATTGTTTATTTTCGGAGTTGTGACCGTTGAGATGAGAACTACGTGTGGCTTGATCCCTTGTCCAAGGGTACGTAGGCAGCCTGGGGTCTCACCAGGTGCAGCCGCGAAGTATTAATGTGTTTAACATATTTGTTCGATTCTGCGTATGTGATTGTTGGATGTGAATCCAGTTTAAGGATTTCTGTGGTGTTTGTAAAGTTGTTTGAAGACTTTAAGTACATGGTTTATGTAGTAATTGACTCGAGAATATTGTTGTTTCTGTTCCGAATTATCTGAAGGCCGGAGGCTGATTATATGAATTGCATGAAATTATATTGTGCGTGCTGCCTGTTGGGATATAAAAATGTGAATTTTGTGCAGGTTGAAATTTGGGAAATGTCCAATTTCCAGGGGAGACTCTGCCGAAATTTCGGCAGAAAGTCTCGTGGCCTTCTCCTTTTCGGTAATTAGGCTCGATTTTTGTAAATGGGCCCGACATCGGTGTGATGTCGAAAAATTTCCACAGGATTCGTCTCGAGTTCGGAGTAATTCGGGGCCGGTCCTGTCACACTTGAGAAATGTACTTCTTCGTGAGATATTAAACGAAAAAGATCTAAGTATCGACACTCCATCTGTATCGTCGTTTATTTGAGAAAGGCTCAGCCGTACAAAGGTCCTTATTGTTCTTGATTATGTGGATGATTCAAGCCAGATAGAATATCTAGCATGTGGTGGTCATCTTAAGTTTGGCCCTGGAAGTAGAATCATTATAACAACTGGAGATAGGAGTCTACTTAAGAAAACTGTTCATCATGGTAAGATTTACAAGTTTAGTTGCGAACACAGATTTATTTCATCGGCATTGAAGATTGGTGTTTCCGTTAGAGATATGGCTGCAGCTTTAACCGCACCGTACTTACCCAAGTGGGTGACTGACCAACCAGCCCAACCCAACCACTCTGCTGGCCAATTGTAATCTTCCTCACTTCGTACATAATTTCACATGCATCTCTCATTTATAAATTAATTATCTCTCTTTACACCACCTCCATCCTGCAGCCTTAACCGCGCTATAAGCATACAGTATTAGAAACTATGATCAATTAACCACTTGCAGTATTAGAAACTATGATCAATTATCACAAAGCTGGAAGTTGCTTCGCAAATATGATGTAAAGCAAGTGGCTTAGTATTATATGAGTGCATAGAAATACTAAAATTACAATTATTTAATTAGGTGGTTAAATAGTTTTATATTCAAGCGAATTTTTGTAAGGACGATCTATGAAGTAATATCTAAAAGATAAACGGTTCAGATAATTAAAAAGTTTTGGATAAACCAAACTTTTGGTCCTTGTTTTTTCACTAGTTTTAACCAATTCCTTTTATTTTTCATATAAAAATCAAAAGGGACTTATTCCTTTAATTTGAGCAATTTTAATGCTCAAATTCGGAAAAATGGACTTATTATATTGTGTAGACTATAATACGGGTAGGTGGCAGGAACGCTGCATGGCATTTGCTCTATACTGACCTTTGATGTCATATCAATAAACAGTGGTCCACATCAACACTTTCGATAACAAAATCGTGATTATGGTGCCTAACAGATCACATTGCTTCACTGAAAAATTGAAAGATCTAATTGAAACAATTGAAAAAGTAATGCTAGGAAGTCCTCGTGTTGCATCCCTTCTTTTTCCATTCAAAAAAACAAAAAAAAGTAAGGAGACCATACTCCCAGAATTTTTAATTTGTATGCCAGTGCATCCTATGCATCTGCATTTTAGTAGGATCTGCATTTGTATGCCAGTGTCAAACCATTTAGAAAAGATGATCTTGACATGTTGATTTGCCTTTTCTTTTACTTCTTATTTTTACCATTCTAGAAACAAAAGATTTATAAGGCGTAGTACATTTTGGACTGTAGCGAACTGAGACTACTGTTATTTACATTATCTTGAAAATGTGTTTCAGGAACTTGGACTTGGTCCCTCAATTCCGCTTCATGTGGTTCTCCATGACTGGATTAGGCACACTGATGGGAAGCTAAGCTTCTTTGGCTTTGTGAAGTTGTTGCATGGTGTGTCCAGCCGGACGTTTGTGAAAGCGTAGTGAAGTTATAGAACATTATTTGGGTATGCGTTTTAACCAAACGAGATGTGCTATGTGTTGATAGACGATGTGCATCCAATGATTGATTTTCAAGATTTGGAGATCTGATAAGATGGCCAATTTACAATCTGCTTTGGCACATAGAATGAGCCTTCCGTGCCAATTTGGGGAGAGAAGCTTGAACTTCCCGGACGCTGCAGGTGCAAGCCTGGTTACCAGTTTGAATGCTGTGTTGTTGATACCAGTTTGAATGCTGTGTTGTTGATATTCAGAGTGTAAAGCTGTAGTTAGTTTGCCTAAATGGGTAATTACATATTCTTCAACTCCTTAGATGCATTGTACACGTTAAATTATCCTCATCTCCTCCAACATGCTTGAATGAATTGCCTCAGTATTGGAAAACTCCTCTGTGGCTTCAATTGAAAACCAAGCTTACAAGTAGTGTGGTAACTAAAAATAGTGTAAATAATCTCACATCTGGTAATCATCTGGAAGTAAAAATTTTAGCTCTGGATGAAGGAACAAGAAGACGAACTACCTTCTCAGAGAATTAAAAGCAAAAATTAGAAAAAGTAAAGTTTGAGTTTTGAGTTTGGGATCTCCTCCTGCTGTTGCAAGCCTTGTAGCTGAGGATGCTTTTGAGTTTGTCAGGCTTAGGGATGTCCAAAAGTATTTCTTCTTTTAAGCCTTTGGCTGTCCTGGGTACCAACACAATTGGATTTTAAATTACAAAAATTGTTAGTATTCAACTACAACATAAGTCAAACGATTAGTAAGTTCTACGGCGCTAACTGCTCGTTTTGACCCTATGAAAAATGTAGTGGTGCTACACAGCAAAGACACCACCTATTTTTCAGAGTTTTGGTAATAATTAGTGTCTACATTAATTTAAATTTTTTAAGAATTACAAACATGTGCTTAGTCAAGTTGGTTAGAGTGGATGTGCTCCTCACTCTATATCTGAATTTGAATTTCTCTCCCCATAATTTAGATTATATTAAAGTAAAACATCGCTTGTATCGAAAAAACAAAAATACTAAGATTTACACATAGTATAGTACAGTTGACTTTCATCCAGGAGGATGAAGTTAACAAAGTTCACTTTCATTGCACAAGCCTCATACCCAAAACTTTCCCGTCTGATGGGGAGTTTTATCGTCTCACCATTAGTCTAGGTTAATATTCGAGAAAAGGAGAAACATTTTTTTTTATTTTATAAAGGGTGAAAGAAAAGAGGAAAGTGTTAGAGTTTTTTTAAAATTACAAAAACTTTATATAAGCTTGATAGATGTTAGAGTTTTTTTAAATTATAATTTGGTTTCTTTTGTGCTGGAAACGTTGGCACAAATTACAAAATGCTTTCCTATTAAATCATGAACCAACACGTGTAGAGTTTGTTTGAAGAGGTGTCTGTGGTGTAAAGATTGGTTGCATTGGTGGGCTTATTTCTACCTAATGCGGTGGGCTAATATTTGATTTACCCTAATTTGGAATGTAAAACTAAGCTTATATGTGAAAACAGAAAAACAGCACTGGGCTCTAGCCCAGTAGAGCCTACATGTAGTTCCGCCCTTGAGACTGCAACAATCTATTGCTTCCTTTGTCAAAACATGAGAGGCTAAAATAGACAGGCAACCTCTCTGCAACTGCTTTCTAGTGCCGAGCCATTCAACTCGTTTCCCTAGAAACCCATCCAATAGAAACTTCATTCAATGACTTGGAAAAGTAATGAAGAGTTGATTTATTCATTCATTTCATTTGACTCGTTCCAGTCCTTGCGTAATTTCTTTTTTACGTGTTTCTCTCTGCTGAATGTTATATATTAGTTAGCTAGCCTCATTTCTGAGGTGCATCGAGGCTTCATCCTTTTAAATACTCTTGTAGGGTTTGTAGGTGTTTTTATATGGCCTCATCCTCTTCTTCTTCTTCTTCTTCTTCTTCTTCTTCTTCTTCATCTTCGTCCTCTTCTTCTTTTGCTAATTCCCCACCACAAAAGTATGATGTGTTTATAAGTTTCAGAGGTGCAGATACGCGGGACACTTTTACCAGCCATCTCCATGCTGCTTTAGTTCGCAAGAAAATTGAGACCTACATGGATTACAGACTTGAGATGGGGGACAAAATTGGACCTTCCCTCTTGCAAGCGATTGAGAAATCAAAGCTTTTGTTGATCGTTTTCTCGAAAAACTATGCTTCTTCCACCTGGTGTTTGGATGAACTTGCGCACATATTGGAATGCGAAAAAAGAAACGGACAAATTGTCATACCCATTTTTTACGGCATAGATCCATCACAGGTACGGAAACAACAGGAGAGTTATGAAGATGCATTTGCTCAACTTGAAGAACGTTTCGAAGACAACATGGACAAAGTGCTCAAGTGGAGAAATGCCTTGCAGGAAGCGGCCAATATGTCTGGCTTTGATAATTCAAAAAGAACAGGGTAACTCTTGACCATTTCATTCATACAAGAATCGTTAAGGGGTAGTTACTAAATATTATTATTAATTCATATCTGCTACTAAATATTATTCTTTGTTCTTCATGATCATATTTTTTCAGGACGGAGGCTGAGTTCATCGAGAAAGTTTCTGAAGATGTTCTGACCAAACTGAATCGCACGTCGTCCAGTGATTTAGAGGACCTGGATCAATTTTATTCAAGAAAAATTGAGGAAATTGAATCTTTATTATGCCTTGATTCACCAGATGTTTGCACTATAGGCATTTCGGTAGGCATTTGGAGCAAGAGTTGGCAAACCACCCTTGCTGATGTTTTATTTCACCGGCTGTCTTGTCAATTTGAAGCTACTTGTTTTCTTGCAAATGTTAAGGAGGTGTCAAAAAGACATGGACTGAAGCACTTGAGAAATCTACTTCTTCGTGATGTATTAAACGACAAAGATCTAAGTATCGACAGTCCATCTGTACCGTCGTTTATTCGAAAAAGGCTCAGCCGTACAAAGGTCCTCATTGTTCTTGATAATGCGAATGATTCAAGCCAGACAGAATATCTAGCATGTGGGGGTCATCTTAAGTATGGCCCTGGAAGTAGAATCATTATAACTAGTAAAAATAGGAGTCTACTTAAGAAAACTGTTCATCATGATAAGGTTTACAAGTTTGGTCGAAAGTACAGATGGTTTTCATCAGCACTGAAGAATGGTGTTTCCGTCAGATAGGCCTGCAGCCTTAACCTCACAGTACGTACCCCAGTGGGTGAGTGACCAACCAGCCCATTCCCAACCCAACCACTCTGCTGGCCAATTGTAATCTTCCTCACTTTGTTCACAATTTGACATGCATCTCTCATTTACAAATTAATTATATCTCTTCACACCACCTCCATCCTGCAGCCTCTGCGCTATAAGCATACATTATTAGAAACTATGATCAATTAACCACTTGCAGTATTAGAAACTATGATCAATTATCACAAAGCAGGAAGTTGCTTCGCAAATATGATGTTAAGCAAGTGGCTTAGTATTATATGAGTGCATAGAAATACTAAAATCACAATTATTTAATTGAGTGGTTAAATGGTTTTATATTCAAGTGAATTTTTGTAAGGACGATCTATGAAGCAATATCTAAAAGATAAACGGTTCAGATAATTAAAATGCAATGTAGAGTAGGTTCTATAAGAGTGTCATTCAATTGAGGCTCTTAGTATAATTTTCTATATATAAAGGTAGAAGGCCTTTAAAATGAAACTTCAAAATCCTCAAAACAACCTTGGTTAATGAAAATATTAAAACAGAAAATATTTTATTACATAATGTTAAATTAGTACATTCACAACATATTTAAATGAAATTTAATAAATCTATATATAAAGCAAAAGGCAGAGAATGGTGAAACATTCAAAATATCAGAAAATGCCATTAGTTAATGCAAACATTAAGAATTGAAATTATTAATTAAATGAGGATAATATGATAAATTCACACATTTTCATATTAAAAAAAATTAAAATTAAAAGAAATATCAAATAATAGATCCTATTTTTATGGACCACAACTACCCATTATATTTTTTAATTCTAAATAAATTTTTTTTTAAAAGTCTCTCGTAGGTACGGAAGCGCGTGCAAAGAGCCTAGTAATAAAATAAATAAAAAACCCTTATCTGCACTTGCCCATAAAACTATAGGAGACAACCACCTCCAAGACTATAAAGCATTTTAGATTATATATATATATATATAAAGTTATAAAACTCACGCATGTGCCAAGGGGCTATAATTAATAAGAGAACCATCAGTAACCACTACACCAGAACACATATATTACGGCGCACAAAGCACGTCGTGAATTATCATTCATGACGCGAAATGCGCAAGCAGGTAAAAGCCCTAGTCGTAAATAGTGTTCCTCAATAAAAGCCCTAGTCGTAACGCACAAAGCACGTCATGAATGAACGTCGTTATGAAAACTTAAGACGACGTTCCCTAGAGCCGTAATTTTGTTGAAACAATTACAACACACTTTGCACGCCTTAAAAGAATAATTTCTGTGTTTTCCACGCGCCTTCTTAAATGACTAATTATGGCATAGAATGCACGGCGTAAACGAGTAATTAATTCTCATTTAAGATGTTCAGTGCATGCTATGTTTAACATTAAATTTTTTTTTTATAAAATTATTAATTCCCTGCCTGTTTCATATTTACAATATATTTATATAAAGCATAGAAGAATCGTTAAGGGGTAGTTGTTTGCACTGTAGGAATTTGGGGTTGTATGCTTTTCTCTAATCCTAGCACCCATTAAAAACACTAGCCTCGAATTTAATTCTGAGGTGTGAGAGAAAAACAATGTAGCAATTTTGTGTTTCATATTTTGCCTTTAAATAAAAAGGAAAAAATTAGTAAGAAGAAAGAAATGTTATGATAATAAAAGATGAAAGGAAATCAACCAGGATGTGAATTCGAACGGTTTTGGTTAATTTTTTGGTTACCTTTGTTTTGGACAGAAATATCCCTCAACAACTAGAGGTAGTTACTCTATTTTGACAGAAATTAGAATTTGTCATTGAATTGCTTCAATTAAAAACGAATTTTTGTCCTTTTGTTGTTGTTGTTGTTGGGCTTTTTCCAAAATGACGCATTTGCCCTGCCACGTAGGCACACTTAATGATTCTTTGAATGGAGTTTTAAAAAAAAAACGTAAATGAGACACGGAGCGAGGCATTGGATGATTAAGTGAGAAATTTTGAGTTACATTGGGTAATTTGACAATGAGCAAAGAGTTCAAGGGTAAAACATGAATTAAGCCCGAAATAAAACCCTTAAACATTGGCTAACTTGAATTCGAACCGTTGACCGTATGAAAATTATGCATAGTGGTGATATGGTTTCCAGCAAAGACAGCACATCTGTTTCAGAGTTTTGCTAAATATTAGTATAAATATGGGAGCTGATTTTTCTATTTTTCTTTTGTCCACTTAAACTCCCTTTTGTCACACTCACTTGTTGAAAATTGCATGTTTGTGGAAAAATCGGCAATCATAAATATTAATTTAAAATGACTAAAGAATTGCACAGAATACAATTGACTTTTATCTTGGTTGACTTTCATTGCACAAGAGCCTCAAACCCTCCCTTCTGATTTTTTTTTTAGTTGTTGGGCTTTTTCCAATGAATGTTCTATATTGACTAAAAAACAATGGCGTGCATCCATGTCCCCGATTTTATGCCCTTGTTTTTTTTTCCTATAGCAGAGAATGGTTGGGTAATTTCCTGCAGCTGCAACTGCAACAATCTATTGCTTCCTAATAAGAAAGAAAGGCAACCTCTCTGCAACGGCTTTCTGGCGCTCTCTCTTTTGCTTAGGACAATCCTGAGGTGCAACGTCTTCTTAATTTATGCTTCTTTCTTAATCTGGAGCCTGGAGGTAATCCCCTGACTTACCCTTCGAGACTGCCTCTACCTATTATATTTTGTACTAATATCTTGGATATGTCAGATCTATATCTAAGATATTCGTACAACGGAGTGTTGTACAAAGATCTTCAATTTTGTGGACATTTTTTTCCTTATTTTGATAAATTTAATGTTAATGTCGTTGTTATTGTGGAATTTGGATTAAGCACACAAACAATAATAAAGGAGAAGAAAATGGACCAAAAACAGAGGAACTACTTGTGTACTCCCTGAGACTTTTATTCTCACCTTTACACGTTTCTGCACTTAGACTTTTATGTAAACTCTTGTTCTCTTACACAAAACACTACCACAAGTCTCTCTCACCAACTCCACTAATATATCCTAAACATAAAATTTTACAATTAAGTATTAACTTCAACAGTTATATATATGAGTTTCTGTCAAAAAGAGCTCAGACTAATTCTTGTCTGTGAAAAAGGATTCGAGCCTTTCATGTCAGAAACTGTTTTTATTGTATTATGTTTGTAAGGCTGGGTAGGTTTATTGGCTGGTTCATATTATCAGCCATTCCTCTTAGTTGGTCAGAGTGAAAAGTGTGAAAAACCAACTCCTTTATATGTGTTATGATTTGAGAACAAACTCAACTCACCCTCCCCTATTGATCTTGTTGTTGATGGACTTTGTGACAAACACAATTATGGATGAATCACACACACTACACTTGAGAAACCAACCAAGCACAAAATGACACAAGAATTTATAGAGGTTCAGCAATTGCCTACATCCTCTTGGTGATCCCTTGAGAAATTCACTAATGAAAGAATAAGTTACAACTTTGGTTTACAAAGAAACCCCCTTAGAACTCTATTCTCTCCCCAAGCTTTCTTTTCTCTCTCACCCCTTGCTCAACACTTTGATACACTTGTGAACACTTTCACAACCCTTGGTGTTTCCCCCCTTTGTGTCTAGACTCTCAAGACCCCAACTCAGCTCCTTCCTCCCTTGATGGTTAAAACACCCCTGGTATTACCCTCACCCTTTGTGAACTTAATCACCCCTTGGAGAATAAAGACCACTTTCTTGATGAACTTAACCACACTAGAGAACTCTTAAGCCATGATTTACTTCTTGCATGCTAAACCCCTTTATATAGCCAAATATGCAAGAGTGTGAATGCAACCTCACACTATTCAAATGTTGGCTACCAAACTTAACCATGGATGGCTACCAAACATTCCACCATTTTGTGCCACCAAACAAGTCACCTATTTTTGACAAAGATGGCAAGCCAATATTTACTCACATGGGCAACTCCAAAATTCTTCTAGAAATGAGTCAACCATGTCATGGAATTAGGTAGAAATCCATAGCACAAAAAAAGGAGGACTTTGTATCCTTAGGTGAGCCAAAATTTCCAACAATATGTACTCTTATCAAGATAGGAGAAACAAGTCCAGTCCCAGAAGCAGGAGCCGACCTTTGAGTTCATACTCTCTGTTTTTGTTATCCTTTTCGCTTATGTTTACATATTAATCTCTTAGTGTTGTTCATTTGCATGTGTCATGAATATTCATGGATTTTCTGGTTAAGAATATGGTGAAGTTTTGAGTTGACTTGAAGTGGGTATGCAGGTTATCAATATGGCTGCTTCTTCCTCCGCTGCTGCCATCCCCACTCAGGAAAAGTATGATGTGTTTCTTAGTTTCAGAGGTGAGGACACCCGCTATACTTTTACCAGTCATCTTTATGCTGCTTTATGCGCGAAGAAGATCAAAACCTACAGAGACGACATACTGAAAGAGGAGAGGAAATTGCACCTTCCCTTCTCGAAGCAATTGAAAAATCAAAGCTTTCGGTAATCATTTTCTCGAAAAACTATGCTTCTTCCACATGGTGCTTGGATGAACTTGTGCATATATTGCGATGCAAGGAAAGAGGTGAGCACTTTGTTGTACCAATTTTCTACTGTATCGACCCATTACATGTACGAAATCAGCAGGGAAGTTATGCTTATGCATTTACTCAACTTGAAACACGTTTCAAGGACAGCACTGAGGGAGTCATGAAGGTGCGCAACTGGAGAGAAGCTTTGAAAAATGCTGCCAATATGGCTGGGTTTGATAATTCAAACAAAACAGGGTAACTAATTCTGCAACTTGTACCAATTTCTACTTGTGACCATTTAATTTGAACAAGATTCGTTACACTCACTCTTACTAAATATAGTTTGTCCTTATAATCATATTTTCCAGGACAGAGGCCAATTTCGTTGAGAAAGTTGTCGAAGATATTTTGACCAAATTGAATCGGAAATCGTCACCTGATTTAAAGGGACTAGTTGGAATTAAATGGAAAATTGAGCAAATAGAAAGGTTATTATCCATTGATTCGCCAAATGTTTGCACCGTTGGTATTTGGGGCATGGGTGGTATTGGCAAGACCACTCTTGCTGATGTTGTGTATCACCGACTTTCTTCAAAATTTGAAGCTTCTTGCTTCCTTGCAAATGTTAGGGAGGAGTCAGAAAAACATGGACTAAAGCACTTGCGAAATGTCCTTCTTCGTGAGATATTAAATGAAAAAGATCTAACCATCGGCACTCCATCTATAGGATCAACTTATGTTCGAGAAAGGCTCAGCAATACAAGGGTCCTCATTGTTCTCTAGATGATGTGAGTGCTTCAAGCCAATTAGAACTTCTAGTTGGTGATCATTTTCAGTTTGGCTCTGGGAGTCGAATAATTATAACGACAAGGGACAGGCGCCTGCTTAAGAAAAAGGTTGATGATGATAAGATATACAAGGTTGAGGGATTATAAGCTCGTGATCTATTTCATTTACATGCTGTAAAAAATAACTCGACTGAAATATGTTATACAAAGTTGGTGATAGATTATGCAGGAGGCATGCCATTAGCTCTTAAGATTGTGGGTTCCTTATTCCTTCACTGTGACTACAATCATGAATGGGAAGATGAAATGAATAACTTGAAAAAATTTCCCAACCAAGAAATTGAGAACATGTTGAGACTAAGTTATGATGGATTAGAAAAAAATGCAAAGGAGATATTTCTTGATATAGCATGTTTCTATAAGGGGATGGAAATAGATTTTGCAAAAGAAATGTTACATATTCGTGGTTTATTTGCTGGTGGAATTAAGGTTCTTATTGAGAAATCTCTAGTATCAATATCAAGATGGAACTGCCTAGAGATGCATGATTTGGTACAGGAAATGGGCAGGACAATAGTTTATGAACAATGTATTGAAGAGCCCGGAAGACGCAGTAGATTGTTCATCGCTCAGGATATCTATCGTATATTGAGAAATAATACAGTAAGAACCAAATACATTCACTTTCTCTAAACAATAAAAATAAAAATTTCACGAATTTTTCTATGAACTACCTGGGAAAATACTCATTTATACAATAAACAAGTCAGATACATACAAATGTAATTTTGATTGAACTTTGTTGTATATTGCATCATGTTTATATTTTGCTTTTGATTGTCAGGGGACTGAAACGGTTCAAGCCATATTCTTTAACAGCTCTAAGATTGGACAACTACGCTTGGATCGTGCAGATTTCAAAAAGATGTATAATCTAAGATTACTCAATGTTGATTCTAGCTTTGGAAAGTACTGCAAATTAAAAGTTTCTCTTCCCAATTCTCTTGGCTATCTTTGCTGGGAGGAATATCCTTTGAAATCTTTGCCATCAAAATTTTCTCCAGAAAATCTTGTTGAGCTTCGAATGTGTGGCAGCAAAGTTGAGCAACTTTGGAATAAAGACCAGGTATATATGCTTATTTTGCTTATTGTTTAAAATTTAGTGCGAAAAGTTATTCTGGCTAAGTCATTAATTAAGTCTTGTCATTTGTCTTTAATTTGTTACAGAATCTTGAGAACTTAAAAGTCATGGATCTTCGTTCCTCCACTCATCTTATTAAAGTCCCAGATCTCTCTGAAAGTCGAAAAATGGTGCATATAAATCTTTTTGGTTGTACAAGTTTGGTTCAAATACCTTCCTATTTTCAATGTCTTGACAAGCTTACTCATCTTGACCTGGGAGATTGTTTGAATCTCAAATATCTTTCGCAGATGCCAGGTAACATTGAATTTTTAAATTTGTCTAAAACTGCAATAGAGGAATTGCCTTTATCAGTTTGGTCACATAAAAAAATTTCATACTTGGATATTCGATTTTGTAAAGACCTTAGGAATCTTCCAAGCAACAGTTGTAACCTGAAACTAAGCTCTGGTTTTAGTCTAGAGGGCTGCTCATCTATTCGCAATTTTTTGGAACTTCCAAGAGATCTAGGAGTGTTAGAGATGGTGTGGGCAAAAATAGAAGTATTGCCCTCATCAATAGAGTATCTCTATCATCTCAATACAATTCGACTACTTGATTGCAAAAGGCTTGTGAGTCTCCCGCCAAGCATTTCGAAGTTGAAGTCTCTATATGAACTTAATCTTACAGGTTGCTCTGAATTTGAAGACTTTCCTGAATCTTGGAGCCTATGGGACATCTAAAGATTCTTTTCTTAAACGTAACAGCTGTTAAAGAACTACCCTCATCAATCGAATGTCTTTTTGGTCTCGTAAGTATTGGACTGAAAAATTGCAAAAGGCTTGTGAGTCTCCTGCCAAGCATTTTAAAGTTGAAGTCTCTTTATGAACTCGATCTTACAGGTTGCTCTGAATTTGAAGACTTCCCTGAAATATGGGAGCCTATTGGACATCTAACGGTTCTTTTGTTAAATGGAACAGCTGTTAAAGAACTACCTTCATCAATCGAATGTCCTATTGGTCTCGTAAGTATTGGACTGAAAAATTGCAAAAGGCTTGTGAGTCTCCCTCCAAACATTTTAAAGTTGAAGTCTCTTTATGAACTCGATCTTACAGGTTGCTCTGAATTTGAAGAATTCCCTGAAATATGGGAGCCTATTGGACATCTAAAGGTGCTTTTGTTAAATGGAACAGCTGTTAAAGAACTACCCTCATCAATCGAATGTCTTTTTGGTCTCGGAAGAATTGGATTGAAAAATTGCAAAAGGCTTGTGAGTCTCCCGCCAAGCATTTGTAAGTTAAAATCTCTTAAGGAACTTGATCTCACTGGTTGCTCTGAATTTGAAGACTTACCTGAAATTTTGGAGCCTATGGGGGAGCTGGAGTTCCTAGGTTTAGAAAGAACATCGGTTAAAGGGCTACTCTCGTCGATTGGAAATCTAACTGGGCTTCAAAAATTAGATCTTTGTTTCTGCAAGAACCTTGAGTTTGTCCCTGAGAGCATCTACAATTTGAACCGTCTTATTATTCTAATGTTTGATGGTTGCTTGAAACTTAAGAAATTACCTCCCTTCTCAGTCGGTTTGCACTCTTTGGAAGTACTAAACCTCAGTTACTGCAGTACATTAGAGATCCCTGATCATCTCCTTTGCTTAACCTCGTTACGAAAGTTAGATCTAAGTGGAATAATGATTAAGAGCATACCTGTAAACATCAAACAAGCTTCTTCATTGTTGTTCCTTTGCCTGATCAATTGCAAGAGCCTTCAATCTTTACCAGAGCTCCCATTAACGCTATGTTCTCTTAAAGCACATGGCTGCACCTCGCTGAACGCAGTGTTAAGCTCAAGGATTGCACTCGCACAAGGCTGGGATGGATATAATTTTTTTCCAGGGCTTAACCAGGAACTCATTTTTTCTAACTGCCTAAAATTGGATCAGAATGCATGGAAGCACGTAATGGCAGATGCACAGCCTAGAATTATACAATTCGCACTTGCGGTATCAAAGCCTGAAGAAGAAGAAAAACAAATCGAAGTAGCATCAGATGTAGAACTTGAAAAAGAAATTGAAGATGCATCAGATGTAGAACTTGAAGAAGAAATTGAAGATTCATCAGATGTAGAACTGGAAGAAGAAATTGAAGATGCATTAGATGTAGAACTTGAAGAAGAAATCAAAGTAGCATCAGATGTAGAACTTGAAGAAATAATTGAAATCGCATCAGATGTACGTCTCTCTCTCTCTCTCTCTCTCTCTCTCTCTCTCTCTCTCTCTCTCTCTCTCGCAGTTCTGTTGTTCAATTGAGCCTCTAATTAAGCCTGGTGCATCTGTTTTTTTTTTTTTTTTTTTTTTGTTAATTTGTTTAATAATGATGACGTCCATCTGTGTCACAGAACTATTATCCTGGAAGACCTTCATTTATCATTGTATGTCCGGAACATGAAATTCCAAACTGGTTCAGCTATCAAAACGAGGGATCCACAATAAATATCAAGTTTCCTCCAGATTGGGTTGATACAGATTTCTTGGGTTTGCTCTATCTGTTGTTGTTGAATTCAACAACTATAATGTTAAAGGGAGTTTGAGGTTTGGATGTAAATCCAAATTCAAAGCAAATAATGGTAAAAGCTATGAATACAATTGTCATATGCTTGTTCGGTATTGTCATGAAATGAACAACGGAGAAAGCAATGACTACAATTTCAATTCAGATCACGTGTTTTTGTGGCACAGTTCCTTTGAACTTGTAGAGGGAGCAAATTTCTCCCCTGGTTTTCAAAATGTCACTGAGGCCTGTTTTGACTTCAACCAAGTGGATGGTTTTAGGAGAACACCCATTAAGGATTTCCAAGTTCAGGTGAAGAGGTGTGGGCTCCGGTTGTTGTATGCCAAAGATACCGAGAAATTTGATGTCACTTTTGGGGGACAAAAAGTAGAAGAAGCTACTAAAACTAAGAGATGCCGTGATGAGTCTGAAGCAAGTGGAAGTGACACTTTTGGCTCTTATAAGGAAGTACTTCTTCAGGGGATTGGAAAGAAAACAAAACTGTAGGGGCAAGATCAGATTTATGGAGAACAAAATACGGTAGCGGATGCTCTTTGCTTGGTTGGATCTCTCTTATTGTTACGCTTTTCATATTTTGGGCTCTCACCTCCTCTCGTGTTGCAAGACTTGTGGCTGAAGATGCTTTTGGTTTGCCTTTCTGATCACAATACCATTCAAGGTACGTAGTTTACATTCATAATTGGGTCTTAAATTTTTAAGAACAAGCCGAGTGATTTTATTCATTCAATTCAATGTTGTCACACGTCTAGGGAACAAGCCAAATGGTTAAGTTTAGGCCAGATCGATGTTGAGCTATCTATGTCATCCTCGATTTGAATGAGACATCAAAATCATCAAAGCTCTTGCATGCCTTATGAAGAAAGGCCCCTCAGTTCTTCCTCATTAATACTCTCTCCAAGATTTCCAATAAATAAGGTATTGCACAGTGGGTTATCTTTTGTATTCTACAGGAATCACAAGAAGCATCGCAAAAAATAAAAGAACAAATTATAGGCTTCCTCCCACATCACTCATCGTGAACAGCCAACATTCAGAAAGAAAAAAAAATTGACATATCTGAAAAAACAAAATTACAGCAAACATCAAGAAAGAAATTGGGAAACATAACAAAATTGCACATTCATATACACTTTTCAACGAGCTCGGAGAAGTCTCTTTCGAGTTGTTCTTCTCCACCACGAACCTTCCCACACAAACCCCACAAAGAAGAAACCAAACCCCAACTAAAAATCCCAGCTTTTCCTTCATCTTGGGAGAAGAAATCTAGGTTGGGGGAAAGAAATCGGGTTTGGGTTTCTGGGTTCGTGGGGATGTGGTTGCAGGCTAGGGTGTGGTATAGTTTACAGGTGGTGGTGTCTTGGGGTAGAGAGTAGAGAGTAGAGAGAAGAGAGAGAGCTGGGTGTCGGAGAGAGAGAGAGATTTTTTTCTTATTTTTTTGGTTTTTAATATTTTATTCATATTTTAATCAATTTAAAATTAAAATTTTGAAAAATGTGGGACCCACAGTGCCATGTAGTCAACTAACTAGAGAGATCTAACAGAAACCCTAATGGCGGAACCACATTGTAACAAATTTAAAAGACTGGGGTATGTGATTGTTAAAATTGAAAAGATAGGGACTAACATGTCTTAAGGATGTAACTACGGGGTACTAAAATGTAATTAACCCTTTAATTAATTAAGTTGTTTTTATCAGTCCTTGTGGATTCGACTTCGTACTTGCATATCTCTATACTATTGTTGATTCGTACACTTGCAAGTAATTTAATTTTTGATTTTTGGATACTCTTTTTCAGGTGTTCGAAAATCCACATCACCTAGCATGAACCAGTCCTTATGGGTTCGACTTCGTACTTGCATATCTCTATACTATTGTTGATTCGTGCGCTTGCAAGTAATTTAATTTTTAATTTTTGGATACTCTTCTTCGGGTGTTCGAAAATCCACATCACCTAACATGGACCATTTCTTGATATTTATTTTTTAAACAAGGACCATTTCAATTTCTTTAGTCTTTTGTTTTCAATGTCAATTTCATTTTGTAGCGTGTCGAGAACACCCAACATGGACCATTTCTTGATATTTATTTTTTGAACATGGACCATTTCAATTTCTTTAAGCTTTTGTTTTCAATGTCAATTTCATGTTACAGCATGTCGAGAACACCTAACATAACATGGACCATTTCGTGATATATTTTTTTGGAACATGGACCACTTATGAGACACACTGTTTGATCCACTTGAGTAATGTGGGCCCACTGCTCAGGGTATCCACCCAGCTACTCTTCATGCAAGGTTGAAGCTTCGGGGGGTGTATTCAATTGAGATTTTAAAAGACTATTTATGGATAAATAAGTCCAGTGGATTTTAAAAGACTATTTAGGAACATAATGACTTGGAAGGACTTTTTTAAAGATTTTTTATATTCAAGATTTTTTATGTTTGGATTTTAAAGATTTATATCATAAGAATTTATAAGATTGGGAAGGACCACATGGATTTTTTATTTGTATGATGCTAACTAATAAGATTGAATTTTCTGCTCATCCTTACATAGAAAGATGAAATTTATTGCATGTCGTTTTTTTCATGACTTTTAAAAAACAGAGTAGTCTTGGCCAAGGGCAGAACTGCATGTAGACTAGAGTGGGCTTCAGCTAGACCTGTCAATATTACACACGACCCGTTAACACGACACGAATTCGCACGAAATTCTCAGTATTTGGGTTGAGCTTATTAATGGGTTCGGGTTGAAACGGGTGAACCCGTTAGTCACCCGTTAAGCTAACGGGTCGTGTTGGGTCAAAAACGGGTTAACCCGTTAACCACCCGTTAAGAAGGTTAATTTTGTAATTTCGCAAAATATATATTTTTTCTTTTATTCTTTCCCTTTTCATCTTTAGCTTTCTTCTTTCCGTGTCTTTTTGTTCTTTCCTTTTTGTCTTTTTCTTCTATCCCCTTTTCCTTTTCTTCTTCCTCTCCTTCTTCTCTACTTCTCTTCTGCTCTTCTTTCCAGTAACTTCATCAGCTCTCAAATGCTCCTTAACAAACCTCTCCACCATAACCCTTGGCATCTTAGTCACCACAGCCCTCCTATCATATGAGCTAAATACTTTCCAAGCCTCCATATCCAGATCAAACCCGATGCCTCAAATGCCACCAACATGAAGTAGGAGAAAGGGTCGGTGTCCTTGAGAAGTGTTCCTTTCAGCTCAGAAGCCACATACTCCATTAGGCTACTTGTTTGCATTTTGTCCAGGTTTCTTCTTCTCTACTATTTTGGGGTGAGAAGACTAAAATGAAGAGGGAAAGAGGGAAGAAAAGTCAGGGTTGGGATTTGGGGGAAAAAGGAAGGCGTGTTGGTGGATGGGTAGGTGCTGTGATAGTTTTAGTTTTTTTTTTTTTTTTTGGGTTTATTCTTAACGGGTCGTGTCGGATATTCGCGAATTGTAACGGGTCATGTTTGGGTATAGTATTTGTCACCCGTTAACTTAACGGGTCGTGTCGTGTTAACCCGTTAACTTAACGGGTTGACACGAACACGACCCAAAACCCGTTAATCCAACCCGTTTGCCAGGTCTAGCTTCAGCCTGGTGCAAGATTTAATAAAATACTAATTTGGTGCAAATTTTATAAGATATTTCCTACTCCCACGAATATTAGTCCACCATTTGTTAAGCTAGTTGGCCCACAAAGTCACATACTTGCTATATATATATATATATACACGTTGGTGTTTTTTTAAAATTACTTTGTGGTTTGGAGGCCACGTGAGTGGGAACCATTGTTTCTTCTCTTTTCTTCTTCTTCCGATTTACAGGTTAGCATTTAGATCTACAAGTGCAACAAAGCTTTTGTGTGTTATGCCTCTGTGTACATTTTTTGGATATACTACTGCTACAAATTGTATTTTTGTTCGTGTTTCTGCTTTCCACAGTTTCAATTTCTGATTCCCACTTAGTTCTTATTGTATCAATTAGCATACCCAAAAAAAAAAAAAAAATTTGGTTCTCATTGTTTACATAGATCTTCTATACAAAAAATTAAAATTAAAATTTTAGCACACCTCTAGAAAAATTCCTGGTTCCGCCATTGGTCTTTGCTTGCAAGTTACAAAGATGAAATTTATTGCATGTCGTTTTCTTCAAAATAGAGTAGTCTTGCCTTGCAAGTTGCAAAAATGGAATTTATTGCATGTCGTTTTCCCACTTTGGAAATATTCACAGCAGATACTTGCATTGCATGGATTTGTTTATTTTTTTTTTAATTTTTAATCTCTCTCCTTTTTTCAAAGAAATAGCTTTTATATAATTTTAGCTTCTTAATAATTTTATTGGTCGAGAACACATAACATGGACCATTTCTTGATATTTATTTTTCGAACACGGACCATTTCAATTTCTTTGGGCTTTTGTTTTCAATGTCAAAGTATTGGGCTTCTTTCCTTTTAAAACATGGCAATCCTTGGTCTTCATTACACTCTTCATAATTCTGAATTCTTCATTATAGTTGGGTTCTCACCTTAGAATTTCCTTCACGAGTTCACATGGCATTCCCATTGCCATTGCCAATTACACCTCCTTTGCATATTCCAAACTATTATCTTCTCTACCTGAGTAATGTAGGCCCACTGCTCAGGGAATCCACCCAGCTACCCTTCATGCAAGGTTGAAGCTTCATCTTACAAGGTTGCTGTACTTTCCCGCTTTGGGAAATATTCACAGCAGATACTTGCATTGCATGGATTTGTTTATTCTTTTTAATTTTTTAATTTTTATCTCTCTCCTTTTTTCAAAGAAATAGCTTTTATATAATTTTAGTTTCTTAATAATTTTATTGGTCATCCACATGTTTGGTTCATTATTATCCGCTCAACAAAATATACGGCAAATTGATATGGATATTAAAATCAAACGGAATAAACCGTTATGCTTTTGTCAAACGTCAAAGCAAGGTGCGTTGGCTTTGTACGTAAACGTTTATGCCTTTCTTAACGTCACATTGTCAAATGGTTTGATGAAGCCAACAACTTATTTTCTAGAATAGATTAATATCTCAATTATTTTGTATGTATTTGTCATCTGTATGAGTTTTTTACTTAGACTAGATATCTTAAAATGGACAGGAAGAGGTGAAGTATTCGGCATTTCTATGTATCAGCAGAAATGCTGTGAAAATTATCTTATGACACAAACACTTGTATGTTCTCAACACAAACACTGGTATGGTCCATGTTAGGTGTCAAGAATACCTTCTAAAATAGGGAGACCTCTAGGAGCTCTTAAATCTTAGAGGACAGAGAAATGACTCTTAGTGGCTCCTTATAATTTAATACTGTTTTTTATATATTTTTTTTTATAGAGATGGACCAATCATATTGAGTTAAAAAACAACTATAGTATTTATGACTCTCTAAACTAGGGAGTATGATTGGAGTTCAAATTTTATAGAGAGCTCCTAAAATAACTTTTGTGTGTTTTTAGCTAAATTTTAACTAAAAAATAAGGACTATATGATTGTAGATGCTCTAACATGGACCATTTCTTGATATTTATTTTTTGAACACGGACCATTTCAATTTCTTTGTGCTGTCGTTTTCAACGCCAAAGTCTTGGGCTTCTTTCCCTTTAAAACCTGGCAATCCTTGGTCTTCATTACACTCTTCATAATTCTGACTTCTTCATTATAGTTGCCACATACATTACCATTATTCCTTGCATTGCAGATTTTCATGTTCTTGTTGCTGGTTGCATTGCGATGTCTCTAAGCAGGCTATCAACTTTCCGTCTTCAATCCTTGATAATCTGCTATGTTGTTCTCTTCATGTTCTTCAATTTTTTCCAATCCTTTGTTCATCCACTTTCCTTCAGCATCAATGACTTTGGTCGAGATGCAAACAAGATACTTTATGAAGGTGATGCCGCGCTTTCTTCAGGAGTGATTGAACTCAGCACGATCACATCCACAGATGTACAGGATATAAATTGCCGCACTGGCCGGGCTACGTATGCAGAACCTTTGCACTTATGGGAGTCTGCTAAACTGGTAGACTTCACTACTAATTTCTCTTTCATTATCGAACCTGTTCGTAACGAGACCATCATTGTTGATGGACTTGTGTTTTTCCTTGCCCCTGTTCACTATCCAATTCCACCAAACTCTGCTGGTGGTGATCTAGGATTATTAAACAGAACCACTCGTTTTAACCAAGCATTCCTAAACCA
The DNA here is from genome assembly GCA_018703695.1 of Prunus fruticosa. Lineage (NCBI taxonomy): Eukaryota > Viridiplantae > Streptophyta > Magnoliopsida > Rosales > Rosaceae > Prunus > Prunus fruticosa. Next base: position 31,610,924 of record CM031924.1, read on the forward strand.
AATTGTAATGGTTGAGTTTGACACTTTGTCAAACTCATGGGATCCACCCACTCCACACGTTGGGATCAATATCAATACCATCAACTCAGTTGTTCATGCCAGTTGGGATGCTCTGGGCAATAGTGGGAAGACGGCTCACGTACAGATAACTTACAATGCTACCACCAAGAACCTCACTGTGTATTTGACATATTCTGATATGGCCATCACTTCGCTTTCTCACCATATTGACCTAAAAGAGTTTCTCCCAGAGTGGGTTACAATTGGATTTTCAACTGCCAATGGCTGCGGCGCCCGAGAGCGGAATGCTATATATACATGGGATTTCAGATCAAAGGAGTTAAGTACCAAAAAGGAGAGGAGTTTATTCTCGATTGGGGCCGTTGCAGTTTCTGTCTTCATTTTGATTCTTGGTGTAGCCATATGCTGGTTGGTAGTAAAGAGGCGGATGAACAGGATTGATGAACATGGAAATGACTCCAATTCAGTAGCCTCCACAGATCTTGTGTGGCAAGCCTTGCCAAGACGATTTTCTTACCAAGAATTAGTTGCAGCCACCAATGACTTTGCAAACGACAGAAGGCTAGGCCAAGGATGTTGTGCGGAAGCGTCAACCAATTGTGAGTGAAAAATAAACAACAACTGGCAGGAGATAAATAGAACACAAAACACAACACCAACAAGAACACCAAGATTTATACTGGTTCGGCAATGCCTACATCCAGTTTGGAGACGACGGAGTAATTCACTATAATCAAAGAGAGTATACAAAGTGTTTATCACTCAAGAAAACCCAAAGCCCCAAATACACCCAAGTCTCACTCTCACAACAATTGAAGATAAAACAATGATACAAAGCAAAGAACAATTAGAGAGATTTCTCTCTTTGGCTAGATGCCTTTCTTGCTATTTTTCTCTTCTACTCAACACTTGGTGGGATGCTTCAAATGGAACCATTTGCTTCCAATTTATAGCCAAAAATGCAAGAGTGTGAATGCAAGCTTCAACTATTCATTTGTTGGCTATCAACTTACCAATGGATGACTACCAAATAATCCACCCTTTTTGACCTCATAGTAAGCCAACATTTACTCACATGGGCAACTAACTTTGACTCACATGGGCAACTCCAAAATTCTTCTACATTTGAGCCAATTTCCAACAAAGGAGGGTCAGGGAAAGTTTATAAAAGGAATCATACAAGATCTAGGCTGCACAATTGCTGTGAAGAGAATCGTCCCAGAATCCGAGCACTATGAGAAAGTCTTCATCATCGAAGTGAAAATAATAAGCCGCTTAATACATAGGAACCTGGTGCAATTCATTGGATGGTGTCATGAGCAAGGCGAGTGCTTACTTGTTTATGCATACATGCCTAACAGCAGCCTTGACACGCATCTATTCGGCTCTAGAACAACCTTGCAATGGGATTTGAGGTACAAGATAGCTTTAGACTTGGCCACAGCCGTTCATTACCTACATGAAGATGCAGAGACGTGTGTCCTGCATAGGGATATCAAATCAGCTAACGTATTTTGGACTACGATTTCAAGACTAAGCTTGGTGATTTTGGGATTGCTAAGCTCATGGATCCGCGTTTAGGACTCAGACAACGGGAGTGGTAGGGACTTTTGGTTACATAGCCCCGGAATATGCAAATGGAGGTAGGGCTAGTAAAGAGTCAGACATGTATAGTTTTGGAGTTGTGGCCTTGGAACTTGCATGTGGAAGGAGGACTTATCAGGTATGAAGAATATCACGTGCCGCTTTTCAGGTGGGTTTGGCAGCTGTACCTTGCCGGAAATCTGCTCTCTGCAGCTGATGAGAGATTAGATGTGAATTTTGTTCCAAATGAAATGGAATGCTTGTTAATTGTGGGATTATGGTGTACTCATCCCGACAACAAGGAAAGACCAAAAGCAAGGCAAGTGATGAGCGTTCTTCAGCTTGAAGCACCATTGCCTCAACTTCCAAAAGATTTGCATGATCATCCGCCACCTCAACCTCAACAAGAAGCTGGTTCCTCTCAGCAATCATTAACTTCTAGTTTTGGAAACTGTGGGTCGTTAAAGTAGTACACCAAACAACTTCGAGGGCAAATAGATGAAGTTAAATGTAGGGATGTTCATTTCAGTATTAATTCTTCTTAGTTAGGAAGGGGGGAAATATGTGTGTGGCTGAGGGTGTTATCTGGATTTGGTGGACATCAGTTACACCACTTGTAACATTTTCTACTCTAGAATTTTGTGTATCTTTCTAAACTGATTGCTTGACCCGCTAGATGATATGCATGATCACGAAATTAATTTCCTCGTAGTATGTCTCCCACATTATTTTCACTATTTATTTACGAGGAAATAGTTTTGTCCTCGCAGAAAGGGTAGCACAAATTTTTCACAATTCCCTCCAAACCTATAGCGACAAATAATATATGATCCTCGCAATAGAATCCTTTTAACGAGGAACTAATTGCCTCGCAATATGTGTTCCACATATTTTTCACGTGTTTTATTAGCGAGGAAATTATATTTGCCTCCCTGAAAGCGTAGCAGGAATTTTTTACAATTCTCTCCAAACCTATAGTGACAAACAATATAATCCCCGTAATAGAATTCTTTCAATGAGGAATTAATTTCCTTGCAGTATGTCTCCCATATTATTTTCACCATTTATGACATGTGGCTGTATATAGGATGATGACACATGTCTTTTCCTTTGTATTTATTATGTTTTAATCTTAAATAATTCATAAGAAATGAAATAAAAATAAAAAAATATACCAAAAATTGCTACATACTCCTTACGACATAGCTTTCGATTATGGAGATCTAAATCATGATTTCAATATTTGAATTCGTGAGAATCATATTGGATGAAAGAAACAAGAGTGTATTCTCTAAGATTATTTGGATTATAGTAGCACAACACACTGTAGTAGGCATATTCACATAACCATAATACGAAAAGTATTAAGAGTATATTTTTCTTACGTTTTTCAATGTGATTGGTAGTTAAGGTGCACTCAGAAGAGTGGTAGGACGCAGTGGGAGCCTTTTGCTTTTGATTATTTCTGTAAGTGGGTCATCCATTTTTCCATTATATGGATCATGACATCTACTGATTATAAATATAGGTCTCCCTCACTGTCCTTATTTTGAAATTACAATTTTGCCCTCAGGCATAGGGGCATTTTAGTCACTCTTTACTCGGGATTAGTTTTGGGATTTTGAATTGTGTCATTTAGTAGAGCTCAACGAACACGAGTTCGTAGACAGGCGGCACGCTTAAGTCCGAGTTTTAAAGAAGGAGTTTTGGTCTAAAAATGCAAAGGACATAATGGTAATTTTCAAAGTCGTTATTGTACGCCTCAGCCGCTACAGTACGGATCATTCCTCTTTATCTCTCTCTCTCTCTCTCTCTCCTTTTTTAAAACCTTAGGCATATTTTAGGAAATAAAAACTCAATGGCTCTAAAAGGAAACGCCCACTTAGAAATTCTTTACCTACAAAGACTATAATTTACTTAAAAAGATGGTAAGCATGATTGGTGACTAACTTTCGGTTCACAATTGTATATCATTTTGTACCCTTCTAGCTTATGATTTTGTTATGTTTTTGAGTTAACCTTGTGCTTTTAACCTCTTTTGTGTTTGTCATTCAGTTCATTGAGCTCTAGGTATCACTTGAGGCATTTGAAGTAAAATGGTGAAAACAATGTGTAAAAGCTGAAGACTGAGTTACAAATTCATTTTGGACATATCATTTTCATTTGTGCTTGGATTGGGCCAATTCACGTGTGCTTGGAAAGAAGACATTCTAAACTTGAAGACGGATAGCTCAAGCTCATCAATTGATTAATCCAAGCCCAATCCGTGAGCCCATCAAAAGACACATCATGCTGACTTCCAGATGAGCTCATTGCTTGCTTGGTCATGCTGACATGAGGATGAGTTATTGGTTTCCTGGATGGAAGCTTGGTCATGCTGACATGATGATGAGCTATGGCTGCAGGTGGGATTTGTTGGTGAAGTGTAGCAACCAATTCTGATTATCTAATGCAAGTGTGTTAGGTCATTGCTATATTCAATTCTGATTTCTCACTTCCCCCCCCCCCCTATAAATACCTCTTCTATTCCTCATTCATGGTGTGCAAGCCTGAGATTCACAACCCCACAATTCAGCCATCCTTCACTCCATCCTCCCTCAAACACTTCCATCATTTTCCCAAACACATTCAGAAATTATCCTCAAACACTCCATCAATCAACCAAAAGCTCTAAACAGCCTCAAATAGCCAAAAGAACTCCAGCAAACCTCTCTTCCATTTCCCTACGAATTTCATCTTTCTTAGCTATCACCACTCACTCAAACTCATCCCAAATCACCTCCATATCCTTCATACATCTTTCTAGAAGTGGGGAAGCTCTTGGAGAAGCATTAGAAGTGGAGAAGCACTTGGAGAAACCTTGGACACCACAAGAACTTCAGAAAAAGGGGTTTTTCTACTCTTATTGCATTCATTATGTTTTCTCATTTATGTTCAAGTCTCTTTTCCATTATGAGTAGCTAAATCCATCACTAGGGCTTCGATGTAACCTAACATGAATATTCTGGGTTTATAAATTTCAAGTTTCAAGTTTGATTCATAATTCATGTTCTTATTCATTTTGCATACCTATATGCTGATCAGAATGCCTAGCTACCATTTTGATTTGTGTATCTTGGTTTGAATTAAGAGTATACACCATGCTTTAATTCGAATTGAACTATGAATAGGAAGAGTATGTATGGACATTCGACAACGGGGATTAGATACATACTTGGTTATTTAAAATGTTCTTCTATGCTTAATGGGTTCATAATGCTTAATTTTAGGTTAGACAACAAATGATCAAATTAGGGAATTAGGAACACAAGGTTAGGACCAAACACCATGGCTTAATCATACTTTAGCTAGAATCAATCTTTGAATCTGAATTAGACTTGTCACTTGAATCTTTATAACCTGGAATTCAATTGTTATGGTGAATCGAATGCCCTAGTCTCCAAATCTGTTTTTCAATCTTCAAAACCACCCTTACTGCACTCGTTTACTTGTTTCGTTTGCAATCTCAGTTGTTCATTTCCTTTCACAATCACAATCACAATCACTCTCACTTTAAATTCTGTTTTAGACTTAACTTCCTAACTTCTGGAATTCGGTAATCTAAGTACATAACTAATTTGAACTTCTCAGTCCTCGTGGGTACGACCTCGTTCTTGTCTTGCTATACTCCTGATTGGCACGTACACTTGCGAGTTAACATAATTAAACAACACTAACAAATTAGGAGGATGAACTCCACGCAACTCCTGCAACTAACAAAATGTTGCTTTACCGACGATTCTTTAAACAAGGAACTACCTTTTCTCGTAGTAGCAGCCTTTCAGTGAGGACAATGTCATTTTCTCGCAGAATGTGACCTGATTTCATTTCCAAATTGGATCAAGCTACAACGACAACATGTTGGATTCAGCGACAAACCATTACGTTGCTGTAGTTTTTCACAGCGACGCAATAGTGTTTTCCTCGCGCAAAGTGTAGCGGGAATTTTTGACAATTCCTTCCAAACCTATAGTGACCAACAATATATAATCCTCACGAGGAAACCTATTTCCTTGCTGTATGTCTCCCAAATATTTTCACACTTTTTATTGGCGAGGAATAATGTTTTCCTTGTTGAAAAAGTGAAGGGAATTTTTTACAAACCCCTCCAAACCTATAACGACAAACAATATATAATCCTCACAATAGATGTCTTTTAACGAGGAACTAATTGCCTCGCAATTAGGGCTGGCAATGGGTCGTGTTCGTGTTCGAGTTCGTGTCAACCCATTTATTTCCCGTGTCAATTTCGGGGTCAACCCGCTATGACCTGTTTAATAATCGTGCGGGTTTCGTGTCCACCCATTTATTTCCCGTGCGGGTTTCGGGTTAAACTATTAACCCGCTAACGGCGCTAAGTAATAGCAAATTTAAAAAAATTAAAAATTCTAAATGTTGATAATTTAATCAAGTAATTATATTTTTTTCATATATAAAATAGTTATTTCATTTTGCCTCTCTCTATATATAAAGATTGAGAAAGAGAAATTAAAAAAATTTTAAAATGAAGAAAATGAAGAAGAAACAAAGAAAACAATTATTGCATTTTGAACAACACCATCAATTGTTTTTTCAGATGGGAGAAATCAAAGAGAGAACCTAGTGTTTAACTATTATAAATAGCCTTCTCCAACAATTCGGCAAGGATGACCATGAACTTATTTGGATTTTATTTGTGTATTCTTCACATATCAATGCATCACATACTTATTGAGGTTTTTGCTAAGCTAATAGAGTAATGAAATTATTAAATATCCTCACTAGTAACATGTCCTTGATTAATTTCGTTTGCAATGTTCACAAAAGGATGTGTTACATGTCCTTGAGGGTTTAGGATTTAGGGTTTAGAATTTAGAGTTTAGGGTTTAGGGTTTAGGGTTTAGAGTTTAGAGTTTATGGTTTAGGTTTTAGGGATTAAAACATTAAACCCTAAACCCTAGATACATAATTAACTCAAATTATAAGGAATAATTACTAACAAATATAATTTAGGGATTAAAATGTAATAATTAAGTGCTCATCAGTTTGTAAAGACATTATAAATATCAAATGTTGTAACATATAATCACAAAGTTATCAACACCAACATGGATAAGGTGCAAGGAGAGGTGGAATTGGCTGGGGTTCGAAACCCATTGGGTGTGCTGAAACTTCAATTTCTTTAATTTTTTTCGCTCATTTGTAACATCCCGGTCCTAAAAAGAGGTAAAATAATTAAATTAAGAGAAAATAAATTGGAGTAAACAATAAAATAAAATGATTTGAATTAATTAAGTTTTTTTGAAAAATTTAAAATATTATTTAATATAAAAAGGGGCAAAAAGGTCATTTTAAGTTCGGGAAGGAATTTGAGACTTCCGGTTGTACCGTTGCGTAGAGCTCGTCGATACGAGTTCGTAGACATGCGGCATGCCCAATTCCGATTTGTAACGAAGGAGAAAAAGTCTGAAAACAAAAGGGACATATACGGAATATTTTTAAATTGTTACTGTAGCTGCTACAGTACCGACGTTTTTATTTTTTTTTTCTTCTTCTTCTTCCTCCTTCCTTCCCTCCCTCTGCGCGACCCCCTCCCTGGCACTGTTCATCCGAACAGTTTTTGGGGCCGCCACCACCACGTCCGGCCACCAAAGTTGACGGGGCCGGTACCAAAATGACCGGGCCGCCGTCCTCTTCCCAACCCAGCCAGGTCCCACCGCCAATCGCTGTATTTTTCGCGAATATCGAGAAATGTCGCCGCTTTACCCAAAACTTCACGGAGCTCGTTCGGGTGATTCCGGGCACCAAATCTTGCGAATTTGGTATGTTTTTCTAACCTCTTGACGTGCTCTAGCTGATGGTTGGGTAGGAATTGTGAAATTTCTGCGTTATGGTAGTTAATTAAGCGATTGAAAAATCTGCCGGTTTCGACCTCCGTTTTCAGCCACTTCCGGTCACTTTTTGGGGTATGCCCAAGAACAAAAGTGACTCCAAATTAGGTGTATTACCTAGAATAGGAGTTTGGAGTCAAGATGTTAAGTTTTTTCGGCGAGTGGTTATCGCTTTGGACACCCACGTGCTGTCGGCGCGTGTGGCGTGGGCACTGTAGCAGAGAGACATTTTTATCCTAAAATGATCTCCTGGTTGTCACGAGCGCGTAGGAATTTACGGAACTCAATTCGGATAACGTTTGAACCCCGAACGGATTTTACATATTGTGTGAATTCCGGGTTCGATATGTTAGAACCGTTGGATCGCTTCCAATTTAATATATGTTAATCTAGGCATTCCTAGGATTGTGTAGGATTTCACGGATCGTGAATCGGAGCCCCAGATGTTCTGATTCAATAAGTTAAAGTTTGTATTTTTACGATAATCGTGCGATCGTGAGTGATCCGGCCGTCGAATTCGGACCAAACTTGAAGGATAGGTTTATTAAACCTTGTGGAACCCTTAGGGATGTTCGAATCGAAAAAGGGAGGTCGTGGGGCCCGCGGGCCGGTTGACCAAATTTGGAAAGTTTGACCCTCGGTTGACCGTGAGTCTTCCGAGGTAGTTTTACACTTCGAAAAGTATTAGGATAACCTTATGAGAGAGTCTAGGGTCTGGTTTGAATATTAGTATTTAAGTGGACGTTTGTCTTCAAGAGTATTTAGTTTTTCTTTATGGAATTCTTGGATATTATTAGATAATGGAAAATATGAAATGGATGAGTATGGGATACTCGATTTGTTGGGTTGTGAAAGTGAGTCTTGGGACTCGGTTATGATTATTGGAAATAAATGGCATGATTTTGTGATTGAAGTATTATATATGAATGTAATGGTTTATTGAAATTCATTTTATATTTAATGGTTGAATTTAGTATCTTTGTAAGTATTTGTGATATATGTGAGTTTTGGCATATCCTAGTATTTCGAGTTATATATATATACACAATACTCGAGAAAGTGCTATGTTTATTGAATGTGTGTGGGGTACTTGGGATGTGATTATGAGATTGGAATGTTAGTTAGAGTGCTATTTGCACTCCCCTAGATACCCCATGGATATAGAATATGTTTGAGAATTTATTAGCTATACTATGAATAAGTATTGTGGGAAAATTGAATTAAGGAATGGAATATTATTTTATAATATTTATATAAGGATTAAGAACTCCACCATCATACATACCTCCCCCCTTGGATGATGATACTTGGAAACAGTGGGTATGGACCCTGGGATACTTGGATATGAAAATTTTGGATATGGTCTGGATATGACATAACCCGGGGCATACCTTAACGGGGTGTCGCTAGACCCTTAATTGGGTAGTCTGCGCGCGTAGGACTGTTTACAGGCGTACGGGTCTTGATTCTTCGTCCGTACGTGCTGGCTGAGAGTTAGTCCCCCAGTTGGACGGCTCGTCCCTAGCCACATAGTCCGTTTGAGGGCTGATAATTGTGAGTTAGTCAACAATCCCCTGGATTGTTTCCCCAGTACATGATGTGTAACATCACATGTACCTCCCCTTGGATCCTGATACATGGAAATTGTGGATATGGTCTGGATATGACGGAACCCAGGGCATCCTTGACGGGATGTTGCTGGAGACCCTTAATTGGGTAGTCTGCGCGCGTAGGGCTGTTTTCAGGCGTACGGGTCTTGATTCTTCGTCCGTATGTGCTGGCTGAGAGTTAGTCCCCCAGTTGGACGGCTCGTCCCTAGCCACATAGTCCGTTTGAGGGCTGATAATTGTGAGCTAGTCAACAATCCCCTTTGAATCGCTTCCCTGGTACATTATGATGGTGAGAGGTCAGTGTATTTATATATATACTTATTCTTTTCTTGTTATACATATTACATATATGTATATATGTATGTGTGGTTTGTGAGTACCCTGTTTATATATGAATGTTTGAGCTCTGGATTGGGAAGTGTTGTACGGCAACATACGCCTTGAATAGGGTATGGTTGCAGGATTGAATGGATATAAATGGAAGGAATTGATGATGTGTTTAATGTACATACGCCTTGGATAGGGTATGGTTACAAAATTGAACTGTTATAAAGGAAGAATTCGAGAATGTGTTCATTGTGTTTTTGTTGGATTTGGAATTGTGTCAGATCTTAAATGTATAGATGGTTCTGTTGTAAATAATTGTTTATTACCGAAGTTGTGACCGTTGAGATGAGAACTACGTGTGGCTTGATCCCTTGTCCAAGGGTACGTAGGCAGCCTGGGGTCTCACCAGGTGCAGCCGCGAAGTATTAATGTGTCTAACAGGTTTGTTGAATTCTGCGTATGTGATTGTTGGATGTCAATCCAGTTTAATGATTTCTGTGGTGTTTGTAAAGTTGTTTGAAGACTTTAAGTACATGGTTTATGTAGTAATTGACTCGAGAATATTGTTGTTTCTGTTCCGAATTTCTGAAGGCCGGAGGCCGATTATATGAATTGCATGAAATTATATTGTGCGTGCTGCCCTGTTGGGATATAAAAATGTGAATTTTGTGCAGGTTGAAATTTGGGAAATGTCCAATTTACAGGGAGACTCTGCGAAATTTCGGCAGAAAGTCTCGTGGCCTTCTCCTTTTCGGTAAAGAGGCTCAATTTTTATAAGTGGGCCCGACATCGGTGTGATGTCGAAAAATTTCCACAGGATTCGTCTCCAGTTCGGAGGAATTCGGGGCCGGTCCTGCCAGCATTGGCAGGTATTAAACGGGTTTACACGACCCGTTTAATAAACGGGTTAAACAGGTATTTAATTGGGTTGGCGGTGTTGTCACCAAAAGCGGTGTCTTTTAAAATTTATAAACTCGCAAGCGCACGAATCGAATATAGCATAAGCGTGTAAGAGCGAGATCGTACCCAAGGGATTGCGTGTAAAGATAGAAAACCAATTATACCCAAGTTAATTTCATTGCCAACCTAGTTGATTCAAATGGTGATTTGTTTGTTGATAAAGAAAATTAAATAAAGCATGAAACAAATATGGAAATGACAATAAACTGAAATTAAGATTTAAATTTATGAGAAAAAATAACTAAGGTATTAGAATCCACACCATTATTCCATAAGATTCTAATTATTTATCTTTCAATTCCCATGGAGTAGCAATCTAGAAATCAATCTACTGCTTTCTCAAGATTTATCAATTAAGCTTGTACTTTAGATCATAAGTAAATTTTCCTTCCCTTCATAAGTACAAATTCTAAGCATAATATGTAAACAAAATTATTTAACTACAAAGGATCAAAGTTTCCTAAGCATCCTATGTGAAAAAGTTTATTTGAATAACAAAATATCAAAGAAATTTGTAAATTAGAAATATAAACCAAGGATGAATTAATAGATTAATCCAAACTCTTAACTACCATAAATACATGTTATATGTCACAATACATGATAGAAGTGGTGAAAAGAAGATTAATCTATTAATCATGTGAAGTGAAAATTATAATCATTGAACACCACAATATTTGAGAATTGAAAATGAAAACTAGAACTCTATTTAATAATGGTGTTTCATCCAACCTTAGTTAAGTATTTTAGCTAGACATAATTAAGAATTAAAACAAAACAAAGAAACTAAAATACATGAATTAAATGAGAACTAAGAAAGGTGAAGAACAATTTTAAGAGAGTTATTAGCTCTCGGTTCTTTCCTTTCCATCCTTGTTCTCTTTCTTTCTCACTTTCTCTCTCTCTTTCTTTCTTTCTCTCTTTCTTTCTTTCTTTCTTTCCTTCTGCTGTGTATCACTCTTCAATTTCTCCACCCTTTCTCTCTTGAGTTGCTGCCTATTTATAGAAGCATGAAGTCCCTTTCATTTCAGCTGCATATGCAAGCTGTCTTCTAGAACCTGTCTTGGTGTGTGACAGCCTGTGGATTGAGTTTTTATCCAATTGCTCCAATTTTTGGATATGTATTAGTCGACATCTTATTGAACATGTTTCATGAAGGATATTTATTCATTTGAGCATGGGAGAATTCGTTTTTCAGGTCTGCAAATGGACTGTACAGCATGAGCTGTAAAAGGCAAAGTCATCAAATCCAACTTGAGTTCTTCCTCTCTTTTGCAACACATTGCTTATTCCTCCTCCTCCTCATGCCATTGGTGGAAGATACTTAATATCTACAAACAACCACTCATTAAATACAAAAACAAAGATTGAAAATAGCCAATACAAATGCTCTAATAAATTTACATAATACAAAAGAAAATACTAACAAATATAAATTTAAGGATAAAACTTGTATTTATTTTGTGCTCATCAGGCGGGTTGACCCGAAACCCACCCGTTTATAAACGGGTCAACCCGGGTTGACCCAAAAATTACCCATTTATAATCGAGCCGTGTTCGGGTCGTGTTTTTCCCGTGCGGGTTTCGAGTCGTGTAACGGGTCGAGTGTTGCATAGATTCAGCTGTACCAAATGGATTCAGCTGCATCCTCAACTTGTGATACTCGCAAGTGCACGAGCCGTTCGGTAGTATAGCATATGTAAGTGCGAGGTCGATTCCACAGGGATTGGTGATTGAATGATCCATCTCAGTTTTCCTACACAAAATAGAAATGAAAATAAAAGAAGCAAAAAGGGTTTTGTACAACACTTGAAAACATGGAGACCTTTGGAAGAGAGGAGAGATGTGTTTGAGAAAGAGAAGGGAGGAGTGTTTGGAAGAGAAGAGAGATGTGTTTGAGAACTTGGAGGATGTTGAGAACTTGGAGAATGTTAAAGAGAATGGAGAAGTGTTTGAGAACATTAAGAATTTGATGAAGGAAGAGAGAGAAAGTGTTTGTGAAGTGTTTTGAGAGCATGGAGACTTTTGGAAGAAAATGTAGAAGTGTTTGAAGAAATTTAGAAGAAGAGAAAGGGAAGGTGTTTGAGATTTAGTACAAAGAAAATTTGGTAGAATGATCTTATTACAACAATTGAGAACTACAAAGGGAAACTAAGAGAATTTGAGGGAGAGAAGGGAAGGGAGCTCTAGAGAAGTGTTTGAGAGCTCCCCCCTTGGGGTGTGATTACAAGCTTAGAGAACTTCCCTATTTATAGGCCTAGGGGAAGTGAAAATCTGAATTATACAATAGGTTTACCTACCACACTCACTTCACCAACTTACACACTTAATTCACCTAACACACTATTACATTTGAAAACAATTCCTCTTGTCTTTAGGCTTAGTGTTGAAACTCCCACTTCAACATCTTTCAATTCATTTGGTTGCTGCAAAATTCCACTCAATTATAGGAATTGAATATGCTTCACCAAACTTTCCCACAATCAACAACACTTCATCATGCATATGTCATGCATGACAATGCATTGCAGCCAGCTTGTGGGCTAGTTTTGGGCTTGTGGCTCCAGTCTGAAAAATCTGGAAAAATATGAATCTTGAAGCTCTTTGTCTTATCTTTCCAAGAATATGCAGCCCAACTCAAGGAAAAATCGGGAAGGCCTTCAAATGTGATTTTTGGCCCAGTAACGCAGATGCTGCCGAATTTGACCTTAAGTTGCCAAAACATGTATAACTTTATCTAGAATACTCGGAATCATGAACCGTAAAATTCTACAGAAACTAGACTTCCGTAGCTTTCCAATGATGTATGGCTCATTATCTGGTTCTTCTTGAGCAAGTACAGTCCAATCCGTGAAGTTGACTGATCTGCAGACACCGTTTTGAGCTAACTTGTCTCCAAAATGCAATTAGTGAGTCTCAAGCTTATAACACTGAAACAAACACAAAAGAAGTTAAAAGCACAAGTTCAACTCAAATACATAACCAAATCATAAGTTAAAAGGGTACAAATTGATATGTAATTATGCACCGATCATCGAGTCGGAAATTGCCACCCCTACTCGCAATATGTGTTCCACATACTTTTCACGTTTTTTATTAGTGAGGAAATTATATGTTCCTTTCTGAAAGCGTAGCAGGAATTTTTTACAAATCCCTCCTAACCTACAACGACAAACAATATATAATCCTCACAATAGAAGTCTTTTAACGAGGCATTAATTTCCTCTCAGTATGTCTCCCGCATATCTTTACTTTTTTATTAACGAGGAAATAATGTTTTTCTCGCGGAAAGTGTAGCGGGAATTTTTTACAATTCCCTCCACACCTATAGCGACAAACAATATATAATCCCCGGAATATAACTCTTTTAACAAGGAATTAATTTCCTCGCTGACAATAATATGTTATAATCATCGCAATAGAAGCCTTTTAACGAGGAATTAATTTCCTTGTTGTATGTCTCCAGCATTATTTCATGATTTATTAACGAGAAAATAGTTATTTCCTCGCGGAAAGTGTAGCAGGAATTTTTGACAATTTACTCCGAACTTATAACGACAAACAATATAATCCTCTGAATATAAGCATTTTAATGAGGAATTAAATCCTTGCAGTATGTCTCTACATTATTTTCACTTTTTTTTTTAAAGTACCACCATTTTGGTGAAAATGAAAATGTAGGAAAATAATATGAAATATAATATAGATTGACACGTGATAACTTTGTACAAGTACTCCGTGAGCATGTCTGATGTGTGGCCGTATAATTAAGATGGCGGCATTAAATGATATTAAATTTATGAGATTGGGTTTCCTCTATTTTGGTTTCTGTCTCCATTCTTTTTTGGTTTTTTTATTTTGTTTTGGTTTATATTAATTTGGTTTATGTTCTGGTGATGGTTGCTTGATAGGCTTGAGATGAGGCATGAATTAAGATGAAAGAGGTATTAAGGTGCAACTCGGGCCTCCAAGATTATTTAGATTATAATAGCACAACACACATGCATATTCAGATAACTATAATAAGAAAATCATTAAGAGAATGATTATGCATGTCAATGTAATTGGTAGTTAACTTAAGTTGCACTTAACAGGGTGGTAGGAAGCAGTTGGAGCATATTGCTTTTGATTATTTTCTTAAGTGGGTCATCCATTTCTCCACCATATTTAAATATCAGGACTAATAAATATTCCATGAGCAGTTGATGATTCAATCCCTCTTTTTTTAACATCCACAACTTCGTATATGGACACTTTATCTTTGGTTTCTTGTGGCGGGTGACGGAAGAGGACTAAGATCATAACAAGATTTCGATATAAAAAATAGAAAGAATTACACCATCTAGTATGATATAGCGAGGAAATCTTGCGGAAAAATGGAACCAACACTATGATTATAACAAAATTTCTATATCAAAACCAGGAAGAGAAAACAAACCCAATACAAACTCAAATAAAATTAGGCCCAAGTAATTCCATCCTGTAAACCCTTCAAAGATATTTATATACAATATGCTTATGTTTTTCAACCACTTGGGTTGTACTTTGTTATAACCAGGTACATACTATTCAAGTTATCAAATAAACATTCAAGAGCAGCCTAAAAATTGAGATTTTAACAATCTCTTCTAGTTACTATTGAGAGTTTGTATGGTGGTTGTGCTCTTTGTTGGCCTCTGCTTGTGGGTAGAAGTTTGACTCCCCTCTCCTTTTACTGACTAACAATCATTCACTACTGCCTTTGAATCACTTCCAATTACAGCTTCCTCTTTTGGTGAGGGTTTCTCGTCCTAGATTCAGCCGAAAACACGGGCTTCTTGAACTGCACTATTATCAAGGTCATGTTATTACACCCTTTACCACCAGCAGTTGACGACAAACACCTATCAAGGACTCTCTCGCACACCACAGACAACTTGCTTTCCTGCATATTTTACAATGATGCGTGTCAATGAGACAATACTAGGCATCATTCTTACCCTTAATCAAGCAACATGTAAGTGTATAAGAAACAACTTCAATTGCATTACGAGACTGATGGGCTTGCTTTCAAACCAAAAGAACAAAATAACAAAAGAAAAGGGTGAGAAATGCACTCGCCAAACTCAGTTGTTCATGTAAATAATCTACCACTTGCTGGATAGACATGCAATTCCTGAAAGAAAGAAACAAAAACATTACCTTAGATTTAGAATATATTATAAGACTTTGGGAAGCAAATCAAATAATCAATAATATATTTTACAATACAATTCTTCAACAGATAAAATATTTATTATTTACCATCAACTATTATCTTTTAATTTTGGATGTAAGTACAATATAGTGACTATAGTCCATCAATAAAGCTAATAGAGACTTCAAGGCAAAAACTGGGGAAAATTCTTCCTTACAAGACATGAAAGTCATCAAAGCTAAAATGAAACAAAAAGTTCAGCTTAAGACATACCAGATTCCACCAGATGTTAGGACGATAAATTCGTCATCATCACAAAGCTCAACCTAATTTCAAAACAGTAAAAATTAAAATGGAAGACAAAATTAACATGTAATTTTATCTTGTTTCTATATTATTTTGTTTGACAAAAAATAGGTACCAAAACTATTTTGTGAAACTTGAAAATGTAGATAGCCCAAAAACCACCATTTTATCCACCCATAAAGTAGATATATATATACATTGTTTATATCTAGAGTAGCAGTTACAATTTGCTTTTCAGCTGGCAAAAATTTGTTCTGCTTGAATTCCATGTCACCTGCAGTATATGCAAAACTGATATGAGTATGGGAACCACAAAACGAAAAATCTCTTTCGCTCCCCTCCACAACCATGCATACATGTCAACAGATTTTTGTGTGTTTATATGCATGTTCATACCGCTTTTAATTTGGTAACAAGATAGCAGTAGACATGTTTTCATCGGTTCTCATTAGTACAAATGTAATTGAAATTGAAAAGACTAATATATGAAAAGTTCTCACACACTAAAACTACCTATAGCTCTTGAAACATTCAACATGCCATTGACTCGTCCTGCATGGACAAAACCACCAGCTTTTAAAATCCTCTCCTTCTCAAGCTCAAGATCAGGTTTGTGATCTCTTGAGAGATGATATACCTGAAAAAAAGAAGTGAAATCAAAACAACAATCAAAGAGACCCAAGAATGTATAATGATATTTAAGTAACTAAAGTAAAATAATAAATTACCTGACCCTTCGTAGATATTACACAATGAGAATCACCAGCATTTGCAACAAGAAGTTGGTTGTTTCTAAGAATTGCAACACAATGAGGTGAGACCAAGCAGTTCAATATATGCTTCATATAAAGATATAATAACTTCAATTCACTTTATGACTGCTGCACATACCTCCTCAAAACCCCAATCATCAGCTTGATCATTACTCTTTGTCATGCTAGTACACTTGTTTATCTTTCCCCCCAAAATATTTAACTCTGCCCAACCCCTTTGTCCGCACATCATTTCATCCATTCTGTATAAATCAACTAACAACATCTTCACGCTCAAAAACAAAGAATATAATAAGACCACAACTATAAAGGTACGCAATAAAAGCCTATTATTATTATTATTATTTCTTAATAGAATAAAAGCCAATTATTCTTATTGTTACCATCTCATAAGGATGCATGAAAAATAGGCATAAACTATATATATATATGGGGCTGGGAAAATTGTTAAGTGTTGGAGGTTTAGGCATTGTGGACGTATTTTGGCATTACATTTATTTGGATTTTGGATGAATTTGGTTCAAGGTAACTCATGTATCTATTTTGATGCTTCAATGGCATCACAACATGAAATGAATGATGATGTCTCTTTAATATTTTATGATAGAAACTAAGTAAAATGTGAAATGGCTACATTACTAGTTGGATGTCATAAGAAGCATCAACGTAATTTAAACCAATGAAAATGAAGTCACGTGCATTCAAGGTGTAACCTAGAAAAAGATTTTTGAACAGCAGTTCCTATATCTCCAGCCACGTATGCTTCATTCTTGAGGACTTGTCGGTGAAGATACTTTGCACAAAACTTAGCAACTATATTGCCTAAATAATGATTGGAAATAGGTAAGTATTAAGTAATAACACAAAAAATATAAATTTATGCTAATATACCTCGCAACCTGCATATGTATAGGTCTGATAATCATAAAAAGGCATGCGTTCTTGTACTAAAAAGGTCTTGTATGTTTGTAGATATTTGAAATTGCCCATTATTACCTCCATGCCCATCATAAACACCAAAGAATGAGGTAGATGCATCCATATCAGGATATGCTGCATGCTAATAAAACAAATCAACATGGTAACAAACAACATATTAATGACGTGACAAAATGTTTGAAAAACAAAGTAAATAATCATAGCATCTATGTGTACCACATTTTGCATCATTTATAAGGTCATTGTTCTGAATAAGAAACTATTATTTAAAATCGAAGTTTTTTCTCACTGTTTTCAGGTATATTTTACAAGATTTCATTGTGATAAATGTTTTCATTGTGTAGTCCGTAGACACCATGGTGATGAAGATGGCAACAATAATTGTGTTAGTAGTCCAGAAGGCACACCAAAAAATGAAAAACCCATAGTTCACAAGAGAAATAAAACCGAACATACAAAAATACAAGTAATGCTCATAGACAGTACACAGTAGACACAAAGAAATTGGAAAGTCAATGAGGGAGCGGCAGCAGAGGGAACCAAGTGAAAGAAAATAAATGAAAACGAAGGTGATGTGGGCTTCAAATAAAAAAGGAATGGAGGGATGCAGGAATGTGAGGAGCACGTACGAGAGCACAACAAGTGTTTGATAAAACAAAGGGAAGTTCAGGAGAAAGAAAAAGTGAGGGAGCCACAAGTCAATTGTATTACCTTTCATGTAAACCTGACGTTCGTGTCCATACATACACTGGTAACGTTGTATCGTTAATGGAGTTCGATTTCACACGAAAGATGTTGATGACCATCGTACTACACAAAATAGTGGAATATTTGTTCCCGGTGAACATGGTGGTAGAAGTCATAATTACTATGGTGTTTTATTAAGTGTGGTAGAATTAACTTATATCAATCTCAATAAAGTCTTTCTATTCAAATGTAAGTGGTTCAACACAGACTCAAAGCACAAAGACCCAAAAAGGAGGCGGATACGATATGATTATCATCTAACAAGCATTAATGTAAGTTCTACATGGTATGAAAATGATCCATATATACTTGCTACTCAAGCGCAACAAGTGTTTTATCTTGATGGTTATAAGCTAGGAGCTAATTGGAAAGTCATACAAAGGGTGGAGTGTAGAAATGTGTGGGACATCCCTAAAATAGATGTAAATGAAGAATTAGATGATGATAACAATCCTGTGAGTACCAATGATGCTTACCAAGAGGAAGAGTTAGTTGAATTTCAGTGGTATGGGCTTGATGAAGATCTAGAAAATCCACAGTTGAGAGTAGATATTGAGCCTAATGATGTGTCAAATACTTTGAACAATGATGAGATGAATGAAGATGATCTTGATGAGTTTACATGTGAGGATATGGAAGAAGATGTTGATGATGTTGATGTGGAAGATATATTTCTAACTGATGTTGATGACAATGAAGAAGATGATACCTTGGCTTATAACGGAGGCAATGCAGAATTATATCTAAGCAATGATGATGATGATGACGACGACAGTGATTAACATTTCATGGTTACTTGTAATATCTTGTTTTTCTTTTTCTTTTTGAACTTATGATGTACTAGTATGCTTTGATTTTGCATTTGCATATAGGTGTGGTATATGCATCATTTTTTTTTTTGTACCTTATTGATAATACATCTCTAGTAGAATTGAGACCTACTTATATATGTAGGTCTCACATCTATCAATTATGTACAATCAATCTGGAACAAAAATTATGTGATGCCATTAGTTTCATAAGTTTTTCCTGTACCTTCTATGTTTTCTTAGTATTATACATATGAGGGGTAAGGTTCATTATGTCCCCACCTGACTAGATGTATATATTTTGTTTTCTCTATTTATAAAATATGACTCGTACCGTCGAGCTTTCTCAAAGAAAGATGTTGATGGACTTTTTTTTTTAATTTTTGTTCTGGTCTAATTTTGAACATGATTTATTGAACTTATTATAGGTTATCTATATGGCTAGAAAGACAAAACGTCATCTTGTGCAAGTAAGAAATGAGTCACCGTCTGATTTAAATCCCCAAACTGAACCTAATGCAATCTTGACATCAGCCAATATAGAAGAGAGTACTCCTGGTAAGAAGCTACAACATAGTTATATGTATTCTTTTATTGTTATTCAATGCATAATGTCATTTTCCTTCCTAGCAATCTGGTTATATGTATAAGAATTTGTATATGTTTAGATGTAATTAGTCATTCATGTTAATATTTAATAATTTATATATACAAATATGATATCTTGGTTTGGGCTGTGATAATGTAGGTGCAAACAAAAGAGTCAGATCAAAAACACGAGGAGTTAATTCTGATAAAGTGCAAATCCAACTTGGTACCAAAATACCAATCACTATAACTGAATCGGATGGTGCTCCAACGGGTCCATATTCATCCATGTTTGGGAACGATCTTGGCTTCACAATTCACACATATGCACCACTGAATGTGGAGCAATGGAAGGACATTAACGAGAAGGATATGGAGAAGCTGGTTGAAAGAGTAACAGTAAGATATAACATGGTTTTCATTTACTGAATTTGATACTTATATAATACAAATAGAAAATAACATTTATAAACTGAAATTGGTTCATGCAGAGTAAGTACGACATTGATATGTCTCTGCCTCATGTTCATAGATTTGTTATGACGAAGTTTCAGAAAAGGTATTGTGATTTTCGACACAAACTGAAAGAGTATTTCAATAAGTACTCAGCTATGGAAGCGGTGTCTTTTAAAATTTATAAACTCGCAAGCGCACGAATCGAATATAGCATAAGCGTGTAAGAGCGAGATCGTACCCAAGGGATTGCGTGTAAAGATAGAAAACCAATTATACCCAAGTTAATTTCATTGCCAACCTAGTTGATTCAAATGGTGATTTGTTTGTTGATAAAGAAAATTAAATAAAGCATGAAACAAATATGGAAATGACAATAAACTGAAATTAAGATTTAAATTTATGAGAAAAAATAACTAAGGTATTAGAATCCACACCATTATTCCATAAGATCCTAATTATTTATCTTTCAATTCCCATGGAGTAGCAATCTAGAAATCAATCTACTGCTTTCTCAAGATTTATCAATTAAGCTTGTACTTTAGATCATAAGTAAATTTTCCTTCCCTTCATAAGTACAAATTCTAAGCATAATATGTAAACAAAATTATTTAACTACAAAGGATCAAAGTTTCCTAAGCATCCTATGTGAAAAAGTTTATTTGAATAACAAAATATCAAAGAAATTTGTAAACTAGAAATATAAACCAAGGATGAATTAATAGATTAATCCAAACTCTTAACTACCACAAATACATGTTATATGTCACAATACATGATAGAAGTGGTGAAAAGAAGATTAATCTATTAATCATGTGAAGTGAAAATTATAATCATTGAACACCACAATATTTGAGAATTGAAGATAAAAACTAGAACTTTATTTAATAATGGTGTTTCATCCAACCTTAGTTACGTAATTTAGCTAGACATAATTAATAATTAAAACAAAACAAAGAAACTAAAATACATAAATTAAATGAGAACTAAGAAAGGTGAAGAACAATTTTAAGAGAGTTATTAGCTCTCGGTTCTTTCCTTTCCATCCTTGTTCTCTTTCTTTCTCACTTTCTCTCTCTCTTTCTTTCTTTCCTTTCCTTCTCTTTCCTTATTTCTGCCGTGTATCACTCTTGAATCATCCTCTCTATTCTTTGAGTTACTGCCTATTTATAGAAGCATGAAGTCCCTTTCATTCCAGCTGTATGTGCAATTTGTCCTCTCATGAACCTATCTTGGTGTTTGGCAACCTGTGGATTGAGTTTTTATCCAATTGCTCCAATTTTTGGATATGTTTTAGTCGACATCTTATTGAACAAGTGTCATGAAGGATATTTATTCATTTGAGAATTGAAGATAAAAACTAGAACTTTATTTAATAATGGTGTTTCATCCAACCTTAGTTAAGTAATTTAGCTAGACATAATTAATAATTAAAACAAAACAAAGAAACTAAAATACATAAATTAAATGAGAACTAAGAAAGGTGAAGAACAATTTTAAGAGAGTTATTAGCTCTCGGTTCTTTCCTTTCCATCCTTGTTCTCTTTCTTTCTCACTTTCTCTCTCTCTTTCTTTCTTTCCTTTCCTTCTCTTTCCTTATTTCTGCCGTGTATCACTCTTGAATCATCCTCTCTATTCTTTGAGTTGCTGCCTATTTATAGAAGCATGAAGTCCCTTTCATTCCAGCTGTATGTGCAATTTGTCCTCTCATGAACCTATCTTAGTGTTTGATAGCCTGTGGATTGAGTTTTTATCCAATTGCTCCAATTTTTGGATATGTTTTAGTCGACATCTTATTGAACAAGTGTCATGAATGATATTTATTCATTTGAGCATGGGAAAATTCATTTTTCAGGTCTGCAAATGGACTGTACAGCATGAGCTGTAAAAGGCAAAGTCATCAAATCCAAATTGAGTTCTTCCTTTCTTTTTGCAACACATTGCTTATTCCTCCTCCTCCTCAATGCCATTGGTGGAAGACACTTAAGATCTACAAACAACCACTCATTAAATACAAAAACAAAGATTGGAAATAGCCAATACAAATACTCTAATAAATTTACATAATACAAAAGAAAATACTAACAAATATAAATTTAAGGATAAAACTTGTATTTATTTTGTGCTCATCAGAAGAGGCACAAAAAAAACAAACCTCCTGAAGTATCTACACAAGAGGAATGGAATTTCCTTTGTAAACATTTTTCTACTGCCAAGTTCCAGGTATTGCTTCAATTGGCTTTATGATTTTGTGGTGGCTGCTATATTGCTTGAACTTTATGAAAGTTGGAGAGTAGTAGAAATCACAAATAACATAGAATGGATAAATCCTACATTCCCATTAGTATGCTAACTGAAAATAGACGTCAATATTATTTTAAGATTTTGTTTGTTTCAGTTTTAGAAATTTTTGTGAGGTACTGATGTGAAGGATTCAGCAACTAGGTTGGAAGTAACCTCTCAATCTCACTTTCATACCACATATAATGCTTAGAATTTCTAACTTAATATAATTATCTTACCCGTGATTAAAATTGATGCAACGCAATCCATATTTTATTTTAGTTCATGTTTTCTTATTTATTTTTCAGGAACATTTCGCAACAGAATGCTAAGAATAGGTCAGGTTTGACGTATAATCATAAAGGAGGATCAAAGTCATTCGTGGCTCATCAACATGAGATTGTAAGATACATATCTTTATTACTTTAGGCTTAATTTATACAAATACTAACTTTTTTGTCAATGTGTTAGCATACAAAAATTGGGGAGAAATTAGGCCCAATTGAACAGTTTGCAGAGTTGCATAAAAACGAGAAAAATGGTTGGGACATTGGAGCAAAATCTAAATGGGTAAGCTGATGCTTTTAATCATTGTTTTAGACTGAAAAGCTGCTGCTTCTATAGCCTTGTCTTGCTTCTTTTTTCTGTTCTCTCTGATGTGTTTGTTTTCTGTTTCTTATAAGTGGATTTCTTATCCACTTTTCTATGAGTTACTATTCTTTTATATTAAGTCATGTTGAAATAACAAGAGTTTTTATTGTGCTGCAAATATTTGTAGTCATATAAAAGAAAGACTATCTACTATGATAATTAGTAGCACTGTCATATTTGTGGTCTTCAAACATTTGGGAATTAGTATCATGGTTGGAGCTATTGAATTGACATACCATCGACTTAGCTTTCAACATTGATTTCCTTTATCATTATCTCTTATTTCATTTCTTGATATTTGACACATATATAAATATACATGTGATTTATAATGTTCATTCTATTTGTAGGATGAGATGATTGCTATACAAGTCGAAACTTCAACATGTGATACTAAAACAATAACTGATGATGAAATTGTTGCCAAAGTTCTTGGTGTAAAATCAGGGTATATTAAGGGCCTGTTGGATAGAGCGTTTTCAGCATATTCTCGTTTTCATTCTCTAAAACAGTCGAAATATGCGTTCGGTGGCTAGAGTTTGAAAACATGAAAAACAACTTTCAGAAAACATATTCAAACTCATGTACAAAAATTGAAAACGCCAAATTATTGTTTTCAATTTATGTTTTCATTTTCTACCCAGCAAAACAGAAACGAAAATCAAACCCACCACAGCCCATGCTACCAAACCTCACAGACCCAGTCCCCACATCACCACCACCTATCAAACCCAGTCGACACCAACATCACCACCACCTATCAAACCCAGCCGACACCAACACCACCACCATCGCAATGGAATCACCACCAAACACCCAATCGAACCCAATACACATCATCACCACCTAGTAAAAAGCAATCGACCCCAGCACCTCCACCACCCATGCCCAATCAAAGCACCATTACCGCCATCACCACCTGATCAGGGAGGGGGAGAGGGAGAGAGAGAGAGAGAGAGAGGGCAGAGAGAGAGAGAGAGGTGGGTTGATGGGATTCATGCCATGGAAGGAAGGAGTGGGTGCTGCGGCATGAAGAGATAGTGAAAAAAAAGGGAAGGAAGAAGAAAAGAGAAAGGAGAGGAAGAAAGAAAGAAACGGGGCTGGGAAGGAGTTTTCATCTAGCCAAAAAATTTTAATTAATGAATATAGAATATATAATATATATTTCAATTAACCAATAGGAAACAATTCATGATTTTCTTGGTTGACCAAGAAACATATGGAAATTGTTTTTTTATGTGTTCTCCCTTATTTGTTTTTTTTTTCTTTTATTTTTGTAGTTCTACCTTTCAGAGAAGAAAATTCCACCTTTTTATTTATCATTTTCACTTATTATTAAAGATAATTCTAGGTTTTTATAACATTAGATTTTTTTTATTTTTTTAGAGCATACATTAGCAAAAATATACTTGAAAAATAGCTTATAACATATTATTATTCTCAAATTGTACTACCAGACACGTTTTCACTGTTTTTATTTTCTGAATATGTTTTCTAATTCATCTACCAGACGCATTCTTGAATCCTGAAAATGCAAATTCGTTTTCTTGTTTTCATTCTCTGAAAATATTTCTCTGAAAACATTCTCTGAAAACGTTACCCGAACAGGGCCTAAGGGATGTGGATTTGGGCCTCGACCCTAGGATCTTTATCAAAAGCACATGTCTCTCAGCATAACAAAGAGCTCGAACAAATTGTTCAGAGCCAACAAGAAGACCTTGATCGTCAATGTGAACTTATCAAAGTAATGGAGGAGAAGCAAAAAAGATTTGAGGAGTTCATGGAGAAAATGAGCTCAGGCTCCACTTGATATATCAGTTCAGTCATCTTTATCATGATGTTGTTTTGAATTATGATGACTAATGTTTTGAAGTATGACAGGCTAATGTTGTTTTGAATTATGGAGACTATAATGCTGTTTTCAATTATGATGCCAAATCTTTTGAATTCATGTTATGTTATGACATTGTTATAACGCATTTTATTGAAACGTGAACATTCCTCTCTATAAGCTTCTGCAACGGGGCTTCACGAGGAAACCTATTTCCTTGCAGTATATATTCAACAACAACTTATGATATTCATCGCAATAAACTCATCACTATTCCTGACAATTGTTTATCTTTAGCGACGCAATATTTTCCTCGTTGCAAGATGTACAAGAAAAATATTTTCCTCGTTCATCACTTATCGCGATAAATGAAATGACCTTTAGCGATGATAAAGTTCCTCACTATAGAAGTTTGACGAGGAAACAGTTAAGTTGTCGCAGAAATGATTCAGCGAGGAAACGTAAACATTCCTCTCTACAGGTTTCTATGCCGAGGCTTCAGCGTCCATCCTATGAGGAAACCTATTCCCTCGTTGTATATATTCTGCGACAACTTGTGATACTTGTTGCAATAAACTTATCACTATTACCGACGATTGTTTATTTTTAGCAGCGAAATAGTTTCCTCGTTGTAGGATATACAGGAAAATATTTTCCTCGTTCATCACTTATCGCGAGAAATTAAATGACCTTTAGCGATGATAGGGTGCCTCGCTATAGAGGTTTGGCGAGGAAATAGTTACGTTGTCGCAGAAAGGATTCAGCGAGAAACATGAACATTCCTCTTTACAGGCTTCTACGACGGGGCTTTAGCGTCCATCCCACGAGGAAACCTATGTCCTCGCTGGAGAGATGTAGCGAGGAACTTGTGGTATTCGTCGCAATAAATTATCACTATTACCGACGATATTTTATCTTTTGGGACGAAATAGTTTCCTCGTTGTAGGATGTCCAGGAAAATATTTTCCTCATTCATCACTTATTGCGAGAAATTAAATGACCTTTAGCGATGACAGAGTTCCTCGCTATAGAGGTTTGGCGAGGAAATAGTTAAGTTGTCGCAGAAAGGATTTAGCGAGGAAACGTGAACATTCCTCTCTACAGGCTTCTATGACGCGGCTTCACCGTCGACCTTGCGAGGAACATGTTTTCCTCGCTGTGAGAGATATAGCGAGGAACTTGTGGTATTCTGTTCGGTTCATTTTTACACATGATTTTTCATGTTATTCCCCTTTTATTTTGAGTTAGTTCTTGACATTTTATAGCATTTTACTTCCTTTTTGTGTTTTCTTAGATTTTACCTTGGTTTGATTGAAAATGAGCTAAAAGTGCACTATTTGTTATAAATTCTATTTTTGTTCATTTTTGTAGGTCAACTTCTTGGCCTGGGATCAACATGCTCTGGTGCTCGGATGAGGTCATGATCTTCATGAGACTTGTTCCAATGGATGTTAACTACAACATATCCAAATTTGAGCTACATTGGACAAGTATTGCCCATCCAACCAATCCAGCATGTTACCATAACTCTGGAAATCCGAATTTGGCCAGCTTTTACCTCCTTTGTGTTATCTTGATTTTCTTGCTACCATAACTCTTGGTAACAAGAAGTTACATTTGTAAATGAGATATTTTCTGAAGCATTTGGCATCTTTGTGAGGACAAAGCTTCATCATGGCAAGGGGACAATGGGCTAAGGCTTTATCAAAGGTGGTAGTTTTATATTGAAAGGTAAAAGCTGGAAAGGAAGAGAGAGGGAAGAGAAGTCAAAGGACAATCTGATTTGGGGGAGCTTGGCAACGTAAGGGAAAATTCATTCATCATTCTACACATTAGAGAGCAGATTTTAGAGAGTTTGGAGCTTGGAGAAAGCCAAGGTGCAGCCAAGAAAAATGGAGAAGAAGACTTCCACCATTGATGATCTTGAAGCTTTCATCATTTTCTGAAAATCTGTAAACTCTTTCTAATTTCATTTTGATTTTGTATTTGGAATAAGTATGAGCAACTAAACTCCATAGCTAGGGCTTAGGTTGAAGCCCTAAACATGATTACCTTAATGTTTTGATGCTTGAGTGTATGAATTTCTGGATATTGTTGATGAATTCCAATTCACCAAATTAATCTATCCTTGATGTGTGTTCTTCTTTGATTGATCACCTTTGAAAGCATGCTTCTTGAGATTGTTGGGGTTATGTGTATCTTCATGTTATCCTAAGCAATAAATGGATGAAGTAAGAATCATCCATGTGAATTGGTTTCTTGAATACCTAATGTAAACACCATGCTATTAGGATTCTTGTGATGTTCATATTCTCTTTGAACTTAATGAGTTTTTCTTGTAATTGAATCAAAGTACTAAGCACACCTAGATTCGATTATAGGGAAGGCACAAGTATTGTAGCACTCATACTGCACTTTACGTATATTAGAGAGAATCAATGCGTCTTGAGTCACTCGTACTGGTCTTGATTGCGAACATTTTCATCAACACGTTTAGAGTTCATTACTTGAGTATTCATGAACATAGGTAGAATTGTTTAGGGTGAATTCCGAAACCCTAGTGTTTGTTACATTTTAATTTCACATCTTGATAATTCATCTCTGCCATTCTCATTTAAATTCGAAGTCCATTTACTTACATGCAATAGAAATAGATCACTTGAACCAAATCAAACCCCCCCCCCCCCAAATGTGTGTGTGAGTTGCGTGTTTGACACGTTATGTGTCTTTGTTACTGAATTTTATTTGTTTCCGTAATTGTTTTGGACTTTTGGTCCGCGTTATGTTCTTGCATTTTCTGTGCTGAATCCAACCGTATAAAGAACGTGAATTTTGGACGTACGGTTGGAAAGTTATAGGTCGAAAACTGAACAGAGGTCGGAACTGAAAAACAGAAAAAAAAACGATTCTGTGAAAAAGCGACCGGTCGCACTGTTTCTAACGACCGGTCGCTCATCACAAATTTCAAAATTTTTTATTCTGTTCAATAACGACCGGTCGTCACTGTTCATGCGACCGGTCGTCACTGTTCACTGTTCACGACACTGTTCATTGGTGATAAACAGGTGATAAAATGGTGATAGAAAATGCTGTTTGTGTTTTTCTTTAGTTTTCTTGTGTTGTTTCATTTCTTTTACATTTCTTTACTCATTTTAAGTTTCCATTTTGCATTTGTGCTTTTGTGGTGTGTCAATTAAGTGTTCTTTACGTACTCAAATTAGAACTTATAGGAAGCCGACAAGTTCTTCGTGGGATTGAACCCGTACTTACATAATCTATACTTCAATAGATTCGTGCACTTGCGGGTATTTTTAATTGGTTGTTTGCACATTAATTTGTGTCCTCTTAGGAATGCAACATATTCGTCACAATAAAATACAACTATTACCGACGATATTTTATCTTTAGGGACGAAATAGTTTCCTCGTTGTAAGATGTATAGGAAAATATGTTCCTCGTTCATCACTTATCGCGAGAAATTAAATGACTTTTAGTGATGAAAGAGTTCCTCGCTATAGAGGTTTGGCGAGGAAATAGTTAAGTTGTCGCAAAAGGATTCAGCGAGGAAACGTGAATATTCCTCTCTACAGGCTTCTACGACGGGGCTTCACCGTCGACCGAGCGAGGAACACATTTTCCTTGCTGGAGAGATGTAGCAAGGAAATTGGAACCTGTGGCGAGGAAAGATTTCCTCGCAAAAGCGCTTTTTTGCCTTTGCGTTGAATCCAAAATGGTCTCGCAAAGCACAAAGATGTCGCGCTAATAACAGGCACGACAGAGATATCGTCGCGCAAATATCATCACAAAAGCCTTTGCGCGACGGAAATAAAAAATATCGTCGCGCATAAGCCTTCGTTGCGCCAACAGTTCGGGGACGACAACTAATCCGTTGCGCAAAATATTACGTGACGAGGACACATGCATTGAACGAAGTCTGCGCGACGATAATTGTCGTCGATACGGCCATTTGCGCGACAAACAAACAGACGTTGCAAGAACATAGTGCGACGAACTATTCTCCCTGCGCAAACACATGTACGCGATGAATAATTCGTCGTCGCAACTACTGTGTGCGACGATTCATGATCGTGACTCAAATCGTTGCGCGACGATGATTAATTTGTCGCATTTCTTTAGGGGACAAATATATTCCGTCGCGCAAACTGAAAATATATTCATTTAAAATTAATTTTTATGGTTTTTTATTTTTTGAAACCTGATTATGCGCGACGGGTAAGTTATTCGTCGTGCAAATATTAGTAATTAATTTTTATTTATTTTACTTATATGAAAAAATAATTTTTGTTTATTTTATTTTTATAATTAAATCAAATTGCAATTGGAAAATGTTATGAAGAGAAATAGTTTTTTAAAACATAATATAAATGTATAATAATACAAGAGAAATATTTAAAATGTAATTAAGAAAGTAAAAAACTAATTAAACAGTGTAGCTAAATCTACTTCCTCGTCTGACAAATGCGGCTCGGAGGTCTGGACATTGGGGACAGGGGTAGAGGTTTGGTGGCCATGCGCAGAGATGGACGGGGGAACAAAAGACGGTACGGGAACGCCGGACTGGGCCATGGACTGTATAATCAGAGCCATCTGGGCCACCTTTGCTGTCAAAACATTGTTTGACTGCGACGATGAACGGGCCCTAGGTTCCCGCCGCAGGGCATTCCCCATCCCTCAATAGTATGTCTCTGGCCGCCTCCCCAGAGTCTGATCCAAGGTGTCCGTCAAGATCTGAAACCCCGCATCCTGTGGAGGAGCCACAGACTTGAGCGGCGCATCGGGAGGAAATTGGGAGGCGGACTCAGGAAGAACCAACTGGCTCTTCTCCATCATGGTCGTCTGTTTAACATAACATAAAATATGAATTAAAACATTCATATAATAACTATGAAACTTGAACGCGTAAGATAATAATTAAAATTAAAGACTACTTACATGAAGGGACTCCGCCAACGCATTCCCAGGTCGAACATAAACGTTGCCGAAGATGTCAATCTCAGGGAATTTGGACCCCTCCTAATTTGAACAAGAAAAGAAAAATGTACGTACGAAAAAAAAAATTAATATTAATGACATATTTAAAATTAAATAAAAATGACTTTATTATTACCTCCCGCCGTGCCTCATCCTATAAGAGAAGGGCTGGGAACCTGAATGGTGGAGAAGAGTCTTCTTCTCCCTATTGCCCTTATTTGCTTTGCCCATCTTCTGTCATACAAAAAATAAAACGTATTATTTGAAATTCAAATAATACATATAAAAAAATTAAATAAACATTAGTAAGAAATGTGTAATAATTTTAAACTTAGTATAAAAAAAATACCACATAATCGGCCTCCTAAATATGACCAGAGCCACTCCCAACTATCCTCCCGTCCCTCAAGCTCCTTCGGGCAACCCCTGAAGAGCGACCTGTGGATCATCAAATGCCTGAAAATGGTGGTGCAGGTCGCTCTTCCACTGCTTGTACCTGCGAACGCAGAGTCTGTTGATACATCAACAACTCATCGTCGACGTTCTCTAAATTGTAGTTCATCTACCATAAAGTAATTAAATACATTAGAAATATATAAAACTTGAAGGGAAAACAATTAAAAGGTAGGATACATACCGACAGGTGTCCGCGCACCTCACTCTGCACCTAGCAGGCATGGCCTTCCAAGACTTCCATTTCATCGGACATTGGGTCCGAACGACTGAACCAACATCGTGTGCCAATGAGCTATGTTGGTCCGCCGTTGGGGAAGCCCGATGACGATCGTTGTTGTATCTAAATGCTGATACGAGAGTTGGTTACCCGAGTGATCTTCGACGTGTTCAACGGCGACACAGTCCCCGAGTGTTCTTCTTGGCTACAAAAAAACATGAAATTAATGTTAAATAACAAATTTGAGTAAAATCTTGGTACGAATTTAACAAATAAAACAAATACAACAAAATCTTGGTACGAAACATCTGTAGTTGAAGGAAATCTTTACCTGGTCCGCTCGAAGTGGTGTCGGTGGTGTTGAAAGGGCGATGACGCCGCCTGGCGCTAACAGGTTGCGCCACTGATAACTCTGATGATGTCGGTGCATGGGAGACGCTGGGAACCCACAGGCATGGCGGGCAACTGGTGGGGCAGAAGGAGGTGATGTCATAGTCGGGGGAGGCAAACTACGTGAAGGCGTCACCGTCTTATGACTTCTGCTGATTAGGTTTGACATCTTGCAATAAAACTTATTTGCTTATACTTAGAGATCGTATACACCAAAAATGGGGAAAAAAAAACACGGGAAAAATCACGATTTAACGGTCAATTTTACCTCTGATTTCGATGATTTTTTACAGATACACTCCTTCACCCAACATGAACCCAATGACGGTATTTGATCTTCATTTCAAACTATTTACACTAGTGGATATCACAAAATCTTATGTTATACTTAACAAGTTTATATATAAACTCTTAATAGTTAGTGACAATATTGTGTGGATGACATACGCATTATAGAAAACTTTTTTAATCAATCCAACCGTCAAACTTGTTTGTTACTATTTAGAGATCGTATACGCTGAAAATTGAAAAAAAAAACGTATATAGATCAGGTAACAGGACAAAAGTTTTCAACGGTTATAAAGGAAAAATCACGATTTAACGGTCAATTTTACCCCGATTTCGAAGATTTTTTACGGATACACTCCTTCACCCTATATGAATCCAATGACAGAGTTTGATCTTCATTTCAAATTATTTATACTAGTGAATACTCAGTTTAAATTCCTAAGTGTTATGTATAGAAATATTTTTTAAAAAATTAAATTGGTTTAAGCGACGAAGTAGAATTTTCGTCTGCATATAGGTTGCACGACAAATATTCTTCGTCGCGCAAATGTTCATGTGTCGACGAATTCGATGTTTTCGTCGCGCAAGGGGCACTTCGAAACTATTTCCAGACACTTGTAGATTTTTTTGGAAAATCTAACCTTGCGAGACGAAGACTATCGTCGCGCAAAGTTTCATTTGACGACGACATCGATGTTGCGTCATGCAAGGGACACTCCGAAACTATTTCCTGACACTTGTAGATTTTTTGGAAAATCTAACCTTGCGAGACGAAGTTATCGTCGCGCAAAGTTTCATTTGACGACGACATCGATGTTGCGTCGCGCAAGGGGCACTCTGAAACTATTTCCTGACACTTGTAGATTTTTTTGGAAAATTAACCTTGCGAGACGACGACATATATGTTGCATCGCGCAAGGGTTTCTGTGACGACAGCAATGTATATTTACGTCGCGCAAACGTGCCTTTGGCAACGCCCACCCGTTTTATTCGTCGCGCAAAGCGCTATTTCCATTTTGTCAAACTCTATTGATATTTAGTGTAAATTAAAACTTTTGCATTTTACCTTATTTGACCAAGTCATTAAATTCAAATAATATGATGGTGCACATAACAATGGTCATTCATCCCTTTTTACCAAGACTTTAAATTAAAATAATGTATACTAACTCCAAAAGAAAAGAACTAAATATTGAGATAAAACCCACATTATAATTGAGACATTTTCTAAATAGATGTACTCCCACATGCATATATGTGACGTTAAGTAGTGGAAGTCACTCACACAAAGAGAAAACATGTACGTTTCATTTCAACATATATGTATAAGGTTTTGAGATAACAAGTACATTTCATTTCTTTACACTACCCTATTAAATTACAAATAAATTACATTATTCATCAGATGAACTATAATAACCTTCATTATCATCACTATCATCACTATCATCACTATCCGTCTCCCAATCCTCTTCCTCCTCCTCTTCCTCCTCCTCCTCCATAAGTACATCATCGTCGTTGTTCGGGCCCATGGTTGGATCGTATCGCGGAAAATCACCGAGGTCAATTGTAATTGACTGAAATCGGTATTTCTCTTGAAGACACTCCGTCAATCTGAAATGGTTCTTGAACAACATTTGTATCTAGAAGTGTATGTGCATCATTTTCCATTGAAGAGTCTAAACGTTGGTCAACGACGTCGACGTCGATTGTCAGATGGGTCTAGTTCTGGTATAGCATACACATTCCTCTGATCCATATGCTGAACAACTTTCCAATCGTTCCCCGCTTTAGGGTCATTTAGATACACAACTTGTTTTGCCATGTTTGCCAAAATGTAAGGGTCGTCATCATACCAAGTTCTACTCATGTTCACAGATAGTAACCCATGATCGATTTTAATACTTCCCTGCCTATTTGGGTTCGTATCAAACCATCGACACTTAAACATGATTACTTGGTATCGGTCTTTGTAAAGCAATTGCACGACAGTTGTGAGTTTGCCATAGAAATCAATGTCCGTACTTTCGCCTCCACCTGGAACATGGACACCGCTGTTTTGCGTACACAACTTGTCATCTCGTGCAATCCCTAAAAACTTGACTCCGTTAACATGGCAACCTGAGAACAATTCTCTCGGAGTGGGCCAAATGCCAAGTTATATAACTCTTCACTGTAAGTGGGGGAATTCTCTGATTTCAACTTATTCACCTAATATTATTAAAAAAAAAACATTCATATGTTAGTTTGGAAAAATGTAATAGAACAATATATATATCAATTACAAAACACTTATAACTTACATATTCCAAAAACCATTGTGGAAACAATTCATGGTGTTTCGTGGAATACAAATGTGATGGATGTTCTCGCTTCATCATCTCTTCATGCTCATCTAAGTATGCCAATATCTCATCACAATTGTTCAATACTGATGAGCACATAAACTATCACATTTATTATCCCTAAATATATTTGTTAGTAATTGATTTTCTTACAATTTTAGTTAATTATGTTTGTTTTTCACTTTTGCACTTGCTTACATACCCATTACATAATTGATGACGATTTCATTATT
Organism: Prunus fruticosa; assembly: GCA_018703695.1. Taxonomy (NCBI): domain Eukaryota; kingdom Viridiplantae; phylum Streptophyta; class Magnoliopsida; order Rosales; family Rosaceae; genus Prunus; species Prunus fruticosa. The sequence goes on from CM031924.1 coordinate 31,644,812, forward strand.
TAATCTTAAGGTTGAGGAATTATCAAAGAGAGACTTAGTGACACTAAACAATTTTTTGTTGGGAATGACCAAATGAATGGTGAAGATTAGTGACACACCAAGGCATAAAAGAAAGGAAAAGAAGCAATGGATGGAGCAACCAAGAAGAAAAGAATTGAAAAGAATGCATGAAGTGCCACACCCATGCCAAAAGAAGAAACAATGAAGAGATGGGTTACGGTTGTGCATTGAAGAAGATGAAGAATTTGGAGAATGGAGTCATCAACACTATGGAATAAGTAATGGAAGCAAATTGGCAATTGGTTTGATGGCAAGTGGAATACATATTAAATTCATGAATGGAGGGATTTAATGAATTTAGAATTGCTCCCATTTTCCTATAAATAGGAGGAGCTATGGCATTGTAAAATCACACCCAAGCTCCACAACTCTTGAGCTTTCTCTCTTCCCTCCATCTTTCTAAGTTTTAATTTATGTTTTTAGTTTTATTTTATTATGGGGAACTAACTCCCTAGCCTTAGCTAGAGAGAAAGCTTTTAATATAAGTGTGTAATTTTTATTAGTTTGATCCAAACTTAAGTTTTAATGTGATTTTGTAGTTTTTGTTCAAATGGAATTTGTAGTTTTCTTTTTAATTAATTGATGAATGTTTGATAATCTATTTCATGGGTTCAATCATGTTTTTCCCATTGTGTAGTAAAAACTTTCATGCTTTTAAAAGAGAAGAGAATTACTTAAGATTAATAGAATTTTGATGAAGATTATTTTTTGATAGTTTGTTGCCAATGGTACAAATTATGCTTAGAATACTTCTAAAGGAAATTAAAAAGAGCTTTAATTATTTTGAACAACTACAATGGAAAATATTTTGTGGATCAAATTAATAAGAGTTGCATACTTATGTTAAAAGTGGAACCCCAATGCCTTAGTGTTTTAATCAATTAAATTTTCTCTAAATCAAATCTTGCATAAATCTACCTCTCAATCATACTTGTTATTTTTCATCTCTGTTATTTTCTTTACACTGCTTGTTGTCACCAAAAGCGATGTCTTTTAAAATTTATAAACTCGCAAGCGCACGAATCGAATATAGCATAAGCGTGTAAGAGCGAGATCGTACCCAAGGGATTGCGTGTAAAGATAGAAAACCAATTATACCCAAGTTAATTTCATTGCCAACCTAGTTGATTCAAATGGTGATTTGTTTGTTGATAAAGAAAATTAAATAAAGCATGAAACAAATATGGAAATGACAATAAACTGAAATTAAGATTTAAATTTATGAGAAAAAATAACTAAGGTATTAGAATCCACACCATTATTCCATAAGATCCTAATTATTTATCTTTCAATTCCCATGGAGTAGCAATCTAGAAATCAATCTACTGCTTTCTCAAGATTTATCAATTAAGCTTGTACTTTAGATCATAAGTAAATTTTCCTTCCCTTCATAAGTACAAATTCTAAGCATAATATGTAAACAAAATTATTTAACTACAAAGGATCAAAGTTTCCTAAGCATCCTATGTGAAAAAGTTTATTTGAATAACAAAATATCAAAGAAATTTGTAAACTAGAAATATAAACCAAGGATGAATTAATAGATTAATCCAAACTCTTAACTACCACAAATACATGTTATATGTCACAATACATGATAGAAGTGGTGAAAAGAAGATTAATCTATTAATCATATGAAGTGAAAATTATAATCATTGAACACCACAATATTTGAGAATTGAAGATAAAAACTAGAACTTTATTTAATGATGGTGTTTCATCCAACCTTAGTTAAGTATTTTAAATAGACATAATTAATATTTAAAACAAAACAAAGAAACTAAAATACATAATTTACATGAGAACTAGGAAAGGAAGAACAAGTTTAAAAGAGTTATTAGCTCTTGGTTCTTTCCTTTCCATCATTGTTCTCTTTCTTCCTCACTTCCTTTCTTTCTTTCTCTCTTCCTTTCTTTCCTTCTGCTGTGTATCACTCTTGAATTTCTGCACATATTCTTTGAGTTGCTGCCTATTTATAGAAGCATGAAGTCCCTTTCATTCCAGCTGTATGTGCAATCTGTCCTCTCATGAACCTGTCTTGGTGTTTGACAGCCTGTGGATTGAGTTTTTATCCAATTGCTCCAATATTTGGATATGTTTTAGTCGACATCTTACTGAACAAGTGTCATGAAGGATATTTATTCATTTGAGCATGGGAAAATTCGTTTTTCAGGTCTGTAAATGGACTGTACAGCATGAGCTGTAAAAGGCAAAGTCATGAACCTGTCTTGGTGTTTGACAGCCTGTGGATTGATTTTTTATCCAATTATTCCAATTTTTGGATATGTTCTAGTCGACATCTTATTGAACAAGTGTCATGAAGGATATTTATTCATTTGAGCATGGGAAAATTCGTTTTTCAGGTCTGTAAATGGACTGTACAGCATGAGCTGTAAAAGGCAAAGTCATCAAATCCAAATTGAGTTCTTCCTCTCTTTTTGCAACACATTGCTTATTCCTCCTCCTCCTCATGCCATTGGTGGAAGACACTTAATATCTACATACAACCACTCATTAAATACAAAAACAAAGATTGAAAATAGCCAATACAAATACTCTAATAAATTTACATAATACAAAAGAAAATACTAACAAATATAAATTTAAGGATAAAACTTGTATTTATTTTGTGCTCATCAAATACCCCCAAACCTATATTTTGCTTGTCCTCGAGCAAAAGAAAATAAAAACTAAGTAGAAAAGAAAACTAAACCACTTTCACAGGGATCTCGATTGCATTTAGCATATGCAACAAGCCTTTAAACCCCTAGGTTACCCTAGTGGACGAGTATAGTCTCGTGAGGGCTTTCATGATGATACCCACAAACATCAAAATGAGAGATTAAAAAATTTATGCTACAACAAAATTGAAAATTTAAACAAATGCTTAACCATTATCAAAGCTATCTGGATTGAAAATTCATGAATAATTTTTTAAAAGAGCAAACACGCTTCAAATTAATCCCCACATAAAGTCTTGATCACTTATAATCATTTAGTAAATTTTTCATTTGTTTCCTTTGGTGTTTAAGTGAACCAACACATTTTAGAGACAAAAGTCAATTTCAATCACAGTAACCTCATTATTTCAATCATTATCAAAATTCAGTGCAAATAACTAACCAAGGCATTTATATACTTTTTTTTTTTTTTTTTTTTTTTTTTGAATGTGACTGTGCAATGTTTAGTTCCATTAAGCTTTCTAATTAACCCATGTAGCGAGATTTAGGCCAACGACTCTCAAACCAAAGGTTTTAAGACATTAGGTGTAGAAACACCCCTAAGGGCTTATTAACTTGAGTTAAAAAGGCTACAGAACTAAACTAGTCACAAAATGTATTTACCTCAAAACTTTACCGTTTGACGCGAACACTCGCTGCTGTTTAGGCAAGAGGCCCGGTTACTAAGTAAAACTCTGGATAAATTAACATCATTATTATTTATTTTTTACGCCAAGGTCAATCAAGAGCAATGTCATCTAACTCTACTTAAAACAACAAAGTTAACTATAATTGATATTTTCTTTCATTCTCACTAAAGTGTTGATGTGCATGTGAGAGTTCAAAGTATAACTCATGAATTATCCACTAAACAGAAATAAGTGAAAAAACTAAAATTATGGGTTTAAAATTTAATCATATGTTTCCAATCGTAAAAATCATTCATGAGTGTTAAATCTGATTTGATGATAGTAAGCATAAAAATCTAGAGATAACACCATTTTTTTTTTTGAAATAAAATAAAAATAAAAACAAAACTACCCTAAAAATTTAAAAACAAAACTTCTAGACCTTACCCCCAAACCTAAATCAAACATTGTCCTCAATGTTGAAGAATTTAGGTATCAACAAAGTTATAACAAGAAATGAAATGGAGTAAAGCAATTAAATAAAAGAACAAACAAGATTTAAAACTACAATTTAGTTGCAAAAACAAAACAAAATCAAACGGAACAAAACCAAACCAAATACAACAGTAAGCCCTAACAACGGTTCTACGCACGCAGAAATCCAGCCCATGAGAACGTCCAAATCAATTTTAAAACCCAACCCAAACGAAAGCCCAAACACTTCTTTTATTATTATTGTTATTTATTATTATTATTATTAAAAAATTAAAGAAAACAAAGAAGCGTTGTTAGAAGCGCAAGGAACGAGATTTCTGAAAAGAGAGAAGGGGGGTCGGATGTCTGTTTCCTGATACGTCACGGGCAAAAAGAGGTGAGGGACGTGTCAGCGCGCAGAGGCCACTTTCACATCCCCAAAGCCAGAATTATTGGTTTTGTAGGAAGGTGCAACGACTTTTTCACGTGAAGGTGGTGAAAGGTAAAAATGCAATTAAGGGGGGGTTGGGAAACGGGTGCGGCGACATATAGAGATAAGTCATAAGGGCTAGGGTGCGGCTAGGGTTTAGCAGACTAAGTCTATAAAAAGCTAAAAAGAAATGGTGAAAAACGCAAACTCAGAAACACACAAAGAGAAAAGAAAGAAAGAAAAGAAAAGAAAAAAAGAAGAAGAAAAGAGTGAGAAATCAAATGGCCTCTTCCTACCCCTTTTCCTTGGATCTCAACCTAGCTCCACCGACTCAGACATGGGGCCAAGCGGCGGCACCAGGTATGGGTGCCCTACTTTGCCTCTTCACGGGGGCCTGTGACCTGTCAATGACTCAATACTCCTGGACAACGATGTTGCCATTGGAGTTGGTAGAAATTTAGTGACTCCTAAAGATATACGTGTGTTCGGGACAAGGGATGACAACCGGGTCACGAGTGATGCCCTAGCACTGAGCGTGCAGAGTACAGCATGTGTCGCAAGTTTGGGACATCGCCTACTTGCGAAGTCCCATGAGGTAGAGGTGCTGAAAGGTCAGTTGGCGGCGGAGCGAAGTATGGTTGAAGAGTGTCAGACTGCTATAAAAAGCTTGAAAAGGGAGAGGGCAAGGATAGTGGAGGTGAATCGACACCAGCTAGAAGTATTGCGGGACGAGAATAAAATCCTAACAAAGATGGTAGAGTTGTATTCTCGCGACATGCGAAAGCAGCTGGAAGACCTAGACCGACCGGGTAAACGCAAACAAGTAGATCGCGAGAGTAGTTACGCTCAAGCTAAAATTGCGATCTTTGGGAGCTCAAGTGGTGAGCCCCAAGAAACTGTGCGTGAAGCCCTGGAAGAGGACAGCCAGAGGGCCAAACTCAAAGCTCCAATGGTCGAGACACCAACAACCGAGAAGAAATGATTTCTACAACATTATTGGTGTTTTTATTTTATTTTGTGGTTTTTGGTTTTTGTTATTTCTCTTTTTTCGGAAATAAAAGAGTAAGGTTGCAGAAAGAAAAAAGAAAAAAAAAAAAAAAAAGAAAACACACTTCCCAACTAAAATAAGACAAAGATGATAGCCGAAAGGGAAAGGTAAAAACACAAAGCACTAGAAAATGAAAGTAACGGGCAAAAACATAAAACACAAGAAAACACGGAAAAAAGTAAAGTAAAGTGAAAGTAAAGGTGCTCCCCCTTGAAGCGGTTAGGTCAGACATGCCCGGGAAATCCGAAATGGTGTTGGCTCTCTCTCATCAGCATATGCCTATTTAAACCACGCCTCTACAAGCGGATGATACCCAGCATTTCTTCCTGCAAACTTAAGGAAAAACATCAAAAAATTCAGAAGCAAAACAAATGGCATCCTCATGCACTCACCTTGATGACCTCAACCTTGAGTTATCACTTGCACCACCAAATGCCCAGATAAGGGCTCCTCCAACCTCTGTCTTCCCAAACTCCACATATCATCATGGCACAGCCTCAAACTTCCTGAGGCAATACCGAACCTTCTGAGGCAATGCCGCAGACAGTGTCATCCTGGGAACATTGATTGGCAGTAAACTCACTCCAGCAGGTCATCTGCATGTGGCACGTAGGTCTGGCAGGATGGCGGTGGATGAGTCCCACAATCTCACTCCTGTGCTCAGGCGGTCTCGTCTACCAATCTGGGCATGCGACTCCTGGCGAGGACACGAGAGTGTGCAGCACTGAGTGAGGAGGTGGCCTCCTTGAAAGCTCTCGTGGCGGACTCCAGAAACGGCTCTCCTGTGCCAATAAGCAAGTGGAAACACTGCAGGGGAAAATTGAGGAGCATGTAGAGCTGCTGCAGATTCTACAAGTGCGAGCGGATAGAGGCAATTAGCAGAAGCCTCAGCTAGCTCATAATCTGGAAACAAACATGTGATTGAGAAATTTTATGTATGCATTTTTCACATTTGTGTATGTAATCACATGTTTATGAAATGAATAAGTGTTTGAGCCAAATTTCTGTGTGTGCAATCATGAAGCAATCTACTTCCCAAACTTAACAACAAATTAAATACATAAACAAATAAAAGAAAGCAAGAATTATAGTAATAAAAGAGAAACAAGAAATTCGGAATTGCCTTAGTTGGAGATTGGGTTCCGAAATCGTTTATTTATTATTTTGTGTTTGTGTTTTGGTTTTTTTTTTTTTAGTAATGTATGAAATAAGAGGGTAAATGAAATAGAAAGATAATACCTGGAAAATATGCGTGTCAATCCCTTTGGTATTTATCCAGTACAGAATAAAAGACAAAAATAATAAATTAAAAAAAATCCAAGCAAAAAGAAATAAAGACCAAAATAAATCAAAACACACAAAAAGAAAACTAAAATCTATACAAACACAAAATAAACAGTCAGAAAAAAATACAAAAAGAACTACACAAAGAAATAAGCAAAAATTATATTGTTTTTTTTATTTTTTTTTATTTTTTATTTTTAAATACTCAGTAACTTATTTTAAAAACACATAAATATACAAGCAACTCATGGATGACCAGTTAAGGGCCTCAGAAAACACAGCCAGGAGATCCGGGAAGGTTGGAGGGGTCACAATGGTCCCGCTTAAAACCCAAACTTCTTAAACACCGAAGGTGTCGCCTATAGAACTCCTAGACACTGTATTGACAAAGACACTCACTGAAGTTACCAAAAGTCATGAGTTTTTTTTTTTTTTTTTAAATATATATATATTTTTTTATATTAAAAAAAACAATAATAAAAATAATAATAACAAAACAAGAAAAAAGAAAGGATTGGAATGCTCCCCCTTGAAGCGATTAGGTCGAGTATGGATGCATTTGAAGGTCGCGACTTCTCCTACTACTCCACATTTCTCCACCTTATGATTAGAGTTGCTTCTTCTTTTTTTTCATTGATAACTGTACAAACAAGCACATAAAGTTCAAGCAATAAGCACACAAATTGACATAAAGAAAAAGAAATGAACTTTCTTAAAATAAAATAAAATATAATACGAAACTTCTTCCAAGAGTACGTAACGAACACTAGGGTTTCGGAATCCACCCTAAACAATTCTACCTATGTTCATGAATACTCAAGTGATGAACTCTAAACGTATTGATGAAGATGTTTGCAATCAAGACCATGGGTCGTGGCTCAAGATGCATTGATTCTCTCTAATATACGTAAAGTGCATGGTTCGTGCTACAATACTTGTGCCCTCCCCATAACTGAACCTAGGTATGGTTCGTACTTCGATTCAATTACAAAGAAAACCCATTAAGTTCAAAGAGAATATGAACATCACAAAAATCCTAATAGCATGGTGTTTACATTAGGTATTCAAGAAACCAATTCACATGGATGGTTCTTACTCCATCCATTTATTGCTTAGGAAAACATGAAGATACACATAATCCCAACAACCTCAAGAAGCATGCTTTCAAAGGTAATCAATCAAGGAAAACACACATCAAGGATAGATTAATTTGGTGAATTGGAATTCATCAATTGTTGTTAAGAAACCAATTCACATGATGCTCACTTAAACAAGTTCAATCATTTGTTGCTAATTAGGAATTATGTTCTTGGTTATCTTACACAACTTCTCAACTTTAACTACATGCATACAACCTAAGGTGATTAAGCAAAGGAAGCAAACACATATCATATAAGATTCAATTAGTGAATAGGATTCATCAACAACATCTAAAAATTCATACACTCAAAGCATAAAAAAATTATATATATTACAAAACTAAATTATAACTAGTGGAAGAATTTAATTAACCAAAATTTGATTAGTTTTCCGTTGCAATCCCCGGCAACGGCGCCAAAAACTTGTTGTCACCAAAAGCGGTGTCTTTTAAAATTTATAAACTCGCAAGCGCACGAATCGAATATAGCATAAGCGTGTAAGAGCGAGATCGTACCCAAGGGATTGCGTGTAAAGATAGAAAACCAATTATACCCAAGTTAATTTCATTGCCAACCTAGTTGATTCAAATGGTGATTTGTTTGTTGATAAAGAAAATTAAATAAAGCATGAAACAAATATGGAAATGACAATAAACTGAAATTAAGATTTAAATTTATGAGAAAAAATAACTAAGGTATTAGAATCCACACCATTATTCCATAAGATCCTAATTATTTATCTTTCAATTCCCATGGAGTAGCAATCTAGAAATCAATCTACTGCTTTCTCAAGATTTATCAATTAAGCTTGTACTTTAGATCATAAGTAAATTTTCCTTCCCTTCATAAGTACAAATTCTAAGCATAATATGTAAACAAAATTATTTAACTACAAAGGATCAAAGTTTCCTAAGCATCCTATGTGAAAAAGTTTATTTGAATAACAAAATATCAAAGAAATTTGTAAACTAGAAATATAAACCAAGGATGAATTAATAGATTAATCCAAACTCTTAACTACCACAAATACATGTTATATGTCACAATACATGATAGAAGTGGTGAAAAGAAGATTAATCTATTAATCATATGAAGTGAAAATTATAATCATTGAACACCACAATATTTGAGAATTGAAGATAAAAACTAGAACTTTATTTAATGATGGTGTTTCATCCAACCTTAGTTAAGTATTTTAAATAGACATAATTAATATTTAAAACAAAACAAAGAAACTAAAATACATAATTTACATGAGAACTAGGAAAGGAAGAACAAGTTTAAAAGAGTTATTAGCTCTTGGTTCTTTCCTTTCCATCATTGTTCTCTTTCTTCCTCACTTCCTTTCTTTCTTTCTCTCTTCCTTTCTTTCCTTCTGCTGTGTATCACTCTTGAATTTCTGCACATATTCTTTGAGTTGCTGCCTATTTATAGAAGCATGAAGTCCCTTTCATTCCAGCTGTATGTGCAATCTGTCCTCTCATGAACCTGTCTTGGTGTTTGACAGCCTGTGGATTGAGTTTTTATCCAATTGCTCCAATTTTTGGATATGTTTTAGTCGACATCTTACTGAACAAGTGTCATGAAGGATATTTATTCATTTGAGCATGGGAAAATTCGTTTTTCAGGTCTGTAAATGGACTGTACAGCATGAGCTGTAAAAGGCAAAGTCATGAACCTGTCTTGGTGTTTGACAGCCTGTGGATTGATTTTTTATCCAATTATTCCAATTTTTGGATATGTTCTAGTCGACATCTTATTGAACAAGTGTCATGAAGGATATTTATTCATTTGAGCATGGGAAAATTCGTTTTTCAGGTCTGTAAATGGACTGTACAGCATGAGCTGTAAAAGGCAAAGTCATCAAATCCAAATTGAGTTCTTCCTCTCTTTTTGCAACACATTGCTTATTCCTCCTCCTCCTCATGCCATTGGTGGAAGACACTTAATATCTACATACAACCACTCATTAAATACAAAAACAAAGATTGAAAATAGCCAATACAAATACTCTAATAAATTTACATAATACAAAAGAAAATACTAACAAATATAAATTTAATGATAAAACTTGTATTTATTTTGTGCTCATCACTGCTCTCTGTGGATACAGACACTGGACTTCCGAGCTACACTGCTATACGACACCTCCCTTGGGTTTTGCAAAGTGGTGCGAACAAATACGAACCAATGAGCTACCTCCATGTCATTTCTGGAAAACGATTCTTCTCGTAAAGGATCTTCAAAGGGTCGTGCGCTTTGGGCAAAAATAGAAAGTTGCTCATTTCTCTAGACCTCCGTCATTATTGCGCTGAGATCAATTGAAAGCTGTGTCCACATCCTTTAAATGCATTCCATAGAAAGTAAGTGCCTCATATTGAACCCAAGCCTGTACAATTGATCCTTCGGGCTTCGCTCTGTTGCGTACGCTTTTTTTCAGCTCTAGGAGTAGCCTGCCAAAATAAAAAGAAAAGATGCAAATTAGCAAGTAGGAAGCATGAGATAATGATGCATACACAAATGATGATCATTATATACCTTTCTATTGGATACATCCAGCGATAGTTGACTGGACCAGCAAGCAATGCCTCTTCTGGCAAGTGAACCATCACGTGAATCATACTCGTGAAGAAAGCCGGAGGGAATATCATCTCAAACTTGCATAAGACTTGGACAATGTCATGGCGCAACGATCAATGTCTGTCTTTTGCAACGTTTTTGCCGTCAGTTGGGAAAAAAAATCTGGACAACAATATGATTGGCTTGACTACATCTTCCGGCAATAGGTGTCGAATCCCCACAGGAAGTAGGCGTTGCATAAACACATGGCAGTCGTGACTCTTGAGTCCAGTAAATTTACCCCCGTCAACCCTCACGCAACGTGCGATATTTGAAGCATACCCATTAGGAAACTTTCCAGACGATACGAACTGTAGAAACTCTTTGTTGTCATTCGGTTTCATGGAAAAAAATGCAAGATCCCGTATTGCTTTATCATTGCCCCTTTTCAGCCATAAACCCTTTCGTATGCCCATTCTTTCCAAATCAAGACGAGCTTTTATCGTGTCCTTTGTCTTGCCCTTGATATCTAGAATCGTTCTCATCAATGTGTCAAACACATTTTTCTCAACATGCATAACGTCGAGATTGTGCCTCAATTTCAATTTTGACCAATATGGGAGCTCAAAAAATATAGACTTGTGCATCCAATTCATATGTGTAGTAGGTGTGGTCCGACTAACTGTTTTCCCGAACGGAGCAAAAACCAAACGGTTAAGCTGTTCCAAGATCTGATCACCGGACCATTTTCTAGGTTTTACACGACGCTCTTTGTTCCCGTCAAACTCTATATCCTTCTCCCGCCACTCGTGGTCCCATGGCAACCATCTTCGATGCCCAAGGTAACACACTTTTCCAGTGTGCCAACCAGAAGTTGCATCTTCCTTGCATCCAGGGCATGCCATATAACCCTTTGTGCTCCACCCCGAAACCATTGCATATGCGGAAAAATCATTCACAGTCCACATAACTGCAGCCCGCAAAGTGAACATCTTCCCAGTTGATTTATCGTACATGCGCACCCCGTTTGTCCATAAATCTTTGAGCTCATCAACCAACAGCCTTAAGTACACATCGATTGACTTTCCAGGATCCTCATTATCAAAACAGTCATCATCATGTACTCTTTTCTCATGCATTTCCAAGGCGGCAAATTATATGGGAATACGAAAATCGGCCAAGTGCTGTGGTGTTGGTTTAGAACCCCGTACGGATTGAATCCGTCAGTGGCAAGTCCCAACCTCACATTTTGGGGATCAGCAGTAAACTCAGGGAACGTTCGATCGAAATCTTTCCATGCCTCCCCATCTGCAGGATGCCGCATCACATCGTCGTCTACCTGTTTTTCCTTATGCCATCTCATGTCTATAGCAATATGTGTCGACATATACAATCGTTGCAACCTTGGTTTCAGGGGCAGATAACGCATGACTTTTTGTGGAATCTTACTCATTCTATTCTAGATGTCTGTTTGAACCTCGACTCATTGCATATAAGGCATGTATCCAACGTTTCATACTCTTTGTAAAATAACATGCAATTATTTTTGCAAGCGTGGATCTTTTCATAACCCAATCCAAGACCACTCAACATCTTCTGCGCCTGCCTGTGATCTTTCGGCAAACAATTGTCCGTTGAAAACATTTTCTTGAAAACCCCCACAAAGTAATCGAAACACAGGTTCGACATACGATACTTTATTTTTCCGTGCATTAGCTCCGCAATCGCCGTCAGAACGGAAAAGCTCTTGCACCCGGGTATAACTCTTGGTTGGCATTTCTTAACAGGGTTTTTATACTGTTCGAACTCTGCACTGTCCATTGGTGTAGGCACGTCATCTTCTCCTTCTTGATTGCTGCTGGTCGATGCAAATGGAAAAGCATCATTTATAATATCCCTGACTTGTTCATTAGGATCCACAATGGGTTCAACATTGTCCACTCTTGTGGCCCTTGAAGACGAAGCGATGTCTAATTGTTCCCCGTGATGGTTCCAAGTGCTGTATGTCTCAATCATTCCCCGTGATGGTTCGAACATGTTCAATTGTCTCCCACAACATGTTGTTACACCTCCTGCAAGGACACCGAATTCTAGTTGCACCCGGGTTGTGTGTCTGTGCAAAGTCAATAAAATCCTCGATTCCATCCAAGTATTCGTCTGTGCACTTATTCGGGTTCTATATCCACCTCCTACTCATCATTCCTGGAACCACAATCACAATACAACAATCATGTTGTATTCGTACAAAATCTTTCCTTATGCCTCCGGTAAGGGCCCTATCCCATTCGGAAATGCATAGTCATGTCATGTAATTTACAGCTACATCAAGATTAGATTTCGACGTGGATGAATTTCGGCAGCATCTCGGTACAGTTCTTGAGGTGTACCGTAGATATAAAATACCTACGTACCACCCGAAGAACGTATCAAGATGACACCGAAATCTCCACAATCGAAACCTAATCCTGTAGCTGTAAACTACGTGATATGACTATGCATTTTCCAAACTGTCCAAAATATGGGACAATTCAAGAATTAATTGGACCGTAGTCGTGGTTTACCCACCCATGCGAGGTCCAACTAACCTCGAACGGGAACTAAGCTTTACAAATAAAAAATGTACGAAGTTAATTTCAATTAACTTCGTACATTAACGTACATGCATAATTTAACAACATATTATAAACATAATTTCATAAATCAATATAAACACAATGTAATAAATTTTATATTATAAAACAACGAAAATACCTTCTAAATCGTTATCCACCAATCGCTAATCACATATAATATTCCTATATACAAGGAAATTAATTGCATTAGTATGAATTTACGGTAAAATTTTTACACTAATGATCAAAACTCCTTATACCTTCATTTACAATGATTCACTCCTTTATTGAACAATCACCAATTTATTTTGAAGGCCCAAAAATGAATTTTCAATCAACTACCACTTTTCTCTTTTCTTTCACCAATTGTGTGAATATATATTTTTTGAAATGTAACACTTCTTCCCAAACCTAGTATGAAAAACACATCCCAATTAAAGCTCATGAGTTCCTTAGAAAGGTAAATATTTGTTTTTCAGGCTACGGTGAGGAAATAAAATTTGTTAATTGAAAGAAAAGGTTTACATGTAGGCTCAAAATGGTTAACAATGGAAAATCATGCATAAGCATGCATAAGGTTAGCTTGAAAGGCACAAACGATCAGAGAATGCCTTAATATCATTTCTTTAAATGTCATGAAGTCAAATTGCACATGAATGAATGACTTTTAAGTGTTCAACCAAATCAATGAATAATGAGATCAAACAACAACTTAGATGACAAGAAAATAAGAGTATGTATATAACACTCATGAATTGAAGTACAAGGCTCAAAAGCTCACTTTATATGGTTGGTTATATAAGTCTAATTTATGCTTCATATAATTCTTTAGATCATGCAAATCCTTTAATTGGAAAATTATGAAACAAATGGCAAGTGTAAAGAAGGTTTCAAACATATCATGCTAGAACAATGCCAAATTTATTTATTTAAATTTAAATTTTTACTCTTTTTTTTTTCTTTAATAAATTTTTTTTATATAAAATAAAATGAAATCCAATTTTCATTTAAGTCATGCAACATTTATCACAATCTCTTCATATGTGTTCGGAAAGTGACTCAAAAACAAAACAAAACAAAACTCAAAATAAAAGAAAAACAAGCAATAAATTTTTTTAAATTTTTTTTTATATATAATTTTAAAAAAAATTGAGGAAAAACCAAATTTATTTGCTAAACTTCAATACCCCCAAACCTAGAAATGAACATTGTCCTCAATGTTTAAAAATTAGCCACAAACAATGTCATAACAAGAAATGAAAGGTACTAAAGTAAATAAAAAAATCATAAAACACACAAGAATTAAAATACACAAATAAAATACAATAATTACAAAAATAAAAATTACAAAACAAACAAATAAAAATAAAAATGAAACAGTAAAACACTCAAAACAGTAAGCCCTAAACAGATAGGCATATGCAAACTGAAACCCAAAACAAAAACAGCCCAAAGCCCAAAATGAAATTAACCCAACAATGGTAAAACCTGACCCAAAATGAAATCCGAAACCCGCACGTTTCAATTTATTTATTTTTATTTTTATTTTTATTTTTTTTTTCGAAGTGCGAAGGCAGGATTTCTGAAAAGAGATAATGTGGTCCTTGATGTTTCGCAGAGCGAGACACGTGTCGACGCATAGAGGCGCCGCAGACTCCACAAGCAGAAATTACGGGGCCATGCAAAGTCGTGATGACTTTCCTCGAACGCGTCCGTTTAGAAAGGTCACGTCGTGATAAATGAGTTGGGTGTGGTTGGAAAGAGAGAAGGTGGTGGGACTGGAGGAATGCTGGAGATTCAGAAATGCTTGGGCACGCTGCACTGGCTAGGGTTTGTCAAAGACTATGTCTATAAGAAGGAAAAAGAAGGGGAAAAAAACAAAAAACACAAACTCAGAAACTCGAAAGAGAAAATAAGCAAGAAAAAGAAAAAGTGAGAAATCAAATGGCCTCTTCCTACCCATTTTCGTTGGATCTCAACCTAACTCCACCGACTAGACATGGGGCCAAGCAGCGGCACCAGTGTGGGTACCCTACTTTGCCTCCGGAAGGGCCCTGTGACTGTCAATGACTCAGTACTCCTGGACAACGATGTTGCCATTGGAGTTGGCAGAAATTTAGTAACTCCTAAAGATATACATGTGTTCGGGACAAGGGATGACAACCGGGTCACGAGTGATGCCTTGGCACTGAGCGTGCAGAGTACAGCATGTGTTGCAAGTTTGGGTCATCGCCTACTTACGAAGTCCCATGAGGTAGAGATTCTGAAAGGTTAGTTAGCGGCGGAGCGAAGTATGGTTGAAGAGTGTCAGACGCTGCTATAAAAAGCTTGAAAAGGGAGAGGGCAAGGATAGTGGAGGTGAATCGACACCAACTATAAGTATTACGGGACGAGAATAAAAACTTAACAAAGATGGTATTCTCGTGACATGAGAAAGCAGCTGGAGGACCTAGACCGACCGGGTAAACGCAAGCAAGCAGATCGTGAGAGTAGTTATGCTCAAGCTAAGATTGCGATCTTTGGGAGCTCAAGTGGTGAGCCCCAAGAGGCTGTGCGTGAAGCCCGGAAGAGGATAGCCAGGAGGGCCAAACTCAAAGCTCCTATGGTCGAGACACCTACCGCTGTGAAGAAATGATTTCTACTATTTTTATTTATTATTTAATTTTAGAGTGTATTCGTCTTTTTTTTTCTTTTTTTTTAATTGGGAAATAAAAACGTTATGTTATCTCAAAGAAACGATTGACCCTAATTTTAAAGAACGACAATCAAACAAAAACACGAAGACCCAAACATGATTTTTTTTAAAAAAAAAAAAATTATTTATTCAATAGTTAAGAAAACACACAAATAACAGCTTTTTCTTTTAAGAGAAAACTTAAGGATGACCAGTTAAGGGCCTCAGGAAAACACAGCCAGGGGTTCTGGGAAGGTTGGAGGGGTCGCAATGGTCCCGCTTAAAACCCGAACTTCTTAGACACCGAAGGTGCCGCCTAAAGAACTCCTAGACACTATAGACTGCGGTTGTTCACTGGAGTTACCAAAAATTTAGCTCATTCAAAGAATATCCTATGAGTTTTAAATTATACTACCTAATTAAATAAAAACAAAATAAATAAATAAATACTGAAATAAACACACAATTCAAACAAGAATTTAAAAGAAGAGTTGGGATTCTTGCACCAGGTGTCCAAGACGCATCTTTAATTTTGTCTATTCTTGCAATTACATTCTTGAGAAACCTGACAAACAAGAAGAAAACATTTGGAAAATAATAATAATAATAATAATAATAACATAATAAATAAAATAAAATAACAACTGAAAAAGAAAAGAAAAACACAAACATCAGAAAACAGGGAGGCAAAAGTAAGTGAAAGTGTAGACATGCTCCCTTTTTAAAAAATGCGCTCGCAATTTGCGTCGGAAATAAAGGGATCCGAGAGAAAAGAGCACAAGATAGCACCCTCGAGATCCGAAGTGCTTTCGGCTCCCTCGTCTGCATAAATCTATTTAAACACATCTCGGTGAAGTAGAAGAGTACCCCGCATTTCTTCCTGCAAATTAGGAGAAAGACATCAAAAAATCCAAAAACAAACAATGACATCCTCTTGCACTCACCTTGATGATCTTAACCTTGAATTGTCCCTTGCGCCACCGAATGAGCAAATAAGGGCTCGTCCAAACCCTGTCTTCCCAAACTCCACATATCATCACGGTACGGCCTCAAACTTTGCTGAGGTAATACCGAACTTTTCTGAGGCAGTGCCGAACAGAGCAGTGCTCCTGGGCAGCATGATTGGCAGTAAACTCACATCGGCAGGATCACCTGCATGTGGCACAGAGGTCCGACAAGGCTGCAGTGGAGGAGTCCAACAATTTAACGGTGCTTCATGCGGTCTCGGCTACCAATTTAGGCATGCGATTCCTGGCGAGGACACGGGAGTGTGCCGCGTCAGCGAGGAAGTAGCTTCCTTGAAGGCTACGGTGGCGGGACCTCCAGAAGCGGCTCTCCTGTGCCAATCAGCACGTAGAAGCACTGCAGAGAAAAAATGAGTACCATGTGGAGCTGCTGCAAATTCTGCAAGTAAGAGAGAATAGAGGCATGCCATGAAGATGAAGATGAAGAAGTTGTTTTTCATTTTTAATTTACTTGAATGTTGTTGTTTTTTTTTGTTTTTTTGTTTTTTTGTTTTTTGTTTTTGCAGTGAAATAAAAATGTGTTTTTAATACTAACTAACCACACCACGTAAATAAATACATAAACTAACTTAACAAAACAAAAAAAAAGAAAACAAAGAAGTTCCAAATTGATTTTTTTTTGAAATTTTTATTATTATTATTTACAACTGACCACACAAAGAAAAAAGAAAACAAAGAAATTCCAAATTGCAATTTGCAAGGAAAAATAAATAAAAACTCAAATTTCAAAATTTTAATTTTGTTTTGTTTTGTTTTTTGTTTTGTTTTTTTTATAAAACACACAAATATACAAGCAACTCATGGATGACCAGTTAAGGGCCTCAGAAAATACAGCCAGGGGATCCGGGAAGGTTGGAGGGGTCACAAAGGTCCCGCTTAAAACCCAAACTTCTTAGACACCGAAGGTGTCACCTAAAGAACTCCTAGACACTGTATTGACGGAAGTGCTTCCTGGAGTTACCATAAGTCAGCTCATATGAAAAATCTTTTTTGAATTTTTGAATTTTGAATTTTTAGTTTTTAAGATAAGAAAAAAAAGATAAAATGAGACAACAAACCATAAATGAAAATGAACTAAGTACTCTAAAGAAACTCAAACAAATGATATAAATTGTTGTACTAAAAGAAACAAACCAAGAAATAAACAGAATTTAAAGAAGAGAAAGGATTGAAATGGTCCCCCTTAAAGCAATTAGGTCGAACATGGATGCACTTGGAGGTCGCGACTTCTTCCACTGCTCCACACTTCCCATTCTAATGATTGAGGTTACCATCTCTCTCCATTTTTATTAAGCTGACATTACTTGCTAAAACAAACACAGAAAACTTGAAACAGAATTAAAAGATTAGGAAATAAAAACTAAAATGAAAAAGAAAATCAACACACGTACAATTTCATGCTTCAAAGTAATAAGCAACAAAGTAAATCAAACTAGCTTATGAAGTTCGTTCTTTCTCAAATATGATTATCCATATGGTGTGTGGTTTTAATCAAGTATTCGGAAAAAGCATTTAGCTATGGTGTTTAGTCTAAACACAAATTCCGAACCCATTAAGAACAAGAAGAACAATAAAGAACTAAGTAGAATTTAAACATGGTGTTTGTCTTCAATATCTACTCATTCATTCACTAATCAGTCCAAGAGTCATATGGTGTTTATGTAAACTTGAACAAGATATTTAATTAAGAACAAGTGAATGAAACCATAAACAAGAAATAATCAACATGCTACTTGAACCTTTTTCTTGTGTTGTGTAAGCTGGGACTCAAACCTAGTTCTCTTGCTTGTCAGGCAATTGTCCTTGTCCGTTGGACTACAAACACAACTTGTCAATTAACGTCATTAACTTTAAAACATGAAACTGTCTAGTTATATACAAAAAATAAAAATAATAAAAAGTAGGAAAACCAAATAGAATCAAACAATGTTACCGATTCCCCGGCAACGGCGCCAAAAACTTGTTGCGTGAGATTCAGCTGCACCAAAATGGATTCAGCTGCATCCTCAACTTGTGATACTCCCAAGTGCACGAGCCGTTGGTAGTTTAGCATATGTAAGTGCGAGGTCGATTCCACAGGGATTGGTGATTGAATGATCCAATTTAGTTTTCCTACACAAAACAGAAATGAAAACAAAAGAAGCAAAAGTTTTGTACAACACTTGAGAACATGGAGAGTTTGGATGAGAATAGAGAGAAGTGTTTGAGAAAGAGAAGGGAGAAGAGTTTTGGGAAGTGTTTGAGAACTTTGAGAAGAGAGAAGAAAGTGTTTGGAGAATTTAGAAGAAGAGAAAGGGAAGGTGTTTGAGATTTAGTACAAAGAAAATTTAGTAGAATGATCTTATTACAACAATTGAGAACTACAAAGGGAAACTAAGAGAATTTGAGGGAGAGAAGGGAAGGGAGCTCTAGAGAAGTGCTTGAGAGCTCCCCCCCTTGGGGTGTGATTACAAGCTTAGAGAACTTCCCTATTTATAGGCCTAGGGGAAGTGAAAATCTGAATTATACAATAGGTTTACCTACCACACTCAATTCACCAACTTACAACACTTAATTCACCTAACACACTATTGCATTTGAAAACAATTCCTCTTGTCTTTAGGCTTAGTGTTGCAACTCCCACTTCATCATCTTTTGGCACATTTGGCTGCTGCAAAATTCCACTCAAATATAGGTATTGAATATGCCTCACCAAACTTTCCCACAATCAACAACACTTCATCATGCATATGTCATGCATGACAATGTATTGCAGCCAGCTTGTGGGCTCGTTTTGGGCTTGTGACTCCAGTCTGAAAAATCTGGAAAAATATGGATCTTGAAGCTCTTTGTCTTATCTTTCCAAGCATATGCAGCCCAACTCAAGGAAAAATCGGAAATGCCTTCAAATGTGATTTTTAGCCCAGTAACGCAGGTGCTGCCGAATTTGACCTTAAGTTGCCAAAACATGTATAACTTTCTCTAGAAGACTCGGAATCATGAACCATAAAATTCTACAGAAAATAGACTTCCGTATCTTTCCAATGATGTATGGGTCATTATCTGGTTCTTCTTGAGCAAGTACAGTCCAATCCGTGAAGTTGACTGATCTGCAGACACCATTTTGAGCTAATTTGTCTCCAAAATGCAATTAGTGAGTCTCAAGCTTATAACACTGAAACAAACACAAAACTTATTAAAAGCACAAGTTTAACTCAAAAACATAACTAAATCATAAGTTAGAAGGGTACAAAATGATATGTAAATATGCACCGATCAAATAACGACAAAAAATGCATACCCAATGACCGTACAGAGAGGAAGAAGTAGCTCAACTCACAAAGGAAATGAAAATGACGAGTTTTGTGGGCCGATACAGCTCGAGACAAACGTAGAAACAGGTAGAGGCAAACTGGAAATTTTTTTGCAGTTTGCCTCTGCCATGGCTGAACTGATCTATGTATAGGACGACGCTTTTGCGCGACGGATAAATTCCTTCATCGCGCAAGATATCTACCTTTGCGCGACGAGCATAGATTTTTCGTCGCACAAACTTTATTTCCCGGTCGCGCAAGGTGCTGTCGACATCGATTTTTTGCGCGACGCAAAATAACTATTCGTCGCACATAAGTTCGTCGCGCAAGAGGCGTAATATCATCGCGCAAAGCTTTGCGCACTTTATTTCACCACGACGCCCTACTTCTCCGTTCTGTAATCTGCGCTACGGAAGCCCTGGTCGCGCCATTTTTTGGCAAGAAATACTACCAACAGTAGTTCGTTTTCCGCGTTTTTTTTGCGACGAATAAACAAAATTGTCGCAAAAAACATATTTGCACGACGATATATCTGCGCGCAAATTTCACCGCCAAATAAATTTTTCCGCGCGTTTTCCCAACGGCTTTATGCGACGATTTCTATTTTTTTTGCTCATAATTTATTTGCGCGACGAATTATTTTGTCGCATTTTTTTGCTCTACGCTTTTTGTTTCCCGTAGCGCAAGAGTCTTTTGTGCGACGAATTCTCCGTCGTCGAGCAAGGACTAAAATGTAGTAGTGTAGGTGCTTTCTTTGCTATGTGTTAAAGTAGAAAGAGCCACTTAGAACTATTCCAGTTAACTTTGCTACGAGGGAACCGGTAGCTACCTGGAAGTTCAATGGAAGTTTATGTAGATTTTTCTCATTATTTGAGGTTTTCTTGATATTGCAATTTTTCTTTGGTTCAAGTCCAACAGTGTTGTTTTGGGGAAGAAAGGAAAACAAAAGACAATGACGAGGAAAGGGTTATATGATATATACTTTTAAGAGTCTGAATGAATAATTAATGGGTGGTTTCTAGAAATACAACTTGGAAATTTCTAACTCCCCCAAGTGGCCCCTCTTTTTTGTGTGGACGAAGTGACCCCTTGATCTCCAACCAATGCGTTACAAATTTGAAAAGATTCGAGGCAGAGCCAGTCCATTAGATATGGAGGCCATGTGCGAAGAAAGCTGATGAGGCCCTATATGCATAAGTAAAATAATAATTTTTCAAATTTTAAAATTCATAAATCATAAATTAAACCGAAATCATTATGTGGCATCAATTACATTAGAACCCACAAATAGAATCAAGATCACCCTTTGTCTATTTTCACATACTCACATCTATTCAATTTTCTTTTGCATACAAAAGAACTACACTAGCAAAATGAAGCAAAATACTGCAAAACTAGCAACACTCAAGACGCACACTTCTTGCAATCATATGATGGCTAATTCCAAATGCAACATATAATTTCTAAATTCTAATATGAGAGAGAGAGAGAGAGAGAGAGAGAGAGAGAGAGAGAGAGGTGTGTGTAGCTGGAGAGCGGAGATGCACACAGCACACCTTTTGACTTGCCAAAGAGTAAAGAGGACTTTGTGTTTGGACGGAATACAGAAGAATCAAGAAGGAACAAATATCTGCTTGTTAGGAAATAATTATAATATTTTTGGAATAAAAAAATATATAATATAATGCTGGACTTTTAAAAACATTTAGAGGCCCCTAAATTTTAGGGGCCCTGCAGTTGCACAGCCCACACATGCTATGGGCCGACTCTGATTCGAGAAGAGCCTTGATGGCTAGTTTTAGGGTTTCTCTAGTTTTCTTTACTCATTCTCTGCTTCGTCTCTCTCAGTTTTTCTCTGATTGTCTATCTGGATTCTTCTTGGTGTATTGGGTACTACATTTTTTTTTTTTGCTCTTTCGTTCTCCATGGGGTAACTGCGCCTTCTTCCTTCTGGATTCCCAAGGAGGCAGTCGCTGGTGAGGGGTCTCCATCTTAAAGCTATGAAGGTGACCACCATCTCTTCTGCTCAAGGGGATGACAAGTATGCGGCACTAAGCGAGAATCAGAAGTCTGTGGAAACTGGTGTTAGGCATTTGATTGTTAGTGACATGTCTTTTTCTAGTAAGCGTAGTTTTTGTATTGAGGATTTGTTGACAAGGCGGAGGAAACCAGCCCTTAAGGGGTCTCCAAGGTCTCCCTAATCATTCTTTTATGGAACATTCGTGGGCTTGGCAACTAATGAACGTTCCTACTATGAAGATCTTTCTTCGGAAATTTCTTCAGGCTAAGAGGCCAATCTTGGTCTCCCTTGCTTGTCAACTAGGAATCTGGATCAAGAAAATTGGAGGTGTCAGTTGGTGTTTGGTTGGATTTGTTATTATGCTCACAATACGTTTTTGACTCTGGACGAAGAACTATGATGCTTTCTTTAGATCATTGGAGGCTTTCTTTGACAGTACATGTGTAGTGATGGGATGTGTTTCAATGGTTTTGCGATTGGGTAATTGGTTGGATCTATTCTGATACCCATAGTACGTTTTTGACTCTGTACAAATAATTAGGATGCTTTCTCTAGATCATATGAGGACTTCTTTGACAATACCTACGTAGTGATGGGATGTTATTTTAAGGGTTTTGTGATTAGGTTTTAGGTTTGTTTGTTTCGTATATGTTGTTTGACTCTTATGTTTAGTCAATAGCATGGGTGGTACTCTTTCCTACCTTGGGGTTTTAGCCTTTCTTCTCGAAATTAGCTTAAGTGATTTGCATTTGGAAAATTGAAATGATCAAGTTCCTTGTCTTTTTAATAGGGCTTCCTTATTGGTTGTGTTTGATCATGAAAGGGGAGGAAAGGGTATTTTTGCATGTACTTAGTAGGTGCTTTCTTTGCTATGTGTTAAAGTAGAAAGAGCCACTTTAGAACTATTCCAGTTAACTTTGCTACAAAGGAACCGGCAACTACCTGGAAGTTCAATGGAAGTTTAGGTAGATTTTTCTCATTATTTGAGGTTTTCTTGATATTGCAATTTTTCTTTGGTTCAAGTCCAACGGTGACTGTTTGGGGGAAGAAAGGAAAACAAAAGACAATGACGAGGAAAAGGGTTATATGATATATCCTTGTAAGAGTCTAAATGAATAATTAATGAGTGGTTTCTAGAAATACAACTTGGAAATTTCTAACTCCCCCAAATGGCCCCTTTTTTGTGTGTGGACGAAGTGACCCCTTGATCTCCAAGCAACGCGTTACAAATTTGAAAAGATTGTCAAGTCAACAGGTCTACCCTTCAGTTGGGCACAGTTGCCATGCATGTTCCCAATTTGAGTCAATGTCAATGTCAATGTCAATTTCATCTTGCAGCATGTCGAGAACACCTAACATGGACTATTTCTTGATGTTTATTTTTTGAACATGGACCATTTCAATTTCTTTGGGCTTTTATTTTCAAAGTTATTTCATCTTGCAGTGTGTCGAGAGCACATAACATGGACCATTTCTTGATATTTATTTTTCGAACACAGACCATTTCAATTTCTTTGGGCTTTTGTTTTCAATGTCAAAGTCTTGGGCTTCTTTCCTTTTAAAACATGGCAATCCTTGGTCTTCATTACACTCTTCATAATTCTGACTTCTTCACGTTGGGTTCTCACGTTAGAATTTCCTTCACGAGTTCACATGGCATTCCCATTGCCATTGCCAATAACACCTCCTTTGCATATTCCAAACTATAATTTTCTCTACCTCAGATGAGACACATTGTTTGATCCACTTGAGTAATGTGGGCCCACTGCTCAAGGTATCCACCCAGCTACCCTTCATGCAAGTTTGAAGCTTCGTCTTACAAGGTTGCTGTACTTTCCCACTTTGGAAATATTCACAGCAGATACTTGCATTGCGTGGATTTGTTTATTCTTTTTTTTTTTTGAAATTTTTATCTCTCTCCTTTTTTCAAAGAAATAGCTTTTATATAATTTTAGTTTCTTAATAATTTTATTGGTCATGCACATGTTTGGTTCATTATTATCCGCTCAACAAAATCTACGGCAAATTGAGATGTATATTAAAATCAAACGGAATAAACCGTTATGCTTTTGTCTAACGTCAAAGCAAGGTGCGTTGGCTTTGTGCGTAAACGTTTATGCCTTTCTTAACGTCACATTGTTAGTAACGTCGCACATTATAGACAACATATGGAATATGGCTGCCCCATGCAAAGCCAATTTTGCCACCTACCTACCTATGTGGCCCTTAAATTTTTGATTTTTGATTTTTTTTCTCTCTTTAGCTTTTATTCATTACAATTTAATAAGTTCACACTACAGGAAAACATTCATCCGTCAATGAAGTGTCAAATGGTTTGATGAAGCCAACAGCTTATTTTCTAGAATAGTTTTTAGGTGGACCTGTGGGACTGTTACTTTGAAGATTGATTAATATCTCAATTATTTTGTATGTATTTGTCATCTGTATGGGTTTTTTTTTCTTCCTTAGACTATATATCTTAAAATGGACAGAAAGAGGTGAAGTATGTGGACCATTTCTTGATGTTTATTTTTTGAACACGGACCATTTCAATTTCTTTGGGCTTTTGTTTCCAATGTCAATTTTATCTTCCAGCGTGTCAAGAACACTTAACATGGACCATTTCTTGATGTTTATTTTTTGAACATGGATCATTTCAATTTCTTTGTGCTTTTGTTTTCAACGTCGAAGTCTTGGGCTTCTTTCCCTTTAAAACATGGCAATCCTTGGTCTTCATTACACTCTTCATAATTCTGACTTCTTCATTATAGTTGCCACATACATTACCATTATTCCTTGCATTGCAGATTTTCACGTTCTTGTTGTTGGTTGCATTGCGATGTCTCTAAGCAGGCTATCAACTTTCCGTCTTCAATCCTTGATAAACTGCTATGTTGTTCTCTTCATGTTCTTCAATTTTTTCCAACCCTTTGTTCATCCACTTTCCTTCAGCATCAATGACTTTGGTCGAGATGCAAACAACATACTTTATGAAGGTGATGCTGCGCCTTCTACAGGAGTGATTGAACTCAGCACGATCACAGCCAAAGATATACAGGATATATATTGCCGCACTGGCCGGGCTACGTATGCAGAACCTTTGCACTTATGGGACTCTGCTAAACTGGCAGACTTCACTACTAATTTCTCTTTCATTATCGCCACTGTTGATAATGATACCAGCATTTCTGATGGACTTGTGTTTTTCCTTGCCCCTGTTCACTATCCAATTCCACCAAACTCTGCTGGTGGTGATCTAGGATTATTAAACACCACCACTCGTTTTGACAAAGCATCCCAAAACCAAATTGTAATGGTTGAGTTTGACACTTGTCCAAACTCATGGGATCCACCCTCGTCACACGTTGGGATCAATATCAATAACATCTCCTCAGTTGTTCATGCCAGTTGGGATGCTCTCAGCAATAGTGGGAAGACAGCTCACGTACAGATAACTTACAATGCTACCACCAAGAACCTCACTGTGTATTTGAAATATTCTGATGTGGCCATCACTTCGCTTTCTCACCATATTGACCTGAAAGAGGTTCTCCCAGAGTGGGTTACAATTGGATTTTCAGCTTCAAGTGGCTGTGGCCGAGAGCGGAATGCTATATATACATGGGATTTCATATCAAACTCAAAGGAGTTAAGTACCAAAAAAGAGAGGAGGTTATTCTGGATTGGGGCCGTTGCAGTTTCTGTCTTCATTTTGATTCTTGGTGTAGCCATATGCTGGTTGGTGGTAAAGAGGCAGATAAACAGGATTGATGAACATGGAAATGACTCCAATTCAGTAGCCTCCACAGATCTTGTGTGGCAAGCCTTGCCAAGACGATTTTCTTACAAAGAATTAGTTGTAGCCACCAATGACTTTGCAAATGACAGAAGGCTAGGCCAAGGAGGGTCAGGGAAAGTTTATAAAGGAATCATACAAGATCTAGGTTGCACAGTTGCTGTGAAGAGAATCGTCCCAGAATCTGAGCACTATGAGAAAGTCTTCATCAACGAAGTGAAAATAATAAGCCGCTTAATACACAGGAACCTGGTGCAATTCATTGGATGGTGTCATGAGCAAGGCGAGTGCTTACTTGTTTATGCATACATGCCTAACAGCAGCCTTGACACACATCTATTCGGCCCTAGAACAACCTTGCAATGGGTTTTGAGGTACAAGATAGCTTTAGACTTGGCCACAGCTGTTCATTACCTACATGAAGATGCAGAAACGTGTGTCCTGCATAGGGATATCAAATCAGCTAACGTATTGTTGGACTACGATTTCAAGACTAAGCTTGGTGATTTTGGGATTGCTAAGCTCGTGGATCCGCGGTTCAGGACTCAGACAACAGGAGTGGTAGGGACTTTTGGTTACATAGCCCCGGAATATGCAAATGGAGGTAGGGCTAGTAAAGAGTCAGACATGTATAGTTTTGGAGTTGTGGCCTTGGAACTTGCATGT
Organism: Prunus fruticosa; assembly: GCA_018703695.1. Taxonomy (NCBI): domain Eukaryota; kingdom Viridiplantae; phylum Streptophyta; class Magnoliopsida; order Rosales; family Rosaceae; genus Prunus; species Prunus fruticosa. Next base: position 31,671,241 of record CM031924.1, read on the forward strand.
GGAAGGAGGACTTATCAGGATGAAGAATATCACGTGCCGCTTTTCAGGTGGGTTTGGCAGCTGTACCTTGCCGGAAATCTGCTCTCTGCAGCTGATGAGAGATTGGATATGAATTTTGTTCCAAATGAAATGGAATGCTTGTTAATTATGGGATTATGGTGTACTCATCCCAACAACAAGGAAAGACCAAAAGCAGGGCAAGTGATGAGGGTTCTTCAGCTTGAAGCACCATTGCCTCAACTTCCAGAAGATTTGCGTGATCATCCGCCACCTCAACCTCAACAAGAAGCTGGTTCCTCTCAGCAATCATTAACTTCTAGTTTCGAAACTGTGGGTCGTTAAAGTAGTACACCAAACAACTTCGAGGGCAAATAGATGAAGTTAAATGTAGGGATGTTCATTTCAGTATTAATTCTTCTTATTTAGGAAGGGGGGAAATATGTGTGTGGCTGAGGGTGTTATCTGGATTTGGTGGGCATCAGTTTACACCACTTGTAACATTTTCCATTTTAAAATTTTGTGTATCTTTCTTAACTGATTGCTTGACCCGCTAGATGATATGCATGATCACTGCATTCCCCGACAGACAAAAACTGATTAGTTCAAACAATTTGTCATGATGAAGCAAATCACTCCAGCTTGCAGCTAAAAGTCAATGTAGAAATTTGGCTTAGGGTTTTGAAATTTGAACATCATTTCCCTTATTCAAAATTGGTCATACCATGAATTCAGTTTCTTAAAACAAAAATGAAAAAATAAATAAAAGAATGTTAAGAGGATGTGAAGGAATGCCAATGACATTAACAGGAGAATGACTTCTATGTAACGAGGATAAAACTATTTTGCTATCTTCTACCAATAACACCATGACACATGTGACAACACTAACACATGACAGAGCATTATTTGTCAGGGATAACAAAACAGTACGGCCCTGTTTGGTGGGCTGAGCTGGACCAGACTTTTTCAATTAAAATGGACTATAATCCTAGCTGTTGTTTGGTGAGCCTAAATGCATTGTGGGACTGGTTAGGACTCATATTTTGAATAGGATACCAATCCAGCGAACGAGGGTTTTGTAAACCCAAGTGGAACCATGGGTTTCGAAGCCTCCGCCTCCGCCTCCATCTTCTTTTCATCGTCTTTCTTCTCTTCTTCTATTCATCTTTATCTCTGATGCTCCCAGGTTTAGAACGAAGCTTCTCTTCTCAGGCTTTGTGACTGAGCCTTGTCAACTTTGCGCGTCAACTTCGCAGGCTTTGTGATTGAAATTGAAGCAAAAATCAAAAGAGAAGAATGGTACGCATCTATGCTCTCCCATATCTCCTCTCTCCTCTTCTTTCATCGCACGCTTCCAAGATTTGAAACTCATTCACATCTTGGTTTCGTTTGTGTTTTTCTTCTTTTGAAAAGGTTCAGTCAAACCTCTGATCATAACAAAAAATCTGATCTTCTTGCTTGGTTGTTGGATGGGTTTTGCTTTTGAAGTAATGTTTTTGTTTTTTGCTCTGTTGATTTTCTTCGTAGCTTCATACTCGGTTTTTTTCTTTTGTTTCGATTTAATTTTGTTTTGTTTTGGGTCATCCTAATCACCAGTTTTGATTTTCTTCATAGCTTCATATCCATCCTAATCCCCAGTTTTTGTTCTTTCCTTATTTGGTCTTCAGATTGTATTGTTGGGTTTCGATTCATAGTTCTATTGGGAATGGATTTCAAGTGAAGATCAAATTTTGAAGATCCTAGTTTGAATCACTTTTACTGATTACATATTGGTTTTCTTTGACTTTTGCTATTTTTGGATTTGAATTTGAAGAGTGAGAGGAGATAGCAAAAGGACTGGCTTTAAGAAAATTGCATAATCATTTGAAACTTCAATGGCTTCAGGAGTGGAGATTGGTGAAGACGGTGATACCAACAAAGGCAGTATATTTGAATGTATTTTTGTGAATTTTAGGACTATTTTTATGATATCTTCATGTGATTTCTTATTTTTAATTTTTTGTACATGTTTTTTTTATTAAATTTAATTATTTCTGATATTAAATAATTTTAATAAACATTAAAATAAATTTGTTTGAATTCCAATGCAGTATGCCAAACAACTTATTAAAGTCCAACCCAATCAAAGCCAAACCAGTCCCATACTCCAAGCCCAATCCTAACCAGTCTAGTCCAGCCCACCAAACAGGGCCTACTATTCCCGTTGCAATTAAGTTTTTCTCCATTAACAGAGAGTCTCACTTATGCTTTGGAATATTTTAATTTTCCTAAAAAGTGGGCTTAAATTCAAACTCTATGCAGGTCCAAAACCAACGAACCCAATTCAATTTTTGTTGTAGCCTAATTGCAAATATAGGCCTGTTGGGCGAGGGCTAGTTTCGTTTTTCATTTTTTCACCGTCCGGCTTCAACGTTCAAGAAGCGTAACGAGGGAGGAAGAGAGGGTTCTAGTTCTAGACCAGATGAACGACGCCTGAGCCAACGACTTCAGTGATGATACCTAGCTCCTCGCGGCACGTTCGCTTTATGTTATAAACGCCGCATTTTATTAGGCAGAAAACCCCAAGAAAGTAAACTTGTAGCAGTGTTCGAAAAAATCGGCCTAGGCGGGAGGAACTGCCGAATTTAACCCTAATTGTTAGGGGGAGGCAGCAGGGAGTTAGGGCCGCGCCTGGGCGGGTCGGGTCCTTTAAATATATATATATATATATATATATATATATATTCCTAAGCTAGACCCTTAGGCATTGGTAACAAAAGCGTACGACTTTCACAGTTTGTACAAATTTCTCATTGGAATTATTGCCATATATATATTTTCGGGAGTTTCACTCAAATACCCAAAATGGGGGCTGAAATTATACAAATACCCAACACCCAAAACACTTTATAAACATACCCAAAACCCATCATTACACACACTCAAAACCCATTTATAAACACACCCAAAAAATATACAATTGTTGATTGTGGGGTTGATTTTGGGTATGTTTCTATGTTTAAATAGTGTTTGGGTATTTTTATAAATACATGTCTAGAATTGGGTATTTTTATGAATATCTATTTTCATTTTAGGAGATTTCTAGGCATCACTGTCTTTGGATTTTATGGCCCTGTAATTGCTCTTGCAAAGTAAAATGAGAACTGACAATTGGTGATATGCCTCTTTTGCATAAAATCAGCCTGTTTCGTAGTATTTAGGTCCCAATCCTAAGTCCTACTACGAGGCCTAACGGGGTCCTTGAAACTACTTTCAGAATTTCAAATGCGCTTTTGATTTCAAGTCCAAAATTTCTGGATTCCTATATGCCAATTCAATTCCGAAGTTTTCAGATTTGTGTGAAATTCAGGATTTTTAGTTTTGCAGAAGTGTTTTGGAATTTTCAAATACTTTCACTACTACATTTTACTATTTGCGCGACGATAGTTTGCGCGACGAAGTTAAAATCGTCGCATATAAGATCATTGAGCGACGGATAATCATATGCGTAGCGCAAAATAGAGCGACGAAAAACATTCGTCGCTCAAAAAGACTCACGCGCAGTACGTACAACCGTCGCGTAAAACTGGTGGAAAAAACCGCGAATAAATATTCTGGCGCCAAATTCTTGCGCGACGTCCATATGCGCGTCAAAAGAGATCTTTGAGCGACCAAATTATTATCCGTCGCGCAAAAACGTGGAGGGAAAATAAAGCAAATATGGCGCGAAAATTCGTGCGCGATGACTATTCAAAATTTGGCGCCCTTGGTCTCTTGCGACAATAAATGAAGTCGTCGCGTGTAAGAAGACGCGCTAAAGATGACTTTTGCACGACGAATTTGGAATTTGCACGACTACCGTTATATGCGACGACTATAGTTAGTTGTCGCGTGATAATCGATTGTCGGTAGACTTGTGTGTGCGACGATAAAAAAGTATGTGCGACAACAATTTTTTGCGCAACGATAATAGTTAAGCGTCGCGAATAATCGTTGTCGCAGCTGGTATTTGCGTGACGAGAAAAAAGTATGCGCGACAATAAATTTTATAGCGACGAGGTATCTATTCGTCACGCAAAAATCTTTCTCTTTGCGCCACGACATAGATTCTTTCGGCGACAAATACTTGCCGTCACGCAAATGTTCCCCTTTTGCGCGACGCATATTGTTCGTCGCGCAAAAAAAGACGTCTTCTCAGCTCCAGCCGTGGCAGAGGCAAACTGCAAAAAAAAAATTGCAGCTTGCCTCTCTCTCTCTTCTGCTCTCTCGACCGTTTTGGGCCAAAAAAGGTATTCAATTTCGTTGCATATATGAGTTGAACTACATCTACTATTGCTAAGTTCGTTCGGTATGTATTTTTTGTCGTTAGTGTAAAAGTGTTAATGTAAATTTATACCAACACTATTAATTTCGTTGTCTATAGGGATATTATATGTGATTAGCGATTGGTGGAGAGCATTTGATAAGGTATTTTTGTCGTTTTATAATTTAAAATAAAAAATTTATTACATTATGTTTATATTGATTTATGAATTTATATTTATAATATGTTTTGTTAAATTATGTATGTACGTTAATGTACGAGGTAAATTGAAATTAACTTCGAACATTTTTTTTTGTAAAGCTTAGTTCCCGTTCGAGGTTAGTTGGACCGCGCATGGGTGGGTAAACCACTGTTGCGTCGATTCAGCTGCATCAAAATGGATTCAGCTGCATCATCAACTTGTGATACTCGCAAGTGCACGAACCGTTGGTAGTTTAGCGTATGTAAGTGCGAGGTCGATTCCACAGGGATTGGTGATTGAATAATCCAATTCAATTTTCCTACACAAAACAAAAATGAAAACAAAAGAAACAAAACAAGAAGAAAGAATGTACATTACAAGAAAAATAAATTACAACTTAGAGAACATTAAAGAGAGCATTTGAGGAAGGAAGGAAAGTGTTTGAGAGATTTGGAGAATTTTGGAAGAGAAGGGAAATGTGGAAGAGAGTAGAGAAGTGTTTGGAAAGCTTGAGGATTTTGGAAGAGAAAGCGTTTGAGAACTTTGAGAATTTGGAAGAGAGCGTTTGAGAACTTGGATGATTTTTGGAAGGGAAGAGAAATGTGTTTGAGAACTTGGAGAATGTTTGTGAACTTGGAGAATTTGATAACTTAGGGAAGGGAGAGAAAGGTGTTTGTGAAGTGTTTGAGACATGGAGACTTTTGGAAGAGAAGGGAAAATGGTGTTGAGAACTTTGTGGATTTTGGAAGAGCATGTGTTTGAGAACATGGGAAATGTTTTAGAGCATGGAGAACTTTGAAAGAGAATAGAGAAGTGTTTGGAGAATTTAGAAGAAGAGAAAAGAAAAGTAGAATGATCTTATTACAACAATTGAGAACTACAAAGGGAAACTAAGAGAATTTGAGGGAGAGAAGGGAAGGGAGCTCTAGAGAAGTGCTTGAGAGCTCCCCCCCTTGGGGGTGTGATTACAAGCTTAGAGAACTTCCCTATTTATAGGCCTAGGGGAAGTGAAAATCTGAATTATACAATAGGTTTACCTACCACACTCACTTCACCAACTTACAACACTTAATTCACCTAACACACTATTACATTTGAAAACAATTCGTCTTGTCTTTAGGCTTAGTGTTGCAACTCCCACTTCATCATCTTTTGGCTCATTTGGCTGCTGCAAACTTCCACTCAAATATAGGTATTGAATATGCTTCACCAAACTTTCCCACAATCAACAACACTTCATCATGCATATGTTATGCATGACAATGTATTGCAGCCAGCTTGTGGGCTCGTTTTGGGCTTGTGGGTCCAGTCTGAAAAATCTGGAAAAATATGGATCTTGAAGCTCTTTGTCTTATCTTTCCAAGCATATGCAGCCCAACTCAAGGAAAAATTGGAAAGGCCTTCAAATGTGATTTTGGGCCCAATAACGCAGATGCTGCCGAATTTGACCTTAAGTTGTCAAAACATGTATAAATTTTTCTAGAAGACTCGGAATCATGAACCGTAAAATTCTACAGAAAATAGACTTCCGTAGCTTTCCAATGATGTATGGCTCATTATTTGGTTCTTCTTAAGCAAGTACAGTCCAATCCATGAAGTTGACTGATCTGCAAATACCATTTTGAGCTAACTTGTCTCCAAAATGCAATTAGGGAGTCTCAAGCTTATAACACTGAAATAAATACAAAACTTATTAAAAGCACAAGTTTAACTCAAAAACATAACCAAATCATAAGTTAGAAGGGTACAAAATGATATGTAAATATGCACCGATCAAATACCCCCAAACCTAGATTTTGCTAGTCCACAAGCAAAACAAAAGGAAAACAAAGATAAAAAAACAAACAAGAAGTTAACTAGACCACTTTCGTAGGTAACTCGATTGCATTGAGCATATGCAACAAGCCTTTAAACCTCTAGGCATCCCTAGTAGGAGGAGTTGTGTCTCCTGAGGGTTTAACAGATACAATACCCACAAACGTTTTTCTAACTCTACAAAACAAAATGGTTAGAAAACTTATTAGATTTGTTAGTCCCTCAAGCAAAATAACAAAAACAGAAAAAGCAAAAACAAAAATAAAAATAAAAACAAAACAAAAATAAGATTCAAAACAATCTTCCCGAACATTTCTGAAGAAAAATGACTCATGCACATGACTCAAAAGTTTTAACAAGAAAAGCTCAATTTTAGACATTATTCACAAGGTGGCAAAGTTCAAAACATAATATGCTCAAAGTGTAGTAGTGTGATTGCCAAATGAAACAAATTCCTCAATCTTAGTTTTCACACAATTTCAAAAATCATACAAAGCACAAGTTCAACTTCAAATCTCACCAAAATTGTCCTCTCACAAATGAATCACTCGAAAGAGGGTTATAATGTAACACTCAGTTATAAACATGAGATTAGAGTTAAACCATAAAGACTTAACTCGAAATAGAAAGATGAAGAACTTGCATTAATATGATCTCAAGAAGGATGTCAAACACTTAAAAGTAGAAAAATGAATGCAATTCAACCACATGACATTTAAGATCAATTTAGGTCTTTAACATAGGTTGTAATGGGGCCAAGGGTGTAAGGTGAGTAAGAAATGAAGGGTATGGATAAAACAAAGTCCAAGGAACTCAAAATATAATAGCATAAAATAATTGTTTACAAGACTTCGAATCATCACAATGAGAATTTATTTTTTCACATGATCAAAACTCCTTATGCCTTCATTTACAATGATTCACTCCTTTATTGAACAACCACCAATTTATTTTGAAGGCCCAAAAATGAATTTTCAATCAACCACCACTTAATCACAACTTTTCTCTTTTCTTTCACCAATTGTGTGAATATGTATATTTTTGAAATGTAACACCTCTTCCCAAACCTAGTATGAAAAACACATCCCAATTAAAGCTCATAAGTTCCTTAGAAAGGTAAATATTTGTTTTTCAGGCTAAGGCGAGGAAATAAAATTGGTTAAATGAAAGAAAATGTTTACATGTAGGCTCAAAATGGTTAACAATGGAAAATCATGCTTAAGCATGCATAAGGTTAGCTTGAAAGGCACAAACGATCCGAAGAGGGCCTTAATATCATTTCTTAAATGTCATGAAATTAAATTGCATAAGAATGAATGACTTTTAAGTGTTCAACCAAATCAATGAATAATGAGATCAAACAACAACTTAGATGACAAGAATTTAAGAGTACGTATATAACACTCATGAATTGAAGTACAAGGCTCAAAATCTCACTTTATATGGTTGGTTATATAAGTCTATTTTATGCTTCATACAATTCTTTAGATCATGCAAATCCTTTAATTGGAAAATTATGAAACAAATGGCAAGTGCAAAGGAGGTTTCAAACATATCATGCTAGAACAATGCCAAATTTATTTATTTTTTTCAATTTAAATTTTTACTCTTTTTTTTAATAATTTTTTTTAAATAAAATAAAATGAAATCCAATTTTCATTTAAGTCATGCAACATTTATCACAATCTCATCATATGTGTTCGGAAAGTGACTCAAAAACAAAATAAAACAAAAATAAAAGCAAGACTCAAAAATAAAATAAAAATAAAAACAAGCAAATTAAAAAAAATTAAATTAAAGAAAAGCCAAATTTACATGCTAAACTCTAATACCCCCAAACCTAGAAATGAACATTGTCCTCAATATTTAAAAATTAGCCACAAACAATGTCATAACAAGAAATGAAAGGTACTAAAGTAAATAAAAATCATAAAACACACAAGAATTAAAATACACAAATAAAATACAATAATTACAAAAATAAAAATTACAAAACAAACAAATAAAAATAAAAATGAAACAGTAAAACACTCAAAACAGTAAGCCCTAAACAGATAGTCATATGCAAACTGAAACACAAAACAAAAACAGCCCAAAGCCCAAAATGAAATTAACCCAACAACGGTAAAACCTGACCCAAAATGAAATCCGAAACCCACACGTTTCAATTTATTTATTTATTTTTACATTTATTTATTTTTATTTTTATTTTTATTTTTATTTTCAAAGCGCGAAGGCGGGATTTCTGAAAAGAGATAATGTGGTCCTTGATGTTTCGCAGAGCGAGACACGTGTTGACAAGTAGAGGCACCGTATTTTTCACAAGCGGAAATTACGGGCTCATGGAAAGGCGCAAAGACTTTGTTGAACGCGTCCGTTAAAACAAAGTAAAGTCGTGATAAATGAGTTGGGTACAATTGGAAAACGCGAAGGTTGTGGGACTCAAGGACTGCTCGAGATTCAGAAATTGCTGGAGCACGCTGCAATGGCTAGGGTTTGTTAAAGACTATGTCTATAAGAAGGAAAAAGAAGGGAAAACACACAAACTCAAAAACACAAAAGAGAAAAGAAGCAAGAAAAAGAAAAAAGTGAGAAATCAAATGGCCTATTCCTATCCATTTTCGTTGGATCTCAACCTAGCTCCACCGACTCAGACATGGGGCCAAGCGGCGGCACCAGTATGGGTACCCTATTTTGCCTCCGCAAGGGGCCTGTGACTGTCAATGACTCAATACTCCTGGACAACGATGTTGCCATTGGAGTTGGCAGAAATTTAGTAACTCCTAAAGATATACGTGTGTTCGGGACAAGGGATGACAACCGGGTCACGAGTGATGCCCCTGGCACTGACCGTGCAGAGTACAGCATGTGTTGCAAGTTTGGGTCATCGCCTACTTGCGAAGTCCCATGAGGTAGAGATTCTGAAAGGTCAGTTGGCGGCGGAGCGAAGTATGGTTGAAGAGTGTCAGAGTGCTATAAAAAGCTTGAAAAGGGAGAGGGCAAGGATAGTGGAGGTGAATCGACACAGCTAGAAGTATTACGGGACGAGAATAAAAGCCTATCAAAGATGGTAGAGTTGTATTCTCGCGACATGCGAAAGGAGCTGGAGGACCTAGACCGACCGGGTAAACGTAAGCAAGCAGATTGCGAGAGTAGTTATGCTCAAGCTAAGATTGCGATCTTTGGGAGCTCAAGTGGTGAGCCCCAAGAGGCTGTGCGTGAAGCCCCGGAAGAGGATAGCCAGAGGGCCAAACTCAAAGCTCCAATGGTCGAGACACCAAGCACCGAGAAGAAATGACTTCTACTGCATTATTGATGTTTTTATTTTATGTTGTTGTTTTTGTATTTTCGTTATTTTGTTTCGGAAATAAAAGAGGAAGGTTGCAGAAAGAAAAAGAACAAGAAAAAGAAAAGACACTTCCCAACTAAAATAAACCAAAGACGACAAACGGAAAGAAAACACATTTCATTAACTAAAATAAGACAAAGGTGATAGCCGAAAGGGAAAGGCAAAAACACAAAGCACTAGAAAATGAAAGTAACGGGCAAAAACATAAAACACCAGAAAACACGGAAAAAAAAAATAATAAAGTAAAGTGAAAGTTAATGTGCTCCCCCTTGAAGGGATTAGGTCGAGCATGCCCGGGAAATCCGAAATGGTGTTGGCTCTCTCTCATCAGCATATGCCTATTTAAACCACACATCTGCAAGCGGATGATGCCCAGCATTTCTTCCTGCAAACTCAAGGAAAAACATCAAAAAATTCAGAAGCAAAACAAATGGCATCCTCATGCACTCACCTTGATGATCTCAACCTTGAGCTATCCCTTGCACCACCAAATGCCCAGATAAGGGCTCGTCCAAACCCTGTCTTCCCAAACTCCACATATCATCACGGTACGGCCTCAAACTTTACTGAGGTAATACCGAACTTTTCTGAGGCGGTGCCGAACAGAACAGTGTTGCTGGGCAGCATGATTGGCAGTAAACTCACATCGGCAGATCACCTGCATGTGGCACGTAGGTCTAACAAGATGGCAGTGGATGAGTCCCACGATTTAACTGTGCTCCATGCGGTCTCGGCTACCAATTTGGGCATGCGATTATTGGCGAGGACACGGGAGTGCACAGCTCTGAGTGATGAGGTGGCTGCCTTGAAGGCTATGGTGGCGGACTCCAGAAGCGGCTCTCCAGTGCCAATCAGCATGTGGAAGCATTGCAGAAAAAGAATGAGGACCATGTAGAGCTGCTGCAATTCTGCAAGTGCGAGACAATAGAGGCATGCCATGAAGATGAAGATGAAGATGAAGATGATGAAGAAGATGAAAATGAAGAAGAAGTTGTTGTTATTGTTCTTTTGTTTTTTTGTTTTTTTTTTGTTTTTTTTTTGTTTTTTTGTAATGCAGAGTTTGAAGTGAAGAAAATGTATTTTAACACTTAGAAACTAACTAACCATACCACGTAAATAAATACATAGACTAACTTAACAAAACAAAAATAAAAGACTCAACAGAAAATAAAACAAAGAAAATAAAAAAAACTTAATTTAAAAACACACGAATATACAAGCAACTCACGGATGACCAGTTAAGGGCCTCAGAAAAACACAGCCAGGGGGGATCCGGGAAGGTTGGAGGGGTCACAATGGTCCCGCTTAAAACCCAAACTTCTTAGACACCGAAGGTGTCGCCTAAAGAACTCTTAGACACTATATTGACGGAGACGCTCACTGGAGTTACCACGAGTTAGCTCATAGAAAAAATCTTTTTTAATTTTTTTTTTAATTTTTAATTTTTTTAATTTTTTATAAAAAAGAAACAGAAATTTAAAATAATAACAAGTAAAGAGAAAGGATTGATATGCTCCCCCTTGAAGCGATTAGGTCGAGCGTGATGCAATTGGAGGTCGCGACTTCTCCCACTGCTCCACACTTCTCATTCTTATGATCGAGGTTGCCATCTCTCTCCATTTTTATTGAGCTATTTAAATTGCTAGAATAATCACACACAAAAACTTGAAACGGAATTAAAAGGGTTAGGAAATAAATAAATAAAAACTAAAAAAAGGAAAAGGAAAAATCAACACTTCCATGCTTCAAAGTAACAAGCAACAAAGTAAATCAAACTAGCTCATGGAGTTCGTTCTTTCTCAAATATGATTATCCATATGGTGTGTGGTTTTAATCAAGTATTCAGAAAAAGCATTTAGCTATGGTGTTTAGTCTAAACACAAATTCCGAACTCATTAAGAACAAGAAGAACAATAAAGAACCAAGTAGAATTTAAACATGGTGTTTGTCTTCAATATCTACCCATTCATTCACTAATCAGTCCAAGAGTCATATGGTGTTTATGTAAACTTGGACAAGATATTTAATTAAGAACAAGTGAATGAAACCATAAACAATAAATAATCGACATGCTACTTGAATCTTTTTTTTTTTTTTTTGTGTTGTGTAAGCTGGGACTCAAACCCAGTTCTCTTGCTTGTTAGGCAATTGTCCTTGTCCGTTGGACTACAAACACAACTTGTCAATTAACGTCATTAACTTTAAAACATGAAACTGTCTAGTTATATACAAAAAATAAAAATAATAAAAAGTTGGAAAACCAAATAGAATCACACAATGTTACCGATCCCGGCAACGGCGCCAAAAACTTGTTGCGTCGATTCAGCTGCACCAAAATGGATTCAGCTGCATCATCAACTTGTGATACTTGCAAGTGCACGAACCGTTGGTAGTTTAGCGTATGTAAGTGCGAGGTCGATTCCACAGGGATTGGTGATTGAATAATCTAATTCAATTTTCCTACACAAACAAAAATGAAAACAAAAGAAACAAAACAAGAAGAAAGAATGTACATTACAAGAAAAATAAATTACAACTTAGAGAACATTAAAGAGAGCATTTGAGGAAGGAAGGAAAGTGATTGAGAGATTTGAAGAATTTTGGAAGAGAAGGGAAATGTGGAAGAGAGTAGAGAAGTGTTTGGAAAGCTTGAGGATTTTGGAAGAGCATGTGTTTGAGAACATGGGAAATGTTTTAGAGCATGGAAAACTTTGAAAGAGAATAGAGAAGTGTTTGGAGAATTTAGAAGAAGAGAAAAGAAAAGTAGAATGATCTTATTACAACAATTGAGAACTACAAAGGGAAACTAAGAGAATTTGAGGGAGAGAAGGGAAGGGAGCTCTAGAGAAGTGTTTGAGAGCTCCCCCCCTTAGGGGTGTGATTACAAGCTTAGAGAACTTCCCTATTTATAGGCCTAGGGGAAGTGAAAATCTGAATTATACAATAGGTTTACCTACCACACTCACTTCACCAACTTACAACACTTAATTCACCTAACACACTATTACATTTGAAAACAATTCGTCTTGTCTTTAGGCTTAGTGTTGCAACTCCCACTTCATCATCTTTTGGCTCATTTGGCTGCTGCAAAATTCCACTCAAATATAGGTATTGAATATGCTTCACCAAACTTTCCCACAATCAACAACACTTCATCATGCATATGTCATGCATGACAATGTATTGCAGCCAGCTTGTGGGCTCGTTTTGGGCTTGTGGGTCCAGTCTGAAAAATCTGGAAAAATATGGATCTTGAAGCTCTTTGTCTTATCTTTCCAAGCATATGCATCCCAACTCAAGGAAAAATGGGAAAGGCCTTCAAATGTGATTTTTGGCCCAGTAACGCAGATGCTGCCGAATTTGACCTTAAGTTGCCAAAACATGTATAAATTTTCTAGAAGACTCGGAATCATGAACCGTAAAATTCTACAGAAAATAGACTTCCGTAGCTTTCCAATGATGTATGGCTCATTATCTGGTTCTTCTTGAGCAAGTACAGTCCAATCCGTGAAGTTGACTGATCTGGAGACACCGTTTTGAGCTAACTTGTCTCCAAAATGCAATTAGGGAGTCTCAAGCTTATAACACTGAAATAAACACAAAACTTATTAAAAGCACAAGTTTAACTCAAAAACATAACCAAATCATAAGTTAGAAGGGTACAAAATGATATGTAAATATGCACCGATCAACCACGAGTACGGTCCAATTAATTCTTGAATTGTCACATATTTTGGATAGTTTGGAAATGCATAGTCGTGTCACGTAGTTTACAGCTCCAGGATTAGATTTCGATTGTGGAGATTTCGGTGTCATCTCGGTACGTTCTTCGGGTGGTACGTAGGTATTTTATATCTACGGTACACCTCAAGAACTGTACCGAGATGCTGCCGAAATTCATCCACGTCGAAATCTAATCTCATTTAGCTGTAAATAACGTGACGTGACTATGCATTTCCGAATGGGATAGGGCCCTTACCGGAGGCATAAGGAAAGATTTTGTATGAATACAACATAATTGTTGTATTGTCATTGTGATTCTAGGAACGATGAGCAGGAGGTGGATATAGAATTCGAATAGGTGCGAGACGAATACTTGGATGGAATCGAGGATTTTATTGACTTTGCACGGACACACAACCCGGGTGCAACTAGAATTCGGTGTCCTTGTAGGAGCTGTAACAACACTTTGTGGGATACAATTGAAAATGTTAGATTTCATTTAGTGAGGAATGGAATGATTGAGACATACATTGCTTGGAACCATCACGGGGAACAGTTAGACATTGCTTCGTCTTCAGAGGCCACAAGAGTAGACAATGTTGAACCCATTGTGGATCCTAATGAAGAAGTCAGGGATATTATAAATGATGCATTTCCATTTGCATCGACCAGCAGCAATCAGCAAGGTGAAGATGATGTGCCTACACAAATGGACAGTGTCAGAGTTCGAACAGTATGAAAATCTGCTAAGAAATGCCAACCAAGAGTTATACCCGGGGTGCGAGACCTTTTCCGTTCTGACGGCGATTGTGGAGCTAATGCACGGAAAAATAAAGTATCGTATGTCGAACCTGTGTTTCGATTACTTTTTGGGGATTTTCAAGAAAATGCTTCCAACAAACAATTGTTTGCCGAAAGACCACGGGCAGGCGCAGAAGATGTTGAGTGGTCTTGGATTGGGTTATGAAAAAATCCACGCTTGCAAAAACAATTACATGTTATTCTACAAAGAGTATGAAACGTTGGATACATGTCCTATATGCAATGAGTCAAGGTTCAAAAACGGACGTCTCAGAATAGAATAACTAAGGTTCCACAAAAAGTCATGCGTTATTTGCCTCTGAAACCAAGATTGTCAGCGACTTTATATGTCGACACATACCGCCACAGACATGAGACGGCATAAGGACAAACGGGTAGACGACGAGTGATACGGCATCCTGCAGATGGGAAGGCATGGAAAGAGTTCGATCGAACGTTCCCGAGTTTGCTGATGATCCTCGAAATGTTAGATTGGGACTTGCCACAGACGAATTCAATCCGTACGGGGTTCTAAACCAACACCACAACACTTGGCCGATTTTCGTATTCCCATATAATTTGCCGTCTTGGAAGTGCATGAAAAAAGAGTACATGATGATGACTGTTTTGTTAACTAAGGATCCTGGCAGGTCAATTGATGTGTACTTAAGGCCGTTGGTTGATGAGCTGAAGGATTTGTGGACAAACGGTGTGCGCACGTACGATTAATCCACTGGGAAGATGTTCACTTTGCAGGCGGCAGTTATGTGGACTGTGAATGATTTTCCCGCATATGCAATGGTGTCGGGGTGGAGTACAAAGGGTTATATGGCATGCCCTGTATGCAAGGAAGATGTGACTTCTAGTTGGCACGCTGGAAAAGTGTGTTACCTTGGGCATCGAAGATGGTTGCCATGGGACCACGAGTAACGGGAAAAGGATAAAGAGTTCGACGGGAACAAAGAGCGTCGCGCAAGACCTAGATAATCGTCCGGTGATCAGATCTTGGAACAGCTGAACCGTTTGGATTTTGCTCCGTTCGGAAAAACAGTTAGTAGGACCAGACCTGCTACACATATGAACTGGACGCACAAGTCTATGTTTTTTGAGCTGCCATATTGGTCGAAACTGAAATTGAGGCACAATCTCGACGTTATGCATGTTGAGAAAAATGTGTTTGACACATTGATGGGAACGATTCTAGATATCAAGGAGAAGACAAAGGACACGATAAAAGCTCGTCTTGATTTAGAAAGAATGGGTATACGAAGAGGTTTATGGCTGAAAAGAGCCGGTGATAAAGTTATAAGGGATCTTGCATTTTTTTTCCATGAAACCGAATGACAAAAAAGAGTTTCTACAGTTTGTGTCGTATGTAAAGTTTCCTGATGGGTATGCTTCTAATATCGCACGTTGCGTGAATGTTGACGGAGGTAAATTTACCGGACTCAAGAGTCATGACTGCCATGTGTTTATGCAACGCCTACTTCCTGTTGGGATTCGACACTTGTTGCCGGAAGATGTAGTCAAGCCAATCATATTGTTGTCCAGATTTTATTCCCAACTGACAGCAAAAACGTTGCGAAAGACAGACATTGATCAATTGCGCCTTGACATTGTCCAAGTCTTATGCAAGTTCGAGATGATATTCCCTCCGGCTTTCTTCACGAGTATGATTCACGTGATCGTTCACTTGCCAGAAGAGGCATTGCTTGCTGACGGTATAGCATACTCATCATTTGTGTATGCATCTTTATCTCATGCTTGCTAATTGCTAATTTGCATATTTTCGTTTTAATTTGGCAGGCTTCTTGGAGAGCTGAA
This sequence comes from Prunus fruticosa, assembly GCA_018703695.1. Taxonomy (NCBI): domain Eukaryota; kingdom Viridiplantae; phylum Streptophyta; class Magnoliopsida; order Rosales; family Rosaceae; genus Prunus; species Prunus fruticosa. The sequence continues at coordinate 31,687,237 of CM031924.1, forward strand.
AAAAGCGTACGCAACAGAGCAAATCCCGAAGGATCAATTGTAGAGGCTTGGGTTCAATATGAGGCGCTTACTTTCTGTGGAATGTATTTAAAGGATGTGGACACAGCTTTCAATCGACCTCAGCGCAATAATGACGGAGGTGTCAGAAATGAGCAACTTTCTATTTTTGGCCAAAGCGCACGACCCTTTGGAGATCCTATACGAGGAGAGTCGTTTTCCAGAAATGACATGGAGGTAGCTCATTGGTTCGTATTGAACAATTGTGATGAGATAATAGCATACTTAGATGAGCATGAAGAGATGATGAAGCGAGAACATCCATCACATTTGTATTCGAAGAAACACCGTGAATTGTTTCCAAAATGGTTTTTGGAATATGTAAGTTATACGTGTTTTGTAATTTACATATATATTGTAGTATTTAATTTTCTCCAACTAATATGTGAATGTTTTAATTAATATTAGGTGAATAAGTTGAAATCAGAGAATTCCCCCACTTACAGTGAAGAGTTATATAACTTAGCATTGTTGTGTAGATTCAGCTGCACCAAAATGGATTCAGCTGCATCCTCAACTTGTGATACTTGCAAGTGCACGAGCCGTTCGGTAGTATAGCATATGTAAGTGCGAGGTCGATTCCACAGGGATTGGTGATTGAATGATCCTGTTCAGTTTTCCTACACAAAATAGAAATGAAAACAAAAGAAGCAAAAAGGGTTTTGTACAGCATTTGAGAACATGGAGAGTTTGGATGAGAATAGAGAGAAGTGTTTGAGAAAGAGAAGGGAGTTTTGGGAAGTGTTTGAGAACTTTGAGAATTTGGAAGAGAGTGTTTGAGAACTTGGAGAATTTGAGAACTTAGGGAAGGGAGAGAAAGGTGTTTGTGAAGTGTTTGAGACATGGAGACTTTTGGAAGAGAAGGGAAATGTGTTTGGGAAATTTGGAGAAGAGAAAGGAAACGTGTTTGAGAACTTTAGAGAATTTGATGAAGGAATGGGAGAAGTGTTTGGGAACTTTGAGAATTTTGGAAGAGAGTGGGAATTGTATTTGGGAAATGTTTTAGAGCATGGAGAACTTTGAATCAGAATAGAGAAGTGTTTGGGGAATTTAGAAGAAGAGAAAGGGAAGGTGTTTGAGATTTAGTACAAAGAAAATTTAGTAGAATGATCTTATTACAACAATTGAAAACTACAAAGGGAAACTAAGAGAATTTGAGGGAGAGAATGGAAGGGAGCTCTAGAGAAGTGTTTGAGAGCTCCCCCCTTGGGGTGTGTTTACAAGCTTAGAGAACTTCCCTATTTATAGGCCTAGGGGAAGTGAAAATCTGAATTATACAATAGGTTTACCTACCACACTCACTTCACCAACTTACAACACTTAATTCACTTAACACACTATTGCATTTGAAAACAATTCCTCTTGTCTTTAGGCTTAGTGTTGCAACTCCCACTTCAACATCTTTCAATTCATTTGGTTGCTGCAAAATTCCACTCAATTATAGGAATTGAATATGCTTCACCTAACTTCCCCACAATCAATAACACCTCATGCATATGTCATGCATGACAATGCATTGCAGTCTTCTTTTGGGCTCGTTTTGGGCTTGTTTCTCCATCCATAAAATTCTGGAAAAATATGGATCTTGAATCTATTTGTCTTATCTTTCCAAGCATATGCAGCCCAACTCAAGGAAAAATCCGGAAGGCCTTCAAATGTGATTTTTGGCCCAGTAACGCAGATGCTGCCGAATTTGACCTTAAGTTGCCAAAAGATGTATAACTTTCTCTAGAAGACTCGGAATCATGAACCGTAAAATTCTACAGAAAATAGACTTCCGTATCTTTCCAATGATGTATGGCTCATTATCTGGTTCTTCTTGAGCAAGTACAGTCCAATCCGTGAAGTTGACTGATCTGCAGACACCATTTTGAGCTAATTTGTCTCCAAAATGCAATTAGTGAGTCTCAAGCTTATTACACTGAAACAAACACAAAACTTATTAAAAACACAAGTTTAACTCAAAAACATAACTAAATCATAAGTTAGAAGGGTACAAAATGATATTGTGGCAAGAGTACTAGTGGCTTGGACTACAAGCAAGAGGCAAACCACACTCATAAATCTTGAGGGTGAAGACGTGGTGCGAAGTCCACAGGAATTCAAATCTAATGCTTTTTTATTCAATAATTTAACTTCGCTCATCTTAACCCTATCCACAATCAAACCTTCATCTCTAAATTAATATCCACGAGACAATTTCCCCGTTTCTTCCTACTTCTCTGCCCAGTTCACTTTCTCTAATTTTCGACATTGAATGTCTCAAGTTGTAATTCTTCCCAAACCGTTTCATTGCAACGTGTATCCTAAGTTTTCATAGGAAAACATCAACAAATTTTTCAACCCAGTTTAATTACCTTTAAAACTCCGAAGTTAGATTTATCAAGAAACCAAGGAAACAATTTGCAAGACGTACTTGAAATGTCTAATAAGGTCATCCACGTCAAGGATGTTTCATTCTGTTATGGGACTCACAGGCACTACCCACAACTCAAGGATGCACACAAGGTGCGGGGTCCACAAGAAAGTGAACCTAAAGCTCTGATACCAATTGACAGGACCCGCCCCGAATTTCTCGAAACCGAGAGACGAATCCTGTGGAATTCCCGACATCACCCGATGTCAGGCCCACTCACTGAGACTATATCCTCTTTTCCCAAAAGGAATTAAAGACACAAGATTTCCTTCCGAAATTTCGGCAGAGTCTCCCCTGTAAATTGAACATTTCCCAAATTTCAACCTGCACAAAATTCACATTTAACAATACCAACCGGCAACATGCACAATATAGTCTCATGCAAATCACATAATAGGTCTCCGGCCTTCAGATAGTTCGAAACATAATCAACAATGTTTTCAAATCTATTAATACATAACCCATGAAATTAATGACCTAAAACAACTTCACAAATACCACAGAAAATCGTTCAACCGGATTCAAATCCAATAATTACCTCATAATCCAATCACATACACAGAATCGATCAAACTTTTTAAACACACTAATACTTCGCGGCTGCACCTGGTGAGACCCCAGGCTGCCTACGTACCCTTGGACAAGGGATCAAGCCACACGTAGTTCTCATCTCAACAGTCACAACTCCGATAATAAACAATTATTTACAACAGAACCATCTATATATTTCAGATATGACACAATTCCAAATCCGACAAAAACACGATGAACACATTCTCGAATTCTTCCTTTATAACAGTTCAATCCTCTAACCATACCCTATCCAAGGCGTATGTACATTAAACACATCATCAATTTCTTCCATTTATATCCATTCAATCCTGCAACTATACCCTATTCAAGGCGTATGTTGCTGTACAACACTTCCCAATCCATGGCTCAAACATTCATATATAAACAGGGTACTCACCAAATACAAACCTACGAATCTCAAATCCAGAATCAAAACCACATATACATATATGTAATATAATAACGTCCACCTCTCACCATCATCATGTACCAGGGGAAACAATCCAACAGGGGATTGTTGACTAGCTCACAATTATCAGCCCTCAAACGGACTATGTGGCTAGGGACGAGCCGTCCAACTGGAGGACTAACTCTCAGCCAGCACGTACGGACGAAGAATCAAGACCCGTACGCCTGAAACAGTCATACGCGCCCAGGACTACCCAATTAAGGGTCTACAGCGACACCCGTTAAGGTATGCCCCGGGTTCCGTCATATCCAGACCATATCCATAATTTCCATGTATCAGTATCCAAGGGGAGGTACATGCGATGTTGCACATCATGTCCTGGGGAAACAATCCAATAGGGGATTGTTGACTAGCTCACAATTATCAGCCCTCAAACGGACTATGTGGCTAGGGACGAGCCGTCCAACTGGGGGACTAAACTCAACCAGCCCGTACGGACGAAGAATCAAGACCCGTACGTCTGAAAACAGCCCTACGCGCAGACTACCCAATTAAGGGTCTACAGCGACACCCGTTAAGGTATGCCCCGGGTTCCGTCATATCCATACCATATCCACAATTTTTCCGGCATCCCACAATTCCGGGATCCATGACCAAATAAGCCCACACGCCCGAAACCCGGCACGTGTGTGAATAGTATATCCAAAACATATCCATATATCCATTTCCATGTATCCCAGTGTCCATATCTACTGTTTCCAAATATCATCATCCAAGGGGGAGGTACGTATGATGGTGGAGTTCGTAATCCTCATATAAATATTATATAAATAATATTCCCATCCTTAGTTCAATTTTCTCAAAACAAAATACATATTCATATTAGACCAATGATTCACAAACATAAAACCATAAAACCCATAACCGGGGAAGTACCTAAGATAGTGTTTTCTCAAATATTATATATATAAACTCCAAGACCCTTGAACATATCAAATCCACAAATATATCACAAATACTTTACAAAATAATAATCTCGACTATTAAATATAAAGTGCATTACGATAAACCATTTAATTCATATGCATAACATTTCCATCTCAAAATCATGCCATTTATTTGAAAGCAATGCCCATTCTTTTCCTAATAATCATAACCGAGTCCCAAGACTCACTTTCATAACTCTACAAATCGAGTATCCCATAATTATTCATTTCATAATTTCAATTATCAAATAATATCCAAGAATCCCATAAGATATTATAAACAAACTCATACTCCTAATATAATCCAAATAACTCAATTAACAATTAAGACTCGTTTACAAGGTCATCCTAATACTTTTCGAAGTGTGAAACTATCTCGAAAGACTCACGGTCAACCGAGGGTCAAACTTTCCAAATTTGGTCAACCGGGCCCGCGGGCCCACGACCTCCGTTTTATGATCCGAACGTCCCTAAGGGTTCCTTCAAGTTTGGCCTGAATTGGACGGTCAGATCACTCACGATCAACATATATTAATTTGGAAGCGATCCAACGGTTCTAACATATCGAACCCGGAAATCACACAATATGTAAAATCCGTTCGGGTTCAAACGTTATTCTGAATTGAGATCCGTAAAATTCTACGCACTCATGACAACCAGGGGTTTGCATTGGGACACAATGCCTCTATACTACAGTGCCTACACGCACTAGCAGCACGTGGGTGTCCAAAGCGATAACGCTTCGCCGAAAAAACTTAATATCTTGACTCCAAACTCCTACCCTAGGTAATACACCTAATTTGGAGTCACTTTTGTTCTTGGGATATGGCCAAAAAGTGGCCGGAAGTGGCCGGAAATTCGACCCGAAGTCCGGCCGACTATGAATTCGAAAATTGAACTGTAAATTCTCAAAATTTCTGGAATCTTATCCAACAGGCAGCTAGAGCACGAAAAATAGTCGAAAAACCATACCTCACTCGTCCAATTTGGTGGAGAAATGAGGGAGAACGAACGACCCAAAGTTTCTGTCGAAACTGTCCAAAACCGGCAGCTTGTGTGGCTGTTTCCGGCGATCTCGACAGCGGATCGGGGCGGCGATGGGCTGGAACTGGAAGAGGGTCGTGTGGTGGTCCTTTGGGACCGGTGCCGCCCCAAGTGGCGGCGTGTGGTGTCCGCGACGACGATGGGAAGTGGCTGCGACGGAGAGGAAATTCGAAGGGGGGGGGGGCTGTTTCTGCAGATCGTGAGAGAGAGAGAGAGAGAGAAATTCTGAGTTTTTAATTAAAATTCAAATTTTAGTTTATTTACGGTTTTGCCACTGAAGGTTTTTAGATCGTAACTTCTTCGTTACAACTCCGAATCGAGCCCACTCCATGTCTACGGACTCATCTCGATGTGCTCTTCGCAACGGTACAATCGGAAGTCCCAAATTCCTTCCCGAATTTAAAATGACCTTTTTGCCCCTTTCTTTATTAAATAATATTTTAAATTTTCAAAAACCTTAATTAATTCAAATCATTTTATTTTATTGTTTACTTCAATTTATTTCCTCTTAATTTAATTATTTTACCTCTTTTTAGGACCGGGATGTTACAGTTGGAAAGCGAGAAGGTTGTGGGACTCAAGGAATGCTGGAGATTCGGAAATTACTGGGCACGCTCCAATGGCTAGGGTTTGTTAAAGACTATGTCTATAAGAAGGAAAAAGAAGGGAAAACACACAAACTCAAAAACACAAAAAAGAAAAGAAGCAAGAAAAAGAAAAAAGAAAAAAGTGAGAAATCAAATGGCCTCTTCCTACCCATTTTCGTTGGATCTCAACCTAGCTCCACCGACTCAGACATGGGGCCAAGCAGGCGGCACCAGTATGGGTACCCTAATTTGCCTCCGCAAGGGGGCCTGTGACTGTCAATGACTCAATACTCCTGGACAACGATGTTGCCATTGGAGTTGGCAGAAATTTAGTAACTCCTAAAGATATACGTGTGTTCGGGACAAGGGATGACAATTGGGTCACGAGTAATGCCCTGGCACTGAGCGTGCAGAGTACAGCATGTGTTGCAAGTTTGGGTCATCGCCTACTTGCGAAGTCCCATGAGGTAGAGATTCTGAAAGGTCAGTTAGCGGCGGAGCGAAGTATGGTTGAAGAGTGTCAAAGTGCTATAAAAAGCTTGAAAAAGGAGAGGGCAAGGATAGTGGAGGTGAATCAACACCAGCTAGAAGTATTACGGGACGAGAATAAAAACCTAACAAAGATGGTAGAGTTGTATTCTCGTGACATGAGAAAGCAGCTGGAGGACCTAGACCGACCGGGTACACCGCAAGCAAGCAGATTGCGAGAGTAGTTATGCTCAAGCTAAGATTGCGATCTTTGGGGGCTCAAGTGGCGAGCCCCAAGAGGCTGTGCGTGAAGCCCCGGAAGAGGACAGCCAGAGGACTCAAAGCTCCTATGGTTGAGACACCTAGCGCTACGAAGAAATGATTTCTACTGTTTTTATTTTTTGGTTGTTTTATTTTTGTTATTTTTGTTTCAGAAATAAAAGAGTAAAGTTGCAGAAGGAAAAAGAAAGAGACAAAAAAAACACACTTCCCAAACTTAAATCAAACAAAAACGACAAACGGAAAAGAAAGCACACTTCTCAAACTAAAATAAGACAAAGGTGATAGCCGAAAGGGAAAAACACAAAACACTAGAAAATGAAAGTAACGGGCAAAAACATAAAACACCCGAAAACACTGAAAAAAAAGTAAAGTGAAGTGAAAGTTAATGTGCTCCCCCTTGAAGCGATTAGGTTGAGCATGCTCGGGAAATCCGAAGTGGTGTTGGCTCTCTCTCATTCAGCATATGCCTATTTAAACCACATCTCTGCAAGCGGATGATACCCAGCATTTCTTCCTGCAAACTCAAGGAAAAACATCAAAAAATTCAGAAGCAAAACAAATGGCATCCTCATGCACTCACCTTGATGATCTCAACCTTGAGCTCTCACTTGCACCACCGAATGCCCAGATAAGGGCTCCTCCAAATCCTGTCTTCCCAAACTCCACATATCATCATGGCACAGCCTCAAATTTTGCTGAGGCAATACCGAACTTTTCTGAGGCAATGCCGAAACAGTCAGTGCTGCTGGGAACATTGATTGGCAGTAAACTCACTCCGGCAGATCACCTGCATGTAGCACGTAGGTCTGATAAGATGGCGGTGGATGAGTCCCACGATTTAACTGTGCTCCATGCGGTCTCGGCTACCAATTTGGGCATGCGATTCCTGGCGAGGACACGGGAGTGTGCCGCGCTGAGCGAGGAAGTAGCTTCCTTGAAGGCTATGGTGGCGGACTCCAGAAGCGGCTTTCCTTGCCAATCAGCATGTGGAAGCACTGAGAGAAAGAATGAGGACCATGTAGAGCGCTGCAGATTTTGCAAGTGCGAGACAATAGAGGCATGCCATGAAGATGAAGATGAAGATGAAGATGAAGATGATGAAGAAGATGAAAATGAAGAAGAAGTTGTTGTTACTGTTTTTTTTGTTTTTTTGTTTTTTGTTTTTTATGTTTTTGTTTTTTTTTTATTTTTTTGTTTTGTTTTTTTTTTTGTAATGTAGAGTTTGAAGTGAAATAAAAATGTGTTTTAACACTTAGAAACTAACTAACCATACCACGTAAATAAATACATAGACTAACTTAACAAAACAAAAACAAAAGACTCAACATAAAAGAAAACAAAGAAAATAAAAAAAAACTTAATTTAAAAACACACGAATATACAAGCAACTCACGGATGACCAGTTAAGGGCCTCAGAAAAACACAGCCAGGGGATCCGGGAAGGTTGGAGGGGTCACAATGGTCCCGCTTAAAACCCAAACTTCTTAGACACCGAAGGTGTCGCCTAAAGAACTCCTAGACACTGTATTGACGGAGACGCTCAGCTGGAGTTACCACGAGTCAGCTCATATAAAAAATCTTTTAAAATTTTTTCTTCTTTTTAATTTTTTTTTAATTTCTTAATTTTTTTATAAAAAAGAAACAGAAGTTTAAAATAATAACAAGTAAAGAGAAAGGATTGAAATGCTCCCTCTTGAAGCAATTAGGTCGAGCGTGATGCACTTGGAGGTCGCGACTCCTCCCACTGCTCCACACTTCCCATTCTTATGATTGAGGTTGCCATCTCTCTCCATTTTTATTGAGCTATTTAAATTGCTAGAACAAGCACAAACAAAAACTTGAAACGGAATTAAAAGGATTAGGAAATAAATAAATAAAAACTAAAAAAGGAAAAGGAAAAATCAACACTTCCATGCTTCAAAGTAACAAGCAACAAAGTAAATCAAACTAGCTTATGGAGTTCGTTCTTTCTCAAATATGATTATCCATATGGTGTGTGGTTTTAATCAAGTATTCGGAAAAGCATTTAGCTATGGTGTTTAGTCTAAACACAAATTCCGAACCCATTAAGAACAAGAAGAACAATAAAGAACCAAGTAGAATTTAAACATGGTGTTTGTCTTCAATATCTACCCATTCATTCACTAATCAGTCCAAGAGTCATATGGTGTTTATGTAAACTTGAACAAGATATTTAATTAAGAGCAAGTGAATGAAACCATAAACAAGAAATAACCAACATGCTACTTGAACCTTTTTCTTTTTTTGTGTTGTGTAAACTGGGACTCAAACCCAGTTCTCTTGCTTGTTAGGCAATTGTCCTTATCCGTTGGACTACAAACACAACTTGTCAATTAACGTCATTAACTTTAAAACATGAAACTGTCTAGTTATATACAAAAAATAAAAATAATAAAAAGTAGGAAAACCAAATAGAATCAAACAATGTTACCGATCCCGGCAACGGCGCCAAAAACTTGTTGTGTAGATTCAGCTGCACCAAAATGGATTCAGCTGCATCCTCAACTTGTGATACTCGCAAGTGCACGAGCCGTTCGGTAGTATAGCATATGTAAGTGCGAGGTCGATTCCACAGGGATTGGTGATTGAATGATCCTGTTCAGTTTTCCTACACAAAATAGAAATGAAAACGAAAGAAGCAAAAAGGGTTTTGTACAGCATTTGAGAACATGGAGAGTTTGGATGAGAATAGAGAGAAGTGTTTGAGAAAGAGAAGGAGTTTTGGGAAGTGTTTGAGAACTTTGAGAATTTGGAAGAGAGTGTTTGAGAACTTGGAAAATTTGAGAACTTAGGGAAGGGAGAGAAAGGTATTTGTGAAGTGTTTGAGACATGGAGACTTTTGGAAGAGAAGGGAAATGTGTTTGGGAAATTTGGAGAAGAGAAAGGAAACGTGTTTGAGAACTTTAGAGAATTTGATGAAGGAATGGGAGAAGTGTTTGGGAACTTTGAGAATTTTGGAAGAGAGTGGGAATTGTATTTGGGAAATGTTTTAGAGCATGGAGAACTTTGAAAGAGAATAGAGAAGTGTTTGGAGAATTTAGAAGAAGAGAAAGGGAAGGTGTTTGAGATTTAGTACAAAGAAAATTTAGTAGAATGATCTTATTACAACAATTGAGAACTACAAAGGGAAACTAAGAGAATTTGAGGGAGAGAATGGAAGGGAGCTCTAGAGAAGTGTTTGAGAGCTCCCCCCTTGGGGTGTGTTTACAAGCTTAGAGAACTTCCCTATTTATAGGCCTAGGGGAAGTGAAAATCTGAATTATACAATAGGTTTACCTACCACACTCACTTCACCAACTTACAACACTTAATTCACCTAACACACTATTGCATTTGAAAACAATTCCTCTTGTCTTTAGGCTTAGTGTTGCAACTCCCACTTCAACATCTTTCAATTCATTTGGTTGCTGCAAAATTCCACTCAATTATAGGAATTGAATATGCTTCACCTAACTTCCCCACAATCAATAACACCTCATGCATATGTCATGCATGACAATGCATTGCAGTCTTCTTTTGGGCTCGTTTTGGGCTTGTTTCTCCATCCATAAAATTCTGGAAAAATATGGATCTTGAAGCTCTTTGTCTTATCTTTCCAAGCATATGCAGCCCAACTCAAGGAAAAATCCGGAAGGCCTTCAAATGTGATTTTTGGCCCAGTAACGCAGATGCTGCCGAATTTGACCTTAAGTTGCCAAAAGATGTATAACTTTCTCTAGAAGACTCGGAATCATGAACCGTAAAATTCTACAGAAAATAGACTTCCGTATCTTTCCAATGATGTATGGCTCATTATCTGGTTCTTCTTGAGCAAGTACAGTCCAATCCGTGAAGTTGACTGATCTGCAGACACCGTTTTGAGCTAATTTGTCTCCAAAATGCAATTAGTGAGTCTCAAGCTTATTACATTGAAACAAACACAAAACTTATTAAAAACACAAGTTTAACTCAAAAACATAACTAAATCATAAGTTAGAAGGGTATAAAATGATATGTAAATATGCACTGATCAAGCATTCGGCCCAATTCGGGCTGAATTGTTCTCGGGTTGTAATGTTAACGGCGTTAAGTTTTTGGGGACTGCACGAGATGACAAGTTGTGTACGCAAAACAGTGGTGTCCTTGTTCTCGGCGGAGGCGAAAGTACGGACATTAATTTCTATGGCAAACTCACAACTGTCGTGCAATTGCTTTACAAAGACCGATACCAAGTGATCTTGTTTAAGTGTCGATGGTTTGATACGAACCCAAATAGGCAGGGAAATGTTAAAATTGATCATGGGTTAGTATCTGTGAACATCAACCGAACTTGGTATGATGACGACCCTTACATTTTGGCAAACATGGCAAAACAGATTGTCTATCTAGATGACCCTAAAGCAGGGAGCGGGTGGAAAGTTGTTCAGGCAGATGGAGAGAGAGGAATGTGTATGCTATACCAGAACAAGACCCATCTGACAATGACGTCGACGTCGCTGACCAACGTTTCGAATCTTCCATGGAACATGATGCAGAAACACTTCTAGATACAAATGTCGTACAAGAACCCTTTCAGCTTGAAGGAGTGTCTTCAAGAGAAATACCGATTTAGTCAATTACAATTGACCTAGGTTTTCTTCCGCGATACGATCCAACCATGGACCCCGAACAACGCTAGGAGGAGGAGGAGGAGGATGATGAGGAGGAGGAGGAGGAGGATTGGGAGACCCAAAGTGATCACAGCGATGATAACGAAGATTATTATAGTTCAGAGGATTAACAAACATAGTTATGTGAAATTCTTTGTAATTTAATAATGTTAGTGTAAAGATTTTGACAAAGTATCTTTGTTTGAATATATATTGATACACTTGTTATATCAATGGATTAGGCATCATCAAGAGAATCTGTAAAACAAAAAATTGCATAATCAGGAGAATCTTTGAAGAAAAACAAAAACAAAACAAAAAAATTCAATTACCTTTTCGCACGACGAAACACGTATAGCGTCGCGCAAGATTACTTTATGGGACGAATATTCGTCGCGCAAATTTTTCAAATAACGACCGGTCGTCGCCATTAACCCGACCGGTCGCAATGTCGTATTTTCAATCTGTGGAAAAACGACTGGCTCGTCACGTCTCTGATACAGGTCGCCATCTTTGCGCGACGAAGAGATTAGTCGCGCAATGTAGAAAATATGTGTGAAGATTCGGATGGATCCTTGCGTGACGCAGATTGTCGTCGCACAGAAGATTTTGCGTGACTCAGATTGTCGTCGCGCATATTGGAAAATATCCATAACCATGAATATTCGAGTGACTTTTGCGACGAAACTATTTTCGTCGCTTAAGAATAGTTTGCGTGACCTACGTTTTCGGAGTGACTGACTCTTGCGCGACGATAGTTCCAAAGCCGTCGCGCGTTTATATTGTGGGACGAACACTGTTCGTCGCGCAAGGTATATTTAAAACCATTAATCCTAAGCCCTAATTTTAATTTTGACATCTAAATCATATGTTTTTCATTGATTTTAGTGAAGATCATCATTCATACCCTACCAATTATGGAAATGGTAGAGGAGAATCTTTTTGTAGGGTTATCAACCTCCATACGAATAAATTTCAAGGTTATCAATTTCCGTACGAATCTTTTTGTAGGGTTATCAACCTCCATATGTTTTGAAACTAAAAAGTGTTCATTCAATTCTACAAAACTAGTTTCAACGATCCAACCATCAAACGTGTTTGTATATACTGGAGATCGTATATCCCAAAAATCGCAACAAACAAACATTCAGAGATCATGTAACGTACAAACATTTTCAACGGTTATAAATGAAAAATCACAATTTAACGGTTATTTTAATTCTGATTTTTATAATTTTTTACAACTACACTCATTGACCCTATATACATACAATGATTGAATTTGATCTTCAATTGAAATGATTTGCACTAGTGGATACAATAAAATCTTAAGCTATATATAACAAAAGTATGTATAAACTCTTAAATGTTAGAATATATTGTTGTGATGGCATAGACATTATACGAAACTCGTTTCAACGATCCAACCGTTAAATGTGTTTGTATATACTGTGAGATCGTATACCCCAAAAATCGCAAATAACAAATATTCAGAGATCTAGAAATGGGACAAAATATTCAACGGTTATAAATGAAAATGTTTGCGAGATGCAACTTTTCGTCGCGCAAGACCCCTTTGCGCGACGACAACGTGTTACAGGTCGTGAAAACTATTGACAGACGAAGAGTTTCGTCGCGCAATGTTATTATTTTCTGGATTTTGGTTTAGGGTTTAGGAGGGTTCAGGGTTTAGGGTTTAGGGTTTAGGGTTCAGGATTTGCGCGACGGTACCTCCTTTCGTCGCGCAAGTGCAAAATTTTGGCGGTTCATTTCCCGGGTATTAAAAATTATTGGCGCAAGGTCTTATTTATATTCGTCGCGCAAGTTTGAATCATTGCTTTCGCGCGCAGAGTTTTCTTTTGTCGTCACGCAAGGTTGAAATATCGAGTTTGCGCGACGTGATTGTGATCGTCGCGCAAGATCCTGTATTTTTTCGCTTAACAGCACGACTCTCTGTTTCTCTCTGTCTTCTCTTCCTCCGCGAAACCTTTCAGCCCTCCTCCAGCCGTTCTCTCTCACAAGTCCAGACCACCACCTCCGGCTACGCCCAGCCCACCCCATCCAGCCGTCACAAACCCGACCCCTTTCCCCCTCACTGACCTTAAATTCACTCCCTCTCTTTCCTACCCAAACTCCCCACCGTCGACTTCCCCCAGTCGTTCTCTCTCTCCAACCCAGCCTCCACCGCACCGTAAACTTCCCCCAGCCGTTCTCTCTCTCCAACCCAGCCCACCGTCAACACCCCCTAACCAAACTTCCCTCATTCACCTCAAATTCTCTCCCTCTCTGTCCCAACCCGAACCCCCCATTGGTGAAATCCCGCGGGTTGCTCCCTCTACGTGTCTCTGTCGCCATCTCCTTCTTCCTCTCACGCTGCCTCTCGCATTCTTTGGTATAATTTCTGTTTTATTTTTCTTTAAATTTTGTTAATCCATTTCTGATTTTCTTTAAATTTTATAATTTATGTTTGTGATTTATGTTTCCTTAGTTCTGATGGTTGGTTAGGGTTTTATGTTTCAGATTTGATTTCTGATTTTATGTTAGGATTTTGTCAGTTTTGAAATTGCTTAGTCTATTTCTGATTTTCTTTAAATTTTATAATTTCTGTTTGTGATTTCTGTTTCCTTAGTTCTGATGGTTGGTTAGGATTTTATGTTTCAGATTTGATTTCAAATTTTAAGTTAGGATTTTGTTAGTGTTGAAATTGCTTAGTCCATTTCCTTTTTGTTTTGTGCTCGTCTTGATTTCAGATTTGATTGTATTGGTTAGGGTGACTGCATTGTGTTGAAATTGTATTATTTGATAGCAAAACAACGATTGTATATGTCAAAATCCCGTAGGTTTCTAATTATGTAAATCTGAAATTTTTTGGAATTGTTGTTCTTGGGTTTGTTTTATTGTTCATATTGCATTTATCTATTTAATTTTGTAAATCTGAATTTGTTTGGAATTGAGGTTCTTCGGTTTGCTTCACATAATGGAATGATGTGTTTTTCTTTTTTATTTAGGTAGAAATTATTCTAGTATATCAAGGATTGATTCCATGAGTTTTTGCAATTTGATTTGTTGGTATTTGGTGAATGAATATGTTTAATATTGAATTTGTTCTTGATTAGTTGTTGGGGTTATTTTTATTATAAATGTTTGTTTCATGCAGATGTCGGAGCTTATCAGAACTCGTAAGGCGATGACGACTGCACAGCCTTTGCCTCCCCCGGCTGCCACTGCCCCCCACCAGGTGGACGTTATGTCGGTTTCTCCTCACGTCTCCCATGTGGCGGTGTCATCTGAGTCATCAGTGGCGCAACCTGTTCAGCGCCAGGCGGCGTCATCGCCCCCCCCCCCCCCCCCCCAAATATGATTGACACCACTTCGCCCCCCGCGCGGTGCGTCAGAATTCACAACCACCAGGTAAAGATTTCCTTCAACTCCAGCTGTTTCAGACCAATATTTTGGTAGGATTATATATTTAATGTTAATGTTATATGTGTTTGCAGTGAAGAGGAACACCGGGGACCTTGTCCCCAGTTGAAGACGGCGAAGTCCACCCGGTTGACCAACACTCGTGTCAACATCGGATACGACGAGCGACATCGAGCTGCACCAACGGCGGACCAACATAGCGCATTGGCCCACGACATTGGTCACGTCGTTTGGACCCATTGTCCGATGAAATGGAAATCTTGGAAGGTCATACCTGACGAGATACGGACGGTGGTGCGCGGACAGCTGTCGGTATGTATGCTTTTTAATTGTTTTGCTTTCAAATTTTATATATTTCTAATACTTAATGAATATAATTAATGTATTGCAGGCGAACTACAATTTAGAGAACCTCCCGGATGAGTCGTTGGGGTATGTCAACAGACTCTTTGGTGAGAGGTACAAGCAGTGGAAGAGCGATCTACACCACCATTTTATGGCATATGATGATCCGCAGGTCGCTCTTTAGGAGGGTTGCCCAAAGGAGCTTGAGGGGCGCCAAGATAGTTGGGCGTGGCTCTGCGGTCATTTTCAAGACTCTGATTATGTGGTAATTTTTTTTTATATTAAGTTGAAATTTATTATATGTTTCTTACTAATGTTTATTTATTTTGTTTTACTTTCATTTCATTTTTAACTAATACGTTTATTTTTGGTATAACAGAAGAAGGCGAAAGCAAATAAGGGCAATAGGGACAAGAAGACTCTTCTCCATCATTACGGTTCCAGGCATTTCTCATATATGATGGAGGCGCGGTGGCGGGTAATAATTAAATCGTTTTTTTTATAAAAATTCTAATATGTCATTAATATGAATTTGTTTTTTTTGTACGAACAATTATCTTCTCTTGTTCAATCAAGGGGGGGTCCAAATTCCCGGATATCGACGTGTTTGGCGACGTTTATGTTAGACCCGGGAATGAGTTGGCGGAGTCCCTACATGTAAGTATTCTTTAATTTTAATTATTGTTTTACGCATTTAAGTTCATAATATGTGTGTTTTAATTCATATTTTATGTTATGTTAAATAGACGACCATGATAGAGAAGAGCCAGTTGGTTCTTCAAGAGTCCGCCTCCAGCTTCCTCCCGATACTCCGCTCGATGTTGTGGATCCTCCACCGGATGCGGGGTTTCAGATCCTGACGGAGACCTTAGATCAGAGTTTCGGGAGGAGGCCAGGGTCATATTGTCGAGGGATGGGGAATGCCAGATGGCGGGAACCTAAAGCTCCTTCATCGTCCCAATCAGAAACTGAAGTGATTGCTTTGAAAGCTCAGGTGGCCGAGCTTAAGAACCAAATGGCTAGCCAAATGGCCTCGTATAATACCCAGATGTCACAGCTTATAGAGTCCCTCTCTCGGTCCGGCATTCCACTCCCGTCACATTTTGGTTCCTCGTCGACTTCGGAGCCCCCTCAACCAGAGCATGGCCACCACACTTTTGCCCCTGTCGATCATGCCCAACTTCCGAGCCGCATTTGCAAGATGACAACATAAATGTTGCTACATTTTTTAATTAGTTTTTAACTTTCTTAATTACATTTTAAACATTTTGTCTTGTATTATATAAATTTATATTATCTTTTCCTCTTCATTATGGTTTTTTATTGCAATTCTATTACAAAAAAAAACTAAATAAAATATATTGCCAAAAAAAAAACCATATGCAAATAAAATTAAATCAAATAGATTTTATTAAAAAAACGTAAAATTAAAATTAAATAAAATATATTTAATTTTGCGCGACGAACGTACTTTTCTCGCGCTAACACAACAGTATAACTTCAAATTAAATTTCAAAACTCTATATTTATTTTTACGCGACGAGTTATTTTCATCTCGGAAAATTTTCACGCAAATTTTCTAGAGACGAAATCCTTTCGGCGCACGAAGGTTGGTGCGAGTACAACCTTTCGTCGCGCAAAACTATATGCGACGATTGAGTTGTCGTCGCACGAAATTTTTGAGACTAATGTCTATGGTCGCGCAAAATACTATACGACGATTAAGGTGTCATCGCGAATATTTTTGTGAGACGACTGTTTGTGCGACGAATTGAACCGTCGCTCTCTTTGCGCGACTAATATTGTTCTTTGTCGCAGATTGCGCGACTAAAACAATTATTTGTCGCACAGCCTTTCTTTACGAAGTTTGCGCGACGGGTATTGTATTTATCGCCCTTAACCTTGTGCGACACAATTCTTCTTTGCGCGACGATTATTCGCCGTCGCGCAAATGGTTAAATGTAGTAGTGTTTTGAAAGTAGATACGTTGAACTTTTCCTCTCCTTCCTTTGCTTTGCGTTGAGAAAAAATTAAGAATGAGAGAGCACCTTCACTTGCTTTGCCTTCAACTTTTCTTGCATTGTATAGACGTTTATTTACATGTTGGTAAAGCGGGTGTGAGAGGAGAGACACCCTCACGTGATATCACTGTTAAGATAAAGTTTTTCAGGTTTGAGAGGCCGGGCCCCATTATCTCTGCAACTAGCCATTAAGAGTTGACAGCTAAGAAATACAGATACGAATACAAATACGATGATATGATATGACAGACATGAAGATATGATAAATTATCAAATTGTAGAATACGATAATTTATGAATACGGCAATTTAAAAAATATATAAAAACATAAAAATAACAATATATATAATTTAAAACATAATTTAAATAATATAAAAATGATAATATTATTACTTTTAACATACTCCCACTTGATTATAATATTATTACTTTTAATAAGACAAACAAAACAAAATCCTTTTGTTAAAACGATAAGATCAGCCATGGTGTGGGTGAAACTGTGAGTATTAAAAAAACAAAATCCTTTTGTCCAAAGGATAAGACCAGCAATCAGAACAGAGAAGCACGCGTGAGAAAACAAAATGAAAATAGAGAAGAGAATCCGACGGCGCCGACAATGAAATGAAGAAGAAGAATCTAATGAGTGGGGGCGCCGCTGGATGAAGAAGAAAAAGGAAGATCTGGGCTTCTTAAGGATGAAGAAGAAGAATTGATGAGTGGGGGCACCGCTGGATGAAGAAGAAGAAGGAAGATCTGGGCTTCTTATTTACATAGAAGAAGAAGGAAGATCTGAAAGAAGAAGAAGTGGAGACGTTTTCTGATACGCGTATCCTAAACATCGGATACTCGTATCTGTAATGTCAGATACGCGTATCTTTTTGTTGTTGACCGTATCCGTTGACTCGGATACATATCCATTGCATATCCGTACGTGTCCACAGCGTATCGTATCCCCCAGCGTATCGGACACGGGATACGCACCTCAACCAGCGTATCCGTGCTTCTTAGGTTGACAGAATTGACTCATTTGAGTCTTGACTAGTTCCAGTGCTAGCATTAAAATTTCTTAGCAGGAAGGGCTTGCGTAGTTTCCTTTTCACATGTTTACCTCCGCTGAACTGAATGTTATATATTAGCTAGCTAGTTATTCAGAGGTGCATCGAGGCTTCATCCTTTTGAATACTTGCAGGGTTTTGCAGGTTTGTTATATGGCTTCATCCTCTTCTTCTCCTTCTTCTTCTCCTCCTTTTGCTAATCCCCCTCCACAAAAGTACGATGTATTTATAAGTTTCAGAGGTGCAGATACCCGGGACACTTTTACCAGCCATCTCAAAGCTGCTTTAGGTCGCAAGAAAATTGAGACCTACATGGATGACAAACTTGGGAGGGGGGACAAAATTGGACCTGCCCTCTTCCAAGCGATCAAGAAATCAAAGGTTTCATTAATTGTTTTCTCGAAAAACTATGCTTTTTCCACATGGTGCTTGGATGAACTTGCACACATATCAGAATGCAAAAAAAGGTACGGACAAATTGTCATACCCATTTTTTACGGCATAGATCCATCACAGGTACGGAAACAACAGGAGAGTTATGCAGATGCATTTGCTCAACTTGAAGAACGTTTCAAGGACAACATGGACAAAGTGCTCATGTGGAGAAATGCCTTGAAGGAAGCAGCCAATATGTCTGGCTTTGATAATTCAAAAAGAACAGGGTAAGTCTTTGTGACGATTTCATTCATATAAATCGTTAAGGGCTAGTTACTAAATATTATTATTAATTAATATTCTTTGATATTAGCGATATCTCATGACCAAATGGCTTAATCCATATCTGCTACTAAATATTATTCTTTGTTCTTTATTTTCAGGACGGAGGCTGATTTCATTGAGAAAGTTGCTGAAGATGTTTTCACCAAACTGAATCGCACATCTTCTTCAAGTGATTCCGCGGAATTGGATGCATTTCAATTAAGGCAAATTGAGGAAGTTGAATCGTTATTATGCATTGATTCACCAGGTGTTTGCACTGTAGGCATTTGGGGCAAGCATTCGCTGAGCACCCTTGGTGATGAGTTATTTCACCGGCTGTCTTGTCAATTTGAAGCTACTTGTTTTCTTGCAAATGTTAAGGAGGAGTCAAAAAGACAAGGACTGACGCACTTGAGAAATGTACTTCTTCGTGAGATATTAAACGAAAAAGATCTAAGTATCAACACTCCATCTGTATCGTCGTTTATTCGAGAAAGGCTCAGCCGTACAAAGGTCCTCATTGTTCTTGATGATGTGGATGATTCAAGCCAGATAGAATATCTAGCATGTGGTGGTCATCTTAAGTTTGGCCCTGGAAGTAGAATCATTATAACAACTAGAGATAGGAGTCTACTTAAGAAAACTGTTCATAATGATAAGATTTACAAGTTTAGTTGTGAACACAGATTGATTTCATCGGCATTGAAGATTGGTGTTCTGTTAGAGATATGGCTGCAGCTTTAACCGCACCGTACTTACCCCAGTGGGTGATTGACCAACCAGCCCAACCCAACCACTCTGCTGGCCAATTGTAATCTTCCTCACTTTGTACATAATTTCACATGCATCTCTCATTTACAAATTAATTATCTCTCTTTACACCACCTCCATCCTGCAGCCTTAACCGCGCTATAAGCATACAGTATTAGAAACTATGATCAATTATCACAAAGCAGGAAGTTGCTTCGCAAATATGATGTTAAGCAAGTGGCTTAGTATTATACGAGTGCATAGAAATACTAAAATTACAATTATTTAATTGAGTGGTTAAATGGTTTTATATTCAAGCGAATTTTTATAAGGACGGTCTGTGAAGTAATATCTAAAAGATAAATGGTTCAGATAATTAAATAGTTTTGGATAAACCAAACTTTTGGTCCTTGTTTTTTCACTAGTTTTAACCAATTCCTTTTATTTTTCATATAAAAATCAAAAGGGACTTATTCCTGCATCCTGCAGCCTTAACGGCGCTATAAAAATATAAGTATTAGAAACTATGATCAATTAACCACTTGCAGGCATATAATATCACTACTTGCTGGCATATAATATCACCACTACCATCAATTATCACAAAGCAGGAAGTTGCTTCCCAAATATGATGACAAGCAAGTGGCTTAGTATTATATATGAGTGTATAGAAATACTAAAATTACAATTCTTTAATTAAGTGGTTAAATGGTTTTATATTCAAACTATAAAATCAAGTTGGAATAAATAAAAAAAATATAATAAAAAAAAGTTGATCCAAATTTTCATTGAGAAGTTGGGTTTAATCCTCGGATTTGACGACTTTGATACAAGTGTTTTGATTCTTGTGCCACATAAGATTACATTCATTTTAAATATTTTTTGATGTAATCCTTTTATTTTTATTTTTAAAAATTATTTTTGTTCCAATGTTGCCCATTATGCCTTGAATTGGTTAATAATAATTTATGTGACAATAATTAGCCATTTATGACTGTCATTGAATAGAAAGGAAAATATCGCAAACATATCCCAGAGAGCATTTAAATAAAAACCTCTCTCTCCTCATTGAATCAATTTCCTACCCCAAGAGCTGTTCTCCCACTTTTTCTTCACATCAGCAGCCTTATGAAAAACTGCCACTAGTGAAAGGACAAAAACAATTTGAAAAAATAAGCCTACAACAATATACTTCCATAGCAAGCATGGCAAAATATTCCTCAAATGGTACTAATACTGTTGATACTTGTTGGCAACTTTTCTTGGGGACCATATAAGCATCAATTTTTGTATCTAACTTATAGGTAGTGTTCTAATTTATGTTCCTAACTTATAGGTAGTCTTTTAATTTATGTTCCGGACTTATAGGTAACACGATTTATAACTAAGTTTTTTCCATTGCTAATAATAACTCTATTTACCTACATGTTGGGTACATAATTTCATGTGGGTGTTTGCTTGAATAATTTGTATAATATATGGGTCTTTATTTTTCATTGATTAAATTGTATTTTATCTATATATAAGTAAATATTATAAAGGAAAGAATTCAAAATTTAAATTATGAAATTCAATTACAAGGAAATAATGCATTAAATTTAGATTTTTAATGTGTTTTCTTTATTTACCTCAAGTGTAAAATCAACACAACAAAAAAAGTAATAAATATCAAATGACCTACATCTAAAATCAAAAATGTGTGGGCGAAATCCAATGACAACTAATTGTTTTGGACCTAGATATAAGAAGCCTTAAATAAAATTAAAGAAACGAATTTTATATGTTTCAAATTTATAAATAAATTTAAAAAAACAAGAAAATCTCTCCGACGAAATTTTGTCGGCATAGGTATATGCCAGCAAGGGGCAGATCCTTGAAGCTGAGCTTTGGGGTTTGTATTTTAGGCTTCAGTTGGCATGGTATAAAGGTTTCTCTAATCTTCTTATTGAGATGGATACTGCAGTTGTTGTTTCCCTTGTTCAGCAAGTTGGTACCTTGAGTTGTCACCCTCTTGCTACGTTGATTCATAGTTGTTGTGTTCTTATGAGGCGTATTGGCAACTACCACCTTGCTCATGTTTACAGAGAAATGAATGTTGTAGCTGATTATATGGCTAACTAGAGCTTTAACTTGGATTTGAGCGTTTAATATTTGGATGAGGCCACTGCTTGGGTTAGCTCTTTCTTGGAGGACGATTTATTAGGAATTGTTAGGCCTCGCTTATCTGTACTAGTTAGTTGTCGTTTCTCTTTGGGGTTTGTCCCCCCCTATCTCATAAATATATATATGTATTTAAGTACTAATTATTCACTAAGTAAATAATAATTAAAACATAACTACTAAATAAAGTAATTGGAAAAGAGAAATCAAGATTACGCTATTTAAAGAGGCTATACGTAAAAATATTCTATTTTAAGAGTATTGCCACGCGGCTATACGTTTAAAATAGTATATTTATAGAGGGAAGCCGCACGGCTATACGTCTAACATATTCTAGAGTAAAGTCGTGCGGCAATACTTTCAAAATATTCCTAGAGCCGTACGGCTATATTTTTAAAATATTATATTTCTTGAGAGCAGCCGCCTGGCTATACACTTTAAATGGAATAGTATAGCCCTCGGCTATAAACTTAAAATATTCTTTTTAACCTTTTTTTTAAAAAAGTTGATTTTTAGTAATTAAATAATATCTTAACCTTATTTAGATACTTTCATTAGTAATTGTGTTTTAATTATTATTTCTTTAGTGAATAATTAGTATTAAATATTTTAATAAAAATCCTGGAAATTTAGTTTTGGTACCCAAGTATTTTAGTATTCGTAAAATGGAATTTAGCCTTGAAATCCAAGTCACAACGTGATTCGATAATATCAACTACTTGTTGGCGTTTGATTGAAATACATGAATTTGATACCCACATTGGAAAAGAAGAGAATGTATCAACTCTTTATAAGTGGGAGTCTTTCGACACGTGCTATATGCAAGGTGGGCCTAGGGGAGTGGAACTTGGATTTACTCAAACTAATTTTGTATAAAAATAAAATAAAAAGCATAGTCCACAAAATAATTTAAAATAATTAATTGCTATTTATTTAGTAATTTATTAAATGAGTAAAATATTTAAATATTCACTAATCAAATAATAATTAAAATATAATTACTAATTAAAGTAATTAAATGGTTTTATATTTGGGTGAATTTTTGTATGTTCAATCTATGAGGCAATACCTAAAAGATAAATCGTTCAGATAATTAAAATACAATACAGAGTGAGTCCTTATTAAGAGTGTCATTAATTGAAGATTTTGGTATAATTTTCTATATATAAAGGCAGAAT
Organism: Prunus fruticosa; assembly: GCA_018703695.1. Classification (NCBI taxonomy): domain Eukaryota; kingdom Viridiplantae; phylum Streptophyta; class Magnoliopsida; order Rosales; family Rosaceae; genus Prunus; species Prunus fruticosa. The sequence goes on from CM031924.1 coordinate 31,710,339, forward strand.
GTCTTAAAAGTGAAACTTCAAAATCCCCAAATTAACCTTGGTTAATGAAAAATTAAAACATAAAACATTTATTAGATAATGTTAAATTAGTACATTCACAACATGTTTAAATGAAATTAAATAAATAATAAAAAAGAAACAAAAACCCTTATCTGCACTTGCCCACATAAAACTATAGGAGACAACCACCTCCAAGACCAAGACTGTAAAGCATTTTAGATTATATATTTTTTTTTTAAGTTATAAAACTCACACGCATGTGCCAAGGGGCTATAACAAGAGAGCCTTTATAACATCACTAAACATTCCCAACACTTTCAGCTCTTGAACAATCAAACAATATGGATTATGTAACCACTCAATTAGGAGCCTCTTCCTCTTCTTCTCTCACCCCTTCATGGACATATGATGTCTTTCTTAGTTATAGAGGCGCCGATACACACACCAATTTTACATACTGCACGGCAAGTTGCTTCAAAAGGGAATTAAAACCTACCTTTATAGAAGAGGAGAAGAACTTCCTCTGCCAATGCTTCTAAAAGTGATGATTGAAGAATCAAGGATTTCTCTCATCATATTCCCTGAAAATTTTGCATCTTCCGAGTGGTGCTTGATTGAGCTGGTTAAGCTGGTTAAAATTTCTCTCATCCTATTGGTAGGTGCAAGATTAACCATGTTTGTAGATTTTTTTTTTATTTAAATTTTTATAAAGAAAGAAAAAACTACTTCTTCATGTTGTGTGGTTTTCATATTCTGGGCTCTCCCCCCTCTTGTACTGTTGAATTGAATGCCACTTTATATTTGTAGATATAGATGCATTTGAGGATAAGGCACATTAAGTCACCCTCACTATGCGTATCTTTTTATATTTATTAATGAAATTCACTCTTACCGTCAAATTTAGTATATAAATTTTGCCCGGTCGGCTTTCAAATTCCTGGAAACTGCCAATATTATTGTTGAGGCTAAGGATGCTTTTGGGTTTAGGGGGATGTCCTTGTATAGTCTTTCTTGTTTTAAAACCTCTGCCTATATATTTTTGTGTGAATTTGAAGCGGAATTAAAGATTGGGGCATACTGGAGTGAGATTTTGGTTTGGATGGCAAGAAATTGGTGGAAATGTGGGGAAAACAGGAAACAAAAGGCAGAAATGCCTTGACATGTGCAAGTCACGTGCCTCTTCTGTGTACCAAATTAACATAATTTTGGGATTTATCTTTGAATTGCTACACTCAATTTAGAAGCGTAAAATTGCAAAAATCAAATATATAACAACCAAAAACGAAAACTAGGCAAACTACATGGACAAAGATTGAAATTTGACCTTATTTAAAAGAAGAGAAACAACGTAGAAGGAACTCTACTTAAATCTTTATATGTAATATTGACTATATCATATACAAAAGGACATTGATTAGCTTCTTACATGCAAGGAGCCAAAAAGTAACGCAATAAAATTATTTAAAAAGTATTTAAAAAGTATGAATAATTGTATATGACTAGATTTTTTATTTGGTCAGAAAACTGTATATGACAAGAGACGTATGGAGTTCATTGGAAAAAACAAGGTACCTAGCAAGAAAAAAATAATAATAAAATGAAAACGCGGGAACAGTCTCACTCTCCATCGATCATAACCATCCTCTAATCCCATCTAACTCATTGACTTTTGTTCATATTACTCAATATCTTGAGACTTGAATCTTGATATCATGCTTTCACAGAAGAACTCCTTACTTCTTTGATTGGTTGAAACTCTTCATTCTTACAAATTACAATCTTGATTGTTTCCTTTTGGACAAGAGAAAACATGGTGGCAGTAGCAGAGGTCTTTCTTGGGGCACTCCTTCGGTTGCTGCTGGACAGGTTATTGACTTCACTCAACTTCCTCGCGGACGGTGTTGGCAAAAAACTGAAGAAATGGAGTGAAATGTTGTCTTCAATTGAACTGGTGCTTCGTGATGCAGAGAAGAAGCAACTAACGAGCAGTGCAGTGGAGCTGTGGCTGGATGATCTCAAAGACTTGGCTTATGATATCGAAGATATCCTCGACAAGTTTTATACTGAGATGTCAAGTTGGACGAACAACGTGGGGCTACAACAAGTAAGGTACGAAGCCTAATTCCTAGATTTGAAGTCCACTTTAATATGAACTTCGAAATAAAGGAGATTACCAATCGGCTACAAGCCATATCTGAACGAAAAGATAAACTTGGGTTAAGTTTAGATGGTATTAGATCTTCCTCCACTAAGCCTTGGCCAAGGCCACCAAGTTCATGTGTTCTGAATGGAGTGCCTGTTGTTGGAAGAGATAGTGACAAAGCAAAGATTGTTGAATTGTTGTCAAGAAACTATGAGCCTAATGCTATCAATTTTCAAGTAGTTGCGATTGTTGGCATGCCTGGAGTTGGGAAAACAACACTGGCTCAATTTGTATTCAATGAGGATGATGTCCTGAAACAGTTTGATCTTAAGGCATGGGTATCCGTGTCTGATGAATACGATGTTGTAAGAGTAACAAAGGCAATTCTTGAATCAGTCACGTCCGAACGCTGTGATTTGGAGGAATTCAGTAACATTCAGAACAATTTGAGCAAAGCATTGGCAGGAAAAAAGTTTCTGATTGTTTTAGATGATGTCTGGAATACATGTGACTATAATCTATGGACAATGCTGCAATCCCCCTTTTGTGTTGGAGCATTGGGAAGTAAGATAATCGTCACAACACGTGATGCAGAAGTTCCAAGAATGATGAGATCCACTTAAGTTCACAATTTGAGCGGTATATCAAATGGTGATTGCTGGAAAGTATTTGTGCAACATGCATTTTTTAATATTGAAAAAGCTCCAGACCAACGAAGTATGAATTACTTCAGGAGAAAATTGTTGCAAAATGTTGTGGGTTGCCCTTGGCAGCAGGGACTCTTGGTGGTCTTTTAGGTTGTAAAGAAATAAATGAATGGGAGGAAATATTGAACAACAAATTGTGGTTTCTATCTGATAAGAGTGGAATTCTCCCAGTACTAAAAATTAGCTACCATTATCTTCCTTCAACTTTGAAAAGGTGTTTTGCCTATTGCTCAATACTTCCAAATGACTATGAATTTGGGGAGACACAGTTGATCCTTCTATGGATGGCAGAAGATTTGATTCAGAAACCAGAAGAAAATAAACAATTGGAAGACGTAGGCCGTGAGTATTTTCAAGAGCTTGTGTCTAGGTCATTATTTCAAAAATCAAGCAAACAAGATTCAAGATATGTGATGCATCACCTCATTAGTGATTTGGCACAAAGGGTTTCCGGAGAAACCTGTTTAAGATTGGAGGATATCTTGGATGGTAGATGGTCTCCGAAGACTCGTCATTTGTCTTACACTGCTGGTAAATATGATGGAGTTAAAAGATTTGAGGCGTTTGCTAAAGCAAAAGTTTTGCGGACTTTTCTACCACTTTCAATTTCACAGGATCCATGTAATTATTTGACTTGTAGGGTTACTTCTGAGTTATTGCCAAAGTTGCAATATTTACGAGTGCTCTCTTTGAATGGTTATCGATTAATCAAGCTGCCGAATTCAATTGGTGAGTTGAAGTTTCTCCGATACCTAGATCTTTCTCACACGGAAATAACGAGTTTGCCTCGTTCAATAAGCACACTTTGCAACTTACAAACGTTGATATTATAGAATTGTTATAGTTTGAAGGCACTACCTGCAAACATGAAGAACCTAATTAATCTGCGTCATCTCAACAATTCAAACACACCTTCATTGCAAGGAATGCCTGCACAACTAGGTCAATTGACGAATTTGAAAACATTGCATAATTTTGTGGTGAGCAAAGGTAGCGAGTCGAGTATAAGAGAGGTAGAGCCCCTATTGCATCTCCAGGGGACATTGCGCCTCTCAAGATTGCAGAATGTGAATGACATTGAGGATGTGAAGAGGGTGGACTTAATTAGCAAGGCCGGGCTTGATGTATTGCTACTAGAATGGAATGGCTTAGGAGAAAAGGAATCCGACGTGCTCGACTCAGCATCAAGGGATATGGTGGTTTGGAATTTTCAAAATGGATTGGACATCCTTTCCTCTCTAGCTTGACAACGGTGTGCTTAGAGGGTTGCAACCATTGCTGTCTCTTGCCATCACTTGGACAATTGCCATCTCTCAAAAAGCTTTCTATAAAAAGATTGTATGCAGTGGAAGTAGTGGGTCTTGAGTTCTATGGAACGCCTACATTGCCTTTTCCACATTTAGAGATCCTTGAGTTTGAGGATATGAAACATTGGAGGGAGTGGTTTCCATACGAACAAGATCAAGATCAAGGAATTAGAGTTTTCCCTTGCCTGAAAATGCTTTCCATATCCAAATGCCCCAAATTGGAGGGCAGGTTACCCGAGAACCTTGATTCACTGTCAAAGCTTGTGATTCGTGGATGTGAGCAGTTGGTGATTTCAATTTCTGACTATAAACAACTTCAGAAATTAGATATTGATGATTGCAAAAGGGTGGTCCATACAAAAGTTCAGCTTGAGTTATTGGAGGCCTTGCAGCTTTCAAGTATTGCAGAGTTCAAACTCCAAATAAAGGATTTCATGGGATGATTACCAAAGCTTAATGATCTGGTTATTAGCGGTTGTGATGAGCTCACATCTTTATGGCAGAATGAAGATAAAATTGCTCCATGACCTGATTTCTCTTCATTGTTTGGTTATTGGAGACAACCCTCACCCCCATCTTGTTCAAAATCTTGTATCACTCCAAGAGCTTCGCATATATGACTGCCCAAGTCTGATTTCTTTTCAAGAGTTTCTTTTGCCACCTTTTGTCAAGGAAATAAAAATTGAGCGGTGCAGTTCTCTTGTGTATTTTGCAAGATACCGGATACCTCCAAGTCTAAGAAGAATGGATATTATGTTATGCGAAAATTTGAAATCACTGCTGGAGGAAGAGGAGGTAAAGGGTTCTTCGCCTTCCTCTTCTCCTTATCTGGTGAAAGAAGAGGCATCTTGTTCTGAGTACTTGAGTATAGAGGATTGTCCATTGCTAACGTCCTTATCATTCGAAGACCATCTTCCCAGGAAGCTTAAACACCTTCGCATAAGCGATTGTGAGCAGCTAGAGACAATGACCAATAGGTTCAAGCATAACACTTGCCTTGAAGAAATTAAGATCTCGCATTGTACAAATCTCAAGTGTTTACCGGAAGGCCTATGCTACCTCACCAATCTTCAAGAGTTAGGTATTTATGACTGTGCAAGTCTTGTTTCCTTCCCCGAAGGAGGGTTGCCACAAAGCGCTGCCTACCTAAGAGAGATCGACATCAGCTACTGCAACAAATTGGAGGCGCTACCCAAAGGCATACCTGACCTCAACTCTCTTCAGATATTGAGCATTTCTTGTTGCGAAGGTTTCACGCCGTTTCTAGAAGACGGTTTTCCCCCTAACTTAATACAGCTTACAATTTATAATCTCAAGAGCTGTAAGGCATTCTTGGACTTTGGGTTGCACAAGCTCGCCTCTCTTAGAGAACTGGAAATTCGCAGCAAAGACCCAGACGTGTTGTTCTTCCCTCCTGAGAAAGAGATGGTGCTTCCTAAATCTCTCATTCGACTTACAATTCAGGACTTCCCGAATCTCGTTAAACTCAGCAAGGGCTTTCAACTCCTCAACTGTCTTCAATCTTTTCACATCGAGGGGTGTCCTAAGCTAGCATCAATGGCAGAGGAGTGTCTTCCTCTATCACTTACACAACTTACTATCTATCATTGTCCGCTGCTAGAAGAGAGATGCAAACCAAGTAAAGGAAGATATTGGCCCTCCATAGAGCACATCCCTTACATTCGGATTCATAACCACGTGCATAGAGCAAGTCCAGATCATAGCCCACGCCTCCCGTTCTCGTGCTCTCCTTCCAGGTACTTCCAACATCAGACAACAATCAAAACCATTATTATTTGTTTTCACTAATTATAAACTTTTATGATATGTAATTTATTATATTTCACGAGCAGATCAGAGGACCAAGCTAACTATCACCAACACATAAATTTCTTTCCTTAAAGCGATCTTATCGGAGATCAATTACGGTAAGCAAGATCATCATCCTATTTTTATATTCCTACTAGATTAGTGACCAAACCTTTTGGTAATCTGAACACATTAAAAAAAAAAAAAACCAGTGTTTTATTGTCACTGATTTATCCTTTTCATAATCCATGCTTGTTGTTGCCATGCTTAGCTATGACATGGTTCGGAGATAACCCTAACATATATATATAAAAAAATACTAAATTCAATTCTGAGTCAAATGTTAGTTGGGATCAAAAGGGTGAAGTAGAGACCACCAATACAATAGGGTCACCTCTGTTAGAGAGGTGGTATGAACGTGGTATGAAAAATGTGGTAAGCCTAGCATTTTTCTTTATTTTATTCACTACACCAAATTGAAGCTTTTACAACTTGAGATTTACGACTACACCAAATGTTAATAACTGATATTTATGGCATGTGAAAGCACGCCTTAAAAAGGTAATTTTGTGTCTTTTAACAGCATGTTTAGATATACATAGACCCGGCAATATCGTACATGACCCGTTAACAAGACACGAATTTGTAAAAAAAATTCAGTATTGGATTTTGAGTTATCGGGTCGTGTTGACCCGTTAAGCTCACGGGGTCGTTTCGGTGTTCATTCGCGAATACACAAATCCACCCGTTAAGGGGGGTAATTTAGTAATTTACTATTCTAAAATCCCTACCTACCCAGAGCTTTGTCTCTTCATTTCGCCTCCAGCGCTTCACCTTCTCTCTCTCAACCTCATCTGCTCTTCTTCTTGCAATCTCTGTGTCAAATTTTCTCTTTCCTTCTCAAAACCTCTCTCAAGGTACGACTGCTCTCACTCTTCTTCTTGCTCTCAAGTTGATATCTTTCTTGATTTTCAGTTTAAATTGATAAATTTTGGATTTTTGTTGTCCTGTGTATTCGTGGCCTTTGCTTAGTTTGTCTTTAAATATAGATGGTGGGTTATCTTTGGTTGTGATTGAAAGGGCAAGGGAGGTGGCTGTGGAGTCTGCCTCAAGTGTGCAAAACAGAAATCAATGGAAATGAGAAAATGGGTTATGATGAAAAAATGATATAGATTTCAAGCCTTGGAATCTATATCATTTTTTCATCATAACCCATTTTCTCATTTCCAATGTTTGATTTTTGTGTATGCATAATCTATTCTGAACCTTGGATCTAACTGATAATCCATTAATGTTGGTTGATTGAGGAGAGTGCGGCTGCGCAGTGGTTTTGGTTTCCTTTTTTTATTAAGTTTTTTTTTTTCTTAACGGGTGAAACGGATCATGTCGTGTAATTCGCGAATTGTAACGGGTCGTGTTCGTGTTTGATATTTTCCACCCATTTTCTTAACGGGTTGTGTCGTGTCAACCCGTTAAGAAAAGCAAGTTGACACGAACACTGCAAACACGACACGAATGCCAGGTCTAGATATACATCGTAAAGTTTAATTATTATTTTTTTAATCTATTACGGCGTGCAACTAAGGGCTAGTTTGGCATTGCTGTGCTGTAAAAATAATCGCTGTCAGAATTTGCTGAGAGAAATCAGCTGTGAGAGAAAGCAATTTGGCGTTTGGTAAACTTTTTGTTAAAAGTGCTGTTTGTACAATAATCAGTTTTTGAGTGTTTGGTAAATTTTTGGTGAAAGTGCTGTGAACTGTGTATAATGACTAAAAAGGATATTATGTTGAAATGACTTTTCTGTTCAAGTGTTTGGTAAAAAGAAAAGCACCTCCACTTTATCTTTTTTTTTTTTTTGGGTATTAAATATGTTTCCATGACACCCTGATTTTATTTTAATTATAAAATAAATAAAGTTTCCATTAAAAATAAATATATTGTAAAAAATATGGTCATAACAAAAATTAAGCTAGTTATAAACAAGCAATCATATACATTTCTAGGTAGATGAACTCATTAAACTTGCGGCTATATGATTTCTCAATGCCTCCATTTCTTGTGTTGCAGGACCATCTTCTTGTTGTGCATCAACCTCTATCTCAATCTCTTCACCTTGAATACCATTTAGGTCATCTTCACTTTCATCAAAATGAAAATCACGTTTGGCATGTCTTCTTATATAGTTATGAAGTGTCATGGTTGCAATAACGATTTTTACTTGTTTTGCAAAAGGATAACTAGGCATGTCTCGTAAAATACTCCATCTCTTTTTCCATACTCCAAAAGTGCGTTCAATAACACTTCTAAGGGAAGAGTGTGCATGATTGAATACTTCTTTATGACCCATCGGTTGAACACCCCTACGAAAATATGGAAGATGATATCTTTCACCTTTATATGGTCCTAAGTAGCCTCTCATTTGTGGGTATCCCGCATCGACTAGATAATATTTTCCTAAAAAAGAAATTTAATTGATTATTCACAATGTAAAAAACTTAAATATAAATTGTATGAATTTTTTCTTTAGATAGAAATAGTACCATTTTGAGGTTTAGGAAAATTCAAACTCTAATCACGTAAAGCCGATAGAAATATCCTTGTGTCATGGGCCGTGCCTTCCCATCCGGCACATGCAAATATAAATTGCATGTCAAAATTTCATGCAGCCATCACATTTTGGGTAGGTATCCCTTTTCTACCAATAAATGGTATTTGATTAGAAGGAGATACTATGGCTTGCACATGAACACCATCTATAGCACCAATACAATCCTATAATAGTGATAAAAAGACAAATATAATATTAATTATAACATAATAAAACGAAGACAAATATTTAAGAGTAGCAGATGCAATAGTTACCTTGAAATGAGGCATATATCTAGAATCCTGTAGGATTTCCTTTGGAGTGTTGTTAAACGCATTTTCCAATGGTTTAATTACATCCACAGCCAAACGACATACGACATCAAGTAAGACACTAAAATATCTGCTCACAGTCTCACCAGAATGTTGAAAGCGATCTTGTGCTTGCCTATTTGCAGAACCATGTCCTAAGATGTTCAAGAACATCCCTAACATCTCAGCAGCACTCATTCTTCTTGAACCCTTTAATCCATAATTATTTTGCAATTCATCACACAATCTTATAAATACATCTTTGTCCATCCTAAACATATTATGGCAACGACTTTCATTTCCCTGTAACACTCCCATCAACCAAATATTTCCTGTATGATGGTCATTCATACATGGGGTCTTATGAATATATTTCACGTAATAAAGCTCAATAAGACGAGCAGTGACGCATATAATTTGGTTGATCTCCTCCTCATCTTCTGGAATTGACATGTTCTAAAATAGCCTGTAAATATGTTTATTTCCTTCAAAAGTATTTTCATTGTGCATGCATGTTTATATAACATAAAATATAATGAAAAGAATTAAAATATCACTCACAAATTCAAATAAAAGATCATCCAACATTAATTAAAATATCACTCGCAAATTGAAAAAAAGATCATCCAACACAAAAACAAAACATAAATCAAAGTCACCAAACTAGCAAATTCTATCCTTCAGCTAACTCATGATTAAGAAATTGAAGCTTGAGGTTAGGATCTTCCATGATAACAAACATCTCTCTCTTCTCTTGAGTACAAAACAGTTTAGTTGCAAACCACCACAACTTGCTACCACGCTCTGCCCCAGGTAAAGTTGCAACATTTTTCATCACTTCAGCAATACTAGTTCCTTGTGAAACTGTATTAGCCATTGATCCAGTACTCCTACTCTCAACCACCTCAACAAGACGTTCAATTTGCTGTGATAATTTTGCAGCACCACCCATTTTCCCCCCTCCTTTACCTTTCTTCTCATTATTATCTTGAATTTCAAGTGATAGATTGGTTCTCTTTTTCAACACATTGTTTGTAGTGTGAGTGGTTTCAATTGGCACAGACTCATTCGATCCACTGTTAACTTCAAGTGGATCGACATCATCATCACTTTCAACCGGAAGTACACCAGATGAAGGTGCCCAAGAATGCTTACCTGTGGCTGTGACGTTCAAAAACATCATATCTAACTTCTCCTCCATCTCAGGACTAATACCCTCAAATTGGAATTTTGCATATTTGGGTTCTACCTGCATTATGGAATATACAAATATTATAATGAATTTTTAAACATTGTTAAAAAAAACATGGATATCAATAATATAATAAAACAAGAACAAAACATTCAAATACCTTAATTTTATCTTGCCACCATTCATCAGATGCATCAACAGGTATTCTTAGCGACATTCCACCTAAGACCAGTTTCCTTCCCTTTTAGATCTTTCCATAATTTCCATTATTTTTTTAGTAAATCCCACTTGTTTTTCAATTGTAATTTTTCATACGGTTTTCCTATCTCTTTACTAATATTTGTAACCAACCTTGCCCATCCAACTTTGTTAAAGTGAGTACCAGGACGATTGCCTAGATCCACCTCCTTGATACAAAGGTCAATGAAGATGGCTATAGTTTGAGCATTCCACAATGCTGACACTTTTCGGGATCCACTTGCAACATTTTCAATTGCGATGAAGTTATTATTCTTCTTTGCCATCTTATTGCAACAAAGACATCATATGTAACATCTCGGTCCTAAAAAGAAGTAAAATAATTAAATAAAGAGGAAATAAATTGGAGTAAACAATAAAATAAAATGATTTGAATTAATTAAGGTTTTTGAAAATTTAAAATATTATTTTAAATAATAATAAAAAAGGGGGCAAAAAGGTCATTTTAAGTTCGGGAAGGAATTTGGGACTTCCATTTGTACCGTTGCGAAGAGCACGGCGAGCCGAGTTCGTAGACACGTAGTGGACTCAATTTGGAGTTGTAACGAAGAAGTTACGAGGTAAACACCCTCAGTGGCAAAACTGTAAATAAGTGGAAAGTGAAATTTTAATAAAACTCAGAATTTCCTCTCTCTCTCCTCACTCTCTCCCTCTCCCGTGCGTCTCCTCCCCTTCAGATTTTTCAGCCGCCTCCTCACCTTTGCAGCCACCACCACCGACCGCCACTTGAGCCAAAACCGGACTCGATCGAACCGCCGCCTCCTCCTCTCTCTTCCCGGCCAGCGCAGCTCTGGAGCCCTGGAATTCGCCGGAAGTTGCAGAAAAGTCGCCGGAAAATATAAGAAACTTCGACAGCTTCGTTCTCCTTCGTTTCTCCACCGAATTGGACGAGTGAGGTATGAAAATTCATCTATTTTTCGTGCTCTAGCTGCCTGTTGGTTAGGTTTCCGGCCACTTCCGGCCACTTTTTGGCCATTCTCCAAGAACAAAAGTGACTCCAAATTAGGGGTATTACCTAGGGAAGGAGTTTGGAGCCAAGATTCTAAGTTTTTCCGGTCACCGGAATATTGATCAAGCCACCCACGCGCTGCCGCGCAGAGGTCATATTTTATCCTAAAATGATCCTTGTGTTGTCACGAGCGCGTAGGAATTTACGGAACTCAATTCGGATAACGTTTGAAACCCGAACGGATTTTACATATTATGTGATTTCCGGGTTCGTTATGTTAGAACCGTTGAATCGCTTCCAATTTAATATATGTTAATCTAGGCATTCCTAGTATTGTGTAGGATTTCACGGATCGTGAATCGGAGCCCGGATGTTCCGATTCAATAAGTTAAAGTTTGTATTTTTACGATAACCGTCCGATCGTGCGGACGTGAGTGATCCGACCGTCCAAATTCGGACCAAACTTGAAGGATAGGTTTACTAAACCTTGTGGAACCCTTAGGGATGTTGGGATCGTAAAACGGAGGTCGTGGGGCCCACGGGCCCGGTTGACCAAATTTGGAAAGTTTGACCCTCGGTTGACCGTGAGTTTTCGAGGTAGTTTCACACCTCGAAAAGTATTAGGATAACCTTGTAAACGAGTCTTAATTGTTATTTGAGTTATTTGGATTATATTGGGAGTATGAGTTTGTTTATAATATCTTATGGGATTCTTAGATATTATTTGATAATTGAAATTATGAAATGAATAGTTATGGGATACTCAATTTGTAGAGTTGTGAAAGTGAGTCTTGGGACTCGGTTATGATTATTAGGAAGAGAATGGGTATTGCTTTCAAATAAATGGCATGGTTTTGAGATGGAAATGTTATGCATATAAATTAAATGGTTTATTGTAATGCACTTTATATTAACAGTCGAGATTATTATTTTGTAAAGTAGTTGTGATATATTTGTGGATTTGATATGTTCGAGTGTCTTGGAGTTTATATATATAATATTTGAGAAAACACTATCTTAGGTACTTCCCCGGTTATGGGTTTTATGTTTGAGAGTTATTTATCTACTATGAATATGTATTTTGTTTTGGGGAAGATTGAACTAAGGATGAGAATATTATTTATATAATATTTATATAAGGATTACGAACTCCACCATCATACGTACCTCCCCCTTGGATGATGATATTTGGAAACAGTGGATATGGACACTGGGATACATGAAAATGGATATATGGATATGTTTTGGATATACTATTCACACACGTGCCGGGTTTCGGGTGTGTGGGCTTATTTGGTTATGGATCCCGAAATTGTGGGATGCCGGAAAAATTATGGATATGGTATGGATATGACGGAACCCGGGGCATACCTTAACGGGGTGTCGTTGTAGACCCTTAATTGGGTAGTCTGCGCGCGTAGGACTGTTTCCAGGCGTACGAGTCTTGATTCTTCGTCCGTACGTGCTGGCTGAGAGTTAGTCCCCCAGTTGGACGGCTTGTCCCTAGCCACATAGTCCGTTTGAGGGCTAATAATTGTGAGCTAGTCAACAATCCCTTGTTGGATTGTTTCCCCAGGACATGATGTGCAACATCACATGTACCTCCCCTTGGATCCTGATACATGGAATTATGGATATGGTCTGGATATGACGGAACCCGGGGCATACCTTAACGGGGTGTCGCTGAGACCCTTAATTGGGTAGTCTGCGCGCGTAGGGCTGTTTTCAGATGTACGGATCTTGATTCTTCGTCCGTACGGGCTGGTTGAGTTTCAGTCCCCCAGTTGGACGGCTCGTCCCTAGCCACATAGTCCGTTTGAGGGCTGATAATTGTGAGCTAGTCAACAATCCCCTGTTGGATTGTTTCCCCTTGGTACATGATGATGGTGAGAGGTGGGTGTATGTGGATATATTTATGTATATATATATAATTATTCTTTTCTTGTTATACATATTACATATATGTATATGTGTTTTTTTTATTCTGGTTTGAGCTTTGTGAGCCTCTACATGTATGAACGTATAAGCCCTGGATTTGGGCAGTGTTGTACGGCAACATACGCCTTGAATAGGGTATGGTTGCAGGATTGAATGGATATAAATGGAAGGAATTGATGATGCGTTTAATGTACATACGCTGTGGATAGGGTATGGTTACGAAATTGAGAATGTGTTCATTGTGTTTTTGTTGGATTTCAGAATTGTGTAGATCTGAAATGTATAGATGGTTTTGTTGTAAATAATTGATTATTATCGGAGTTGTGACCGTTGAGATGAGAACTACGTGTGGCTTGATCCCTTGTCCAAGGGTACGTAGGCAGCCTGGGGTCTCACTAGGTGCAGCCGCGAAATATTATTGTGTTTAAAAGGTCTAATCGATTCTGTGTATGTGATTGCATTTCTGATGTGGTTTTCGATGTGATTGTTGGATTTGAATCCGGTTTATTTGTAAAGTTGTTTGGGACCATTAATTGTTTGGTTTGTGTATTGTTCGACTTAAGAACATTGTTGGTTCTGTTTCGAATTAATTGAAGGCTGGAGACTTATTATACAATCGCATGTTGATGACTGTGTGTATTGCATTGTGTGTGCTGCCAGTTGTGTTTTTAACAGGTTGAAATATTTGGGAAATGTCCAATTTACAGGGAGACTCTGCGAAATTTCGGCAGAAAGTCACGTGGCCTTCTCCTTTTCGGTAAAGATGCTCGATTTTTGTAAGTGGGCTCGACATCGGTATGCTGTCGAAAAATTTCCACAGGATTCGTCTCGGGTTCCGAGGAATTCAGGGCCGGTCCTGTCATCATACATAAGCACAAAAGGAAATAATAGCTATACAAATATGAGGCTAAATTTCAAAGAAGAAACATACAAATATGAGGAAATAATAGCTATATAATGGCATAAAAACTATAAAAGTAGGACAATTCTTTACTAAAAACACAAACAGAAGCCGATGGACCACAACCCCCATTGCACTATCAGTAGATTGTTAATCAAAGTATTAGAAGCTTTTAGAACACAGCATGAATGGGATTGAATATTGATCCTGTAACAATTCTGTCACAAAAACCCCCACAAATAAGTATCAAACTCACTCAATCACAAAAACTTACTCCAACTTTAAAACTAAATTAGAACCAGATCGATCCATAAAGGGAGAGTTTAATATGACAAACTGATTCCTCCAACCAAGAACTAAAACCTTTGTGAAATTGCATAGATGAAAGAGGTATCATTCAATTAATCACAGAAACATGGAAAGGAAATAATAATGGAGAGGAAATGATAAAAGAGAATCGCTCAATACCCTGCGCATGCTATTTAAAATGAGTCAAGAGTATCGATATGATTACGATCGAATGAAGTTCCAAGCTCAAGCAGAAACCATTTGCAATTACAGGTGAAACCTCTTTGAAGATTAATTAAACACAACCAAATTACATGTGATAGATATGTATACATATATGAGCATATGCACCAAACCCTAACAATATAAAATAAAAATCTCCACAATCTCAAATTTCAAATTCAGATATTCCAAAACCAATAACTAAAGCAATCTATATATATGTTCTTAAGACAATCTCTTTATACAGGCAAGATTACTCTATCATTTCTCTTCTTAAGACAATGTTTCTTTTCCATAAGTTAGTCAAGCCTATAAAACCAGTAACAGATATAGAAATGGTCAACAAACCTCTACACGTATATCATTTGTATTAATGGTTCCTGTTACCATATGTAGATATGTGTGTATTGAGGATATATTCTTTCTGATATCATCTTAGTTTTAGAAATAAAAATGTTAAGTCTTATGCTGGTAAGTCTTTAATTTCAATGGCTCTGTTTTACCTAATGAAGTTCTTCTGAGGTTTTGTAATCTGTGATGAAAATCTCTACTTGTAAACAGAAGCTTTGGCTTTAAAGCAAGCAATTATATATGGGCATTTGGGTTTCGATTATTTTCTCTAACAATCAAACAAATTTTTAGTGCCCAAGAACCCTAGAAATTAAAAGCAAAGGGGAAAAACAAAATAGGTAAGAAACTAAAGTAATATCAAATTTACCTCAATCTTGGGCCTTCTACACAGCACCTGAGAAGAAATTGAGGTCGAAAGAATGGAAGAGACGTGTAAAGAAGGAGAAGAAGAAACTGAGGTCTGGAGAAGAAGAGGCGTGCACAAAGAAGAAGATACGTGCAGAGAAGAGGAACAGAAATAAAAGGGACAGATGATGTAAATTCTAAAGTTGTTAAAGGCTATTTTTGGTATTATGAAAAATTCATTAAACTCCCAAACTGATTTCCGAGAAATCCAAAATTGAAAGCAGCTATGCTGCTGCTTCTCCAAACAGATTTGTCTGACAGCAATTAAGACCAAAAAGTGATTTTTATATTTTTTACCAAACGGGTTAGAATTCCAAAAAATTTTAAAAAATCACTTATTACTCTAAATAAGCAATACCAAACGGGCACTAAGTACGTCCTGATTGTTTTTGTTTTTTTGGCTTTTTCACGAAACCCCTAATTATATTTGATAACCCGCTAAACATAGACCTTTTTTTAAAATTTCCCTCATTTTAGTTTTCCTTCAAACCAGAACATTTTCATCACTTCTCCCTCCCTCTCCCTCTCTCACAATTTTAGGATTCTCGTTCACTGGACCATTCAAGAGCTCTAGCTCCTTGTTTGCTAGAAGACTATTGCCCTATTACTTCAAAGTTGAATGCTCAGTGACAGTCCCAAGGTGCGATTCTCAAAAGCCCTGACCCCCAATGCTTGACTATGAGTTTCTTATAGTTTAGAATCATGTTCCCTACTGCATTCATGTAGTTAGAGGCCTCATTGCTTTGATTCTTGATTTATACAGCATATTGTTTTCGTTTAAATTCAGAAAAATTGATATCTTTAACTATTTTTCTCGATTTATTTAAATATTCATTGTTTCAAGCTCGATCCCTGTACGTCTTGGATTCAGTGTTCAGCGCTGAATCGGATTTCAATTTTCATTTCGTATTTTTAAAATTCTGTTTGATTTGCTCTGTTTTTCTTAATAATAAAAAACTCCTGAAATATATGAGTATCTCTTCGTTTAAGTAATTTAGTTAGATTTCTCCGTGAGATCGAACTAGTTTTCCCCGATTCTGTAGACGTAAGTTTTGAGCGAATTTTGCTTCAAAACTGAGGAATCGAATTTCTAATAGTAACGTGTGGGTTTTGTGCAGTGATTGCTCAGGGAATCAATGCCGGAGATATTAATAAGTTTGAAGACGCTGGGATCTACACCTGCAATGGCATGATGATGCATATGAAGAAGGTAAAACGAATTTAAACTCTAAGTTCTTATACTGAGCATGTTAAGGTCCGATTCCTTACTCTGATTTCTGTTTGGCAGAACTTGACTGGAATCAAAGGTTTACCTGAGGCTAAAGTTGAAAAGATATGTGAAGCTGCTCAAAACCATTTCAGCTAAGAGATTTTATTTCTCCATATGTGTTCCTTCATTGTAAGCATTTATGTTGCTGAAATGTTCAGAGACAAATTCAACTTGTTATTCATAGTTTGATAGATATTCAACTTGTTGCTGAAATGTTCATCTAATGGCAGAGGAAACACTTCAGAGACAAATTCAACTAGTTATTCATAGTTTGAGAGAGGTAAAATCTTGTTGAAATGTTCCAATTCATATAAGAATCAAAAAGTTATGTACTTTATATTAGGAACTTGTAGTTTCATGTTTAACTTCAGCAATTTTTTTGTTTATCAGGCTCTAGATGGCGCTGACAGATTCTAGAATACCCATCAAAGGCAACAATTTCAATCTGCAGAATTTAGTATAGATCAGGTAACTTTCATGTGGCACATTTTTCCGTCATAGATTAATTGTTGTTATCGTTGTTAAGGGATTTAGTGCCTTAAGGCTAAACATATCTTGGCCAGGTTGTATTCATTCTAGAGTCGCAAAGGACATACTTCTTTTGGGTGATATGGCAGCAGAGGAAACATTAGAGGTAAAATCTATCAGTCATTTATCTGGTTCTTGTACGTTTGATGCGTTATCTGCCTTTCAAGATATAAATTGTTCTAGTGAAATGTGATTGTTTTTGTGTAAAGAACAAAGTGAAGAACAACAAGTTCTGCCTCTGTTCATTTTTTCTGTGTTGATGAAAAGGCATACACATAATTTTCTGGATATACAGGAGACAAATATTTTTCCACCATTTTCCTTAATAATGCCTACTTCAATCATAATATATGTCTTCTAATATTCTTATTTTGTTTTTGTTTTTATTCTTTCCTTTGGCAAATTCTTTCCTTAATAATGCACACTTCAATCATAACATTCAGGCTTAGCTTTGCCCTTCTATCATGAGGTTTTTCCTTTGGCAAATTACAATGGTTCAGTTGCTAAAATGAGTTTTCAAACAAAATGCAGGTGGCCATTGCCGCAGATCAAGTGTGAGTTTGATTCTTGTTAGATAATGTCTACGGCCAGTGCTATCATGAGGGTTTTGCATAGATTACGTTGTAGGTTTGTCAGCACTATTATGAGTGAATGAGTTGGAGGCTGTGTACAAGTTAATTGTAGATTTTGCAATATGTGTTTCTTTAATACTCTATAGAGTTTGTATTTGGAATTGATTATGATTGGTATAGTTTTCAATGAAATGGGTCTTTCTTTCAAGTTTGGTTGCAATACTACTTTTCGTTTTGGTTGGAATTGATTATGATTGGTAAATATGAAATAGGAGGAGCCGGCAGGGAATTAATATATATATATATGTATTTTTTAAATTTAAAGTTAAACACAGCATGCAATGAACGTCTTAAATGGGAATTAATTACTCTTTTACGGCGTGCATTGTAAGCCATATTTAGTCATTTAAGAAGGCGTGCGGAGCAGCTTCAACTGAATTACGGCTCACAAGGAACATCTTCTTAAGTTTTTATTACGACGTTCATGCACGCCGTGATTGAGGAACACTATTTACGATGCGGGCTTTTACTGCTTGCGTGTTTTGTGTCGTGAATAATAATTCACGACGTGCTTTGTGCTCCGTAATAGATGTATTTTGGTGTAGTGATTGATATGGTAATTGCAAACTGATTGCCAAATTCATTTCTAAGCTAGTTATTCATTCTTTTTATTATTTTCAATTTTTTTATAATCAAACTACACGCTATTTATTCAATTGCAGGCAATGTCGTCCTTTATCTATATTATCTAACTAACTTCTAATTGCATTTAGCAATTTATAATAGTGACTTTTCTACAGTTGTATTAGAGCACTGCTGTAGCTCTAATATCAGATCAACAAACTCACATTTAATTGAACGTATTACTGATTTATTTTGTAGGGCTGCTTGAACAATGGACCCTTTTACTCACCAGCCTTTGTCCAGAGATTTTGTCACATGCTTTTGATCAGGCTTCCTCACCAAGTAACCCTCAGTTTGCATTTGGGAGCTTGTTGACAAGGGTGAAATGGAAAGAGATGAATTGAGGAGGTGGGGAGTGTTGTGGTGGCTTTGTGGTAGTCTTCCTTAAAATTTATGGATTAGTTGGTGGCATGGCATCTCTCAGTGCATTTTTCCGATATAGTTGAATATGTTCGATTTTATTAGACATGACGAAAATGTTATCCTCTTTGGCCTGCAGGGGCATTTAAAGTTTTATGCAAGTCAATTTGTTGTTCTGTTGTGTTTTGAATTTGAATTGTAGCATGAACTGGGATGCAGTTTTTGCTCTAGGATTGAAGTGATTTGGAATCCACAATTCTTGACTCTTTGTTTCTGATTTATGACGTCATTTTCTCTGATTGGAAAGACAATGATGGAAGAAATATTAGTTTGGGCATCAGGGCAAGGCTTTGACTAGCAATACTCTAATGCTAACCATTTTCCCACTCATTCTCACTACTTGGGCTAATCCCAAGGGCTTACTCCCAGCCCCTTACTGCTTCTATTTAGGAGTATTTGCTTAGCATGACCCATCAAAAAATGAAAAGAAGAAGAAAAGAGAAGGAGTTGCTCCTATTAAATCAATAGCATAAAGAACTAATTGTCAATTGATTTTGTTTTTTTCTTTTCGATCCTCTTAAGTCAATCTTTATTATCTTGCAATGGAAAGTTGACTATAAAATTTAGGATCCAGTGCACCGTCAGAAATGAGGCGCTAATATAATAGTTTATATTAGCCATTGCAGTGCAGACATATAATATCACCACTACCATCAATTTATCACAAAGCAGGAAGCTGCTAAGCAAGTGGCTTACTATTATATATGTACATACACAGACTAAAACCATAATCATTCAAGTGAGAGGTTAAATTGTTTCAGATTTGAGTGATTTTTTACATGAATGATCTGTAAGGTAATACCTAAAAAATAAACGGTCTAGATAATTAAAATACAATGCAGAATAAGGATGTCATTCAATTAAAGCTCTCTGTATAATATATAAGAAGAGAGCGTTTAACATCAGTAACAGTCCCAACTCTTTCAGCTCTTGTACAATCAAACACTATGGGTTCTGTGACCACTCAATTACGAGCCTCTTCCTCTTCTTCTTTCACCCATTCATTGGCATATGATGTCTTTCTCAGTTATAGAGGCGCCGATGCACACAACAATTTTACATACAATCTGCATAGCAAGTTGCTTCAAAAGGAAATAAAAACCTACCTTTATAGAAGAGGAGAAGAACTTCCATTGCCAATTAATGCTTCTCAAAGTTATTGAAGAATCAAGGGGTTCAATCATCATATTCACTGAAAATTTTGCATCCTCCGAGTGGTGCTTGATTGAACTGGTTAAAATCCTCCAATGCAGAGAATCAAAGAAACAAATTGTTTGGCCAATTTATTACAAGGTGGATCCTTTGGATGTACGTGACCAGCAAGGTAGTTTTGGTGAGGCAATTGCTAATCATGAATGCACATTCAAGGATAACATAGAGAAGGTGTTGAGATGGAGGGCAGCTCTTACAGAAGCAACAAAGTTGTTGTTTTCTTACAGAAGCAACGGGTGGTATTTCTTGCACGGGTATATTTTTTTAACCATGCTTACTAGCTTTTTAAGTTGTTTTTTTTAATCTCGTTCTCTATTTAAAATTGATTATTTTTTTTTTTTTGACAAAGGGATGTTCTAAACTTCTAATTTATGGGAGCAAGCACGCTGCCATGGCTTAACCCACATCTATATACTCTGTACTATGATATGTAATAACATATATATATATATATAAATATAAACCAAATATTTTTCATGAACTAGTTCCTTCATTTCTGCTTGAAAAGAGTACATCTAGAGCATGTTCTTTGTTTCAGTTACAGCCCATGAGTTAGTTGACTTTTTTAAAGAGATTTTCTATTTAAACCCCACACTTCTCTTACTTCATCTCATGTTCTAAGTTCACCACAACTTTTAATTTAAATTTTCACAATTTCTAAGAAAACCCCACTATCTTCCCAAACTACCCTTAAATACACCCCAAGCTGAAAAAATAAGAATTATCTGAACACCTCGATTTCTTTTGCGATTAGCCTCTTTCAATTATGTCATTACTCATTTTCTTCTTTTGTTTGGACCCAAAAGCGGTTGTTGAAAACTTTGTATGTAAATATTTGAACAGGTGATACCAATAGTGCCACAAAAGAGGAACTATACAGGGATGTATACAACTTTGGGGAGATCATGCTGGAAATTTTAAGCAATGGCAGGTTGACGAATTCAGGAGCAATACAGAGCAAGTCAAGGGAAGTTGTTCTGAGAGAAATTTACAATGAGAATGAAGTTAGTACGAACGTTGTATTTGAGGTTGCTACACTTTGCACTAGGAGTAGGCCATCTGAGCGGCCACCAATGGAGAATACATTGAAGCTTTTATCAGAGTGGAAAAGCAACAAGAAAAATAACCCAACTATTGAAGTAGCAATAGCAGGATTATGATTTTAAATGCATACTGAAATTCCAGAAGTGACAATAATATTATTGTTCCCAGCAGAAAAAAAATACAAACAAATGGAACCCCAAATTCAAAATTTAATACTTTCTAGAGAAAGAGAATAGTTTTACCAAGACATCAGGTATTTAAAAAAAAAAAAAAAAGCAATCAACAGCCAAGCATACAAAGGGAAGAGAATAAGATCATTCCAACCAAACAATCAACACTCTTTCCATTAGTTCCCACGCATATTTTAAAGAGGCATGCTCTTCAATGTTCTACATCTCTGGCAATACGATGCAGAAAAGTATGTATTTTTGTAAAACTTAATATGAAGAGTAGTGGTGTGTGTGTATAGATGTACTAGGGTTAAGTATTAAGTTGGATGACCTTTTTTGTCTTTTTACACAATAATAAAACTTACAGCTTAATGATTTAAGTATTGTGGTGAACAAAGAGAAGTGTGAGGTTTAAATAGAAAATCTCTTTTTAAAAACCTATATGTAATATCAAAATGTCTTATTATCACTAATGTTTCATATGTTTTTTACTGGCAGGCACGAATCTAATTTCATTCATAAGATTGTTGAAGAGATTTCAACACAAGTATTAAACGCGTTTATTTGACTGTAACAAAGAACTCGTGTACGAGATATGAATGAGCTTTTTATCGTGTTTGGTGGGTTGAATTAAACTGGGTATATCCAATTAAAATGGACATAGGTCCAATCTGTTATTTGATTTCATTCTCTTGTGGGTTTTCTTCCATTTCCACAGTTGAGCCCATTACATTTTTGCAAAGGTATTGATTTCCTTACTTTAGTTGCGCTTCATGTTCTGTTCTTGTTTTGAGACACATTTTGATTATTTAATTTTTCTTGATATCATGTTGTTGATAATAAATCCAACAACAACTGTTCGCATGATAGGTATACGGGGAATTGAAGGAATAGGCAAGACAACAATTGTTAAAGCTGTTTATAATTCAATTGACTATAAATTTGAAGGTAGCAGTTGGAGGTGAGCAACGTTGATGAGGGAGTCAATGTGATAAAGAAAGGATTAGGCCACAAAAAGGTTCTCTTCATTCTTGATTTGGTACAAAAATTTCAAGACAACAATTTCGTGAATTTTTTTTCTTGTATTTAATAAAACAAAACTCAGTTTTGGATAGCCGCATTCCATTCATGCATATGCCACTATTATTTATGGGTTTGACTTTAGTCAAAGATGGTTATTGGGCCTCTTGGGCTACGGGCATTTACTAAAGACACCCTGTAGAAGGAATTAAGGATCCAGTAATCTCAGTCCTTGGTTTATAGATAACTGAAGTCATGGCTGTGACGCCATCAGTTTTGAGAGAAAAAAAATATAAAAGGATTATTGATTTTAAAAAAACTCAAAAAATCAACTTACATATATATGTTGACCAAAGAGGAAAACGGAAAAAGAGAGAAAGTGAATCTCGTTACAACTTACAAGAACTGATTGCAACACTACATTGAGAACTAAAGTTAAGGGAAAAGATGTGGCTTGTAGAGTACAACGCGATATTGAGTTCGATGAAATGGGTCTCCGCCCAGAAAAAGAGCACGTCCCCAGCTGCAATGCCTCTGTCCTTGGCAAACACTCTCCATGCTCTAGACTGGAAAACTGGCTTTCTGTATTTGCACCGTCGCCTGGCTAATTTGAACTCATAAACCTGACGCCTTTGGTTGTCGAAAACTCTGATTGGGATATCCCGATCTGGATCGACACGAAGAGAGGCAGAGACGCACGTTGGGACAATAAGGGTCGAACGACCCCTTGGAAGGCTGGAAAGTTGGCAAGGGACTCCATGAAAGCCCCCTTGGATTGCTGCTGGATGACCCCTGGTATGCACACCAAGTGCTCGACGAAAGTCCCAAGCCATTCCTTCCTCTACTACGACGTCGTTTGGTCAAAGGCTCAGTCAATTTTTTTTTAATTGACCTGGCCTCAAAACGACGTCATTTTGGGCCAGGTTTTATTTTTTTATTTATTTTTTATTTTTAAAAAACACAACATACCTACATGACTCTGACAGCACCTCCAAACCCTTCATTCCCAATTACCCTTCCCTCCCACCCTCTCAAATCCTAACCTCTCCCAATCTCCCAACCTCCGACAACCTCCATCAACTCTTCACCGGTGGCCCAATGTCGATCACCACCACCTTGTGCATCCCTTTTTTTTTCAACTACAAGTAAGCAAGGCAAATTTTAAATTAATAAATTTATAGTGATAATATATGTTGTTGATATTGATAATTTTTTTTTTTTATGTAATGAAATTTATGAATCATATTGATGGATAATTTAGATTGATTGACTATATTAAATATTGAATGATATTTGATATGGTAATTTGGTATATTGAATATTGATTGATATGGGTTTAGGGGGTATACCGTATATTGAATATTGAGAGTGGATTATTGACATTTTCATATTCATATGATAATTTGGATAAAAATTAATGATTGATTAAATTAATTGATTTGTAGATTTATGGAACGATTCTATAATAAGGGGAATTATTGCTCCAGAAATTGCTCTGGAAATTTACACTATGGCCCAATTTGGGATTGCCTGTCACTTTTAAAAAAAGTTGTTTTTGCTGTGCTTTGAAAATAATTAGCGTTGTGGGGGTCTTTTTCCCCGGAAGGCTTAGCTGGGCCGGATGGTTGCTAGTCTTGAGTGAAGCCTTCAAGTCCCCGTTTCTGAGTTAGCGAGAACTAGGCCCAGAGCATCCCGAAGGGAAAGCAAGCCCTAAGGGGTACTCTGTTATTCTTACTGCAGCTCCATATTTTTGATTGGCTTCAGGTGCAAATGAACGGCGTTGATGATATATGGCATTGCTGGAGGGTGTATGGCACTGCTGGATGGTGCACCGCACCGCCTGCATAGTTTTGTAAGGCGTCGCATTGCGTATGGCATTCTTGGAAAGGGTTGAGGATGATGTGTTTTGGTTGTACAGAGATAGGCTTGGCATGAGAGTTTCCTTTGATGAGTTAAGATATTGAGCTTGACATGAGAGGTTTGTGGCGTGGGAGCTAAGAATCCATAAGTTTAGCAGGAGATAGTAACTTGCTTGAGAAATGAATGGTTATGGGAGTGTATTGTGGAATGATTGGATGGTGTTCAAGGCTTAAGGTGATATTATGGAAGAGAATGAGAATGGAGAGACTAAGGCCTGGGTTTTATCTAGAGCATGGCAGTGCATGGTTTGCTGGGTTGTTTACTGTGGCTAGAGCAGAGCAGCGAAAGAAAGGTTATGGCAGCAAAGTGAAGGTTGTGTTCTGGGTTTGGAATGGATAGGGCTTGGAGTATTTTGGGTCTTCCCCCGGTTCTAGTTGTTTCTCTTGACCTTTTATACACCTTGCGAGTTTACTTCCCCACATGCGAGCACTCCGGTATCAAGGTGGTCCGGCTTGCTCTCTGGCTTCGAGGAGGTCCAACCCGCCTTCTGGCTTCGAGGTGGTCCGAACTTGCTCTCCGGTTTCGAGGTGCTTGTTTCCTTCTTGTCGTTCTGCCTCCCAGCTAAGATGACATAGCTTCTTCATTTTATGTAGTTGCCGGGTAAGGAGTTTTCGGGTTGTTGGTTTTGCTGTAGGACCTTTGTTCTACCGCAGGCCGCCTTTGTTCTACCGCGGGCCTTCGTTTTACCACAGGCCACCTTTGTTCTACCGCGGGCCTTCGTTTTACTGCGGGCCACCTTTGTTTACCGCATGCCTTTGCTTTTGCTTTCTCTCTGCTTACCCATTTAGTGGGCTCAAGAAAATGGGCTTGGATTTTGGGGCTCCCAGCAGCCCAAAACCTGCATTCTTTTGAACCTTTAATGGGCCTCATGGATCCTTGTAACCATCCACACCACAACCCGCTCAACAAGCCCCAGAGCATGTATGTGGCTTGGGCCCACTTAAGCTTGTTGTGTAATTTGACACTAAACAGGGGGTTGCTTGGCATCGCGTGTTATTGCGTGCTTATGCTTGGGCTATGTTGTATTGCAGTGGCTTTGGGCTTTGCTGTATTGCAGTGGCTTGGGCTTTGCTGTATTGCAGTGGCTTGGGCTTGTGAAACCTTGTCATTCTTACAAGTTTGCATGTAAAAAGTGGTAAACTCGTACCACCACCCTCACGTGTCAAATTGTAGCTTTGTTTGGCATGGCATGGCATGCTGCCGTTATAACCTGATAATGCATTGGGCTTTAAAATATGCATGGGCTTTTCTTGAGATTTTTTGGGCCTTAACAGCTGTAAAGTAAAGCAGCTCCATGTTTGGTAAACAGTATTTTTAAAGTACTATTAGTACAAAAAGCAATGTAAAAAACGTTTGGTAAATTTTAATATAAAATTGTTGTAATTGTAAATAATGACTAAAATAGACATGATGTTGATATGTGCATATTTACATATCATTTTGTACCCTTCTAACTTATGATTTAGTTATGTTTTTGAGTTAAACTTGTGCTTTTAATAAGTTTTGTGTTTGTTTCAGTGTAATAAGCTTGAGACTCACTAATTGCATTTTGGAGACAAATTAGCTCAAAACGGTGTCTGCAGATCAGTCAACTTCACGGATTGGACTGTACTTACTCAAGAAGAACCAGATAATGAGCCATACATCATTGGAAATATACGGAAGTCTATTTTCTGTAGAATTTTACGGTTCATGATTCCGAGTCTTCTAGAGAAAGTTATACATGTTTTGGCAACTTAAGGTCAAATTCGGCAGCATCTACGTTACTGGGCCAAAAATCACATTTGAAGGCCTTTCGGATTTTTCCTTGAGTTGGGCTGCATATGCTTGGAAAGATAAGACAAAGAGCTTCAAGATCCATATTTTTCCAGAATTTTATGGATGGAGAAACAAGCCCAAAACGAGCCCAAAAGAAGACTGCAATGCATTGTCATGCATGACATATGCATGAGGTGTTGTTGATTGTGGGGAAGTTAGGTGAAGCATATTCAATTCCTATAATTGAGTGGAATTTTGCAGCAACCAAATGAATTGAAAGATGTTGAAGTGGATGATGCAACACTAAGCCTAAAGACAAGAGGAATTGTTTTCAAATGCAATTGTGTGTTAGGTTAGGTTGGTGAATTAAGTGTTGTGTGTTAGGTGAAGTTAGTGTGGTTAGTGAATTCAATTGTATATTCAGATTTTCATCTCCCCTAAGCCTATAAATAGGGAAGTTCTCTAAGCTTGTAAACACACCCCAAGGGGGGGAGCTCTCAAACACTTCTCTAGAGCTCCTTTCCTTTTTCTCCCTCAAATTCTCTTAGTTTCCCTTTGTAGTTCTCAATTGTTGTAATAAGATCATTCTACTAAATTTTCTTTGTACTAAATCTCAAACACTTTTCCTTTCTCTTCTTCTAAATTCTTCAAACACTCTCTTCTCCAAACACTTCCCAAACACTTCTCCCATTTCCTTCATCAAATTCTCTAAAGTTTTCAAACACATGTTCTTCCAAAATCCACAAAGTTCTCAAACATCTCTCTTACTTTCTTCTCTAAAAGTCTCCATGTCTCAAACACTTCACAAACACCTTTCTCTTCCTTCCCTAAGTTCTCAAATTCTCCAAGTTCACAAACATCCTCCAAGTTCTCAACCGCTCTCTTCCAAATTCTCAAAGTTCTCAAACACACTCCCTTCCAAAATCCTCAAGCTTCCCCAAAACCTTCCTTTCTTTTCCAAATTCCCCATGCTCTCAAACACCTCTCTCTTTCTCTCCAAAAGCTCTCAATGTTCTCAAATGTTGTACAAAACCTTTTTGCTTCTTTTGTTTTCATTTCTATTTTGTGTAGGAAAACTGAACATGATCATTCAATCACCAATCCCTGTAGAATCGACCTCGCACTTACATATGCTATACTACCGAACGGCTAGTGCACTTGCGAGTATCACAAGTTGAGGATGCAGCTGAATCCATTTTGGTGCAGCTGAATCCATTTTGGTGCAGCTGAATCTGCGCAACAGATGTTAAAAGTGTTATGTACTAATCATGTGGTGGTAGTGGTAGTGGTGGTGGTGATGGAGTGGAGGTGGTGGTGGTGATGAAGGTGGAGTTGGTGGTTATGGTAGTGGTGGTGGTGGTGGTGGCAGTGGCAGCATGGTGGTGGAGGTGGTGGTGGTGGCGAAGGATGAGGAGGAGGATGATGTGGTTGTGGTGGTGGTGATCGGTGCATAATTACATATCATTTTGTACCATTTTAACTTATGATTTGGTTATGTTATTGAGTTAAACTTGTGCTTTTAATAAGTTTTATGTTTGCTTCAGTGTAATAAGCTTGAGACTCACTAATTGCATTTTGGAGACAAATTAGCTCAAAACGGTGTCTGCAGATCAGTCAAATTCACGGATTAGACTGTACTTACTCAAGAAGAACCAGATAATGAGCCATACATCGTTGGAAAGATACGGAAGTCTATTTTCTGTAGAATTTTACGGTTCATGATTCCGAATCTTCTACAGAAAGTTATACATGTTTTGGCAACTTAAGGTCAAATTCGGCAGCATCTGCGTTACTGGGCCAAAAATCACATTTGAAGGCCTTCCCGATTTTTCCTTGAGCTGGGCTGCATATGCTTGGAACGATAAGACAAAGAGCTTCAAGATCCATATTTTTCCAGATTTTCCAGATTGAAGTCACAAGCCCAAAACGAGCCCACAAGCTGGCTGCAATGCATTGTCATGACATATGCATGATGAAGTGTTGTTGATTGTGGGAAAGTTTGGTGAAGCATATTCAATACCTATTTTTGAGTGGAATTTTGCAGCAGCCAAAAGATGATGAAGTGGGGGTGCAACACTAAGCTTAAAGACAAGAGGAATTATTTTCAAATGCAATTGTGTGTTAGGTTAAGTTGGTGAATTAAGTGTAGTGTGTTAGGTGAAGTTAGTGTGTTTAGATAATTCAATTGTATAATTCAGATTTTCAACTTCCTTAGGCCTATAAATAGTGAGGTTTCCTAAGCTTGTAAACACACCCCAAGAGGGGGAGCTCTCAAACACTTCTCTAGAGCTCTCTTCCCTTCTCTCCCTCAAATTCTCTTAGTTTCCCTTTGTAGTTCTCAATTGTTGTAATAAGATCATTCTACTAAATTTTCTTTCTTCTAAATTCTCCAAACACTTCTTTATTCTCTTTCAAATTCTCCAAAGTCTCCATGTCTCAAACACTTCCCAAACATTTCTCTATTCTCTTCAAAAGTCTCCATGTTCTTGAAACACTTCTTAAACACATTCTCTTCCAAACATTCTCCAATTCCTCAAACACATGTCTCTTCTCTTCCAAAATCCTCAAAGCTCTCAAACACTTCATTTCTTCCAAAAGTCTCCAAATCTCTCAAACACTTCTCCTTTCTCTAAAATTCTCAAACACAATTCTCATTCCTTCACCAAATTCTCTAAGTTCTCAAACACTTCCCAAACAACTTCTCTTCTCCAAGTTCTCAAATACTTTCTTCTCCCTTCTCTAAAGCTCCCAAACACTTCTCAAACACTTTCTTCTCCCTCCTCAAAGTTCTCAAACACTTCCTTTCTTCCTCAAAGTGCTCTTAGTTTCCTTAATATTTTCTTAGTTGTAATTTATTTTTCTTGTAATGTACATTCTTTCTTCTTATTTTGTTTCTTTTGTTTTCATTTTTGCTTTGTGTAGGAAAATTGAATTGGATCATTCAATCATCAATCCATGTGGAATCGACCTCGCACTTACATATGCTATACTACTGAACGGCTCGTGCACTTGCAAGTATCACAAGTTGAGGATGCAGCTGAATCCATTTTAGTGCAGCTGAATCTACACAACAGGTGGTGGCGGTGGCGGTGGTTGTGGAGGTAGTGAATATGGTGGTGCAAGTGGTGGAGTTGAAAGTGGAAGTGGAGGTAGTGTCATTTTTTAAAATTAATGATGGTATTTTGGGAATTAAAAAATTCATTAAATGTTCATCTCTGCTTCTTTTGAAGGCAGCTTTGAAAAGCAACTCAGAGGCTACTTTTAAAAGCTGCTGTCAAAAGGCCACGCTTTTAAAATAATCGAGATATTTTATTTTTACCAAACACCTTAAACTACTTAACTTTAAAGTGAAGCAGGTTTTTGACCAAAAAAGCAATTCCAAACGGGGCCTAAGCCCCCTTGACCACATAATCCTGGATCCACTACTGGACACGAGGTAGCATTGCAAGCATGGTGCTGGTCACTACAAGTCTTTTAACACCTGGGGCCTTCAACACTTTCTCAAAACGATCAAGCTTCGTGGAACTCTCTCTCTCTCTCTCTCTCTCTCTCTCTCTCTGACAAAATGATGACCAAAAAGCTAGCGACTTTGACCACCGGCACTATATGCCATGCTCTATCTGCTAGGTTTAAGTTTAATATATATACATATACATAGGGCAAGAATATTGTGCACCTTGGCGTGACATATCCTTTTATGCGAAACTGCGGTTTGTATTTTTGTTGCCAAAGGAGATTTGCCCTGAACACTACAATACTGAAACCCATCTCTGAATTACCAGAGCCGGTTCAAGGTTTTCTAAGGCCCTGGGCAAATTTCAAAAGTGTGCCCCTTTAGACAAATAAAACACTAAAATTACAATAACACTACTCAAATGCATTTGGTAAATTTTCAAGTGAAGCATTGATCTTTTTAACAAAATATATATATATATTTTTTTTGTCTAAACCACGAGATGGTCCTAGATGGGCCCCAACTATGGGTGACACCTTTAAGCCTTAACCACAACCCAGACTAATCCCCGCTCACACCGGGTCGGCCCGTAAGGGGTAAAGTGCTGGCCAAAGTGGTGACTTCGTACAAGAGCAGGGATTGAACCCCGACCTTTCTTAAGGAATGAGAGTGCCGAACCACTCACACCAACCACCTTGGTTAACAAAATATTTATTCAATCCTCTTACACTTGGAAAAATTTCTTCTTCTTTTTCTTTTTTGTCTTTTGAAATTTTCATAAAGTTGTTTATTATGAAGCATTTTTTAATTTTTATAATAAACACAACACAATAACAAAAAAACTAATTAACAAATAACAATAAAACTTGGATTTTGAGCATATTTTCTTTAACTTGAAACTTCCAATTGTAAATAACAAGAATCTTTGCCAAGTTTTTGTTGAATCAAATAATAAAGAAAAAGAAGCTAATAAAGATGTGTATAATGTATTATAAAATTTATAAATTTATATCTATCTATATAAAAAAATGAAGAAACTTGAAAGATTTGATAAATAAAAAAATACCTTGAAAGAAAGGCACTGGTCTGGTCTTGTGGAGGATTGTTTTCCAACTCAATGTTGGAGAAGAAGAGAATCACAAAAAATAAAAATAAAAATTAGCTTGCATTTGAGAGTCTTCTTGTATTGTGTTTGAGAGCCTTTTTGCTTTTTGATTATTAAAAAAAAAAAAAAAGGCATGTTTGTTTATCTTTTTTTAATTTCCCTGTGTTTTGTTTTTCTTTTGTTATATTATATAATATATAATATATATTTGATTTTGTTTTCCAAGTAAGGAAGTTTCCTTGTGATCGGTGCATAATTACATATCATTTTGTATCCTTTTAACTTATGATTTGGTTATATTTTTGAGTTAAACTTGTGCTTTTAATAAGTTTTGTGTTTGTTTCAGTGTAATAAGCTTAAGGACTCACTAATTGCATTTTGGAGACAAGTTAGCTCAAAATGGTGTCTGCAGATCAACCAACTTCACGGATTGGACTGTACTTTCTCAAGAAGAATCAGATAATGAGCCATACGTCATTGGAAAGATACAGAAGTCTATTTTCTTTAGAATTTTACGGTTCATGATTCCGAGTCTTCTAGAGAAAGTTATACATGTTTTGGCAACTTAAGGTCAAATTCAGCAGCATCTGCGTTACTGGGCCAAAAATCACATTTGAAGGCCTTCCGGATTTTTCCTTGAGTTGGGCTGCATATGCTTGGAAAGATAAGACAAAGAGCTTCAAGATCCATATTTTTCCAGAATTTTATGGATGGAGAAACAAGCCCAAAAACGAGCTCACAAGCTGGCTGCAATGCATTGTCATGCATGACATATGCATGATGAAGTGTTGTTGATTGTGGGAAAGTTAGGTGAAGCATATTCAATTCCTATAATTGAGTGGAATTTTGCAGCAACCAAATGAGCCAAAAGATGTTGAAGTGGGAGTTGCAACACTAAGCCTAAAGACAAGAGGAATTGTTTTCAAATGCAATTGTGTGTTAGGTTAGGTTGGTGAATTAAGTGTTGTGTGTTAGGTGAAGTTAGTGTGGTTAGTGAATTCAATTGTATATTCAGATTTTCATTTCCCCTAAGCCTATAAATAAGGAAGTTCTCTAAGCTTGTAAACACACCCCAAGGGGGGGAGCTCTCAAACACTTCTCTAGAGCTCCCTTCCCTTCTCTCCCTCAAATTCTCTTAGTTTCCCTTTTGTAGTTCTCAATTGTTGTAACAAGATCCTAGTACTATAAATCTCAAGCATTTGTCTTTTCTCTTCTTCTAAATTTCTTCAAACACTTCTCCCTTCCTTCATCAAATTCTCAATGTTCACAAACACTTCTCCAAGTTCTCAAACACTCTCTTCCAAATTCCCCAAGTTCTCACACATGTTCTTCCAAAATTCTCTAGTTTCTCAAACACATTCTCTTTCAAAGTTCTCCGTTCTTGAACACTTCCCAAACATTCCTCCCTTATCTTTCTCAAACACATCTCTCCAAGTTCACAAAAGTCTCCATGTTCTCAAACACTTTTCTCTTTCTCTTCCAAAATCCTCAAGCTCTCAAACACCTTCTCTTCCAAATTCTCAACTTCTCAAATGTTGTACAAATCCTTTTTGCTTCTTTTGTTTTCATTTTTGTTTTGTGTAGGAAACTGAATTGGATCATTCAATCACCAATCCCTGTGGAATCGACCTCGCACTTACATACGCTATACTACCGAACGGCTCGTGCACTTGCGAGTATCACAAGTTGAGGATGCAGCTGAATCCATTTTGGTGCAGCTGAAATCTACACAACAAGTTTTTGGCGCCGTTGCCAGGGATCGGTAACATTGTTTGATTCTATTTGGTTTTCCTACTTTTTGTTATTTTTATTTTTTGTATATAACTAGGCAGTTTCATGTTTTAAAGTTAATGACGTTAATTGACAAGTTGTGTTTGTAGTCCAACTGACAAGGATAATTGCCTGACAAGCAAGAGAACTGGGTTTGAGTCCAAGCTTACACAACACAAGAAAAAGGTTCAAGTAGCATGTTGGTTATTTCTAGTTTATGGTTTCATTCACTTGCTCTTAATTAAATATCTTGTTCAAGTTTACATAAACACCATATGACTCTTGGACTGATTAGTGAATGAATGGGTAGATATTGAAGACAAACACCATGTTTAAATTCTACTTGGTTCTTTATTGTTCTTCTTGTTCTTAATGGGTTCAGAATTTGTGTTTAGACTAAACACCATAGCTAAATGCTTTTTCTGAATACTTGATTAAAACCACACACCATATGGATAATCATATTTGAGAAAGAACGAACTTCATAAACTAGTTTATTTTACTTTGTTGCTTGTTGCTTTGAAGCATGAAATTGGATGTGTGTTGATTTTCCTTTTATTTCCTAACCCTTTTAATTCCATTTCAAGTTTGTGTGTTTGTTTTAGCAATTTATAATAGCTTAATAAAAATGGAGAGAGATGACAACCTCAATCATAAGAATGGGAAGTGTGGAGCAGTGGGAGAAGTCGCGACCTCCAAATGCATCCATACTCGACCTAATCGCTTCAAGGGGGAGCATTTCAATCCTTTCTCTTCTTTAAATTCTGTTTATTTCTTGGTTTGTTTCTTTTAGTACAACAATTTATGTCATTTGTTTGAGTTTGTTTAGAGTACTTAGTTCATTTTCATTTATGGTTTGTTGTCTCATTTTATCTTAATTTTTTTTCTTATCTTAAAACCTAAAAATTCAAAATTCAAAAATTCAAAAAGATTTTTCATATGAGCTGACTTATGGTAACCCCAGGTAAGCACTTCCGTCAATACAGTGTCTAGGAGTTCTTTAGGCGACACCTTCGGTGTCTAAGAAGTTTGGGTTTTAAGCGGGACCATTGTGACCCCTCCAACCTTCCCGGATCCCCTGGCTGTGTTTTCTGAGGCCCTTAACTGGTCATCCGTGAGTTGCTTGTATATTCGTGTGTTTTTAAATTAAGTTTTTTTTTTATTTTCTTTCTTTTTTTTTCTGTTGAGTCTTTTGTTTTTGTTTTGTTAAGTTAGTCTATGTATTTATTTACGTGGTATGGTTAGTTAGTTTCTAAGTGTTAAAACACATTTTTATTTCACTTCAAACTCTGCATTACAAACAAACAAACAAAACAATAACAACTTCTTCTTCATTTTCTTCTTCTTCATCATTTTCACATTCATCTTCATCTTCATGGCATGCCTCTATTGTCTCGCACTTGCAGAATCTGCAGCAGTTCTACATGGTCCTCATTATTTTTCTGCAGTGCTTCCACATGCTGATTCGCACAGGAGAGCCGCTTCTGGAGGTCCGCCACCATAGCCTTCAAGGAAGCCACTTCCTCGCTCAGCGCGGCACACTCCCGTGTTCTCGCCAACAATCGCATGCCTAAATTGGTAGCCGAGACCGCATGGAGCACCGTTAAATTGTGGGACTCCTCCACTGCAGCCTTGTCGGACCTCTGTGCCACATGCAGGTGATCTGCCGATGTGAGTTTACTGCCAATCATGCTGCCCAGCACACGCCCTGTTCGGCACTGCCTCAGAAAAGTTCGGTATTACCTCAACAAAGTTTGAGGCCGTACCGTGATGATATGTGGAGTTTGGGAAGACAGGGTTTGGACGAGCCCTTATCTGGGCATTTGGTGGTGCAAGTGAGAGCTCAAGGTTGAGATCATCAAGGTGAGTGCATGAGGATGCCATTTGTTTTGCTTCTGAATTTTTTGATGTTTTTCCTTGAGTTTGCAGGAAGAAATGCTGGGTATCATCCGCTTGCAGAGATGTGGTTTAAATAGGCATATACTGAATGAGAGAGAGCCAACACCACTTCGGATTTCCCGGGCATGTCTCGACCTAATCGCTTCAAGGGGGAGCACATTAACTTTCACTTTACTTTACTTCTTTTTTTTCCGTGTTTTCGGGTGTTTTATGTTTTTGTCCGTTACTTTCATTTTCTAGTGTTTTGTGTTTTTCCCTTTCGGCTATCACCTTTGTTTTATTTTAGTTTGAGAAGTGTGCTTTCTTTTCTGTTTGTCGTTTTTGTTTGATTTAAGTTTGGGAAGTGTGTTTTCTTTGTCTCTTTCATTTTCATTCTGCAACTTTACTCTTTTATTTCTGAAACAAAAATAACAAAAACAAAAACAACCAAAAAAAATAAAAACCGTAGAAATCATTTCTTCAGCGCTAGGTGTCTCGACCATAGGAGCTTTGAGTTTTGCCCTCTGGCTGTCCTCTTCCGGGGCTTCACATACAGCCTCTTGGGGCTCACCACTTGAGCTCCCAAAGATCGCAATCTTAGCTTGAGCGTAACTACTCTCGCGATCTGCTTGCTTGCGTTTACCCGGTCGGTCTAAATCCTCCAGCTGCTTTCGCATGTCGCGAGAATACAACTCTACCATCTTTGATAGACTTTTATTCTCGTCCCGTAATACTTCTAGCTGGTGTCGATTCACCTCCACTATCCTTGCCCTCTCCCTTTTCAAGCTTTTTATAGCAGTCTGACACTCTTCAACCATAGTTCGCTCCGCCGCTAACTGACCTTTCAGAATCTCTACCTCATGGGACTTCGTAAGTAGGCGATGACCCAAACTTGCAACACATGCTGTACTCTGCACGCTCAGTGCCAGGGCATCACTCGTGACCCGGTTGTCATCCCTTGTCCCGAACACACGTATATCTTTAGGAGTTACTAAATTTCTGCCAACTCCAATGGCAACATCGTTGTCCAGGAGTATTGAGTCATTGACAGTCACAGGCCCCCTTGCGGAGGCAAAGTAGGGTACCCACTGGTGCCGCTGCTTGGCCCCATGTCTGAGTCGGTGGAGCTAGGTTGAGATCCAACGAAAATGGGTAGGAAGAGACCATTTGATTTCTCACTTTTTTTTCTTTTTCTTGCTTCTTTTCTCTTTTGTGTTTTTGAGTTTGTGTGTTTTTCCTTCTTTTTCCTTCTTATAGACATAGTCTTTGACAAACCCTAGCCATTGCACCGTCTGAGCATTTTCTGAATCTCCTGCATTCCTCGAGTCCCACCACCTTCTCTCTTTCCAACCACACCCAACTCATTTATCCACGACGTGACCTTTCTTAAACGGACGCGTTCGAGGAAAGTCATCACGACTTTGTATGACCCCGTAATTTCTGCTTGTGGAGTCTGCGGCGCCTCTATGCGTCGACACGTGTCTCGCCCTACTGAGTTGGTCCCTTACACTGAACCGAGACATCATGACCCATGTTCTTTTAAAATAATAATAATAATAAAAATAAAAATCAATTGAAACGTGTGGGTTTCGGATTTCATTTTGGGTCAGGTTTTACCATTGTTAGGTTAATTTCATTTTGTGCTTTGGGCTGTTTTTGTTTTGGGTTTCAGTTTGCGCAAGACTGTCTGTTTAGGGCTTACTGTTTTGAGTGTTTTACTGTTTCGTTTTGTTTATTTATTTATTTGTTTGTTTGTTTTGTAATTTTTATTATATATTTCTTTTTGTATTTTAATTCTTGTGTGTTTTGTGATTTTTATTTGCTTTAATACCTTCATTTGTTATTATGACATTGTTTGTGGCTAATTTTTAAACATTGAGGACAATGTTCATTTCTAGGTTTGGGGGTATTGGAGTTTAGCAAGTAAATTTGGTTTGTCTTAAAAAATAAAAAAATAAAAATAAAATTTGCTTGTTTTTCTTTTAGTATTGTTTTGTTTTGTTTTGTTTTTGAGTCACTTTCCGAACACATATAATGAGATTGTGATAAATGTTGCATGACTTAAATGAAAATTGGATTTCATTTTATTTTATTTTATTTTTAAAAAAAATTTATAAAAAAAAGAGTAAAAATTTAATTTTAAAAATAAATAAATAAAATTTGGCATTGTTCTAGCATGATATGTTCGAAACCTTTGCACTTGCCATTTGTTTCATAATTTTTCAATTAAAGGATTTGCATGATCTAAAGAATTGTATGAAGCATAAATTAGACTTATATAACTAACCATATAAAGTGAGCTTTTGAGCCTTGTACTTCAATTCATGAGTGTTATACACATACTCTTAATTTCTTGTCATCTAAGTTGTTGTTTGATCTCATTATTCATTGATTTGGTTGAACACTTAAAAGTCATTCATTCTTATGCAATTTGATTCCATGACATTTAAGAAATGATATTAAGGCTACCTTTGGATCGTTTGTGCCTTTCAAGCTAACCTTATGCATGCTTAAGCATGATTTTCCATTGTTAACCATTTTGAGCCTACATGTAAACCTTTTCTTTCATTTACCAATTATATTTCCTCGCCTTAGCCTGAAAAACAAATATTTACCTTTCTAAGGAACTCATGAGCTTTAATTGGGATGTGTTTTTCATACTCGGTTTGGGAAGAGGTGTTACATTTCAAAAATATATATATTCACACAATTGGTGAAAGAAAAGAGTAAAGTTGTGATTAAGTGGTGGTTGACTGAAAATTCATTTTTGGGCCTTCAAAATAAATTGGTGGTTGTTCAATAAAGGAAGGAGTGAATCATTGTAAATGAAGGTGTAAGGAGTTTTGATCATGTAAAAAAAAAAAAATCTAATCGTGATGATTCGAAGTCTTGTACACAATTGTTTTATGCTCTTATATTTTGAGTTCCTTGGACTTTGTTTTATCCATACCCTTCATTTCTTACTCACCTTACACCCTTGGCCCCATTACAACCTATGTTAAAGACCTAAATTGATCTTAAATGTTATGTGGTTGAATTGCATTCATTTTTCTACTTTTAAGTGTTTGTCATCCTTCTTGAGATCATATTAATGCAAGTTCTTCATCTTTCTATTTTGAGTTAAGTCTTTATGGTTTAACTCTAATCTCATGTTTATAACTGAGTGTTGCATTATAACCCTCTTCTGAGTGATTCATTTGTGAGAGGACAACTTTGGTGAGATTTGAAGTTGAACTTGTGCTTTGTATGATTTTTGAAATTGTGTGAAAACTTAGATTGGGGAATTTGTTGCATTTGGCAATCACACTACTACACTTTGAACATATTATGTTTTGAACTTTGACACCTTGTGAATAATGTTTAAATTGAGCTTTTGTTGTTAAAACTTTTGAGTCATGTGCATGAGTCATTTCTCTTCATAAATGTTCGGAAAGGTAGTTTTGAGTTTTTATTTTGATTTTTTGAGTTTCTATTTTTTTGTGTTTTGTGATTGTTTCTATTTTTATTTTTGGTTTTGCTTTTATTTTATTTTATTTTTTGTTATTTTGCTTAAAGGACTAACAAATCTAATACGTTTTCTAACTACTTTGTTTTGTAGAAATTAGTTAAACGTTTGTGGGTATCGATATCTGTTAAACCCTCAGTAGACACAACTCCTCCTACTAGGGATGCCTAGAGGTTTAAAGGCTTGTTGCATACGCTAAATGCAATCGAGTTACCTACGAAAGTGGTCTAGCTAACTTCTTGTTTTTATCTTTGTTTTCCGTTTGTTTTGCTCGAGGACTAGCAAAATCTAGGTTTGGGGGTATTTGATCGGTGCATAATTACATATCATTTTGTATCCTTTTAACTTATGATTTGGTTATGTTTTTGAGTTAAACTTGTGCTTTTAATAAGTTTTGTGTTTGTTTCAGTGTAATAAGCTTAAGGACTCACTAATTGCATTTTGGAGACAAGTTAGCTCAAAATGGTGTCTGCAGATCAACCAACTTCACGGATTGGACTGTACTTTCTCAAGAAGAACCAGATAATGAGCCATACGTCATTGGAAAGATACAGAAGTCTATTTTCTTTAGAATTTTACGGTTCATGATTCCGAGTCTTCTAGAGAAAGTTATACATGTTTTGGCAACTTAAGGTCAAATTCAGCAGCATCTGCGTTACTGGGCCAAAAATCACATTTGAAGGCCTTCCGGATTTTTCCTTGAGTTGGGCTGCATATGCTTGGAAAGATAAGACAAAGAGCTTCAAGATCCATATTTTTCCAGAATTTTATGGATGGAGAAACAAGCCCAAAACGAGCCCACAAGCTGGCTGCAATGCATTGTCATGCATGACATATGCATGATGAAGTGTTGTTGATTATGGGAAAGTTAGGTGAAGCATATTCAATTCCTATAATTGAGTGGAATTTTGCAGCAACCAAATGAGCCAAAAGATGTTGAAGTGGGAGTTGCAACACTAAGCCTAAAGACAAGAGGAATTGTTTTCAAATGCAATTGTGTGTTAGGTTAGGTTGGTGAATTAAGTGTTGTGTGTTAGGTGAAGTTAGTGTGGTTAGTGAATTCAATTGTATATTCAGATTTTCATTTCCCCTAAGCCTATAAATAAGGAAGTTCTCTAAGCTTGTAAACACACCCCAAGGGGGGGAGCTCTCAAACACTTCTCTAGAGCTCCCTTCCCTTCTCTCCCTCAAATTCTCTTAGTTTCCCTTTTGTAGTTCTCAATTGTTGTAACAAGATCCTAGTACTATAAATCTCAAGCATTTGTCTTTTCTCTTCTTCTAAATTTCTTCAAACACTTCTCCCTTCCTTCATCAAATTCTCAATGTTCACAAACACTTCTCCAAGTTCTCAAACACTCTCTTCCAAATTCCCCAAGTTCTCACACATGTTCTTCCAAAATTCTCTAGTTTCTCAAACACATTCTCTTTCAAAGTTCTCCGTTCTTGAACACTTCCCAAACATTCCTCCCTTATCTTTCTCAAACACATCTCTCCAAGTTCACAAAAGTCTCCATGTTCTCAAACACTTTTCTCTTTCTCTTCCAAAATCCTCAAGCTCTCAAACACCTTCTCTTCCAAATTCTCAACTTCTCAAATGTTGTACAAATCCTTTTTGCTTCTTTTGTTTTCATTTTTGTTTTGTGTAGGAAACTGAATTGGATCATTCAATCACCAATCCCTGTGGAATCGACCTCGCACTTACATACGCTATACTACCGAACGGCTCGTGCACTTGCGAGTATCACAAGTTGAGGATGCAGCTGAATCCATTTTAGTGCAGCTGAAATCTACACAACACCTTGTGAGAATCAAAAAGTGATTTGTGTTGACATGCAACCATATCAGGAACGGCTGCTTCTAGTTTTGAAGGTTTGATTCCTCTTTTTTAATTTATTTTTAATATATACATATATGGGCTATAAACACAATATGTGTGCCCCTCTCAGCTTTGGGCCCTGAGCTGTAGTCTTGGTCGCCCTAGGCCAGGGCCTACTCTGTCGATTACCAAACACAAAAGGCTTCCCTATACTCCATCAGCCACACAGCTCACCTATTTGTGTCTTTCCATTTCCATCTCCATCGCTTTCTTAGAATATTCGTTTTTTATACATCAAACCCATCATCCTCACTTGTCCCTTTACTGATTGAAAATCTTGGATACAAAACTATAAGGGTTCTGCTTTTAGGTAGCCTAGGAATCCATGGTTTTCTGGAGTTGAGCTAATGACGATTGGTGGGTTTCTTGTTGGCCTAAGATATCTAGGAAATCAATTCTTGATCATCTTGAATTTGTTCAGCCAAATAATCATGGGTGCCAGGTCGAGGCTCGGGGCAGCGAGAGGTCGGTGGTGGGGTTTTTGTTTTTGCCCATGAACGGGTAGAAGCTCTGATACCAGAAATGGTAGAGTGTACAGAATTAATTAAAAGGGAATATGCAGAAGGAATTGCCCTCATTCATTGACTGTTCCAAAATATGACCAACTTCACTGAAATCATTCACTTAGAGGACTTGAATATCTAAGCTCCTATGTAAGTTAAGTTGAAGTTGATTATTCTGTTGCATTATGTTTTCTGATTTATGACTTAATTCTGTTTTTTTTTTAATTGAAAGGTAAATATGAGGGAAAATGCAATGTTATTACTAGTATCGGACAAGAGTTGGAGAGGAAATGGGAAAAAAAAAACATATACCTGATGCTGAAAGCACTACCAAAACCAATTAACTACATTTACAAATTCTATGCTCGGCCTATAATTTGTCGAGTAATATATAGTAGATTATTATACTCATTTTGTGGGTACCAATTGATGTGGCAGTGTTTTATTTTTATTATGAGCTGACTCGTGATATTATTTATTCACAGCAAATAAGAAAATGCAACATCAATTGGTGTCTAAAAGTTAGTGCAATAAGTTCGTGTATTTATTGAATATGTCCTAATTTAGTTTGAATCAAATTTTTAGTGTCTAATAAATACTCAATCAAATTATTTGCCATAAAATTAATAGATTTCTTTCGTCAGATATTTGTTTTATTAGATTAAGAATCGAGATTGTATTCAGATGATTGGAGGCTTGACCCCAAGTAAACGGTATTGGCTTTTTTGGTTTGTAATGTTGTCACGCTTTTATATCAATAATTCATCATCAGACTAGCCTTTTAGGGCTACGAAAAAATCAGAAAGAAGAAAGAAAAAGTAAACATATCAAATGGAGATAAATATATTTTATTTATATGCAAGAAAATATGTCATTAATTTAATCATGAAAACCAAATGATGCTGGAGTTTGAAAGCAAATAACTCAAATCTCTTATTGATAAACCAAATATAAAGCATCATTAAATTATAGGGAGCCACTAGGAATCCTTTTTAAGAGCTTCTAGAAGTCTCCTTATTTTAGGAAGTGGATAAGAAGTATGATCGAAGTTGTATTTTTCTAAATCTTCCCTAAAATTTGTCTAAGATGTGATTCATTGTGAATGCTCTAATAATATAAGATTACGTAATTGCTGTTGAGGCTTTTATTAATTTATTTTTCTTTTTGATTTTTTTAATTAGTGAGATCCCATTGGTTGCTACCCTTTTTAACATTGGAACTGCGGCCGCAAAAATTGAATCTATATATTTTGTCTTATAGTGAAAAAGTGTAGGCACTTGATGGTATCTATAAAGATGGGGAAGGTGTTTTATATATCGGATATAGAGATTCTTATAAGAAGAATAGAATATATCATATATCCGAACGTAGAGATGGATATATAGCTGCAAATCATCAAGTATATTTTAAAATGGGGTATTTAAAAGTATGGGTGACCACGGGGTCGGAATCGGGTCGAATATAGGCCTAAACCGCTTATCGAATCGGCCATGTCTGCAGGCCCATTGGGCAAACCGCACACCTCATTTTTAAGCCCAATTTCGAATGAATTCGAAACTCGATAAGTCGGGTCGGGTTGGGTCGGGTTGGCGAGTTTCTGCCGAAGCCCAGAAAGAGCAACCGAAGGTGGTTTGGTTTGGGGAGAGAGAGCACGAGTCACTGAGAGAGAGAAAGCGAGATTGACTAAGAGAGAGAGCCACACTGCGAGAGTGACTGAGAGAGTGGGAGCGACAGCGACTAACAAAATAAGAGAGATTGGAAGAAGAAGTCGATGGATTTGGTTTGGGGAGAGGAGGTTGAGTGAGAGAGGCAGATATGATGGAGAGAGAGAAAGTGTTGCCAGTGGCGGGAGGAAGAAGAAAGAAAAAAAAATTGAGGAAGAAGAAAAAATAAAAAATGGGGAGAGAAGAAGAAAGTGACGGCTGGGAGAAAAGAATAGGAAAAGGAGACCTAAGACCTAACTCGTGGGGCAGAAACCTAACTCTTTTTTTAATGTTTTTTTTAATTCTTTTAGATTGTAATAAATATTATAATCATACATACATTTCACAAGAAGATGCATCAGTCCAGTGGAATTTGGGCTTTGTGTTTGCACCCTGGAAAGAGTTCAACTCCCCATCACTGCACTTTGTATGAAATTTTAGATAATTTTCATGGAACCGGTCCGGTTTCGAATTTCGACGGTTTTAAAAAATTTAAACCGGTTCATCATTGGGTCAGTTGGTTTTTTTTGCCGATTTCAATAATTTTAATTAAAAAACCGGACCAACCCGCCAAAACCAGTTCGGTCGGGTTTTCGGTATAAATGTGCAGCCCTATTTAAAAGGAAGAAATGTAATAGAACGATGTTTTGGGTTGTTGAAAGCTAGTCAAAACAAGAGGAAAAGAGGCTCAAGTTGTGAATGCATTGGAAAATTTGTTTGAAGTATCTGGAAAAAGGATACAAATGGTGAAAGGTAATGAAGATCGATCCGATATTGCTAAAGAAGTCAAGGAAATGGGATTTTATGATATATTGGAAACACCACAAGTGCAACTTCCACCTTAGAAACACCATAAGTAGCTGCTATATCTTTTGTTTTTGCTGCTTTATTAGTCTCAGTTTGGAATTGTGAATGTTTATTTATATTTGTTATTTAGTTGGTTTATGGTTGATTATTATCATTGTTAGTGAATTTTGCTTTATATGATGTCGGGATGGTTTGGAGCTTGTCTCACCACCATGTTTGAACAATAAAGGAAGAATAAAAGGGTAGAGATCATGTGGCTAATGGTTTAGCAATTGGCAAACATGCATTTTGTTTTTGCAAACCAAGCCAAACCAAACACAGGATCGTATCCAGCTTAAACCAAGCCAAATCAATCCCAGAATTTAGTCTGGTCTATAACAGTCCGCATAGCCAAATCAATCCCAG
This sequence comes from Prunus fruticosa, assembly GCA_018703695.1. Taxonomy (NCBI): domain Eukaryota; kingdom Viridiplantae; phylum Streptophyta; class Magnoliopsida; order Rosales; family Rosaceae; genus Prunus; species Prunus fruticosa. The sequence goes on from CM031924.1 coordinate 31,753,311, forward strand.
AATTTAGTCTGGTCTATAACAGTCCGCATACCAAACGACCCCAAATGGTGACTATCTATTTTCGTGATTATTTCAATTAAATATTAGAGGGGAAAAAACATTCTAATGCAAAACACGTTGATTCCAACAAATTAAGACAATTTCACGCTTCGTGGGTTTCGAACTGGTGCCATGGGGGGGAGAGAGAAGGGCCTCAACCACTGAGGCAGCACCAATTGTACAAGTCCTAAAATGAAGTAGGACTATATAAATGAACCCAAAGTTAAGTCGAAAAGATTCAATCCCCTACAGGAGCAACATATATCCAAAAGCATGCATGCCATATATTACATCTTTAACTTTAAGCGTTCTGTAATAGTAATTTCATCGGCTGCACCCTCTTTCTTTCTTTTCTTTAATTCTTTTTTAAATCTGTGATCTTATTGAAAAGAAAAAGTAGTATATGTATATATATATATCTAGAAGTTAATTATTTAAAAGAAAACCGAATTGTATTTCTGATTGTCAAAGGTTTCACATTTCAAAGTAATAATTATGCAGTTGAACGAAGCACATAAATTTTACTTTTCTGATTGTGACTGTTATACCAACAAATCTTTTGTAGTTTGGTGATGTCGGAACATAAAGCACTGACGTGAATTGGTGATGTCGGATTTCTCTTCTATAATAGTAGCCGAGTGAGCTGAGCTCTACTAAAGCAATGAAACATCAGAAGATAACTAGCTAAGTGAACATTTTGTAGTGTGGTACTGAATTCATTTGTAAAGAGGGAGTGATGATATTGATGGAGCTTGCACAAGGTGTACAGAAAGTGATCACGGCCACCGACGTTGGGAGACTTGTAGTGACCAAGGAAATGCTTGTTGTGCTGCCTCCTGTCAATCCACGTCATGATATCTCAATCAACGTTTTCGATAACCAAACACATCGGGATTACGAGTTCAAGTTAGCTGTTAGGTTTGGGCAGATATTCTGAAGCCAGTTCTGATCGGTGCATAATTACATATCATTTTGTACCCTTCTAACTTATGATTTGATTATGTTTTTGAGTTAAACTTGTGCTTTTAATAAGTTTTGTGTTTGTTTCAGCTTGAGACTCACTAATTGCATTTTGGAGACAAGTTAGCTCAAAATGGTGTCTGCAGATCAGTCAACTTCACGGATTGGACTGTACTTTCTCAAGAATAACCAGATAATGAGCCATACATCATTGGAAAGATACGGAAGTCTATTTTCTGTAGAATTTTACGGTTCATGATTCCGAGTCTTCTAGAGAAAGTTATACATGTTTTGGCAACTTAACGTCAAATTCGGCAGTATCTGCGTTACTGGGCCAAATATCACATTTGAAGGCCTTCCCGATTTTTCCTTGAGTTGGGCTGCATATGCTTGGAAAGATAATTCAAAGCGCTTCAAGATACATATTTTTCCAGATTTTTCAGGATGGAGTCACAAGCCTAAAACGAGCCCACAAGCTGGATGCAATGCATTGTCATGCATGACATATACATGATGAAGTGTTGTTGATTGTGGGAAAGTTTGGTGAAGCATATTCAATACCTATTTTTGAGTGGAATTTTGCAGCAGCCAAAAGATGATGAAGTGGGGGTGCAACACTAAGCCTAAAGACAAGATGAATTGTTTTCAAATGCAATTGTGTGTTAGGTTAAGTTGGTGAATTAAGTGTAGTGTGTTAGGTGAAGTTAGTGTATTTAGATCATTCAATTGTATAATTCAGATTTTTTAACTTCCTTAGGCCTATAAATAGTGAGGTTTCCTAAGCTTGTAATCACACTCCAAGGGGGGGAGCTCTCAAACACTTCTCTAGAGCTCCCTTCCCTTCTCTCCCTCAAATTCTCTTAGTTTCCCTTTGTAGTTCTCAATTGTTGTAATAAGATCATTCTACCAAATTTTCTTTATACTAAATCTCAAACACCTTCCCTTTCTCTTCTTCTAAATTCTCCAAACACTTCTCTATTCTCTTTCGAAGTTCTCCATGCTCTAAAACATTTCCTAAATACAATTCCCACTCTCTTCCAAAATTCACAAAGTTCCCAAACACTTCTCCCATTCCTTCATCAAATTCTCTAAAGTTCTCAAATACGTTTCCTTTCTCTCCTCCAAATTTCCCAAACACATTTCTCTTTTCTTCCAAAAGTCTCCATGTCTGAAACACTTCACAAACACATTTCTCTCACTTCCCTAAGTTCTCAAATTCTCCAAGTTCACAAACATTCTCCAAGTTCTCAAACACCTTTCTCTTCCCTTCCAAATTCCCCAAGCTTCCCAAACACCTTACTTTTTCTTCCAAATTCCCCATGTTCTCAAACACATTCTCTTCCAAATCCTTAAGTTCCTCAAACACATTCTCTCGTTCTCTCCAAAAACTCTCCATGTTCTCAAGTGTTGTACAAAATCCTTGTTTTATGTTCTTTTGTTTTCATTTCTATTTTGTGTAGGAAAACTAAACAGGATCATTCAATCACCAATCCCTGTGGAATCGACCTCGCATTTACATACGCTAAACTACCAACGGTTCGTACACTTGCGAGTATCACAAGTTGAGGATGCAACTGAATCCATTTTGGTGCAGCTGTATCTACACAACAAGTTGTTGGCGCCGTTGTCGGGGATCAGTAACATTGTTTGATTCTATTTGGTTTTTCTACTTTTTTTTATTTTTATTTTTTGTATATGACTAGACAGTTTCATGTTTTAAAGTTAATGACGTTAATTGACAAGTTGTGTTTGTAGTCCAACGGACAAGGACAATTGCCTGACAAGCAAGAGAACTGGGTTTGAGTCCCAGCTTACACAACACAAAAAAAAAAAAAAAAAAAGGTTCAAGTAGCATGTTGGTTATTTCTTGTTTATGGTTTCATTCACTTGTTCTTAATTAAATATATTGTCCAAGTTTACATAAACACCATATGACTCTTGGACTGATTAGTGAATGAATGAGTAGATATTGAAGACAAACACCATGTTTAAATTCTACTTGGTTCTTTATTGTTCTTCTTGTTCTTAATGGGTTCGGAATTTGTGTTTAGACTAAACACCATAGCTAAATGTTTTTTTTTGAATACTTGATTAAAATCACACACCATATGGATAATCATATTTGAGAAAGAACAAACTCCATAAGCTAGTTTGATTCACTTTGTTGCTTGTTACTTTGAAGCATGGAAGTGTTGATTTTTCTTTTTCCTTTTTTAGTTTTTATTTATTTATTTCCTAATCCTTTTAATTCCGTTTCAAGTTTTTGTGTGTGTTTGTTTTAGCAATTTATGACACTTTAATAAAAATAGAGAGAGATGGCAACCGCAATCATAAGAATGGGAAGTGTGGAGCAGTGGGAGAAGTCGCGACCTCCAATTGCATCACGCTCGACCTAATCGCTTCAAGGGGAAGCATTTCAATCCTTTCTCTTTACTTGTTATTATTTTAAATTTCTGTTTATTTTTTATTTAAAAAAAATTAAAAAAAAATTAAAAAATTAAAAAAATAAATAAAAAAAAGATTTTTCATATGAGCTGACTTATGGTAACTCCAGGAAGCACTTCTGTCAATACAGTGTCTAGGAGTTCTTTAAGCGACACCTTCGGTGTCTAAGAAGTTTGGGTTTTAAGAGGGACTTTTGTGACCACTCAAACCTTCCCAGATCCCTGGCTGTATTTTTTGAGGCCCTTAACTGGTCATCCATGAGTTGCTTGTATATTTGTGTGTTTAAAAAAAAATAAAAATTAAAAAATTAAAAAATTGAAATTTGAGTTTTTATTTATTTTTCCTTGTAAATTGCAATTTGGAATTTCTTTGTTTTCTCTTTTTCTTTGTGTGGTCAGTTAGTTGTAAATAATAATAAATTTTTTTAAAAAAAAATCAATTTGGAACTTCTTTTTTTTTTTTTTATTAAGTTAATTTATATATTTATTTATGTGGTGTAGTTAGTTAGTTTATTTCTGAGTGTTAAAAACACATTTTTATTCAAACACCGCATTAAAAACAAAAAAACCCAAAACAAAACAACAACAAAAAAAACATTCAATTAAATTTATTATAAATTAAAAAAAAACAACTTCTTCATCTTTATCTTCATCTTCATGGCATGCCTCTGTTCTCTCTTACTTGCAGAATTTACAGCAGCTCCACATAGTCCTCATTTTTTTCTCCAGTGCTTCAACGTGCTGATTGGCAAGGAGAGCCGCTTTTGTAGGTCTGCCACCATAGCCTTCAAGGAAGCTACTTCCTCGCTCAGCGCGGCACACTCCTATTCTCGCCAACAATCGCATGCCTAAATTGGCAGCTGAGACCGCATGGAGCATCGTTAAATTGTGGGACTCCTCCACTGCAGCCTTGTTGGACCTCTGTGCCACATGCAGGTGATCTGCCGATGTGAGTTTACTGCCAATCATCCTGCCCAGGCAGCACTGCCTCAAAAAAGTTCGGTATTACCTCAGCAAAATTTGAGGCCGTACCGTGATGATATGTGGAGTTTGGGAAGATAGGGTTTGGACGAGCCCTTATCCGCGCATTCGGTGGCGCAAGGGACAATTCAAGGTTAAGATCATCAAGGTGAGTGCAAGAGGATGTCATTGTTTTGTTTTTGGATTTTTTGATGTTTTTCTCTAAATTTGCAGGAAGAAATGCGGGGTACTCTTCTACTTCACCGAGATGTGTTTAAATAGATTTCTGCAGACGAGGAGCCGAAAGCACTTCGGATCTCAAGGGTGCTATCTTGTGCTCTTTTCTTTTCTGATCCCTTCATTTCCGGCGCAAATTGCGAGTGCGTTTTTTTTTTTTTAAAAGGGAGCATGTCTACACTTTCACTTACTTTTGCCTCCATGTGTTTTTCTGATGTTTGTGTGTTTTTTTTTCAGTTGTTATTTTATTTTATTTATTATATTTTTTTTTTCAATTGTTTTCTTCTTGTTTGTCAGGTTTCTCAAGAATGTAATTGCAAGAATAGACAAAATTAAAGATGCGTCTTGGACACCTGGTGCAAGAATCCCAACTCTTCTTTTAAATTCTTGTTTGAATTGTGTATTTATTTCAGTTGTTATTTATTTATTTATTTATTTATTTATTTATTTTGTTTTTATTTAATTAGGTAGTATAATTTAAAACTCATAGGATATTCTTTGAATGAGCTAAATTTTTGGTAACTCCAGTGAGCAACCGCAGTCTATCCAGTGTCTAGGAGTTATTTAGGCGGCACCTTCGGTGTCTAAGAAGTTCGGGTTTTAAGCGGGACCATTGTGACCCCTCCAACCTTCCCGGAAACCCCTGGCTGTGTTTTCTGAGGCCCTTAACTGGTCATCCTTAAGTTTTCTCTTAAAAGAAGAAGCTGTTATTTGTGTGTTTTCTTAACTATTAAATAAATAATTTTTTTTTTTTAAAAAAATCATGTTTGGGTCTTCGTGTTTTTGTTTGATTGTCGTTCTTTAAAATTAGGGTCAATCGTTTCTTTGAGATAACATAACGTTTTTATTTCCCAATTAAAAAAAAACGAATACACTATAAAATTAAATAATAAATAAAAACAGGAGAAATCAATTCTTCAGCGCGCTAGGTGTCTCGACCATAGGAGCTTTGAGTTTGGCCCTCTGGCTGTCCTCTTCCAAGGCTTCACGCACAGCCTCTTGGGGCTCGCCACTTGAGCCCCCAAAGATCGCAATCTTAGCTTGAGCATAACTACTCTCGCGATCTGCTTGCTTGCGTTTACCCGGTCGATCTAGGTCTTCCAGCTGCTTTCTCATGTCACAAGAATACAACTCTACCATCTTTGTTAGGTTTTTATTCTCGTCCCGCAATACTTCTAGCTGGTGTCGATTCACCTCCACTATCCTTGCCCTCTACCTTTTCAAGCTTTTTATAGCAGTCTGACACTCTTCAACCATACTTCTCTCCGCCGCAATTGACCTTTCAGAATCTCTACCTCATGAGACTTCGCAGTAGGCGATGACCCAAACTTACAACACATGCTGTACTCTCTGCACGCTCAGTGCCAGGGCATCACTCGTGACCCGGTTGTCATCCATTGTTCCAAACACACGTATATCTTTAGGAGTTACTAAATTTCTGCCAACTCCAATGGCAACATCGTTATCCAGGAGTATTGAATCATTGACGGTCACAGGCCCCGTGCGGAGGCAAAGTAGGGTACCCACACTGGTGCCACTGCTTGGCCCCATGTCTGAGTCGGTGGAGCTAGGTTGAGATCCAACGAAAATGGGTAGGAAGAGGCCATTTGATTTCTCACTTTTTCTTTTTCTTGCTTCTTTTCTCTTTCGAGTTTCTGAGTTTGTTTTTTTTGTTTTTTTTCCCCTTCTTTTTTCCTTCTTATAGACATAGTCTTTGACAAACCCTAACCAGTGCGTAGCGTTAAGCATTTTCTGAATCTCCAGCATTCCTCGAGTCCCACCACTTTCTCTCTTTCCAACCACACCCAGCTCATTTATCACGACTTTGCTTTGTCTGAACGGACGCGTTCAACAAAGTCTTTGCGCCTTTCCATGAGCCCGTAATTTCCGCTTGTGAAAAAAATACGGTGCCTCTACTTGTCAACACGTATCTCGCTCTGTCGAAACATCAAGGATTACATTATCTCTTTTCAGAAATCCCACCTTCGCGCTTCGAAAAAAAATAAAAAAATAAATGTAAAAAATAAAAAAATAGAAACGTGTGGGCTTCGGATTTCATTTTGGGTCAGGTTTTACCGTTGTTGGGTTAATTTCATTTTGGGCTTTGGGCTGTTTTTGTTTTGGGTTTCATTTTGCGTATGACTATCTGTTTAGAGTTTACTGTTTTGAGTGTTTTACTGTTTCATTTTTGTTTTTATTTGTTTTATTTGTAATTTTTATTTTTGTAATTATTGTATTTTATTTGTGTATTTTAATTCTTGTGTGTTTTATGATTTTTATTTACTTTAGTACCTTTCATTTATTGTTATGACATTATTTGTGGCTAATTTTTAAACATTGAGGACAATATTCATTTCTAGGTTTGGGGGTATTGGAGTTTAGCAAGTAATTTTGATTTTAATTTTGATTTTTTTGTTTTTCCTTTTTATTTTAAGTTTTGTTTTTATTTTTGAGTCACTTTCCGAACACATATGATGAGAGTGTGATAAATGTTGCATGACTTAAATGAAAATTGAATTTTATTTATTTATTATTTATTATTTTTTTTTTTTTGTAACTTTTTATACTAAAAAAAAAAACTTTAAAAAAAAAAATTGGCATTGTTCTAGCATGATATGCTTGAAACCTTCTTTACACTTGCTATTTGTTTCATAATTTTTCAATTAAAGGATTTGCATGATCTAAAGAATTGTATGAAGCATAAATTAGACTTATATAACCAACCATATAAAGTGAGCTTTTGAGCCTTGTACTTCAATTCATGAGTGTTATACACATACTCTTAATTTCTTGTCATCTAAGTTGTTGTTTGATCTCATTATTCATTAATTTGGTTGAACACTTAAAAGTCATTAATTCTTATGCAAATTGATTCCATGACATTTAAGAAATGATATTAAGGCCCTCTTTGGATCGTTTGTGCCTTTCAAGCTAACCTTATGCATGCTTAAGCATGATTTTCCATTGTTAACCATTTTGAGCTTACATGTAAACATTTTCTTTCATTTAACCAATTATATATCCTCGCCTTAGCCTGAAAAACAAATATTTACCTTTCTAAGGAACTCATGAGCTTTAATTGGGATGTGTTTTTCATACTAGGTTTGGGAAGAGGTGTTACATTTCAAAATATATATATATTCACACAATTGGTGAAAGAAAAGAGTAAAGTTGTGATTAAATGGTGGTTGATTGAAAATTCATTTTTGGGCCTTCAAAATAAATTGGTGGTTGTTCAATAAATGAGTGAATCATTGTAAATGAATGTATAAGGAGTTTTGATCATGTAAAAATAATTTCTCATTATGATGATTCGAAGTCTTGTAAATAATTGTTTTATGCTCTTATATTTTGAGTTCCTTGGACTTTGTTTTATCCATACCCTTCATTTCTTACTCACCTTACACCCTTGGCCCCATTACAACCTATGTTAAAGACCTAAATTGATCTTAAATGTCATGTGGTTGAATTGCATACATTTTTCTACTTTTAAGTGTTTGACATCCTTCTTGAGATCATATTAATGCAAGTTCTTCATCTTTATATTTCGAGTTAAGTCCTTATGGTTTAACTCTAATTTAATGTTTATAATTGAGTGTTGCATTATAGCCCTCTTCTGAGTGATTCATTTGTGAGAGGACAACTTTGGTGAGATTGAAGTTGAACTTGTGCTTTGTATGATTTTCGAAATTGTGTGAAAACTAAGATTGGGAATTTATTGCATTTGGCTATCACACTACCACACTTTGAGCATGTTGTGTTTTGAACTTTGCCACTTTGTGAATAATGTCTAAAATGGAGCTTTTATTAATAAAACTTTTGAGTCATCTGCATGAGTCATTTCTCTTCAGAAATGTTCGGAAAGATTGTTTTGAGTTCTTTTTATTTTTGTAATTGTTTTTGTAATTGTTTTTGTTTTTTGTTTTGCTTAAGGACTAACAAATTCTAATAGGTTTTCTAACCACTTTGTTTTGTAGAAATTAGTCAAACGTTTGTGGATATCTGATTCTGTTAAACCCTCAGGAGACACAACTCCTCCTACTAGGGATGCCTAGAGGTTTAAAGGCTTGTTGCATATGTTAAATGCAATCGAGTTACCTACGAAAGTGGTCTAGTTAACTTCTTATTGTATTTTTATCTTTGTTTTCCTTTTGTTTTGCTCGATGACTAGCAAAATCTAGGTTTGGGGGTATTTGATCGGTGCATAATTACATATCATTTTGTACCCTTCTAACTTATGATTTGGTTATGTTTTTTAGTTAAACTTGTGCTTTTAATAAGTTTTGTGTTTGTTTCAGTATTATAAGCTTGAGACTCACTAATTGCATTTTGGAGACAAGTTAGCTCAAAACGGTGTCTGCAGATCAGTCAACTTCACGGATTGGACTGTACTTGCTCAAGAAGAACCAGATAATGAGCCATACATCATTGGAAAGATACGAAAGTCTATTTTCTATGGAATTTTACGGTTCATGATTCCGAGTTTTCTAGAGAAAGTTATACATGTTTTGGCAATTTAAGGTCAAATTCGGCAGCATCTGCGTTACTGGGCCAAATATCATATTTGAAGACCTTCCCGATTTTTCCTTGAGTTGGGCTGTATATGCTTAGAAAGATAATTCAAAGAGCTTCAAGATCCATATTTTTCCAGATTTTTCAGGATGGAGCAACAAGCCCAAAACGAGCCCACAAGCTGGCTGCAATGCATTGTCATGCATGACATATGCATGATGAAGTGTTGTTGATTGTGGGAAAGTTTGGTGAAGCATATTCAATATCTATTTTTGAGTGGAATTTTGCAGCAGCCAAAAGATGATGAAGTGGGGGTGCAACACTAAGCCTAAAGACAAGAGGAATTGTTTTCAAATGCAATTGTGTGTTAGGTTAAGTTGGTGAATTAAGTGTAGTGTGTTAGGTGAAGTTAGTGTGTTTAGATAATTCAATTGTATAATTCAGATTTTCAACTTCCTTAGGCCTATAAATAGTGAGGTTTCCTAAGCTTGTAATCACACTCCAAGGGGGGGAGCTCTCAAACACTTCTCCAGAGCTCCCTTCCCTTCTCTCCCTCAAATTCTCTTAGTTTCCCTTTGTAGTTCTCAATTGTTGTAATAAGATCATTCTACCAAATTTTCTTTGTACTAAATCTCAAACACCTTCCATTTCTCTTCTTCTAAATTCTCCAAACACTTCTCTATTCTCTTTCAAAGTTCTCCATGCTCTAAAACATTTCCTAAATACAATTCCCACTCTCTTCCAAAATTCTCAAAGTTCCCAAACACTTTTCCCATTCCTTCATCAAATTCTCTAAAGTTCTCAAACACGTTTCCTTTCTGTCCTCCAAATTTCCCAAACACATTTCCCTTTTCTTCCAAAAGTCTCCATGTCTCAAACACTTCACAAACACATTTCTCTCCCTTCTCTAAGTTCTCAAATTCTCCAAGTTCACAAACATTCTCCAAGTTCTCAAACACCTTTCTCTTCCCTTCCAAATTCCCCAAGCTTACCAAACACATTACTTTCTCTTCCAAATTCCCCATGTTCTCAAATACATTCTCTTCCAAATCCTTAAGTTTCTCAAACACATTCTCTCGTTCTCTTCAAAAACTCTCCATGTTCTCAAGTGTTGTACAAAATCCTTTTTTTATGTTCTTTTGTTTTCATTTCTATTTTGTGTAGGAAAACTAAATAGGATCATTCAATCACCAATCCCTGTGGAATCGACCTCGCACTTACATAAGCTAAACTACCAACGGTTCGTGCACTTGCGAGTATCACAAATTGAGAATGCAACTGAATCCATTTTGGTTCAGCTGTATCTACACAACAAGTTCTCGAGTCTGGAGGATGGAGAGCGTTTGTCAACGACAGAGGCATTGCTGTTGGGGTCGTCCGCTGCTTCTGGGAGGAGGAAAACCCAACTTATCAAACACAATACCGAATTGCACTGTTCAAACCACATCTTTTTCCCGGCCACCCAGATCTTCATGGTGTGTAGAAATTAATGAGTTAGCAGCAGCAACATGTTTGTTTTGTGTTATAATAATCCATAAGCCCTAGCAGTCCCTATGGTCTAGTCGGTCATTCATAGAGTGTGTGCTTCTTCGTCTTCATGTCTTCATGTCTTCATGTCAGTGTCACTGTCAATCAATTACCATCTGTGCCTTCAGTGATTTTTATTCCTTGGGTGTTCGTCTGTGTGTACTTGTTACAAGTACTGTTATAATGTACTAGCATTGTGGCTTATATATGTTGAATGAAAAAACATAGACTTTGCTGTTGTTATGAAGATGGCTGGAGGATTTTCTGTACTTGTCATGATGTGATTCATTAACCCAGATGCAGGTACTCGACATGAATTGTAGATACTAACTATGAATTCTTGTATGTTGGGCACAACTATGCAGCCACAGTAATGAGAAATGGTAACAAAGTTTACAATTAATTTCTTCAAGGTATTTAAGATAGGGCCACCGCGCTGCTCCAGAAGGAGAGAACAGAGGGAGAGGGGAAGACGAGAGGGGAGGGCTGGCTGTACAAAAATTGACATGTGGCTATATTAGAATGGAAGATGTATTTGCTGGGTACTACAGTAGTCAAATAATGCGGAGTGGTAATTACCAGCTGTGACCAGACCAAAAAAAAAATTACTAGCTGTGGAGCACTTATAAAACAAATCCAGCACTGTACTGTGAAGCAGGTTTATAGAGAGAAAAATGCATACTTCACAAAGCATCTTCCCCTTTTAATTTTCTTTTATTGAGCTCATTGATTCTGAGATTGTTTCTCTCCTCTCACAACTCTTACGAGTGTCTCTCTGTTGCTCATCTCTCTTGACGTCGCACGAATCTCTTTTTGGCTCATTCGCTCAAAAGGTAGATCTTAAATCGCTCTAGTCTCCTTGGCATATCTCTAATCAGCTCACTGATTTGCTTTGAGAATTTTTATTTTTTATTAATTTAGGTGAAGCTAGTCTTCTCCTCGCAGATCTGGAGCTTCTAGGTATTGATTTTAACTTTTTAAAATTATTTTCATTTGAGTGTAATTTGGGGCTGATAATTCCAGAGAAGAACCGGAGAGAAATCTCTAAGCACGTCTTCCAAGGTCCATTTAAAAAGCTTAGATTTTTATTCATTCTCAACAATAATTTTGTTTTGTTTTCCTTTCTTGTTAAATTTTGGTGCATTTAATTTGAACAGAGGGAATGTGGTGTGCAAAGGACATCCATAATGACGCATGTTGGTCCCAGCAACGCTTTCTTTTGCCTGGGTGGTTCCCTTGGTGCTCGTTTTCTCAGGTTTTAGTTTCCTTGAGTTCATAGCTATTTTTATATTCTTATTTATTTTTTGTTTGTCGTTCTGGTTTGTTTCGTTGACCTTTGTGTCTTTGGCTGATGCGTTAATGAAGTTTTAATTACCAAAAATAAAAATAAAAAAACTGTCTGAGATAGCTGGAAATATGAAGAAGAAAAAAAATGTTTGGTCTGTTTGTGTCTGTTTTTCATTTTGGGGAATGATTAGAGATTGTTTTCGTTGGTTTTGGAATCTCTGAATTTTGGCATGTGAGATTTTTTAGATTTTTTATTACTTATTTACAGGTTTGATGCATCTTATATATGTACATATCTATCACATGTAATTTGGTTGTGTTTAATTCATCTTCCAGGAGGTTTTACCTGCAATTGGAAATGGTTTCTGCTAGTGCTTGGGACTTCAATCGAATGCAATAATACCAATACTTTTTACTTCTTTCTTGATCTGGAGCCTGAGGTAATCCGCTTACTTCCCCTTCGAGACTGCCTCTAACTTATCTTGGATATCTCTGCTGTACAAAGATCTTCAATTTTTGTGGATTTTTTTTCCTTATTTTGTTAAATTTAATGTTAATGTCCTTGTTATATATCTGAGATTATGTTAAAAAGAGCTCGCACTAATTGTTGTATGTGGAAAAGGGCTCGAGCCTGTTCTGTCAGAAACTGTTTTTGTTGTATTATGTTTGTAAGTACTTTAAGAAGCCACTTTGCTTCCTATAGTTGTACGGCTGGTTGATATTATCAGCCTTTCCCCAGAAGACAACTCTTCTATATGTATCAAGGAAAGTAGATTATCGAGGTAGGAAAAACAAGTCTGGTCCCAGAAGCAGGAGCCGACCTTTGAGTTCACCATCAATGTCTTTGTTATCCTCTTCTGGTGTTTGCATATTGATCTCTTAGTGCTGCTAGTATTATAAGAAAGTCCAACATGTTTCTCATTCTGAATATGTACAGCCAATGTGCAGCTAGTGTTGTTAATTTGCATGTGTTACGAATATGCATGGGTTTTTTGGTCAAGAATATAGCGAAGTTTTGAGTGTTGACTTGTAGTGGGTTTGCAGGTTATCAATTGGCTGCTTCTTCCTCTGCTGCTGCAATCCCACCTCAGGAAAGGTATGATGTGTTTCTTAGTTTCAGAGGTGAGGACCAGCCATCTTTATGCTGCTTTATGCGCAAAGAAAATCAAAACCTACATAGACGACATACTTGAGAGAGGAGAACAAATTGCACCTGCCCTTCTCGAAGCAATTGAGACATCAAAGCTTTCGGTGATCATTTTCTCAAAAAACTATGCTTCATCCACATGGTGTTTGGATGAACTAGAGCATATACTGCGATGCAAGGCAAGAGGGGGACAGTTTGGTCTACCGATTTTTTACTGCATCGACCCCTCACGTGTTCGAAATCAGCAGGGAAGTTATGCATATGCATTTGCTCAACTAGAAACTTCAAGGACAGCACGGAGGGAGTTATGAAGGTGTGCAAGTGGAGAGATGCTTTGAAGGAAGCAGCCAATATGGCTGGGTTTGATAATTCAAACAAAACCAGGTAACGAACTCTGCTATTTCTACTTGTGACCATTTAATTCAAACAAGATTCCTTAAGGCTAAACAATTTTTTGTCCTCATAATTGTAGAACTGTAAGTAGTGAGCTGATTAGTATAGTCTAAGCCTAGAACGATAATTGTGTATGCACTTAGTCTCTTACAATGACAGGTGTAAGGCTCCAAAATGTAAGGCTGAAACCACGTGTAGTGATCCTAGAATAGCTAGATGTGTGGCTGAGATTCAATATGTTGTGTGTGAATCCAGCTACGGCTGACAGTTACGTAGTACACGCCTTGTGTGCTCATTCTGATAGAAGAGAAATATATTCCTCTCTGCAATTTCAGCAAGAGAGACGCAGAACATTTCATCACTCTGCATTTCTTCATTCTTCTATTCATTCTCTTCAACATTCCATAACTCAGCTAAAATACAAAACATTAACAATAATCATATTTGCCAGGACAGGCCAATTTCATTGCGAACGTTGTCGAAGATATGTTGACCAAATTGAATCGCAAATCGTCAAGTGATTTAAAGGGCCTAGTCGGAATTGAATGGAAAATTGAGCAAATAGAAGGGTCATTATGCATTAATTCACCAGATGTTTTCAGTGCAGGTATTTTGGGCTTGGGTGGTATAAATTGACAGGACCACTGTCGCTGATGCTTATTTCGCTTATTGTATCAAATTTAGTGTGATTATTTCTTCTGTCAAAGTTATTAAGTCTTGTCATTTCTCTTTATTTATGACAGAATCTTGAGAACTTAAAAAGTGATGGATCTTAGTTTCTCCACACATCTTGTTGAAGTCCCAGATCTCTCTCAAAGTCGAAATTTGGTGCATATAAATCTTTTTGGCTGTACAAGTTTGGTTCAAATGCCTTCGTATTTTCAGTGTCTTGACAAGCTTACTCATCTTGACCTGGGAGAATGCTCCAATCTCAAATATCTTCTTCAGATGCCAAGTAACATTGAATTCTTAAATTTGTCTAAAACTGCAATAAAGGAATTGCCTTCATCAATTTGTCTAAAACTGCAATAAATATAAATGGTATGTAATAATATGATATCTATATATTACATAACCCAATGTTTTTCATGAACCATGAGTTAGTTGACTCATGTTCTTTGTTTCAGTTACAGCCCATGAGTTAGTTGACTCTTTTTTAAACCTGTAAGTAATATCAAAATGTCATATCACCAATGTTTCATATGTTTTTACTGGCGGGCACGAATCTAATTTCATTCATAAGATTGTTGAAGAGATTTCAACACAAGTATTAAAAGCACCTGCTTGACTGTAACAAAGAATAGAGGAGAAATGAATGAGCTTTTGGCTGTGTTTGGTGGGTTGGACTGGACTGGATATATCCAATTAAAATGGACATGGGTCCAATCTATTGTTTGGTTTCATTCTCTGGTGGGTTTTCTTCCATTTCCACAGTTCAGTCCATCACATTTTTGCAAAGGTATTGATTTCCTTACTTTGGTTGCGCTTCATGTTCTGTTCTTATTTTGAGACACATTTTGATTAATTAATTTTTCTCGATATCATGCTGTTGATAATATATCCAAGTTCCAACAACAATTGTTCGCATGATAGGTATATGGGTGATTGAAGGAATAGGCAAGACAACAATTGTTAAAGCTGTTTATAATTCAATTGACTATAAATTTGAAGGTAGTACTTGGAGGTGAGCAATGTTGATGAGAGAATCAATGTGATAAAGAAATGGTTAAGCCACAAAAGGGTTCTCTTAATTCTTGATTTGGTGTGAAAATTTCAGGACAACAATTTTGTGAATTTTTTTTTTCTTGTATTTCTTTTCTTAGAAAAATAAAACAAAACTCAGTTTTGGATAGCCGCATTCCGTTCACCATGCATATGCCACTATTATTTGTGGGTTTGACTTTAGTCAAAATGGTTATTGGGCCTGCTGCGCTCTGGGGATTTACTAAAGACACCCAGTCAAAGAAGGATCCAGTAATCTGAGTCCTTGGTAGTTAAAGTCATGGCTGTGACGTCATCAGTTTTGAGAGAAAAAAATATAAAAAAGATTATTGATTTAAAAAAAACTCAAAAAAATCAACTTATATATATATGTTGACCAAAGAGGAAAACAGAAAAAGAGAGAACGTCAATCTCGTTACAACTTACAAGAACTGATTGCAACACTATTGAGAATTGAAGTTAAGGGATTGTAGAGTGCAACGCGATATTGAGTTCGATGAAATGGGTCTTCCTCCGCCCAGAAAAAGAGCACATCCCCAGCTGCAATGCCTCTGTCTTTGGCAAACACTCTCCATGCTCTAGACTGGAAAACTGGCTTTCTGTATTTGCACCGTCGCCTGCCGGATAATTTGATAATTTGAACTCGTAAACCTGTTCCCTTTGGTTGTTGAAAACTCTGATTGGGATATCCTGATCTGGATCGACATGAGGTAGCATCGCAAGCATGGTGCTGGTCACTACAAGTCTTTTAACATCTGAGGCCTTCAACGCTTTCTCAAAACGATGAAGCTCCATGGAAGTCACCTGCTGGATAATTTGAACTCGTAAACCTGATGCCTTTGGTTGTTGAAAACTCTGATTGGGATATCCTGATCCGGATCGACATGAGGTAGCATCGCAAGCATGGTGCTGGTCACTACAAGTCTTTTAACATCTGAGGCCTTCAACGCTTTCTCAAAACGATCAAGTTCCATGGAACTCTCTCTCTCTCTCTCTCTCTCTCTCTCTCTGTGACAAAATGATGACCAAAAAGCTAGCGTCTTTGATCACCGGCGCTATATGCCATGCTCTATCTGCTAGGTTTAAGTTTAATATATATACATATACATAGGCCAAGAATATTGTGCACCTTGGAGTGACATGTCCTTCTGTGCGAACTGCGGTTTGTATTTTTGTTGCCGAAGGTGATTTGCCCTGTAACACTACAATACTGAAACCCATCTCGATTACCAAACACAAAATTATATATATACTAAAACTGAATAAAAGTTACTGTTCTTAGACTATTCATTTTAACAGTAAAATGTCGTTTGTGCCCCTACTTAACTGGTTGAATCCTTAGTTATGTCTACTAATGAACAGTACAATGACCTTTTTGCCCTCATGCACATCGACATAACCCTTTTGCCTGATCGCTTCTTTTTGGAGAAGCCAAAGCCGCTTCATCGAAGAGAAGTGAGAGAGAGGGAGCCTCAGAGATCATAGTCGTCTTCTCCAATTCTCAGACATGGGTACTTTCAAGGTAAGCCTGCATAGCTTATTCTCCAATTCTCAGGCATGAGTAATTTCAAGGCCTCAGAGATCATAGTCGTGTTCTCTAATTCTTCATCTCATCTCATCTGTTCTTCGTTGGTTCAGCCATCTTTCATCCTCTGTCCAAAGTTCATTTGAGAGATTTTTTTTCGACCCTGCGAGTTCTTCCGTTGTTTCTCTTCAGGTTTGCATCCCTCAATTTTTTAACAGATTAATGGCTTGGTAATGGGTTTCTGAGCATACTGCTGAATCCTTTGATTCCTTGCCCAAATTGATTTTACTGCTGTGATGATCTATTTTAGTTAGTATTGTTGTTGTGGGAAAGTAAGCATGCCAATTTCGAATGATTTTGCTGCTGTAATAGGTTGTCAATTTGTTGTTGTGATTATAAGTTTAGATGTTTACAATATCTGAGCATGTTGGTGAATCCTTTGAGTGTTTTGACAATTGGGTACCTAAGAACTCCCAGCATGGGAATCCTGGCTTTTTTTGTTTGTTTTTTTTTCCGTTTAGTTTGTAGAGTTTTTGTACAGGTAAAGAAAGCCTCTGGATTACAAGGTTGTAATTTGATATGTACATTTTTGTTGTTGTTTTTATTCTGAATTTTATCATTAGTTTTGTTTTCAACTGAGGATCCATATGCATTAGCTATTGTTTAGTTTACAAAGATTAGAACTAAAGAATCACTTTCTAATATTTCAATTGATCTCCTACTTTCATTGGATTCCTGGGGTGTTTTTTGTTTGTCTTTTTTTTTTAAACTTTCATACCACACATACACATCTTTCATGCTCTGTTTTTCTTTTGTCTTGCTTCTAAAAAGTTAATTATTAAATTTTCTTGAACATGGTTTTCTTTGTAGTAAAGTGTTAGAGTGTTTGGAGAAGCTCAATGTGAGCAGAACTGCCTATATCAGAACCACCCTAGGCCTCCAACCTTTATCTTTTGAAAAATCTTAAAATATTATCAATTCAAGGATGTAAATGATCAATCACCTTCTTCTATTGATCCCGAAAGTGACTGCCCATAAAAGTGACTGCAATCTTTTGGGAAGGGGCAATTCCAATGTTCTCAGCTGGCTGTCCTCATTGTCCAATCTTTATATATATATATATATATATATATATATATATATATAAATGCAATTCAGTGCTATCTGCAAATTGTTGAAGAGTAGTCCTTTGGCTTTGAAGCTTTGTTTGGCTTCTTCCTCTTTCCTTCGTTTGTGTGTGTGCAGGTTTTTGTTGGGTTTGCTTCTTCAATTTTTCTGACTATCTTTCTTTTTCTCTTCTTCTTTTTTAATGTGTCTTCTTTTGAGTTTCTGTAGGTAGTGTTTTGCTCCTTTGGATAGCCCTGTTCGGGTTTTTATTTTTCCGGTTCTGTTAAGTGAGAGGTGAGTTTCTTGGTTGGAATTAATTATTTTTGCTTAAGTGAATGAAGCATGGGATTGCTTATTGACTGAATTTATTGTTTTGCTTCTGTAAATAGAGAATAGGATTGCTTCTTGACAGAATTAATTATTAAATTATTTTCACAAAATTAGGTTGTGGGCATAGAGTTGGTTGGAATTAATTTCCATGGTTCTGCTGTAAGTTTTGAATTAATGACAAGTTGTTTATAGATAGATGGAGTATGATGAGTGTTTTGAGAAAAAAAGGGAAAAAGAGAAAAAAAGGGTGGCTGAGTTATGGTCATCAGTGATTCTTTGACCATTAGTTGCTCCTTGATTTCTTAGTTTTGTTTTGAAAACCATTAATCATCGCAAGTCATATGCTAATAGACGATTATCTGATTTATGTATATTAGTAGCTCCTTTTTTTCTTTATTTCCTTTTGAAAATCATTAATTATCGCATGTCATGTGCTTTTAGACCATTGTTATCACAAACAGTATCTATATGTTTTTATTGTTCGCTCTTTTGATTGTTGCTTGATTTCATTTTTCGATTTTTGCATTTTTTTTTATAGGTGCTGTGTAACTGCTTTTTGGACTGTTTGATAGCTCTTCCCATTGCTGCTAGGCAACATGTCAGTTTTCTATTCGTCTTTTGAAGAGGTCATGCATATCAACTGTGGCTAATTGGTTATTGGATATTGTGTGCATTGTAAGATTCACAATTCTTATTAGATGTTTTTAATGTAATGAACAAAAACTATAACATGTAGCTTCTTTTTTTTCATCATTCTCTTTGAAAATCATTAATTATCCTAAGTCACGTGCTTTTAGACCATTTTCACAAATAGAATCTGTATGTTTTTATTTTTTGCTCTTTTGATTGTTGCTTGATTTCAATTTTTTCGGTTGCGTTTCTTATAGGTGCTGTCTAACTGCTTTGTGGACTATTTGATAGCTCTTCCTGTTGCTAATAGGCAACATGTCAGTTTTCTATTCGTCTTTTGAAGAGGTCATGGATATTAATAGTGGCAAATTGGTTTTTGGATTGTGTCATTTGAAATTTTTTATTTCTGTGGTTGTGATGTTATTGCTTATATTTGGTTTGCTTGGTTAGGCCATAGAAATTTTTTTAAATTCGTTTTCAGATGTCTTTGAAAATTCTTATTTTTATAGCTGCAGGAGTCCTGTTGGTGTGTGTCTATTTTGCTTGATTGGGCTATAGATGTAATAAAAATATTATAATTTAACTCATGCATGTTCTTTTTTTCTTTCCAGCTATCAATCTGTTGGTTGGAATTTGTAATTTTTTAATATCATGTCTAAAAGGATTGCAGAAACTAGAAAAATCTTGAGGAGACAGGAAACACATATTTCTGCCACTTCCGAGTAGTACACAAATCTGTCATGAAAATATTTGTTGCACTAATACTGAGCATAAGCATAAAGCCAAAAAGAATTCTGGAACAAGAGTTTCCAATAGAGTTGTCATAGTGCAGCAAGCCTGAGTTTTGGCAGTTCAAGCTGGTATAGAATGTTCTCGAGAAAATGTCTGTAGTCCTAACAACGAAAATAAGCATCGAAACAAAAAAAATTCCACAATCAGCCATAAAAGAACTTTTCAAACTGAGAACACGAAACGAAAATGTGTTCAAAATATGTCCTATCATCACATAAACACAAGTCAAACAACCAGAGAAGAGATTTCATTTGACACTTTTGATCAGATGAATTTGGGTCAGGCATTTTATCAGAGGAAGCGGCATTTTACCAAAGTACGTTTTTTCCTCTATTAAATATTTATTTTCAACTCTTTATCTTTATATTACTCATGACATACATTTGTCTTTTTGATTCCCTTCTCTTTTTACCCCGTTCGACATTTCCTTTCTTTGTAGGAATGATGGAACAGGTATGTGGATTTGGGCGATAAAAATTATAAGTGCATTTATTGTGGTGCACTTTTTTGGCTCAAAGAATCTGTTAAAAGAACAAATGCAGCCAATAAGCCTCTTTTTACTCTTTGTTGTCAACAAGGAAAGATCAAACTTCCGATTTCAAAGCCAACACCTCCTTTTTTAGAAAATTTACTTGATCCTGGCCAAGGCTCAAAAAGTCTATTGTTTAGAGAGAATATCAGAGCCAAAGTTTGCATTTACTTCAATGGGAGCCAATGTTTGCATTTACTTCAATGGGAGCCAAAGTTGATCACTCAATTAACAGTGGACCAGGTCCTTATATTTTTAAAATTAGTGGTCAAGTTCATCATTTAATGGGTTCTTTGTTACCCCTTGAAGGTGAATGTCCAAAATTTGCTCAGCTTTACATATATGATACCCATAATGAAACAACGAATCGCCTTAACGCTGTTAATTGTAAACAAAAGAATGAAAAGCTTGATGAAGACGTTGTTCAAGGTCTAATTAGAATGTTTGACGAATCAAATGAATTGGTAAAACTTTTTGGAACAGTCAGGGATAAATTTGAAGGGGGTTCTCTTACTCCTTTAAAACTGAGATTGTTGGGTCGCAGACAAATGATAGTAAACAATATGAGCAACCGACATGTGATGAAATTGGTGGTTTGATTGTAGGAGATATAGGCCTTTTTGATTCGAATAGAGATATTGTTATAGAGTTGAAAACTGGAGAGTTAAAACGCATCACAAAATTAAATCCAAAGTTCATGTCTTTACAATATCCTATTCTTTTCCCCTATGGCGAAGATGGCTATAGACCTGATTTAAAATGGAGCAATGATTACAAAGGTCATGAGCCCAAAAGAGGAAGGGTGCCTATGAGAGCTTTCATAGCTTTCCAGATTCAAGAAAGATGGCCTTTATTGGATACATTGTTAAAAGGTGGAAGATTGTTCCAACAGTTTTTAGTAGATTCTTATGCAACACTTGAAGAAGATCGATTGGATTACATTAGAAAAAATCAAAAAAATTTGAGAAGTGAGATATATAAAGGTATTTATGATGCAATTTCAAAGGGTGATAGTGATGCCAATAATGTGGGACAAAAAGTGATATTGCCTAGCTCATATACTGGAAGTACTAGATACATGCTTAATAACTATCAAGATGCTATGGCAATTTGTAGGCATTATGGTAATCCTGATTTGTTTATAACTTTCACCTGCAATGTTAAATGGCCTGAAATTGTTAGAGAACTTGATACCAAGCCTGGATACAAGGGAGAGGATAGACCTGATCTAATTTCTAGAGTGTTTAAAATGAAACTTGATGATATGATCAGTTATATCAAATCCGGAAAAGTTTTTGGAGAAGTTGAGGCAGGTGAATTTTACAAACTCATAATCTCTGCTATCCTCAATTTTTTTTAGATTTTCTTTAATGATAATATAACTTATTAGGTTTTTTGTGTGTATTTGTTGCCCTCATCACAAACAGAGATTTGTACGGTCGAATTCCAAAAAAGAGGATTACCTCATTGTCATATGTTGGTCTGGTTGAAACGAGGTTATAAATGCTTCTCAGCAGTAGATATAGATTCCATCATTTCTGCTGAATTACCGGACAAGGATTTGGATCCTGTGCTTTATGATATTGTAAACCAGTTCATGATCCATGGTCCTTGCGGGGAAATCAACCGTAATTCTCCTTGCATGCGGGGAGGTGTGTGTTCTAAATCTTTTCCCAAACTATACAAGAGCCAATCAGTTTTTGAAAAAAATGGTTTTCCTACATATAAGCGCCGTGAAGATCCAACAAAATTTGTGCTAAAAAATGGAATAAAGGTTGACAATAGCTTTGTGGTGCCTTACAATTCAGAACTATTATTGAGATACAATGCTCACATAAATGTTGAATCATGTTGCCAATCAATGCTTATAAAATATCTTTTTAAATATATAAGCAAAGGTTCAGATAGAGCTAGAGTAGTTTTTCAAGACAAGCCAGAGGATGAGATATTAGCTTATCTTAATTGTAGATACCTATCTCCATATGAAGCTGTTTGGAGATTATTTCAGGACCCTATTCATTCTAGAGAGCCTGCTGTTGAACGATTATCAATACATTTGCCTTTAGAACAAAATGTTGTTTTTAATGGTGATCAATCACTTGAATCAATTGTTAACCAAAAGGGTGTTGAAGATACAATGCTAACAAGTTGGTTTAAAGCAAACCAAATGTTTCCTGAAGCACGAACATTGACTTATGCAGAATTCCCTACAAAATTTGTATGGGATTCTCGCAACAAAATTTGGAAACCTAGGAAAAAAAGGAGATCAATAGGTAGAATAGCACATGTACATCTTGCATCTGGTGAATTGTATTTCTTGAGAATGCTTTTGAATTTGCAAAAAGGTGCCTTAGATTTTGATCACATCAAAACTATTGATGGTATCATACATCCGTCATATCAAGCTGCATGCAAATCCCTTGGTTTGTTAGGAGATGATAAAGAATGGATTGAGGCCTTAGCAAGCGCTGTGGACACAGCCTCATGTTCTCAACTAAGACAATTATTTGTTACAATGATTTTGTTTTGTGATGTAGGAAATCCTCAATTGCTTTTTGATACTCATTGGCAAAATATGTGTGATGACATTTTGTACAAACTACAAAAAGCTTTTCAAATGCCAAATCTTATTTTGTCAGAATATGATTTAAAAAATTCACTTTTGTTTGAATTAGAACAACTTTTTAACGCATCATCTAGCTCTTTAAAAGATCATTATCTTCCTATGCCTGATGAACATAAAATGTCAGAAATTAGAATTAAATTGCTAAGAGAAGAGTTAAATTATGATGTTCATCATCTAGAAAAAGAACATTCAATTTTGATAACACAGCTAAACAAAAGCCAAAGAGATGTATATGATTATGTGATTAATGCCTGTGAATGAAAAAAAACCAGGCCTTTTTTTTGTTCATGGCCATGGAGGAACTGGAAAAACTTTTTTGTGGCATACTATAATAAGTAAAATTAGATCTGAAGGTAAGATTGTTTTAGCTGTTGCTTCATCAGGAATAGCATCATTATTATTGCCAGGTGGTAGAACAGCTCACTCTAGATTTAAGATTCCCTTGATTGTGAGCGATTCCTCAACATGTCAGATTAAAAAAACAACTCATCTTGCCAGATTGATTGAAAAGGCTGAACTGATTGTTTGGGATGAAGCTCCTATGAATCATAAACATTGTTTTGAAGCATTAGATAAATCACTTCGTGATATTTTGTCACATCCCAATGATTCAAATCAAAATGCTCCATTTGGTGGGAAGCCTTTCTTGCTAGGTGGTGATTTTAGACAAATATTACCAGTTATTTCAGGAGGAACAAGAGAAGAAATCATAGACGCCTCTCTTAATAGCTCCTACCTATGGCCTTATTTTAAAATATTTTGTTTAAAAGAAAACATGAGGCTATCAAAAAAAGGGTTGAACAGTGAAGAAAAACATAAAATAAGTGAGTTTGCTGCTTGGATTCTTCGAATTGGAAATGGCCAGATAATTGATATTCACGATCCAAATGATGAAGAGGCACCTTGGATTGAAATTCCTCAAGATTTACTCATTCAATCATACATAGATCCTATTCAATCAATTTTTTTGGCAACTTACCCAGATTTTGACAAAAATTTTGCCGATTTTGCTTATTTAAGGGAGCGAGCCATTATTACATCTAGGAATTGTACCTGAGAGAGATAAATAATTATGCAATAGACTTATTACCCGGAGAAAAACGTGTTTATTTGAGCTCAGATTCTTTATGTTCATCATCAACCAATTTTGAAAATCTTTGTATGATGTATCCTGTAGAATTTCTCAATCAACTTGAATTCAGTGGTTTGCCTGAACATAGTTTGACTTTAAAAATAGGGATGCCTATTATGTTACTGAGAAACCTAAATCAATCTTCAGGTGTATGTAATGGAACAAGATTAGTTGTGACCCAAATGGCTGATAGAGTTATTGAAGCAAAAATACTCACTGGCAGCCACATTGGCCACAAAGTGTTTATTCCTAGGATCATTCTTTCAGCAACAGAAAACAAATGGCCTTTCATTTTTAAAAGGCGCCAATTCCCAGTTAGGCCATGCTATGCTATGACAATAAACAAAAGTCAAGGTCAATCTTTAAAACAAGTTGGGTTATATCTTCCCCAACCTGTTTTCACTCATGGACAGCTTTATGTCGCGTTATCTAGAGCTACATCTAGAGAAGGCCTCAAAATCATTGTAGATAATAATAAAGAAGTGCCAAATAAATACACTAAAAACATAGTGTACAAAGATGTTCTTCAAAATTTACTGTCAGGTTTTAGCTTCTATTTATACATGATTAAACATTCTTCTATTCTCTGCAATAATTTTTTATGCATTTTTATACTAACGAAGGCCATATTTTTTTTTTCTTCAGATTGATGCCATAATGAAAATTAGGGTAATGTGTGCAAAACCTGGAGACCAAAGGTGTTTAGATCTGATGATCAACTTGCTGGTTTGCAATGCGTCTCGGTTGAAGTAATGGTGAGAAAATCAGTCCTTTATACTATTCAACTTAAACAATAACTGGATATACATGAATTGTGTATTTGCTTGAACATTAATATCTCACTATTAACACGTCTTATTAATAAACCCATTGTTAATTATGCAATCTATCCATTTGCCATAGTTTTGGTCTTTCATCTACACTTGGAATATACACCGGATTCAATTAAAGACATATTCATATTTAAACAACACCATTAATTTTGAATGCTTTTCCCCTCATTAATCGTGTATGATTTAGCTTATCACATTAATAGTTTGTTTATTGATTTTCGGTTAAAATTTATTGCAATTTGTAATAACTCCTACAGTTTAATAGAACGCATCTGAAATAATGTGTGCACCACACCAAAAAAAAAAAAAAACCATTATTTTCTTCATGGCCATAAACAAAAAACTTCTTATATATTTTGAACGTTAATATTTGACTTAACACAAGTCTTATTGATCAACTTTCATTGTTAATTATGCAATCTAATCTCTGGTGTTTTTGATAATTTTGGCCTTATATTTACATTTAGGATGCTGATTGCATTCAACTAAATGTCTATCCATACTTAAACAACTCATTTAATCTGCAATAATTTTCTTCCTCATTAATCGTCAATGCTTTTAGTTTAGTACATTCATCATTTGCTTATGTTGTTTTGTTATTTACCATATTCTATTTTTTACATCACGACATAGATTAAAATTCAAGAATGAATTACTATCAGTAACTTTTTCCCCCTCTTTTTCAATCATGCAGGGCACTATTTCTCTTTTGTTGATAATAGCCATTTATTCTCTTGGAAAATGACAATTCAGTCCTAATAAGTAACAACCTGCATATACGTACACTTTTTTTATTTTATTTAGTATTTTAGGTTTTACACATTCTAATAATCTTATGATGCTATTTTGTTAAATTGCAAGATGTTCTGAGACACATCACTGCACCACAAGATTTGAAAACAAAAATGGTTGACAACACCAGGAAACAGAGTATGAAATGCACATTGAAAATATTAGGTATAAATCTTAACAAAACATCTATAAATTTTCAAAATGCACTTCTTATTAAAATGGTTTTTTTAAAAATAAAATATATATCTCTGGTGATACAGAAGTGGAAAAATTAGAGTATGTGTGGGGCGACACAGACGAAGACTTTTGATGTAAAAGTTTTACAGCAATTAATGCCACCTACATGGTCACCATTTTGTTATCACCGCTACAGACTACTTCACCAAGTGGGTGAAAACAATACCAATGGCTAAGGCATCGATAGGAAAGGTGCCACCTACATTTTTGGTTTTTACAAGCCTCATAGTCAAAAGAATTTCAAGGTATACAATTTATTTCTCCTACTTTCTTTAACTATTCTTATTAAGCAGGCAAAATCTCTTTATCTCTGTCTCTATTTGTGCACGTGGATAATGAACCTTAGCAGCTTAATCTCTGTTTGCATCTAAACAAAATATGATTTAGAGCTGATATTTTGAACTAATTGACCAGTCTCTCTAAGCTGGAAGGTAAAGATTGTTGATTCAATATAAAATCATTCAAACAAAAAAAAAATGATGTAACGCTGAATAAAAGATGTAAAAACTTACTTACCCTCTGTTTGTTTGCTAAAAAAATGGCAGAAAAAACAGAACATTTCATCTTTTTAAACGTTTGACTATTATTTTGTCAGTAAGACTTCACTAATTATGCTTATAATACCATTTGAGGCCAACCAATTAGTAAGATTAGTACTTTTTATTGAAATCACCTGTGTTTCTGTGCAAACTCAAGGGCATAAAAGCAACAGGTTGAGTCTTTGTTCTATAATTATCTTAGATTGAAAATTTGGTGCCTTTGTTCTTGCCTATATGTGCTTGGAGTTACAATGAAAATTCCTTTCATTCTTTTTTCAGTTGTTGAAAGGTTTGATCATGAGGACAAAGGTGATTTTGCAACTTCGCCAAAGCATTTTAGGTAAGAACCATATCCTCGAATTGCTCTTTTGGACCGAAATTAAGCCTTTAGTGTGAAGGTTTATCACATGATTAAGTTCTATGTTTGAGCTTATGGATTGGTTCATGTTGAATTTGAATTGGCACTCAAAGTTGCTTGAGTGAAGTTGATAATTGTGTGCATTGTAAGATTCACAATTCTTATTAGATGTTTTTAATGTAATGAACAAAAACTATAACATATAGCCTGTTATTTTTGCCTTTATTATACTTTTATAGCCTGTTTATAGATTATTACTACTTTTATAGCTTATTTCTCCATTAGGTTATCTTATTTCTATTTATAGGTCATTAAGTGTTTGTAGGTTATTTAAATTTTAGTTTGTGCAGTTTATGTTGGCCTTAATTCTATAACAATAGCCATTGTCTTCGCCAAAATTTTCTCATTTGTCTACTACCACATACCATTTACCAAATTTATGGCAACAAAATCAACACCTCTTTCATTTGATTCTGTTCAAGCCCAAGTGTTTTGGCTTCATTCTCTTATACCTATTTAATAATTGTCACAATTGTTCAGAATTTGTTTTCAATTGGTTCAATAGTTTGAGTTTATACTTTTGTCCATCAAATTAATAGAATGTTTGATGTCTTGCTGTTCATCATGTTCTATTTTTTAAAACTTAATTATGTCATAATAGTTATTGCCCTCACTCAAATTTTTCCATTTATAAACCCTAACACTTACCATTTTCCACATTTATGCCAACAGAGTCAAAACGTCTACAAATAAGGAGAAAAAACGAAAACCACCTGCAGGAGAGCTAGCAAGACCTAGATCCCCTTCCACCACCCAGGACTATATGTATAAACACCTATCCAAACTCTTTTGAATAGTAAAATGCCGTTTGTGCCCCTACTTAATTGGTTGAATCCGTATTTATGTTGACTAATTGTGAAGTGATGGTTTTGCCCCGCTTAAGTGATGGTCTGCTTTCTTAAGTTGACTTATGAGCAGTGAATTAGCCGTTTTGCCCTCCAGCCCTGTTCTCTTCTCTTTGTTTGAGTCACTGAGAGAAGGAAAACCTCTTCTCCTTCATCGCAGCCCTCTCTCTCTCTCTCTCTTCTCTCTTCCTTTCTCTCCTCCGTTGCGAACGTTTCGTTCGCTCAAATTTCTTCATCGTTCTCATCGTTTCTTCCTCTTTCATTCCATCGTTCGTTGTTTCCTCTCATCCTTCTTGAAAATTTCAAGATAAATTTTCTTGGTGTGTCAATTAAAGCCAAGCAAGTAAAATCGATAAGAGGGGTAAGCTTTTTAAAGCCTATTGTTTCTTCCAATTGTTCGTCGATTGTTGGCTGACCGATTCTATTGATCTGTTAGTTATATTTCATATAGTGATTGTTTTTCCTTTTTTTAATTTTATATAAAATTGTTTTGGGTTGTGTTTGATTTATGGTTTTTGTTGTTTATGTAATTTCTCTTTTGTTAATTCATGTTGTTTTCATTTTGATTGATTCATATATTGATATATGTGTTTTCTTCTCCAATTTTTCTGTTTTTTTCTTCCATTTTTAAACTGTGTTTTGTTTGATATATTTTGCAGGTGTTCTTATTAAGTTCTTAAGCATTACTTAATCATTATTGTTTATTTTGGAAACCCAATTTAAATAAAACATTGTTAGTCTTAGTCATCATCTTAAAATATGAGATTAGTTCACTTGCTATAAGCTACCGAGCATGTGGATAATGAACCCTAGGAGCTTAATATATGTTTGCATCTAGAAGGAAATATGATTTGGAGCTGATATTCTGAACTAATCAACCAGTCTCTAAGCTGGAAGATAAAGATGGTTGCTTCAATATAAAATCATTCAAAAAAAACATCTGATTTAACAATGTATAAAATATGTAGAAACCTACATATCCTCTGTTTGTTTGCTAAGAAAATGCAAGAAAAAAAAAACATAAAATTTCATTTTGAGGTCACCCACTTAATAACATTAGTATTTTTTTTAAAATTGAAATGACTTGGGTTTCTGTAGAAATTCAAGGACATAAGGGCAAAAGTTTGAGTCTTTGTTTTATAATTATGTTGGATTGAAAATTCGGTGCCTTTGTTCTTTCTTGCATGTGCTTGGAATTACAGTGAAAATTTTCTTTCATTCATTTTTTTTTTTGTTGAAGGGTTTGAGCATGAGGACAAAGGTGATTTTGCAACCTCACCAAAGCATTTCAGGTAAGAACCATATCCTTGAATTGCTCTTTTGGACCAAAATTAAGCCTTTTGTGTGATGGTTTATCATCTGATTGGGTTCTATATTTGAGCTTATGGATTGGTTCATGGTGGATTTGATTTTGCACTCAGAGTTGCTTGGATGAAACTGTTGACTGTGTGCATTGCAGTACTACAACAACAAAATGGCGGAATTACATCTATACGTGGACTTTGAAATAGAAACAAGGTTTGCATCTTTTAATCGTCTCCACTGCATTTCAATTTCTTTCCCTTTTATTAATTTTGATTATATTTCACCCCTGTGATGGGATTGAACATGCTTTTGAATTGGTATGGGAGTTGACTGTTTGTGGTTGAACAAAGGCTTGCCATTGGCCTTGCTGTTGTCGTGGGATAGAGCCAGCGTATATGTACAAAAAGTTACGGTATACATTATTCTCTCTCCCTCTCTTTAATTTCAGTTTTTTTTTCTTTAATAGAATTTCGTCAAATATGTTGGTTCTGGATTTTTGTTGTTGAAGAAATATACAATAAAGGTGTTCTGTGACGTTCAATGTAAGTAAATATCTTTTGTAGAACAACACATGATGTTGACTGACTTTGAAAGTGCTACAAGAAAAAATGAAGGTTACGAATCTGGTCTAGCAAAGAGGTTTGTGAATTGTTCTCTCATCCACAATTTTTTTTTTCTTTTAATAAGTCAATTACATCTCAGCCTTAAATTCACATTTTTATATATATATATTTATGTTAAATTTAATGAGAATTTCTGTTACAGAATTCTGAATTATGCAATTTTTTTTTTCCATTTAAGGGCACTGGGATGCTTAGGGGTTCTTTTTATTTTCTTTTTCAGTGCATGTTATAACTTAGATAGGCCTGCTTTAAGAAGATTGGTTTTATGTTTGAAGAATACCCATTTGGTTTTAGATGTAGTTTATTAAGTCAAATATATGGCTACTGGTGAAATGGATTAGCCAAATACTGCATATGTATTATTGGATTAATATTGGATATGTGGATAATGATATATTGGATTGGATTAATATTGATGATTTTGTGTGTGGATCATGTTTTGTTGGATTAGATGACTATGTATGATTATTTGATTTGTTGGAATTTAGGGTTTATGATTTGTTGATTAAATTTTGTGATGGACTTCTTTTTCTTTCTCTCTATGTTCATTTGTCTTAGTTAAATTTGTTTCTTAAAAAAAAAAGAGATTTGTTGATTAATTGATATGACTGTTTGGTTTGATTAATTCATGTGTATTGCAGAAAAGGTTTGAAGCTGCATTTGGAGCCTCATGTGTTTGGCTTGCGAGCTTGATTTGCTTCCCTAGGTTTTAATTCTCTTCCCTCTCCATCTCTGATTTTAATCTATTGTTTTAGAAAAGCTCATATTGTGTGGATAATGATTTGTCGGATTATAGATGACTATTTGATTATGAGATTTGTTGTAATTTAGGATTTATGATTTGCTGATTAAATTTTGTGATAGACTTTTTTTGTTTAACGTAATAATCTGTTTATCCATGACGTGTAAATAACGTAATATTATATTAAAAAAATTTAAGGGGTGTTTTGAATCAAGTGCTTCCTTCAATTCTTCAGGAAGACGTCTATTTTGGTAAACTAAATTGAGTTTGAGCTTATGGGGTTAAACTTTTTGCCATATTTTTATTCTTATTCTTATTCTTATATGCATATAGGGAACCTAGCAGTTACACATTATGCCCTTTTCATAAAATTCTGTATATTTTTCTTCTGATTTAATTTCAGGCTTCCATGAAAATTTTGATCTAGGATGCAGTGATTTGAGGTGTAACTTTGCGCTTGCTAGATCTCTCTCAACTCAATCTTAGGTAATGAACTCTACAACCCGTGTTTTTTTTTTTTTGGCTTTTCAATACCTCTTTATTGCTTCCACTCCATGATGCTAACTTTATTTTGGTTTCTTTTGTTTTGTAGATGAAGTCGGTTTTAGCAGAACATGACTATATGTAAAGACCTATCCAAACTCTTTTGAAGAATGAGCAGCTCAATGTTGTCGATATTTTGATGTTTTGACTGCTAATTTATTAAAATATGGCCAATATTTCGACATGACAAACAGCATAAAAAAACATGTTATTATCCTAATTTTTGTTCCTTAGACTTGCTAAACAAAGCATGATACCACTATTTAGATCTCCATGTTAATATAAATAGTACCATTTTTCCTACATATTTTCATTACTTTGTATATATTTTACACAATTTTAAAACCCGCAGCATCGCGCGGGCATTATTGCTAGTGCTTCCCTATAATCCATCAGCCACGCAGCTCACCTATTTGTGTCTTTTCATTTCCATTTCCATCGCTTTCTTAAAATATTCGTTTTTGATATATCAGACCCATCATCCTCACTCCCTTTACTGATTGAAAATCTTGGATACAAAACTATAAGGGTTCTGCTTTTAGGTAGCCTAAGAATCCATAGTTTTCTGGAGTTTGGCTAATTAATGACAATTGGTGGCATTCTTTGATCATATATCTTGAATTTTTCCAGCCAAATAATCATGGGTAATAGGGTCCAGCTCTTGGCTCGAGGTAGCGAGGTCGGTGGTGGGGTTTTTGTTTTTGTGCCCATGAACTGAAGAAGCTTTGATACAAGAATTGGTAGAGTGCGCAGAATTAAAAGGGAATATGCAGAAGAAAACTGCATTCATTACTGATCTTCAACAAAGTGGTCCTTTTTAGTGATCAGCCGCCTCTGCCTAGAGATTTTGTCACTTGCTTTTGATCAGGCTTCCTCACCAAGTAACCTCAGTTTTCATTTGGGAGCTTGTTCACTACGCTCAAGGGAAAGAGATGAATTGAGGAGGTGGGGAGTGTTGTGGTAGTCTTCCTGAAAATTTATGGATTAGTTGGTGGTATGACATATCTCGGTGCATTTAGATCCTTCTTCTGTTACATGTTTGCGCTCGGCTGCTTCAAGATTGAGTTGGAATGGAATGGATGAGACCATATACTTGATGCTAAATATGAGAGAAAATGCAATGTTATTACTAGTATCAAACGAGTTGGAAAACGGAAATGGGAAAAAAAAACATATACTTGATGCTAAAAGCACTACCAAAACCAATTAACTACATTTACAAATTCTATGCTCAGCCTATAATTCGTCGAGTAACATATACTAGAGATACTAATTTACTATACCCATTTGTGGATACCAATTGATGTGGCAAGTGTTTCATTTTTATTATGAACTCACGTTTGACATTATTTATTCATAGCAAATAATTTGTCTTCTCTTTTTTTGGGACGAAAAGGAACTTTGTTAAGAGGCAAGAGCCATGAACATAACATAAAAACTAAGTCAGCACACACTTAGAGCAAGTGGAGAGGCTAACTTAATACAAAATATAGATAAAGACATTAGTTTGGTGGTCCTGGAAGACCATCCGCTTCCAACACTCCCTAGAGAGAACTTGAATGAAACAAGACAATTTCACACTTAGCGGGTTTCAAACTGGTGTCATTGGGGGAGAAGAAAAGGACCTTAACCACTGAGGTAACACAAATTGTACAACTTTTAAAATGAAGTAGAGCTATATAAACAAACCCAACGTTAAGTCGAAAAGATACAATCCCCTACAGGAGCAATATATACATGCAAAAACATGCATACCATATGATATGTGCATCCATCAGGGATGCAAAGCATACACAACAGGATACAAACAACAGAACCAAGATAGGGCAGAGCAGTACCCATTAATTTATCTAACATAGTTAGGCACTCTCTAACGAGCAAACTGGACAAAACCAGAGTAAATTGCAAGAATAACTAGTACTAACCATAATTCATTGAAAATAGGTTAGCTATAATATTCTTGAAGATCTGGTTACGTGGTTAGGAAAAAAGCATTTTCAGCAGCGCAATTCTGTATTGTGTTTGATGAAATGCATTTTCCTCAGCCCAGAAATACATGACATCGCCAGCAGCAATGCCTCTCTCCTTGACAAAGACTCTCCATTGTTTTGACTGGAGAACTGGTTTTCTGTACTTGCCTTGTCTGCAAGATAAATAGAATACATAGACCTTACCCGTTTCGTCTAAGACTCTGACTGGGACATCATGCTCTGGATCTATAGGGGGCAGGAATTCAAGCATCCCCTTCGTCACCGCTAGTCTTTGACTGACATCAGTGGGCGATAACTCTTTTTCACAGCGCTCCATTTCTTTCCGGCCGGCCTCTTTTTACAAAGCCTGAGCACCAAACTAAAACTGTCAAGCTCCGTACGGACGTAGCTAGCTGCTTATGTTGGGATCTTTGAACAGAAAGACTCTGAGTTCATAATAATATTGGCATGAGATGAGATGCATATATATAAGTAAGAGAGAGAGACCACTCATCCTTTGTTGGGAGCTGGGGTTCAGTTTCCTTAATTGAAGATTGATAACATGACATGAAACCATATGTGTTCTGTAGATAGTCCGAATTTTTTTGCAATGGTGGGGCCCAACAGCCCTAATTAGATATAAATGAGGTATGCGCCACCATTATAGGCCATTGCATAAACTGTTATGGGATGTGGGGTAATCTACACCGTTGATAGTGAATGACGGGTAGAATGGGTTGCTCCAAGTAAAAGAAAATCAAAACAATAACAAAGCAAAAGAGAATTGCAATTTCAGACTAAAGTTGAATATCTTTGTTAGGGCCGGCACCCGGACACCCTAGAATCAGTTTTGAATGTTCCCATGCAAAGATGCTTTGGAAAGAAAAAGTTGGTACGT
Source organism: Prunus fruticosa (assembly GCA_018703695.1). Taxonomy (NCBI): domain Eukaryota; kingdom Viridiplantae; phylum Streptophyta; class Magnoliopsida; order Rosales; family Rosaceae; genus Prunus; species Prunus fruticosa. The sequence continues at coordinate 31,786,955 of CM031924.1, forward strand.
CCTAAAATAACACGTGGGCTAAAATTTCACAACACAAAAATATAAATTTAGCTCATCCCCACATTTAAATTAAAGCCCACTATATTTTCTTCTATAATTTCTAGATTTAATGTGAAATGTCTCCTAACTTTGAGATATGTCTTATCCCCACTAATCCTTCAGATTCATGCATCCAACTTTTGTTTTTGTTTTTTTGCTATCTTGAGATCAGTTGGCTTCAGAAGTTGATTGGCTTGGCAATAAAAAGTCAATGTATTCGGATAATTTGGAAAATATTCGTCTTCGTCCTCTCTCTAATTATCAATACAATGACTTGTAGTTGAAAAAGCAAGCAACACAAAGAAAGAAAAGTTGACAATTCAAGGCATTTGTCAGGCAAGTACAGGTTTAGCTCATATTCCAAAGTGGAATTTGAGTCGAGTTTTATTATTTACTATCATAATTATTTTGATGTAAGTTAAAATGTAAAAACCTTATTATTACGTGAGAAATGTACATCTTTAAAATGAGCCTAATATCATACATATTTTAATTAGAGCATATATATTATTTACTAGTTAATTATGCGGCACAATCATGTAATGATTGGAAGCTTCTTTATGCATGCAAGCATGCTGACGTACGAATATGTGAACTTGTCGTCGTCACTCTTATCGTCATCAAATTCTAGAAAAACGCTCGATAGCGATAGGGATTTCGTGTCGAAGTCACTTTTGAATATGTCTATGATTCTGTCGAAGCCACTTTTAGCCTCTCTCCTCCTTTTCATTGCGAACTTGGACATAATCTTTGTTTGAAAAGATTCTGATCAATGTAGTTTTTCTAAGAAAGCGGCCACAAAGTCTTGACCAAAACAAAAAAGAAAGCGGCCACAAAGTGACACCCAACATGATCCAAAAAAATCAATCACTTGAAAGAAGTACAACCGTATAGTAGTGTATTTTGTTACTGTCTACATTTTATTATAGTGACTCTATAATATAAGCTATTTGTTCATTTCTTCTAACACGTACAACCCTCACCACAAAAATAAAGTAGAAGGGCGGAGTATAAACTCCCAGGCGCGCCGGGTGAGTGGAGAGGTGCAGTTTGGACAGCAGCAAGTGGGCTTCGGCTTTCTTCAGACGAGTATTGGATAATTATACACAAAATAATTATAACCAAGTAATTCAAGCAAACTAATCAATCAGAAACTCTTTTTATGTTTTCTTCCCCATATCATCTTTCTAGTGCTTGTTGAATTGCTTGTCCTTGCATATCTGCTGCAATTCAAGCTCAGTGTTTTTCGAATTGGTGAAGTCTTAGTCTCACATGAACTTCATTGATAAGGCTTTGAACTTTGTTAATGTATCCAAAGTTTGATGGATTTATGCCTGGTGTGCTGTCATATAATGCAATTTTAGATGCAATAATGGCAGTGACCTTCCCTCCCACTCCCTTAGGATAAGAGCGGCTACTAGGGTTTGAGAGGGAGAGATGTGGAGAGTGTTTGAGAGAAAAAGAAAAAAAAGGTAATGCTAGGCTTGCCATATTTTCATATCACACTGTGTACTACCTCTCTAATAGAGGTGGTGCCTGCAAATATAATTGGGCCCACCTCTATTAGAGAGGTGGTATTCAATGTGGTATAAACTAAAAAATGAAATTATGGATATGCTAGAAATTAGGAACTGTTAAAAAATTGTATACTTACAAATCAAGGAATTAATGGCTTGCTTTGTGAGTAAATTGTAATACAAAATATGAAGTATAAAAACATTAATATGAAGGTGGGTGGATGTGTGATAGATTGTAATTTAGTATATAATACTAGGATAATATTATCTTACATGGCAACATTTTAAAATTTGAGTTTTTCTTGAAAGTTAAAAAATGGCTGAGTTTTATTTTTACTTTTTGCTGCAAAAATAAAACAAAACAAGAAGAAAATTTTGCATAGGAGAAGGGAAATAGGACATCACGAAAACATAGCCCCTTGAGCTGTTCCTTTTTTACAGTAAATAGTTTTGTTAGAATATGTTGTAAAATATGTATGATATTGGGCAAGTGAACTTTAGATAAAGTTGCGACAAAGACCCCAATTGACGGAAAAAAAAAAAAAAAGAAAAAGAAAAACAGAAATAACCTTCTCTCCTCCCCCCACACTGCATAGAATCTTGATATCATATATGGAAACCTTCACAGAACATGACAAATCATGTCTCACTTGGATTTTCGGTGCCAACAAAGTGCGAAGTGCAGTTTCCTGGCATACAGGGACGGATCCAGAAATCTGCTCTCCGGGGGTCAACATATATAAGCTCACAATTTTTTACATATAGAAGACCCGAAGAAATGAAAGAAAATTTTACATATAGAAGACCCGAAGAAATGAATGAAAATGCAATAAAAATTACATACATGTTTTTTTTTAAAAAATTATGAGGAACATGTTTATATGCATATTTCGGAATTTTAAAAAAAACCTGTCCAAAAGGCCATGATAATAAAATAAAAAAAAGTAAAGTGACCTGGTCTTAGACGGTGTCATTTTGAGATGAAACTACAGCAAAGAGGAGGAAATGAAGCACAGCAGACCAAAGGGAATTTGAGATGAAAAAATACATAAGAAAAAGTGGACCAAAAGCAGCAATGAAGGAACAAAAGGGCATAGAGAATAAATAAAAAAGGAAGTGGGACACATCATGCATACACGTGTCTTCAGCTGTGGGAATAAATAAAAAAAAAAAGATTTTGATTGGACCAGCAGACAAAGAACCATATAATATATAACATAGACATAGGCTTTTAAATACATAATATATATAGGACGGCGTCGTTTTGACTTCGAGGGAAAAGAAACAACGAAGCACAAGCAGCGCTGCGTGCTGGAGGATGCTGCGCGCGGGGAGGAGCAGTGCTGCGCGCTCTATGGGGACTTTCGTCGAGCAGTTTGCAGGGGTCAATTTTCTCCCCTCTAATGGCAGATCCCAGAGTTGCAGGGGTCACTTGACCACCTTTGCTCCTCTGTGGATCCGTCCCTGCTGGCATATGTATACATACAACGGCGGATATAGGAAATTTTAAAAAAATGGGCAATATTTAAAAGGCTAAAAGTAAAAATAAATAAATAAAACTACCAACTAATACCATCCATATTTCGTAGCTACATGTACATGGCCTTCATTTTTACCCTCCCACAAGCCTCAGATTCCTAGTTCCTATCAAAGTTTTGAAAGGCGATACCCTTTTGGTCGCTTAAGGTCATGTATAAGCCTTGAGGCATTAAGACGTAAGAATTTCATGACATGAATTTTTTTTTTCTTTCTAAGAAATACGTTTAAGTTTTCATATTAGGCTAGGCTAATGTAATATCAAATAACTAAGATGTTCCAAATGTTGAGCACCATCAGAGGGGCAAATTCTGTTAAAGAGAGCTTAAGAAAATAGAATAAAGGAGAATTTGATAAAAGATTGTATTGTATTATTATTAGCTTTTTCAGATTATTCATTTCTATACATGGCTCCAGTATATAAGGGAGAGCCTATATCTCTTTCTATGGCCTAGATTATGACACTTGTCAACATCTACACATTAAACCCTTTATACTCTTAACATCCCCCCTCAAGATCATGGTTGGTGAAACCAAGCATGATATTGCGGCAAGGCGAGGTGATGCGAGGTCCATGACAGAACGAAGAAAGAACGAGAACGACTATGCCATTGATCCCAAAATGATCAAGGAGTTTGAACAAACCAACGTCAATAGGCAAACTTCATAGGAATGCTAAATACTGCAACCGAGAGGCAAAACTCATGCTGCAGGGGAGGCATGACAGGCATCTGCAAGGGCTGCTATATCATATGAACCTCCATAGCAAGCACGACCAAAATATGCAATCATTATTTCTTCAGCAAGCAATGGACAGTGAAACTCCTTGAATGAGAGCATACTTTCTTGGCATTGCAGAACACACCAAAAAGTGTTGTATTCTGCAGGTAAACCATTGAGAGCCAAGATGACAATGTCTTCATCAGTAAAGTGCACGCCAACACAGGATAGCTGATCTCTTGCATCCTTAATATGATTAAGATATTGAGCTATAGAATCTGAACCTTTCTTCATATTGTAGAGACAAGTCTTCAGAAGAAAAATACTAGTATCTTGGTAATAATAGCAAACCTTTCTTTCAAAGTGAACCACATCTCCCTAGCATTGGTACTACCAATTACACAAGAAATAGCAGAGGCAGACAAAGTAATAGCATCAAAGCTTTGTCATGGAACTGCCAGACCTTATTTGATTCAATTTCCTCAGAATTAGAACCAACAACAAACTGAGGTGGACATGGATAGGAACCAGTCACAAACCAAGTATGACATGACATTCCAGCATAAGACATGCTCCATCAACTCTTCTAGTCCACGGATTTTGCAACCTTATTGACCACAAATTATTAACTGTTTGCCTAGGAGATGTACCAACTGATTCACTGTATGAACCATCAAGTATCCCAAATTTGCCAAATAATTGCATCCTCAATAAGCAAGTCAAATCAATTATGAGTCAGACCCCCATATCGAGAAAGAGATAGAATAAAAGAAGAGGTAAATTCTTTGTTCCTTGAGAATTTAAAGAAATTAAAGAAAGGAGATAGAAAGAAAGAAGAATTGGGAAATTCTTTTGTTCCCTGATTAGAGAGATTGCAGAAAGGAGGTAGAAAAGAGGAAGAGTTGGGAAATTCTTTTGTACCCTTAGAGATTGTAGAAAGGAGATAGGAAAACGGAAGAACTGAGAAAGTCTTTTGTTGCCTAGAGATTGGAGAAAAGAGACAGAAGAGAATGAGAAATGGGAAATTCTTTGTCCCATGAGATAAGAAGATTGAGATGAGAATTGTGACAGAACCATGTAAGTATTGATTGACTGAAAATTTTCTTGTTCTCCAAGAAGTGGAATTTAAGAGTCAAGAATAGGGTCCTGAGATTTTGGATGCACTAGAAAATTTACAAAGCAAATAACAAATGAACCATCAATATTTGATCCATGATGATGTATTCAAGAAAAGGGCAGGTGATGTTATAGCAAGGAATTCAATATTTGATTTGGGAGCAGCTACAATAACTATCAAAGGTATTTCTCTAATTATTGAAATCAGAGAGAGAGAGGATGAACAACAGACATACCAAAAGAACATCCATATGATCCAAAGAGCAGGAATGCAAGTTGAGGAAATAGAACCTCCGTAGGCAGATATAGAATTGAAGTCAGTGAGTTGAATCAATCTGAGCAGCTACAAGTTGAGTAGTAATTCTTACATAAAACAATAACATATCCCAATCGATGGGTCTTTGAATTCGCAAATCAATGGAGAATTACTCGAAGCAGATATGAATTTGTAAATCTCCAATTCGAAGGCTTGAAATCAACAATCTCATATAAAATCCCCAAAACTGACTAGTAATCGATCAAGAACATTGGAAATTCCCAAAACAGTGACAAAACCCTCTTGAAACCCAAATCCCCAAAAGCAAGCTGAATAGAAACCCAAACCTTGAATCAGTTTGACGAAATTGAGAATTCAAGAATCATATGGAAGAAGCAGATATTGACGTCGATTTCCATGGAGAGCCAAAAAGAATATCAAGGCAGAGAAAGCGGAAGAGAAGAACTGAGGATCGATCCATGGCTCTTGATACCATGTTAAAGGAGCTTAAGAAAATAGAATAAAGGAGAATTTGATAAAAGATTGTATTGTATTATTATTAGCTTTTTCAGATTATTCATTTCTATACATGGCTCCAGTATATAAGGGAGAGCTTATATCTCTTTCTATGGCCTAGATTATGACACTTGTCAACATCTACACATTAAACCCTTTATACTCTTAACAAATTCCGGCCTCTCCAGGTGATTTTCTGGTGAGGGGAGGTGCACTGCACCTCCTTGCACCTTAATAAATCCGTCACTGTATATATATTATCAGAGAGTCACAAAGAAAGTGAGAGAGAGAGAGATGGAAACCGCACTAAAAGCAATGCACTAACTGAACCCTACATCCGAACATGAACTAGAAAAAGTCATTACATCTTTAATTTTAAGCGTATGTAAGAGGACTTCCACCCATTTGTCATAACTAAGGAAAAGGGCAAGGTAAGGGCTATTACTATTCACATGAATAGTAGCAGCTCTTGCAAAAGGTTTGTGGTGTTTTCACCCATTACCATGGCAACCCAAAGGCAACCGCTATTCACATGAGATATGAGGAGAGGAATTTGTATAGAGTTTTGGTGTGGGAAGTGAAGAATATGACTAAGTATTTATTTATAAAAAAAAATGGAATTTTAAGTTTTTTTTATAGATTTTTTTCGTTGCTAACGTTAGCAAACCAGGCTATTCTTACCTTTGAGCTAGCCCAGGCTTGTGGAGCTCACAAACTGCCCTGCTGCATTTGCCCACTGAAAACACTTTTTGGGCCTAGGCCCCCCTTGCCCGAGTAAGGGGTTGCCCGATGAAACTGCTCAAAGGCCAATTTGATGAGCTGGTTTGAACCGATTAAGATGAGTTTTGAAATATTGGACTAGACTGACTTGGATTTGAAGTTCAGTGCCCATTTAATTTTGCACCAAACGACAAACTGGGATTGAGTTCAATTTTTTATTTTATTTTATTTATTTTCTTAACAAGAATCAGATGCAAATTCCTAACTTTTGGCCTCAAATTGAAGAAAAACCCAACTTTTGCAAAAATTAAACCAGAAACTCAAACTCATATTAATGATTAGTTTCCAATCTAAGGTTAAAAGGAAAAAAAAATCTAAACAAAATAAAAAACATCATTCGGCATCTAACCCAACACAACAATCATCAAAATATCAAAATATTTAACAATAATATCAAAAACAAAGACTCAGAGAGAAATCTGAAGCTTTTTTTTTAGTGAGGAGAGAGAGAGAGAGGTTTGAGGGTTGTTTGACCCAAATAAAAAAAATATAGAGAGAGAAAGAGGAGGAGGAGAAAGGAGACAGAGAGAGAAGAAGAAGGAAAATAAAGACGACGAATAAGGCAAACCAGAGAAGACGACTTTGTGTTGAAAAAGAGACGACGACTTCGTTATAAACCCATCTCTGTTGTGGGTTGCTTAGCTCAATGAAGAGAAAGCAGCTGCCCAATGGCAAGGACGGCAAGTTCTGAGGGTGTTGATGGCAAGATTATGCATACTTCACAAAGCATCTTCCCCTTTCAATTTTCTTTTATTGAGCTCATCAATTCTGAGCTTGTTTCTCTCCCTTCTTTCTTCTCTCGTCTATGCTCTTCCTTCTTTCTTCTCTCGTCTATGCTCTCTCCTCTCACAATGCTTACGAATTTCTCTCTGTTGCTCGTCTCTCTTTATGTCGCACGAATCTCTCTGTCGCGCGTTCGCTCAGAAGGTAGATCTCAAATCGCTCTAGTCTCTTTGGCATATCTCTAATCAGCTCACTGATTTGCTTTGATAATTTTTATTTTTTATTAATTTAGGTGAAGCTAGTCTTCTCCTCGCAAATCTGGAGCTTCTAGGTATTGTTTAACTTTTTAAAATTAGTTTCATTTGAGTGTAATTTGGGGCTGATAATTCCTGGGAAGAACCGGAGAGAAATCTCTAAGTACGTCTTTCAAGGTCCATTTAAAAAGCTTAGATTTTTATTCATTCTCAACAATAATTTAGTTTTGTTTTCCTTTCTTATTAAATTGGTGAATTTAATTTGAACAGAGGGAATGTGGTGTGCAAAGGACATCCATAATGACGCATGTTAGTCCCAGCAATGCTTTCTTTTGCCTGGGGGGTTCCCTTTGCGCTCGTTTTCTCAGGTTTTAGTTTCCTTGAGTTCATAGCTATTTTTCTATTCCTAATTATTTTTTGTTTGTCGTTCTGGTTTGTTTTGTTGGCCTTTTGTCTTTGGCTGATGCGTTAATGAAGTTTAAATTACCACCAAAAAAAAAAAAAAAAAACTGTCTGAGAAAGCTGGAAATATGAAGAAAAAAAATATTTGGTCTGTTTGCGTCTGTTTTTCATTTTGGGGAATGGTTAGAGATTGTTTTAGTTGGTTTTGGAATCTCTGAATTTTAGAGTGAGATTTTTTTATTGTTTATTTACAGGTTTGATGCATCTTATATATGTACATATCTATCACATGTAATTTGGTTGTGTTTAATTCATCTTCAAAGTTTTACCTGCAATTGGAAATGGTTTCTGCTAGTGCTTGGGACTTCAATCGAATGCAATAATATCAATACTTTTTACTTCTTTCTTGATCTGGAGCCTGAGGTAATCCCGACTTCCCCTTCGAGACTACCTCTAACTTATCTTGGATGTCTCTGTTGTACAAAAATCTTCAATTTTTGTGGATTTTTTTCCCTTATTTTGTTAAATTTAATGTTAATGTCCTTGTTATATATCTGAGATTATGTTACAAAGAGCTCGCACTAATTGTTGTATGTGGAAAAGGGTTCGAGCCTGTTCTGTCAGAAACTGTTTTTTTTGTATTATGTTTGTAAGTACTTTAAGAAGCCACTTTGCTTCCTATAGTTGTACGGCTGGTTGATATTATCAGCCTTTCCCCAGAAGACAACTCTTCTATATGTATCAAGGAAAGTAGATTATCGAGGTAGGAAAAACAAGTCTGGTCCCAGAAGCAGGAGCCGACCTTTGAGTTCACCATTAATGTCTTTGTTATCCTCTTCTGGTGTTTGCATATTGATCTCTTAGTGCTGCTAGTATTACAAGAAAGTCCAACATGTTTCTCATTCTGAATATGTACAGCCAATGTGCAGCTAGTGTTGTTAATTTGCATGTGTTACAAATATGCATGGGTTTTTTGGTCAAGAATATAGTGAAGTTTTGAGTGTTGACTTGTAGTGGGTTTGCAGGTTATCAATTGGCTGCTTCTTCCTCTGCTGCTGCAATCCCACCTCAGGAAAGGTATGATGTGTTTCTTAGTTTCAGAGGTGAGGACCAGCCATCTTTATGCTGCTTTATGCGCAAAGAAAATCAAAACCTACATAGACGACATACTTGAGGGAGGAGAGCAAATTGCACCTGCCCTTCTCAAAGCAATTGAAACATCAAAGCTTTCGGTGATCATTTTCTCAAAAAACTATGCTTCATCCACATGGTGTTTGGATGAACTAGTGCATATACTGCAATGAAAGGCAAGAGGGGGACAGTTTGGTCTACCGATTTTTTACCTGCAACGACCCATCACGTGTTCGAAATCAGCAGGGAAGTTATGCATATGCATTTGCTCAACTAGAAACTTCAAGGACAGCACGGAGGGAGTTATGAAGGTGTGCAAGTGGAGAGATGCTTTGAAGGAAGCAGCCAATATGGCTGGTGTTGCGTCAATTCGAGCTGCACCAAAATGGATTCAGCTGCATCCTCAACTTGTGATACTCGCAAGTGCACGAGCCGTTCGGTAGCATAGCATATGTAAGTGCGAGGTCGATTCCACAGGGATTGGGGATTGAATGATCCAATTCAATTTTCCTACACAAAACAAAAATGAAAACAAAAGAAACAAAACAAGAAGAAAGAATGTACATTACAAGAAAAATAAATTACAACTTAGAGAACATTAAAGAGAGCATTTGAGGAAGGAAGGAAAGTGTTTGAGAGATTTGGAGAATTTTGGAAGAGAAGGGAAATGTGGAAGAGAGTAGAGAAGTGTTTGGAAAGCTTGAGGATTTTGGAAGAGAAAGTGTTTGAGAACTTTGAGAATTTGTAAGAGAGCGTTTGAGAACTTGGATGATTTTTGGAAGGGAAGAGAAATGTGTTTGAGAACATGGGAAATGTTTTAGAGCATGGAGAACTTTGAAAGAGAATAGAGAAGTGTTTGGAGAATTTAGAAGAAGAGAAAAGAAAAGTAGAATGATTTTATTACAACAATTGAGAACTACAAAGGGAAACTAAGAGAATTTGAGGGAGAGAAGGGAAGGGAGCTCTAGAGAAGTGTTTGAGAGCTCCCCCCTTGGGGTGTGATTACAAGCTTAGGGAACTTCCCTATTTATAGGCCTAAGGGAAGTGAAAATCTGAATTATACAATAGGTTTACCTACCACACTCACTTCACCAACTTACAACACTTAATTCACCTAACACACTATTACATTTGAAAACAATTCCTCTTGTCTTTAGGCTTAGTGTTGCAACTCCCACTTCATCATCTTTTGGCACATTTGCTGCTGCAAAATTCCACTCAATTAATATGTATTGAATATGCTTCACCAAACTTTCCCACAATCAACAACACATCATCATGCATATGTCATGCATGATAATGCATTGCAGCCAGCTTGTGGGCTCGTTTTGGGCTTGTGGCTCCAGTCTGAAAAATCTGAAAAAATATGGATCTTGAAGCTCTTTGTCTTATCTTTCCAAGCATATGCAGCCCAACTCAAGGAAAAATCGGAAAGGCCTTCAAATGTGATTTTTGGCCCAGGAACGCAGATGCTACCGAATTTGACCTTAAGTTGCCAAAACATGTATAACTTTCTCTAGAAGACTCGGAATCATGAACCGTAAAATTATACAGAAACTAGACTTCCGTATCTTTCCAATGATGTATGGCTCATTATCTGATTCTTCTTGAGTAAGTACAGTCCAATCCGTGAAGTTGACTGATCTGGAGACACCGTTTTGAGCTAACTTGTCTCCAAAATACAATTAGTGAGTCTCAAGCTTATAACACTGAAACAAGCACAAAACTTATTAAAAGCACAAGTTTAACTCAAAAACATAACTAAATCATAAGTTAGAAGGGTACAAAATGATATGTAAATATGCACCGATCAAATACCCCCAAACCTAGATTTTGCTAGTCCTCGAGCAAAACAAAAGGAAAACAAAGATAAAAACAAATAAGAAGTTAATTAGACCACTTTCGTAGGTAACTCGATTGCATTTAGCGTATGCAACAAGCCTTTAAACCTCTAGGCATCCCTAGTAGGAGGAGTTGTGTCTCCTGAGGGTTTAACAATACGATACCCACAAACGTTTTACTGAACTCTAAAACAAAGTAATTAGAAAACTTAAAAGATTGTTAGTCCTTAAGCAAAACCAAAAACAAAAACAAACATAAATACATTACTTAACAAAAACAAAAACAAAAACAAAAACGATTACAAAAATAAAAAGAACTCAAAACAATCTTTCCGAACATTTTCTGAAGAGTAATGACTCATGCACATGACTCAAAAGTTTTAACAATAAAAGCTCAATTTAGACATTATTTACAAGGCGGCAAAGTTCAAAACATAATATGCTCAAAGTGTAGTAGTGTGATTGTCAAATGCAACAAATTCCCCAATCTTAGTTTTCACACAATTTCAAAAATCATACAAAGCACAAGTTCAACTTCAAATCTCACCAAAGTTGTCCTCTCACAAATGAATCACTCGGAAGAGGGTTACAATGCAACACTCAGTTATAAACATGAGATTAGAGTTAAACCATAAAGACTTAACTCGAAATAGAAAGATGAAGAACTTGCATTAATATGATCTCAAGAAGGATGCCAAACACTTAAAAGTTGAAAAATGAATGCAATTCAACCACATGACATTTAAGATCAATTTAGGTCTTTAACATAGGTTGTAATGGGGCCAATGGTGTAAGGTGAGTAAGAAATGAAGGGTATGGATAAAACAAAGTCCAAGGAACTCAAAATATAAGAGCATAAAATAATTGTTTACAATACTTCGAATCATCACAATGAGAATTTATTTTTACATGATCAAGATTCCTTATACCTTCATTTACAATGATTCACTCCTTTATTGAACAACCACCAATTTATTTTGAAGGCTCAAAAATGAATTTTCAATCCACTACCACTTTTCTCTTTTCTTTCACCAATTGTGTGAATTTATTTTTTTTCCTTTTTTTTTCAAAATGTAACAACTCTTCCCAAACTTAGCATGAAAAACACATCCCAATTAAAGCTCATGAGTTCCTTAGAAAGGCAAATATTTGTTTTTCAGGCTAAGGCGAAGAAATATAATTGGTTAAATGAAAGAAAAGGTTTACATGTAGGCTCAAAATGGTTAACAATGGAAAATCATGCATAAGCATGCATAAGGTTAGCTTGAAAGGCACAAACGATCCAAAGAAGGCCTTAATATCATTTCTTTAAATGTCATGAAGTCAAATTGCACATGAATGAATGACTTTTAAGTGTTCAACCAAATCAATGAATAATGAGATCAAACAACAACTTAGATGACAAGAAAATAAGAGTATGTGTATATAACACTCATGAAATGAAGTACAAGGCTCAAAATCTCACTTTATATGGTTGGTTATATAAGTCTAATTTATGCTTCATACAATTCTTTAGATCATGCAAATCCTTTAATTGGAAAATTATGAAACAAATGGCAAGTGTAAAGAATGTTTCAAACATATCATGTTAGAACAATGCCAATTTTATTTTATTTTATTTATTTTTTAAGTTTTTTTTTTTAACAATAAAAAGTTACAAAAAGAAAAAGAAAAAATAATAATAAATAAAATTCAATTTTCATTTAAGTCATGCAACATTTATCACAATCTCATCATATGTGTTCGGAAAGTGACTCAAAAACAAAATAAAAATAAAAATAAAAGCAAGACTCAAAAACAAAATAAAAATAAAAATAAAAATAAAAACAAGCAAATAAAAAAATTTAAATTAAAGAAAAACCAAATTTACATGCTAAATTCTAATACCCCCAAACCTAGAAATGAACATTGTCCTCAATGTTTAAAAATTAGCCACAAACAATGTCATAACAAGAAATGAAAGGTACTAAAGTAAATAAAAAATCATAAAACACACAAGAATTAAAATACACAAATAAAATACAATAATTACAAAAATAAAAAATACAAAACAAACGAACGAAAAAAAAAAAAATGAAACAGTAAACCCTAATCACACAATTCTGAAACCCAAAAAAAATTTGAAGCCCAAAGCCCACAATTAAATTAATCCATCTTGAAACCCAAACAACAGGGAAAACCCGAAGCGCATAATGAAGTCCGAAGCCCACATGTTCAATTGATTTTTATTTTTATTATTATTATTATTATTATTATTATTATTACTATTATTATTTTAAAAGAACATGGGTCATGATGTCTCGTTTAGTGTAAGGGACCAATGACAGGGCGAGACACGTGTCGACGCATAGAGGCGCCGCAGACTCCACAAGCAGAAATTACGGGGCCATACAAAGTCGTGATGACTTTCCTGAACGCGTCCGTTCAGAAAGGTCACGTCGTGATAAATGAGTTGGGTGTGGTTGGAAAGAGAGAAGGTGGTGGGACTCGAGGAATGCTAGAGATTCAGAAATGCTCAGATGCTGCAATGGCTAGGGTTTGCTAAAGACTATGTCTATAAGAAGGAAAAAGAAGGGACAAAACAAACTCAGAAAAACAAAAGAGAAAAGAAGCAATAAAAAGAAAAAAAATGTGAGAAATCAAATGGCCTCTTCCTATCCATTTTCGTTGGATCTCAACCTAGCTCCACCAACTCAGACATGGGGCCAAGCAGCGGCACCAGGAATGGGTACCCTACTTTGCCTCCGCAAGGGGGCCTGTGACTGTCAATGACTCAATACTCCTGGACAACGATGTTGCCATTGGAGTTGGCAGAAATTTAGTGACTCCTAAAGATATACGTGTGTTCGGGACAAGAGATGACAATTGGGTCACGAGTGATGCCCTGGCACTGAGCGTGCAGAGTACAACATGTGTTGCAAGTTTGGGGCATCGCCTACTGCGAAGTCACATGAGGTAGAGATTCTGAAAGGTCAGTTAGCGGGAGAGTGAAGTATGGTTGAAGAATGTCAGAGTGCTATAAAAAGCTTGAAAAGGGAGAGGGTAAGGATAGTGGAGGTGAATCGAGACACAGCTAGAAGTATTGCGGGACGAGAATAAAAGCCTATCAAAGATGGTAGAGTTGTATTCTCGTGACATGAGAAAGCAGCTGGAGGACCTAGACCGATCGGGTAAACGCAAGCAAGCAGATCGCGAGAGTAGTTATGCTCAAGCTAAGATTGCGATCTTTGGGAGCTCAAGTGGTGAGCCCCAAGAGGCTGTGCATGAAGCCCCGGAAGAGGATAGCCAGAGGGCCAAACTCAAAGCTCCTATGGTCGAGACACCTAGCGCTATGAAGAAATGATTTCTACTGTTTTTATTTTTTGGTTGTTTTTGTTTTTGTTATTTTTGTTTCAGAAATAAAAGAGTAAAGTTGCAGAAGGAAAAAGAAAGAGACAAAGAAAACAGACTTCCCACTTAAATCTAACAAAAACGACAAATGGAAAATAAAGCACACTTCCCAAACTTAAATAAAACAAAAATAATAAACGGAAAAGAAAGCACAGTCCCCTAACTAAAATAAAACAAAGATGATAGCCGAAAGGGAAAGGCAAAAACACAAAGCTCTAGAAAATAAAAGTAACGGGCAAAAACATAAAACACCAGAAAAACACGGAAAAAGAAAAAAGTAAAGTAAAGTAAAGGTGCTCCCCTTGAAGCGATTAGGTCGAGCATGCCCGGGAAATTCGAAATGGTGTTGGCTCTCTCTCATCAGCATATGCCTATTTAAACCACATCTCTGCATGCAGATGATACCCAGCATTTCTTCCTGCAAACTCAAGGAAAACATCAAAAAATTCATAAGCAAAACAAATGGCATCCTCATGCACTCACCTTGATGATCTCAACCTTGAGCTCTCACTTGCACCACCGAATGCCCAGATAAGGGCTCCTCCAAACCCTGCTCTTCCCAAACTCCACATATCATCATGGTACGGCCTCAAACTTTGCTGAGGTGATACCGAACTTTTTCTGAGCCGTGCCGAAGAGAGAGTGCTCCTGGGCAGCATGATTGGCAGTAAACTCACATCGGCAGATCACCTGCATGTGGCACAGAGGTCCGTCAAGGCTGCGGTGGAGGAGTCCCACAATTTAACGGTGCTCCATGCGGTCTCGGCTACCAATTTGGGCATGCGATTACTGGCGAGGACACGGGAGTGTGCCGCGCTGAGCGAGGAAGTGGCTTCCTTGAAGGCTATGGTGGCGGACCTCCAGAAGCGGCTCTCACTGTGCCACTCAGCATGTAGAAGCACTGGAGAGGAAAAATGATGACCATGTAGAACTACTGCAGATCCTACAAGTACGAGACAATAGAGGTAAACCATGATGATGATGAAGATGAAGAAGATGGAGAAGAAAAAAAGAAGAAGAAGAAGAAGAAGTTTGTTTGTTTTTTTTATTATTTTTAATTTACTTGAATGTTTTTTGTTTTTTTTTTGTTTTTTTGTTTTGTTTTTGTTTTTTTTTTAATGCAGTGTTTGAAATAAAAATGTGTTTCTAACACTCAGAAATAAACTAACTAATCATACCATAAAAAAACAAAAACAAAAACAAAAACAAAAACAAAAAAAAACAAAAAAAAAACGACTAAATAAAATAAATACAAAAACTAACTTAACAAAACAAAAACAAAAACAAAACAAAACAAAGACTAAACAGAAAAGAAAACAAAGGAATTAAAAAAAAACTTAATTTAAAAACACATGAATATACAAGCAACTCACGGATGACCAGTTAAGGGCCTCAGAAAAACACAGCCAGGGGATCCGGGAAGGTTGGAGGGGTCACAATGGTCCCGCTTAAAACCCAAACTTCTTAGACACCGAAGGTGTCGCCTAAAGAACTCCTATACACTGTATTGACGGAAGTGCTTACTGAAGTTACCATAAGTCAGCTCATATGAAAAATCTTTTTGAATTTTGAATTTTTAGTTTTTAAGATAAGAAAAAAAAATTAAGAAAAAATGAGACAACAAAACATAAATGAAAATGAACTAAGTACTCTAAACAAACTCAAACAAATGACATAAATTGTTGTACTAAAAGAAACAAACCAAGAAATAAACAGAATTTAAAGAAGAGAAAGGATTGAAATGCTCCCCCTTGAAGCGATTAGGTCGAGCATGGATGCACTTGGAGGTCGCGACTTCTCCCACTGCTCCACACTCTCATTCTTATGATTGAGGTTGCCATCTCTCTCCATTTTTATTAAGCTATCAAAGATTGCTAGAACAAGCACACAAAAACTTGAAACAGAATTAAAAGGATTATGAAATAAATTAAAAAAAACTAAAAAAAATAAAAAGGAAAAATCAACACTTTCATGTTCAAAGTAACAAGCAACAAAGTAAATCAAACTAACTTATGAAGTTCGTTCTTTCTCAAATATGATTATCCATATGGTGTGTGGTTTTAATCAAGTATTCAGAAAAAGCATTTAGCTATGGTGTTTAGTCTAAACACAAATTCCGAACCCATTAAGAACAAAAAGAACAATAAAGAACTAAGTAGAATTTAAACATGGTGTTTGTCTTCAATATCTACCCATTCATTCACTAATCAGTCCAAGAGTCATATGGTGTTTATGTAAACTTGAACAAGATATTTAATTAAGAGCAAGTGAAGGAAACCATAAACTAGAAATAACCAACATGCTACTTAAACCTTCTTGTGTGTTGTGTAAGCTGGGACTCAAACCCAGTTCTCTTGCTTGTTAGGCAATTGTCCTTGTCCGTTGGACTACAAACACAACTTGTCAATTAACGTCATTAACCTCAAAACATGAAACTGTCGAGTTATATACAAAAAACAAAAAAAATAAATAAAAAGTAGGAAAACCAAATAGAATCAAACAATGTTACCGATCCCGGCAACGGCGCCAAAAATTGTTGCGTCGATTCAGCTGCACCAAAATGGATTCAGCTGCATCCTCAACTTGTGATACTCGCAAGTGCACGAGCCGTTCGGTAGCATAGCATATGTAAGTGCGAGGTCGATTCCACAGGGATTGGGGATTGAATGATCCAATTCAATTTTCCTACACAAAACAAAAATGAAAACAAAAGAAACAAAACAAGAAGAAAAAATGTACATTACAAGAAAAATAAATTACAACTTAGAGAACATTAAAGAGAGCATTTGAGGAAGGAAGGAAAGTGTTTGAGAGATTTGGAGAATTTTGGAAGAGAAGGGAAATGTGGAAGAGAGTAGAGAAGTGTTTGGAAAGCTTGAGGATTTTGGAAGAGAAAGTGTTTGAGAACTTTGAGAATTTGGAAGAGAGCGTTTGAGAACTTGGATGATTTTTGGAAGGGAAGAGAAATGTGTTTGAGAACATGGGAAATGTTTTAGAGCATGGAGAACTTTGAAAGAGAATAGAGAAGTGTTTGGAGAATTTAGAAGAAGAGAAAAGAAAAGTAGAAAGATTTTATTACAACAATTGAGAACTATAAAGGGAAACTAAGAGAATTTGAGGGAGAGAAGGGAAGGGAGCTCTAGAGAAGTGTCTGAGAGCTCCCCCCCTTGGGGTGTGATTACAAGCTTAGAGAACTTCCCTATTTATAGGCCTAAGGGAAGTGAAAATCTGAATTATACAATAGGTTTACCTACCACACTCACTTCACCAACTTACAACACTTAATTCACCTAACACACTATTACATTTGAAAACAATTCCTCTTGTCTTTAGGCTTAGTGTTGCAACTCCCACTTCATCATCTTTTGGCACATTTGCTGCTGCAAAATTCCACTCAATTAATAGGTATTGAATATGCTTCACCAAACTTTCCCACAATCAACAACACATCATCATGCATATGTCATGCATGACAATGCATTGCAGCCAGCTTGTGGGCTCGTTTTGGGCTTGTGGCTCCAGTCTGAAAAATCTGGAAAAATATGGATCTTGAAGCTCTTTGTCTTATCTTTCCAAGCATATGCAGCCCAACTCAAGGAAAAATCGGAAAGGCCTTCAAATGTGATTTTTGGCCCAGTAACGCAGATGCTGCCGAATTTGACCTTAAGTTGCCAAAACATGTATAACTTTCTCTAGAAGAC
Organism: Prunus fruticosa; assembly: GCA_018703695.1. Lineage (NCBI taxonomy): Eukaryota > Viridiplantae > Streptophyta > Magnoliopsida > Rosales > Rosaceae > Prunus > Prunus fruticosa. The sequence goes on from CM031924.1 coordinate 31,804,877, forward strand.
TCGGAATCATGAACCGTAAAATTATACATAAACTAGACTTCCGTATCTTTCCAATGATGTATGGCTCATTATCTGGTTCTTCTTGAGTAAGTACAGTCCAATCCGTGAAGTTGACTGATCTGCAGACACCGTTTTGAGCTAACTTGTCTCCAAAATACAATTAGTGAGTCTCAAGCTTATAACACTGAAACAAGCACAAAACTTATTAAAAGCACAAGTTTAACTCAAAAACATAACTAAATTATAAGTTAGAAGGGTACAAAATGATATGTAAATATGCACCGATCAGCTGGGTTTGATAATTCAAACAAAACCAGGTAACGAACTCTGCTATTTCTACTTGTGACCATTTAATTCAAACAAGATACCTTAAGGCTAAACAATTTTTTGTCCTCATAATTGTAGAACTGTAAGTAATGAGCTGATTAGTATAGTCTAAGCCTAGAACGATAATTGTGTATGCACTTAGTCTCTTAGAATGACAGGTGTAAGGCTCCAAAATGTAAGGCTGAAATAGCCACGTGTAGTGATCCTAGAATAGCTAGATGTGTGGCTGAGATTCAATATGTTGTGTGTGAATCCAGCTAAGGCTGACGGTTACGTAGTACACGCCTTGTGTGCTTAATCTGATAGAAGAGAAATATATTCCTCTCTGCAATTTCAGCAAGAGAGAAGCAGAACATTTCATCACTATGCATTTCTTCATTCCTCTATTCATTCTCTTCAACATTCCATAACTCAGCTAAAATACAAAACACTAACAATAATCATATTTGCCAGGACAGAGGCCAATTTCATTGCGAACGTTGTCGAAGATATTTTGACCAAATTGAATCGCAAATCGTCAAGAGATTTAAAGGGCCTAGTCGGAATTGAATGGAAAATTGAGCAAATAGAAGGGTCATTATGCATTAATTCACCAGATGTTTTCAGTGCAGGTAATTTGGGTATGGGTGGTATAAATTGACAAGACCACTGTCGCTGATGCTTATTTCGCGTATTGTATCAAATTTAGTGTGATTATTTCTTCTGTCTAAGTTATTAAGTCTTGTCATTTCTCTTTATTTATGACAGAATCTTGAGAACTTAAAAAGTGATGGATCTTAGTTTCTCCACTCATCTTGTTGAAGTCCCAGATCTCTCTCAAAGTCCAAAATTGGTGCATATAAATCTTTTTGAATGTACAAGTTTGGTTCAAATGCCTTCGTATTTTCAGTGTCTTGACAAGCTTACTCATCTTGACCTGGGAGAATGCTCGAATCTCAAATATCTTCCGCATATGCCAAGTAACATTGAATTCTTAAATTTGTCTAAAACTGCAATAAAGGAATTACCTTCATCAATTTGTCTAAAACTGCAATAAATATAAATGGTATGTAATAATATGATATCTATATATTACTTAACCAAATACTTTTCATGAACTGGTTCCTTCAATTCTGCTTGAAAAGAGTACATCTAGAGCATGTTCTTTGTTTCAGTTACAGCCCATGAGTTAGTTGACTTTTTTTTAAACCTATATGTAATATCAAAATGTCATCTCACTACTGGCAGGCACGAATCTAATTTCATTCATAAGATTGTTGAAGAGATTTCAACACAAGTATTAAACGCACCTATTTGACTGTTGTGGGGAATGTTGTGGTAGTCTTCCTGAAAATTTATGGATTAGTTGGTGGCATGACATATCTAGGTGCATTTAGATCCTTCTTCTGTTACATGTTTGCGCTCGGCTGCTTCAAGATTGAGTTGGAATGGAATGGATGAGACCATTGAGCAAAATGAGTAGCCATATATGCATAGGAATATTTAAAGTTATGTGTGTCAATTTGCTGTTCTGAATTTCAAATTGATAATAGACTTTAGATTGTGCAACAATTATGCTATGTTTTTTTTATTCCACAGTTCTTAAAATTTTGTTTTCTGATTTATGACTTCATTATTATTTTTAATTGAAAGGTAAATATGAGAGAAAATGCAATGTTATTACTAGTATCGAACAAGAGTTGGAGAACGGAAATGGGAAAAAAAAAACATATACTTGATGCTAAAAGCACTACCAAAACCAATTAACTACATTTTCAAATTCTATGCTCGGCCTATAATTCGTCGAGTAAGTGGAGAGGGCTAACTCAATACAAAATATAGATAAAGACATTAGTTTGGTGGTCCTGGAAGACCATCTGCTTCCGACACTCCCTGAGGAGAACTTGAATGAAAAAGTGTTTGTTAGGCCACGTAGGCAGAGGACTAGACTATGTTAGCTTAGACATGACTAGATTTCACGTGAATCAAAAAAGAACAAGGATGTTGTCTTCTTAATTCAGAGGAGTAGATGAATTATTCATAAAAAATTGAAGTCTTAAGACACGTAAAATTTAATCATTTACCTATAATCCAAGCTACACTACAGGCTGATCTCTACTGTAGTGCTAAGTTTTATGTTTCCAATGTAAACTCTAACCCGAGGCCCTATAATTCTGTTTTTAGGGATTGAAGGAGTATACTCTAGCATGACATCAGAATAAAATAAAATAAAATCTCGAGAGGCATATTTTTATGTGTTTAGCCTTTAAGCGCAGTTGGTGGGAGTGGGATTAGTTGCTCCCACCGAGTTTTGGAATCCTCCATTTGTTCCTCTGGGATCTACAAAGATGGGAAAGTGTTTTTTTATATCAGTTCGTGAGTTACCCATTTCTGGGAATAAGAGAATGCACGAATGGTAATCACATGGACTATCTGTTTTCGAGATTATTTCAATTAAATATTAAAGGGAAAAGAACATTCTAATGCGAAATATGTTCACTCCAACAAGACAATTTCACACTTCACGGTTTCGAACCACTGAGGTAACACCAATTGTGCAACTTTTAAAATGAAGTAGAACGATATAAACAAACCCAACGTTAAGTCGAAAAGATACAATCCCCTACAGGAGCAATATATATATATGCAAAAACATGCATACCATATGATATGTGCATCCATCAGGGAACAACACAGAACCAAGATAGGGCAGAGCAGTACCCATTAATTTATCTAACATAGTTAGGCACTCTCTAACTAGCAAACTGGACAAAGCCAGAGTAAATTGCAAGAATAACTATTACTAACCCTAATTCATTGAAAATAGGTTAGCTATAATATTCTTGAAGATCTGGTTACGTGGTCAGGAAAAAAGCATTTTCAGCAGCGCGATTCTGTATTGTGATTGATGAAATGCATTTTCCTCAGCCCAGAAATACATGACATCGCCAGCAGCAATGCCTCTCTCCTTGACAAAAACTCTCCAGTTTTTTGACTGGAAAACTGGTTTCCGGTGCTTGCCTTGTCTGCAAGATAAATAGAACACATAGACCTTACCCGTTTCGTCTAAGACTCTGACTGGGACATCATTCTTTGGATCTATAGGGGGCAGGAATTCAAGCATCTCCTTTGTCACTGCTAGTCTTTGATTGACATCAGTGGGCGATAACTCTTTTTCACAGCGCTCCATTTGTCTCCGGCCAGCCTCTTTTTACAAAGTTTGAGCACCAAACTCAAACTTCAAGCTCCGTACGGACGTAGCTAGCTGCTTAGGTTGAGATCCTTGAACAGAAAGACTCTGAGTTCATAATAATACTGGCTTGAGGTGCACGTATATATATATATATAAGTAAGAGAGAGAGAGAGAGAGAGCACTCTTCGCTTTATGGGAGCTGGGGGTCAGTTTCTCTGCTCATGGTTTCCAAGTTGGACATTAAAATAGTATAGAAAATTTATTTGATTTTATTTAATATATTAATTTAATGCTTAACATTAAGTGGCCCTAAGCAATCACAGGAGGCAAACTTCTGCTAGAACTGTAATATTTGTTTGTTTTGGTTGGAAAGTTGAATATCTTTGTCGCTAGCGCCGGCACTCAGACATCCTAGAAATTATTATTTTGTTTTGGTCAAGCGGACACCTGGAATTAGTTTTGAATGTTCCCATGCAAAGTCTGAGCCTGCTTTGAAAAGAAAAAGTTGGTAAGTGCACGTGTGGGCTAAAATTTCACATCAGAAAAATTTAGCTCATCCATCTTCCCAAAAATATGTTACCCATTTATTTTCAATTATGTCATTAACAATTAATCCTTAATAGCATATCAAACACCATATTTCAATTTTTTTTTTCCCCTAGATGACATATCCAATTAGGGTGTAAAAGATCAAATCTAATCCAATCTTAATCAATTTAGATAATTTGACAGATTAGATTGAATCTGTAATTTTCAAATATTTAATTGTAAGTTGAATATATTCGTCGCGAGCGCTGGCACGCAGACACCTCCTCCGAACTAAACGACAAGAATGCCATGTTTAAGTTTTGAGTGTTCCCATGCAAATTCAGAGCCACATCACATGAAGGTGGCCAAGTGCATGCTTTGGAAAGAAAAAGTTGGTACGTCCTAACGTGCGGGCTAAAATTTCACAACACAAAAATTTAGCTCATCCATTTACACAAAAATATAAATTTAGCTCATCCCCACATTTAAATTAAAGCCCACTGTATTTTCTTCTATAATTTGTTTGTTTATTACTTTTATGAGATTTTATTACTAGCCATATTCTTCTATAATTTGTTTTTCATTGTTTCAATCGTTGATATATATTACAATTTTCAATTAATTAACCAAAGTAATTTTAGTGTTTAATTTGTTTAAAGGGGCACACTTTCGAAATTTGACCAGGACTTTAGAAAACCCTGGACCGGCTCTGCTAATGCCCAGTAGTAGGGCTACTTAGTACTATATATTAGTAAAATATTGACATTAGTATTTCAACAACCCTCTATAGTCTATAGGTATGGCTACATAAAACAAGGTAACGAGATTATCTTTATTTTTTTACTAGAGGGGCACACGTGCATGATATATATAGATCGATGAGTTAATGTAGCTATTTATGTTACAGAAGGCCTAGGGCAGACTCGGTGATTCATTTGTTAAACAAATAGTTTGTTAAAATACAGAATTTGCAGAACCTAAAAGACAAGTAATCGTGTCTGCAACTGAAACAGATACCGCGTGTATTGGGGAGAGTTTTGAACAGACGAATCTTCAACACATGGGATGGGAGTTAATATTATCACAACACTTTCTTCTAATACTGAAGAGTCTTGGTCCCACGAAAAAAGTTGTTTCATTTCTTTTCTTTGGTCAAAGGAGCTGGCTTCTGTTTGTCTCTACGTCTCTGCTCCCCCCAACAAAAAGTAATCTCTCCCTCTTTTAATTTTTTTTTCCTGAATTGGGATCCCTCTCTCTCCCTCTCTTTTAATATAATCATGTAATGAGATCTTTAAAATGAGCCTAATATCAAACATATTTTAATTACAACATATATATTATTTACTAGTTAATTTAATTATGCGGCATAATCATGTGAACATATAATCATGTAATGATCGGAAGCTTCTACGTACACAAATGCATGCATGCATGCTCACTTACGAATTGGTATTGAGAGACATTATTACATGGACATAAGCACACTGGACTGGAACATCATCACCTGACTCTCAGACTGGCATTGGTTAGATTTTGTTATACTACTTTAAATAACAAGTTGTCATTCTTGTTTGAAGATGTCTTAGTCTTTTTTTGAGATCATCTGTAAATACTGCTGTAGCCTGTATCAATCATTTTATAAAAATAAACAAAATTCATTTTCAGGTTATCGGTTTCGTAGATGCGATAAAAATCCCATCTAAGAAAAGTTGTAAGTGTTGAAAAATTAGTACTTTTCAAATTGTTTTTGGACGAAACATAAAGTTTAAAGTTTAAAGTAGGTGGGACCGAAGCCTGCCATGTGGCAATTAATGTAAATTTTGATAGTGAAGTTAATTAACCCCGAAACCAAATTGCAAAAAATTAAAAAAAAAAGATACATTACTGTGAGGACTACACGTTTATAATAAAATTGTTCACCCGTTTTACTTTTGTTCCTGTGATGGTAGGGTAAAGTTCCCCATTGCCTTAAGAATCCATTAATTGGTCAACAAGTCAACTTTTTTTAATGTGTGAGCGTGCCACTGCTAGCAATAAAAATCCTAGCAGCAGACTTCCTAAAAATAGATAACTTGAACCCCAAGTTACTGACTTCAAGTGTTTTATAGTAAAAAAAATCGCTTATAAACAAAAGTGTTTCCTATAAAAGTAATCTCAAATGAGTTCTACACTTGATTTTGATTTGAAGAAGCTTATTTCTTGGATTCTAATCCCAATTAATCATTAGCAAATGGAGTTTTCCCTTCCCTATATTGTCCTCACATGATCTCTCCCTTGTCTTTGTGTGCATGTTTCTATGTAGAAGACATGAATTACATTATGGAAATCAGTAACTGGAATTGTTCTTAATCCATAATGTTTGTTTCCAAGCTTGTTTGATTTTTGTTTTTATTTTTTGAAAAGCAGATGGAAGGAAGGTGGCTAGGCAGGATTATGATGGGTTGTGGGGGAAGGGGAGTGGGAAACTGGTAATGCAGAGCCACTGTACCAAATTTTTGTCATCTGAGAAGTAGACACAGGCAATAAAAGCTGGATTTTGTTTCTTCAATTAGAATCTGGGGCCCCCCCACACCCCATCCAATGCACCTCATACTTCTCTACTACCAATTATTGTCATCTCTCTCTCTCTCTCTCTCTTGTGTTATACTGAGGTTTTTGTTTCCTTGTCCACTTGGTGTAATTGCTTCATGATGATTGAGTTTTTGGCATAAACAATGGTGTTGTTATAAGCAAAGTGTGCTGAGTTACAATCACTTATGATAGAGAGTGTTTTAAATTGAAAATAGAAAGAAAAAACAAAAAACAAAGAAGCAAAAAATATATAAAAGATTTAGTGAATTTCATAGCAAACAATTGTTGTCTTAATTCTTGATTTGGTACAAAAATTTCAAGACAACAATTTTGTGCATTTTTTTTTTCTTGTATTTCTTTTCTGAGAAAAATAAAATAAAACTCAGTTTTTGATAGCCGCATTCCATTCACCATGCATATGCCACTATTATTTATGGGTATGACTTGAGTGAAAGATGGTTATTGGGCCTCTTGGGCTCTGGAGATTTACTAAAGACACCCAGTCGAAGAAATTAAGGATCCAGTAATCTCAGTCCTTGGTTTATAGTTAAAGTCATGGCTGTGACGCCATCAGTTTTGAGAGAAAAAAATATATATATATATATAAAAGGATTATTGATTTAAAAAAATCAACAAATCAACTAAGAATCCATAGTTTTCTGGAGTTGGGCATATTAATGACGATTGGTGGGATTCTTGATCATATATCTTGAATTTTTCCAGCCAAATAATCATGGGTAATAGGGGTGGAGTTTTTGTTTTTGTGCCCATGATCAGGCTTCCTCACCAAGTAACCTCAGTTTTCATTTGGGAGCTTGTTCACAACGCTCATGGGAAAGAGATGAATTGAGGAGGTGGGGAATGTTGTGGTAGTCTTCCTGAAAATTTATGGATTAGTTGGTGGCATGACATATCTCGGTGCATTTAGATCCTTCTTCTGTTACATGTTTGCGCTCCGCTGCTTCAAGATTGAGTTGGAATGGAATGGATGAGACCATTTAGCAAAATGAGTAGCCATAGGGATATTGAAAGTTATGTGTGTCAATTTTGTTAACAAAAGAGAAGTAGAGAGAGAATTAAGAAGAAGATGAACAAATCTTTATTATTTTCTCAGTTAACTTTACAATACAGAGAGTTAAACTTTATAAGGCTCTAACTGATTACAACAACTTACAAACTAATTCTAACATCAGTCAATGACTAAGTGACACTTGTCACAATCCTAACTCTACATACTCTAACAAATTTGCTGTTCTGAATTTCAAATTGATAATAGACTTTAGATTGTGCAACAATTATGCTATGTTTTTTTTATTCCACAGTTCATAAAATTTTGTTTTCTGATTTATGACTTCATTATTATTTTTAATTGAAAGGTAAATATGAGAGAAAATGCAATGTTATTACTAGTATCAAACAAGAGTTGCAGAACGGAAATGGGAAAAAAAAACATATACTTGATGCTAAAAGCACTACCAAAACCAATTAACTACATTTTCAAATTCTATGCTCGGCCTATAATTCGTCGACTAAGTGGAGAGGGCTAACTCAATACAAAATATAGATAAAGACATTAGTTTGGTGGTCCTGGAAGACCATCTGCTTCCGACACTCCCTGAGGAGAACTTGAATGAAAAAGTGTTTGTTAGGCCACGTATGCAGAGGACTAGACTATGTTAGCTTAGACATGACTAGATTTCACGTGAATCAAAAAAGAACAAGGATGTTGTCTTCTTAATTCAGAGGAGTAGATGAATTATTCATAAAAAATTGATGTCTTAAAACACGTAAAATTTAATCATTTAGCTATAATCCAAGCTACACTACAGGCTGATCTCTACTGTAGTGCTAAGTTTTATGTTTCCAATGTAAACTCTAACCCGAGGCCCTATAATACATGAGAATAAAATAAAATAAAAGCTCGAGAGGCATATTTTTATGTGTTTAGCCTTTAAGCACTTGGTGGGAATGGGATTAGTTGCTCCCAACAAGTTTTAGAATCCTCCATTTGTTCCTCTGGGATCTACAAAGATGAGAGTGTTTTTTATATAGAGATTCTTCAGTTCGTGAGTTACACATTTCTGGGAATAAGAGAATGCACGAATGGTGATCACATGGACTATCTGTTTTTAAGATTATTTCAATCAAATATTAAAGGGAAAAGAACATTCTAATGCGAAATATGTTGGACTCCAACAAGGCAATTTCACACTTGGCGGGTTTCGAACTGGTGCCACTGGGGGAGATGAGAAGGACCTCAACCACTGAGGTAACACAAATTGTACAACTTTTAAAATGAAGTAGAGCTATATAAACAAACCCAACGTTAAGTCGAAAAGATACAATCCCCTACAGGAGCAATATATATGTGCATCCATCCGGGAACAAAGCATACACACAGGATACAGACAACAGAACCAAGATAGGGCAGAGCAGTACCCATTAATTTATCTAACATAGTTAGGCACTCTCTAACTAGCAAATTGGACAAAGCCAGAGTAAATTGCAAGAATAACTAGTACCAACCATAATTCATTGAAAATAGGTTAGCTATAATATTCTTGAAGATCTGGTTACTTGGTCAGGAAAAAAGCATTTTCAGCAGCGCAATTCTGTATTGTGTTTGATGAAATGCATTTTCCTCAGCCCAGAAGTACATGACATCGCCAGCAGCAATGCCTCTCTCCTTGACAAAAACTCTCCAGTGTTTTGACTGGAAAACTGGTTTCCGGTGCTTGCCTTGTCTGCAAGATAAATAGAACACATAGACCTTACCCGTTTCGTCTAAGACTCTGAGTGGGACATCATTCTCTGGATCTATAGGGGGCAGGAATTCTAGCATCTCCTTTGTCACTGCTAGTCTTTGATTGACGTCAGTGGGCGATAACTCTTTTTCACAGCGCTCCATTTCTCTCCGGCCGGCCTCTTTTTACAAAGTTTGAGCACCAAACTCAAACTTCAAGCTCCTTACGGACGTAGCTAGCTGCTTAGGTTGAGATCCTTGAACAGAAATACTCTGAGTTCATAATAATACTGGCTTGAGATGCACGTATATATATAAGAGAGAGAGAGAGCACTCTTCGTTTTTTGGGAGCTGGGGGTCATCTTCTCTGCTCATGGTTTCCAAGTTGGGGATTAGAATAGTGTAGAATTGATTGTACCAATAGTATAGAAAATTTATTTGATGTTATTTAATATAAGATAAAATCAAATCTTATATTAAGATCTCAATGAATTGAACTTCACGAACTGTTTAATTTTTGTTTGTTTTGGTTGGAAAGTTGAATATCTTTGTCGCTAGCGCCGGCACCCAGACACCCTAGAAATTATTATTTTGTTTTCGTCAAGCGGAAACCCTGGAATTAGTTTTGAATGTTCCCATGCAGAGTCAGAGCATGCTATGGAAAGAAAAAGTTGGTAAGTGTACGTGTGGGCTAAAATTTCACATCAGAAAAATTTAGCTCATCCATCTTCCCAAAAATATAAATTTAGCACATCACCACATTTAAATTAATTTACTAGTCATATTCTTCTATAATTTGTTTCTCATTGTTTTGATTGTTGATCAGAGGCGGCCCATAGCATGTGCGGGCTGTGCGACCACAGGGCCCCAAAATTTAGGGGCCTCCAAATGTTTTAAAAAGCCCAGCAATATATTATATATTTTTTTATTCCAAAAATATTACTATCATTTTTTGGACAGATTGTTCCTTCTTCACAGGGCCCCCAAAATTTAGGGGCCTCCAAATGTTTTAAAAAGCCCATCAACCCAGCAATATATTATATTTTGTTTTATTTCCTAACGGGCAGCAGATTGTTCCTTCTTGATTCTTCTTCCATCTTCCGTCCAAACACAAATCTCCTTTACTCTTTGGCAAGTCAAAAAGCGCTCTGAGTCTGTGTGCATCTCTTCTCTCAAGTCTCCACCACACCGTCCAAACACAAATCTTCTTTACTCTTTGGCAAGTCAAAAGGCGCTCTGAGTCTGTGTGCATCTCTTCTCTCAAGTCTCCACCACACCTCTCTCTCTCTCTCTCTCTCTCTCTCTCTCTCTCTCATATTAGAATTTAGAAATTATATGTTGCATTTGGAATTAGCCATCATATGATTGCAATTTGCAAGAAGAAACCTAAAAAATCAGGTGAATCTCTATCCCTAATTTGTCAATGCTTTTCATATATTGTTTTTGTAATTATTTTAACAGACTTTTTGTTTTGTGAAAATCAGGGGAAACCGTCAAAATCAGATGAAAGCTGCAAAAATCAGGTTCTATTGTCCTCTTTTTTTGTTATGATGTGTGTTATTTTGCTATATTAGAAAAATGTTTAAAAGAAAACACTCATCTGGATATAGTAAGCGCCAACAAAAGAGAAGAGTTGAAGAATTAACTCAATCTCAGAGAGGTGCTCTTGATAAATTCATTATTAAAGAACCACAAGGTTTAGTTGAAAATCTTGAAAATGTAGGTCATGATGAACAGGCTAATGAAAATGTGGAAAACTTAGGTCATGCTCATGTTGAAAATGATAATGTAATCAATGAGGAGGAACAACCAAGTCAATCTATTCCTTTAGATATTTATGATCCTAGGACTTGGGATGGTCTAGATTCAAAATCAAGAGATGAATTATTGGCAAATGGTCCAAGAAGAGATCTATCAATTGAGAAGGGACCTAGTGATAAATTTTCTAGACATTTCTCCTCAACGTTTTACACTCGTTATTTATCAAATGGAGATAAGTATGATAGGGAATGGCTGGTGTATTCCAAGCATTTGGATAAGGTGTTTTGCTTTTGTTGCAAGTTTTTTAATAAGAGCCCAAAAATAAACTCTTTAGCTAATGAGGGGTTTAATGATTGGGTACACCTTAGTGTGAGACTTAAAGAACATGAAACAAGTGGTGAACACATGATTAACATGAACACTTGGATTGATTTGCAAATGAGATTGGCAAAAAATGTTACAATTGATAAACATGTTCAACAGCTTATTAATAAAGAGAAAGAACATTGGAAGGGTGTATTAATAAGAATAATAGCTGCTGTAACATATATTGGTAAGTATAACTTGGCATTTCGTGGAAAGAATGAGAGGATTCATGAAGATAGCAATGGAAATTTTTTGGGCTTAATTGAAATGATAGCGAAATGGGATCCAATCATGAGAGAACACTTGAGACGGATTGATGAAAAGGAAATTTATCATCATTATCTTAGTCCAAGGATCCAAAATGAGCTGATTGCAAGGTTAGCACATGAAATCAAAAGTGCAATCATTCAAAAAATTAAAAAAGCAAAGTATTTTTCTGTTATTCTTGACTGTACACCTGATATAAGTCATCAAGAACAAATGACCTTGATATTGAGATGTGTGGATGTTTCTACACATCCAATAAAAGTAGAAGAATTCTTTTTGGAATTCTTACAAGTTGATGATACATCAGGAGAAGGACTCTTTGAAGAATTACAAAATGTGTTAAAAGATCTTAAACTTAATATTGATCATGTGAGAGGACAAGGATATGATAATGGATCCAATATGAAAGGAAAAAACCAAGGTGTACAAAGAAGACTATTAGATATAAATCCTAGAGCTTTGTACACACCATGTGCTTGTCATTGTCTTAACTTGACACTTTGTGATATTGCAGACTCTTGTAGGAAAGCACAGGATTTTTTTGGTGTGATACAATGTATTTATAACTTGTTTTCTCATTCCACAAAGCGCTGGAAAATTTTAAAAGATAATGTAAAGGGTTTAACTCTTAAACCATTGTCAACCACACGATGGGAGAGTCGAGTTGAAAGTGTTAAAGCTATAGAAGTGAGAGATGCTTTACTACAATTAGCTGAACAAGATAATGATTCTAAAATTAGGACTCAAGCTAATCATTTAGCAAAACTTGGACTTGGAAACTTTGAGTTTTTATTAGCTGTGATTATTTGGTATGATATTTTGCATGCTGTCAATTTAGTTAGTAAAAAATTGCAAGAAAAAGACATGCTTATTGATGTTGCTATGGATCAAATAAAAGGATTGTTTGTTTTTTTTGAAAAGTATAGAGAATTTGGATTTTCTCAAGCTATGTTTGTTGCTAAAAAAATTGCTACTAACATGGAGATTGATCCAAAGTTTGTGGAAAAACGTCAAGTTCATAGAAAGAGGCATTTTGATGAGAATCTTAATGATGAGTCTACACAATCAAATCATGAATCAGCTGAAGACAGTTCAGAATTGATTACTTCTTATATATTGTAGATGAAGCAATTGGTTCTTTGAAAAGAAGGTTTGAACAATACCAAACATTTGAGGATATATTTGGTTTCTTATTTACTTTAAATAAATTAAACTCATTCGATGCAAATAATTTAGAATCATGTTGTGATCATTTGGAAAGTTTTTTAAAACATGGCATGTCTTCTGATCTTGATGGGAAAGATTTGTTTGAAGAGTTAAAAATCATACGAGAGATTCTACCAAAAGAGGCAAAAACAGCCACTGAAATTTTGAGTTCTTTAACAAGACTAAATTGTTTTCCAAATGCAATTACTGCTTATAGAATATTATTAACTTTGCCTGTTACAGTTGCATCTGCGAGAGAAGTTTTTCAAAATTGAAGTTATTGAAATCTTACTTGCGGTCAACCATGTCACAAGAAAGATTAAATGGTTTAACTTTGATATCTGTTGAAAGTGATTTCTTGGAAGAACTTGATTGTACTCGTTTTATTAATGATTTTGCAGCTCAAAATGCAAGGAGGGCAATTTTTAGATGATTCTATAGCTGGTTTGGTTGCTGGTTGATGATTGTACTTGCTTGGGTTCTTGAGTGTTGTTGGTTTTGAAGTATTTTGCTTCATTTTGCTGGGTGTAGTTTTTTGTATGTAAAAGAAAATTGAACAGATGTGAGTGTGTGAAGATAGGTGAAGGATGATCTTGATTCCATTTGTCTAATGTAATTGATGCCACATAATGATTTCGGTTTAATATATTTATGATTTATGAATTTTAAAATTTGAAAAATTGTTATTTTACTTATACATATAGGGCCTCATCACTTTCTTCCACAGGGCCTCCATATCTAATGGAACCGGCACTGTTGTTGATATTACCATTTTCAATTAACGAACCAACCAAAGTATGTTTTTAAAATTAAGTTTTTGGAAAAGGTACCAAATTCGAAACACCATAAGAAAAAAAAAACCCTAATTCGAAACATCAAAGTTTTAGAAAAAAATATCCATAAAATGTTAGAAGTTGTAGGCCTTTATAATTTATCTCAAAGTAGCAGCAAATTGCCCAGGATTTAGAAATTCTTAAGTGACGTGGTACTATTTTAGTAAAATATTGACATTAAGTATTTTATAACAGCCCTGTATAGATACATTAAACTAAGGAAACGATATTATCTTTATTCTGCCCTGACCTCCGCCGTAAGGTAGTTGACAGAGGAAGAATACTTGTAAATATAATAACATGTGATTACGTAGTTGCTGCATCGACAGAGGAAGAATACTTTTATTAATTTCTACCCCCTTTTAACATTGGAACTGTGGCGGCAAAACTAAAATTTCACAACACAAAAATATAAACTTAGCTCATCCCCACATTTAAATTAAAGCCGACTGTATTTTCTTCTATAATTTGTTTGTTTATTACTTTTATGAGATTCTATTACTAGCCATATTCTTCTATAATTTGTTTCTCATTGTTTCAGTCGTTGATATTACTATTTTCAATTAATTAACCAAAGTAATTTTAGTGTTTAATTTGTCTAAAGGGGTACACTTTCGAAATTTGCCCAGGCCTTAGAAAATCCTAGACCGGCTCGGCTAATGCTTAGTAGGGCTACTTAGTACTATATATTAGTAAAATATTGACATTAGTATTTCAACAACCCTCTATGGCTACCTAAAACAAGGTAACGAGATTATCTTTATTCTTTTACTAGAGGGGGCAGACTTGCATGATATATATTACAGAAGGCCTAGGGCAGACTTGGTGATTCATTTGTTAAAATACAGAATTTGCAGTACCTAAAACGGACAAGTATTCGTGTCTGAAACTGAAACAGATACCGCGTTGTATTGGGGAGTGTTTTGAACAGACGAATCTTGAACACATGGGAGCTAAAATTATCACAACACTTTCTTCTAATACTAAAGAGTCTTGGTCCCACAAAAACAAGTTGTTTCATTTCTTTTCTTTGGTCCAAGAACCCACAAAAGACATGCCCCCCTCCCCAACAGGAGCTGGCTTCTGTTCCTCTCCCCAACAAAAACTAATCTCTCCCTCTTTTAATTTCTCTCTCTCTCTCTCCCCCCAACAAAAAGTATATGAAGAACTGATTGCAACACTTGATTGAATTAAAGGCAAGGGAAAAGATCTCAATGAGTTGAGATCTTTAAAATGAGCCTAATATCAAACATATTTTAATTACAACATATATTATTACTAGTTAATTATGCGGAACATATAATCATGTAATTAATGATTGGAAGCTTCTACGTAAACACATGCATGCATGCATGCTCACGTACGAATTGGTATTGAGAGATATTACATGGACCTAAGCACACTGGACTGGAACATCATCACCTAACTCTCAGACTGGCTTTGGTTAGATTTTGTTATACTACTTTAAATAACAAGTTTTAACATATTTTGTACAGTTGTCATTATTGTTTGAACATGTCTTAGTCTTTTATAAGATCATCTGTAAATACTGCTGTAGTAGACTGTATCAATCATTTTATAAAAATAAACAAAATTCATTTTCAGAAAGTTATCGGATGCGATAAAAATCTCATCTAATAAAATTTGTAAGTTTTGAAAAATTAGTACTTTTCAAATTGTTTTTGGACGAAACATAAAGTTTAAAGTTTAAAGTAGGTGGGACCGAAGCCTGCCATGTGGCAATTAATGTAACTTTTGATAGTGAAGTTAATTAACGCTGAAATCAAATTGCAAAAAATTAAGATACATTATTGTGAGGACTACAAAAAATTAAGATACATTATTGTGAGGACTACACGTTATAATAAAATACAAATACATAAAAATATAGGTAGATAGTCCGGTTCAATTTAGGCAAATTTGTGAAACCTCAAAATCAAAATATTTATGGTTCGGTTCGGGTTTTAAACCATATAACGTATTTTTGGTTAAAACCAAACTAAACCCGTAATTATAATTTGAATTGGACGGTTTAATCGGTTCGTCCGGATTGATGCCCCCTAGAGGTTGTTGATCTTTTTTTTTCCAACAGTAAAAATTGATTAGTGCGAAGCATTTCTGCTATCTTTTGGTAGCTTCGATTGAAACTGAGGTAAAATGAAATAACAAAAGGTTTTAGAAATTAATATGAAGGCAAAATGTAAAAGTTTCAAACATATAATATGATGAGTATATGTTCCGGACATAGATTGCCTTCTTGTTTCAAAATGATTTTAAGGATGGTTTCATTTTTTTTGGGTCAGGTTTTCATAAGGGTTTGGTTCCATCCTGTTGTGAACTTTTGCGAAGGCATACAAGTAACTCATATCATGTTGATTGCCTTCATCAACAATTTTTCAGTGTTGATGGTAGTAGGAGGGGTTGGCACAGAGAGAGAGAGAGAGAGAGAGAGAGAGAGAGAGGGAGGTGGGTGTCGATTGTGGCTGGGATGGGGTTGTAGGGGCTGGGGTGGTGAGTGACCTGGGTGTTATGACTGTTGGGGTATGGTGGTCTAGGTTTTAGTTGAGGGTATTGACTCAATACTATCGAGTCTATTAAGGGAAAAGCCCTGGCTTGTAGAGTGCAATTCGATATTGTGTTCGATGAAACGGGTCCTCCTCCACCCAGAAAAAGAGCACATCCCCAGCTACAACGCCTCTGTCCTTGACAAACACCCTCCATTCTCTAGACTGGAAAACTGGCTTTCTGTATTTGCCCCATTGCCTGCCTGATAATCTGAACTCATAAACCCGACGCCTTTGGTTGTCAAAAACTCTGATCGGGATATCACGATCTGGATCGACACGAGGTAGCATCGCAAGCATGGCGCTGGTCACCACAAGTCTTTCGACATCGGTGGCCTTCAATACTTTCTCAAAATGATCAAGCTCCATGGATCCACTCAACTCTCTCCCTCTCTGTCTTACAAAATGATAACCAAAAACCTAGCTACTTTGATCACCTGCATTGCACTATATAATATGCCTGTTGTGCTAGCTTGGTTTTTAAGTTTTGGTTATATATATATATACGCGACGAATATTGGGCGGCATGCCAACTCTTTAAATTCGAATATTTGTCTTTACAGCCAAAACGACAATAATACTTACTACTACGCACTCAAGTCAAGTCCTCTCCATAATCCATCAGCCACGGAGTTTAGGCATGTCGTTTTCTTGGAGACCTTCTCCATTACGGTGTATGTACGGTGTATGTCAGCAAGTCCAAAATTCTTGGGGCCTTCTCCATTACGGTGTGTATGTACGGAGTTTTGTTTTTAACCGCCAGATGGCTTTCGTCTTTCGTCTTTTTGGGGAGAAGCACGGGTAGTAGACTGAAGATGGAGGTATCTCAGCTAGGTATAAAACTGGTTATTAAAGTTTGTTTTAAATCTAGACCCTATAAAAGCCATCGGACGGTTAAAACAAAACTCCGTAACGAGTATTAGTTTTGGAGTTTTGTTTTTTGGCATTTGTCGGGCCCCTGATGGAGATGGGTATACAATGCATTGCAATTACAATGTGTGTTTGCTTCGCGTACCTGTCAAAAACCGTCTTGGGTGGTCGGTCGACTTTATTAATTTGTTTGTTTGATTGATACTTACTCGATTGTCCATTTTCACTAAAATGACTGTTTGATGAAATGGTTAGAATGCGGGAGTAAATGTGGCTACCCTTAGATTTTCTGGTTTTACTTATTTGTTGGAAAGTCATTTTGTTTATTTATAAAAGTAGCTTCCGTAAGGTTACAATTTTGTAGGAAGACTTGTAAAGTTTATCGTTGTCTTATATGTTACCTCAACTTAAATCAGAATTTAGTTTATTTATTATTATTAGTTCCAATTTGGCACTCTAAGCACAATAATTGGAATCAGAGCTTTTATTGGTTCTGGCTGACGAAGTGTACATCTTTTGTCGAAATCACAAGCTTCACATGTTGCAAGAACAACGGTAAATTAAACTTAGTGAGACGATGCCAAGTGTGTATACTTGTACTGTACAAGTACAACATTATACAACATTTTACCAATTGTAACAAGAGTTTTTATTTTTGACCAATTGTAGCCTGCTGAGTAAAAATGATCCCACAAGATCAAACCGAATTGAAAACCCGTAGCATCAAACAATGGACTAGACCAACGTTCAATTAATTGGACTTGTACAGTCCAAACCAGCCCACCAAACAGGGCCTTTCAGTTGACCCACTGGTTAGGCTCTACGGGCCTGAAATAAAGACACTCACAACAAAAATGAAACAGCATCCTACTTCGACTTCTAACTTCTCCGTCAGCTACCGTTGTGCTTCTGATAAACATCTAACTTCTTCAATTCCAGAAATTTCCCTCCTGAAACCTCATATTCATAAGCCATCTTCCTTTCCCTGTGCTCCCTCCGACACCCTGCTCGCAGAAAAAGCAATCACATACCTCACACGCCACCTCCACAACCTCAATTCTCTCTCTTCCTGTTTTACACCTGAGGCAGCCTCCTATTTACCCCTCAAGTCCCAATTAGAATGGTTGGTCTCCCTCTCTCTCCCTCTCTCTCTCTCTCTCTCTCTCTCTCTCTCTCTCACAGATAATTTACTGCTAAAACTGTTCTTTTCATTTTGTCCTCGGCACGCTCTGATGAAAAATGCTACAGAGGCAATGAAGGAGTCTAGGATTTCTGATCTCATTGCATCGGTAATAATTTGGTTGCTAATGGTTGTTTTGATGTTCCATGACTTTTTCTACGTGGTATTAGATGTGTTGTAAAAGTACTGACTGGTTCTTTCTTCCATGACAGCTAAATGCACTTCAATACAGAAGAACGGATTTTGAAGAGTTCCGTGCCGCTGCATTAAGTGTTCATCAGCTCAAGACACTTGATCATTGCGAACAACATGCTCGATGTGTATATGAACTTTTTGAGAGGGATGGAAACAGAGCAATTGTCATTGAAGAACTTGCTTCAGTAAGTTGAAATTTTAATGCTGCGTTTTGCAGTTTGATAATCATAGGTTGATTTCTGAGTATTCAATGTGTTATTGGACTTGATTTCTGAGTTTTATATTAGTTTTTTCTCACTGATTTGTGTCGTTTTCTTGAAGGGAGGAGTTAGGGTTTCCATTTCCACGCAGCTTACTCTCTATTGCTTTCTTAACCGCCACTAAATTATCAATGCATTGACTGTTTGAAAACTTTAGGTGGCCTCTGTAGAGAAATAGCTAGGGTTTAGAGAAGAATAAGAAGTAGAATAGAAAGAACACCCCACGATGAGTATTCTGGTTGTATTGGATTTCTTTTATATGCTATACAATTGACTTTGTACATGAATATAAACAGTACTAGTTATACAAACGGTAAAACATAAAATAGGCAGTTCCAAGATTATAGGGATTGATTGAGATAATGAAGCAATCACACTTGAATGGCTACAGACTGCCGTGACTTGTGGGGAGTGTCGTGCATATTCATTGGCTGATGGGTAGGATGCTCTTCACGCTCCCTCAAGCAAAAGGGAACAAAGTGGAGGTTGAGCTTGGTAGCAAGTTGAGTAAAACGTTCGCGAGACAAGCTTTTGGTGAAGAGATCGACAAGTTGAGAAGAGAGGGACATAGTGCGTCTGAAGAACACCTTGGGAAATTAACTCGCGAACAAAATGATAGTTGATTTCAATATGGCGGGTACGAGCATGGAAGACGAGATTTGTTGCCATGTGGAGGGCAGATATGTTGTCGATGAAGATACATGGAGGCGAACAAAGAGGAATACCCAACTCACAAAACAAATAGCCAAACCAACGAAGCTTAACTGGAGTGGTAGCAAGTGCGCGATACTCGGCTTCAGAGCTTGAGTGGGATACAGTGGATTGTTTCTTAGCGGTCCAAGTGAGGAGATTAGGACCAAGGAAAACACATGCCCCCTAATAGAGCGGCGGTCATCAATGGAGTCGGCCCAGTCGAGAAGTTCGGAGAAGGCTCGCAAAGTGAGGTCAGCAGAAGCACGAAAGAGAAGGCCATGCTCAAGAGTGCCCTTAATGTAGCAATAGATCCTTTTAACAGCCTGGAGGTGAGTGGAACATGGATGATGCATGAATTGGCACACCTGATTCACAGGCAAAGGCGATATCAGGACGAGATAGAGTGAGGTCCTGGAGGCCCCCAACCATGCTGCAATACAGTGTGGGGTCAGAGATCGGATCACCATCATTTGCAGAGAGTCCTGGTGGAGGAGAGCAGTGGTGTGGGACTTGGTTTACATGCTGCCATATTAAATTTGGTGAGAAGGTCAGATGCATAGCGAGCTTGATTGATAGAGAGCCATTGGTGCGACAAACTTCCATGCCAAGAAAAAAATTAAGCTCTCCCAGCCTGCGACTATCAAAGGTTGAACATAAGGCATCAATGAATTTGTTAACTGCAGGAAGAAGTACTACCTGTTACAATTAAGTCATCAACATACACAAGGACATAAAGAGTACGAGAGGTTGTATGACGAATAAAAAGTGAAGCACCAGATTGACTATGGAAGAATCCTTGATGAATTAAAAAAGAATGGAGTCAATGAAACCATGCACGGGGGCCCTATTTAAGGCCATAGAGTGCCTTGTGGAGTTTGCAGACATATTTGGGGCGAAGAGGGTCAGCAAAACCTGGGGCTGCTTCATATAAACCTCCTCATGTAAGATACCATTCAAAAAGGCATTACGAACATCAAGTTGTTGCAAGGGCCAATTCCTAGAAAGAGCAATAGTTAAGTAGTGCGAATAGTAGCTGGCTTGACAACAGGACTAAATGTTTCATCATAGTCAAGGCCCTCCATTTGATTAAAGCCCTTGGCAACTAAGTGTGCCTTGTGTCTTTCAATAGTGCCATTGGCTTTTCGCTTGACTTTGAAAACCCATTTATAGCCCACGACTTTCATGGTTGGTATAGAAGGAACGAGGGACCAAGTTTGGTTCTTCATAAGGGCCATATATTCTTCTTGCATCGATGCCTACCAGTGAGGGAATTTAGAGGCTTGAGTATAACTTGTAGGCTCAGTTGAGAGAGGATTCATAAGAGTTGCAGTTAATGCATGGGGAAGAGGATGGCGTGTGGAGTTGTAGACAAGATTATGAAGGCTGCGGAACCCATGTGGTGGTGGTGTAGTGGCTGGAGTTGTCGGAGAGGACTCGATTTCTATTGAAGGAGGGGAAGTGCCTGTAGATTGATGAAGATGATGGTCAGATGGAGATGAAGACAGAGTAGAGAGCGGAAGAGGTGTTGCTGGTGGTGAGAGCAGGCTGTCCGTAGCAAGGTTAGAAGGAGGTGGAGTAGTTGGGGGATCTGGAGATAAAGGAACATGAGGAGGCGCCAATAACGTGGGTGCAAGAGGTATTGACCTGTAATCATTAGAGGACATGGATAGAATATTAGTGTAAGAAACATTAGATTCATCAAAAGTAACATTCCTTGAAATATACACTCGCCTAGAGATTGGTTCAAAGCACTTGTTGTACCCCTTGTAGTGATTGTCATACCCGAGAAAATTACACTTAATAGACTTGGAGGAAAGTTATGCTTGTTGTAAGGCACTAAGTGTGGAAAACATGTACAACCAAAGGACTTGAGAAACCGGTAGTCAGGTGGGCGTTGGAACAACTTCTCATAGGGTGAAACTTGACCAAGTTGTGTAGTTGGTAACCTGTTGATAAGAAAGACAACAGTGGAAAAAGCTTCAAGCCAAAAACTCGAAGGTAAGTGTGATTGTGACAACAAGCAAAGTCCCATTTCAACAATATGTCTATGCTTACGCTCAACAATTCCGTTTTGCTCTGGTGTGTAAGGGCATGAAATGTGATGTGTGATGCCGTGTTCATGAAGAAAATTAAGGAATAAACGATTAGTGAATTCACCACCGCCATCAATTTGTATTGTTTTAATAGAATGGTTGTGTTGTTTTTCCACCAATCTTTTAAAGAAGACAAAAGTTGTAAGCACATCGGATTTCTTTGCTAAAGGATAAAACCACACAAATCGAGTGTATTCATCAACAATAGATAAATAATAACGATAACCAAAATTGGATGAGACTGGGGCTGGTCCCCATAAATCTAGATGAAGTACTGCAAGGGGTTCATGAGCATAAAAAGTTCGATTGGAAAAGGGAAGTCTACATGATTTTCCCAAAAGGGCAAATATGACAAGCCTGATTAGAATCAACCTTACCACGAACAGGCAAGTGAAATTTATTAAGTAAAATACGAAAAACATCATGAGACGGATGGCCAAGTCTTGTATGCCAAATATCATGAAAGTCCTTTCACCATAAAAGACTAGCTTCCCCGAGATTGTAGGATCTGCTTGAATATGGTACAAGTCGCCAGAGCTACTGCCAGTGAGTAATGTCCTCCCCGTCATATTGTCATTTACATGAAAACCATTAGCATGCATCTCAAAATAGCAATTATTATCCTTAGAAAAACGGTGTATAGACAATAGATTCTTGCGTATAGAAGGAACACATAGAACATTAGTAAGTTTCAAAGGACCAATATTAGTTTGACCAATATGACTTATTGAGAGACGAGTGCCATTACCTACAATAATGGAGTCATTACCTGTATATGGTTTCACAAAGGGGAGTTGAGAAGGACTGGACACCATATGATGGGTTGCCCCGGAGTCAATACACCAACTTGTGTTATTAGGAACAGATGGTGAAGGGATATTGGAGGCGTTGGAATCGGCCTTGTCCTCTTCCAAAGTTTTGGAACCGAGTCTGAGAATGGTTGTGGTGATTGGTGCTTTGGGCTCGGTTCTGAGTGGCCTGATCATTGGTACCTGCGATCAGAGGTGAGTGCTACACTTTGTGATAAAGGAGAGGGAAGACATCCTCTTCAGCAAACTGTTCTTCCTGTATTAACAAATCATAAAATTCATCAAAGGTTAGAGAGGGTCGAAGATGAAGGGAGGTAGTAAATTCTTTGCATTCATGGCCTAGGCCATCGAGTATATAATCAATAAGTTCGCCATCAAAAATTGAGGTGCCAGCTGAGTGACAGAATCAAAGAGAGACTTGGCGTGGATCAAATAATCAGCAACTGACTTTTCTGGATCCTTTTTGAGAGTGTGTATCTGATCTCGCAGGGTACGGATATGAGTTTTGGACAGGGGTGACAACTGTTTCTCAAGCAGCGTCCATGCCTCATATGATGTAGAACATGAAATCAGAAGGGTCTTAATAGAAGATGAAGTCGTGGCCTTGATCCAACTTAAGACTAGTTTGTCTTTTGAATAGGTTGGATTGAGAGAACCATCGGGAAGTTTCTTCTGAGGATGGGTCTCTGTCTTAATTACATCTTCCAGATCATGTAATTCTAGTACATCTTCAAACTGAGATTTCCAACAGAGAAAATTATTACGATCCATTGGTGCTGGTAAACAAGTGAGCGATATTGAAAGAAGTTGGAATAGAAGACGGTGTGGTGGTCATGATTTTCTGAGAATTAGTCTGAGAGATTTGAGAAGGCTGAGAGTCAGAAGAAGAGTTTATAGGAGAGGAAGAGTTTGTCATTAGGATCGAAAGGGGTTGCTAGCCTCTGTGAGGCTCTAATACCATGTAGAGAAATAGCTAGGGTTTAGAGAAGAATAAGAAGTAGAATAGAAAGAACACCCCACGATGAGTATTCTGGTTGTATTGGATTTCTTTTATATGCTATACAGTTGACTTTGTACATGAATATAAACAGAGTAAGTTATACAAACGGTAAAACATAAAATAGGCAGTTCCAAGATTATAGAGATTGATTGAGATAATGAAGCAATCACAATTGAATGGCTACAGACTGCCGTGACTTGTGGGGAGTGTCGTGCATATTCATTGGCTGATGGGTAGGATGCTCTTCAGCCTCTGTAGTTGAAAAAGCAAGCGACACAGGAAGAGAAAAATTGATAATTCAAGGCATTTACTGTCATGTTTTGTCTTTCAACTAATACTAATTATTTTAAACGTAGAAATCTTATGATCATGTTTTTGCTTCGATTCATTTTGCCTTCCTCAAATGGCTGATGTTTTCCCTCCAAAACAATTTACACAAATAGGAAAACAAAATTGAAGACCTTTTCTCCAACCATCAGACCATATAGAGATTGAAAATTCCACCGAAATTGATTGATCTGGAAAACGTGTGAATTTGATATTGGAATAGAATGATTTTAATTGATAGGTACAAAAGGTTTATACAGGAGTGTCTTAGTGTACAAGGAAACAAGTCCTCCAATCTAGGAAACCTACTAGGAAAATAAATCCTAATTACAACAGTATTGATATTAATTGATATTATACAAACGTATTTCCTAACACATCCCCTCAAGTTGAAGAGTGGATATCAAGAACTCTCAACTTGCGAACAAGATTGTTGAATTCTTCTCGTCCCAATGCCTTAGTAAGAATATCGGCTAACTGAGAGGACGAACTCACATGTTGTGTAGCAATCAAACCTTCCTGAATCTTATCTAGAATAAAATGACAATCCATCTCAATATGTCTTGTTCTCTCATGAAATACTGGATTAGCAGCAATATGTAAAGCTGCCTTATTGTCACAATACAACAAAGCAAATTGGCGATGAATGATGCGCAAATCCTTGAGAAGGGATCGAAGCCAAGACAACTCACAACATGCTGCCACCACAGATCTATATTCGGCTTCTGCGAAGATAAGGATACAGTTTTCTGTCACTTCGATTTCCATGAAATTAAAGAAGATCCCAGAAACATACAATAGCCTGTAGTAGACCTTCGAGTATTAGGACAACCTGCCCAATCAGAATCACAGAAGTCACGCAAAGTCAAGTCATTCTGAGAAGACAATAATATGCCTTGACCTGGCGAGTTTTCAAATAACGAAGAATGCGGAGTGCGGCCTCCATGTGCGGTTTAAGAAAAGCATTGTTGACGTTAAGCTGATGAAGAGACCGATTACGGGCGGCAGCAAGAGCAAGGAGGCAGCGGACAGTGGGCATTTTGGCAGGAGGAGAAAAAGTATCATGATAATCAACACCTTCCGGCTGAGTAAAACCTTTAGCAACCAACCGGGCTTTATATCGCTCAAGAGAACCATCAGATTTAAGCTTTATTTTATACACCGACCGACAACCAATGGGCTTCTCTCCAAGTGTGGTTATCAGACAAGGCCTGCAATTCAGACTGCATGGCCTCTTGCCAATGAGAGTGGGGGAGCAGCTTCCCTCATAAGAACTAGGTTCAAAAATGTTACTGACTTGTGCAATGAAAGAAAGGTGAGCCGGGGAATAACGATGATAGGAGAGATAATTGCAAAGAGGAAAACGCGTACCTTTAGTAGGACCCGGAGGTAAAGAAGACGAGTGATCAGGGATGGGCAACATGACCTAATTGCAGATGTAGTCACGTAAGCGAACGGAAGGCACAAAGATGCGTTCAGATCGGCGGAGAGATGGTGGGTTAGGTGTGGGTGCATGTGGACTGGTGGCAGGTGGACTGGTGATGGGTGAACTGTGAGCGCGCTGAGCTGGTGGGGATAATAGCAAAGCCGGACTAGGCTCATCAGGCTCGGTGGTGGTGTCGGATGGGGACAAAGGCGTGGGATGTGGACTGGTGGGGGTAGACTGGGGGAGAGTAGCGACTGGAGAAGAAAAAATTGGGTCCACGTCAGAAGGGAAGGGAGGAGTCGGAAAAGAAGAGGGAACCAAAAGTGAGGAGAGAGAAGGAAAAGTGTGATAGGGAAAAATATTTTCATGGAATTTAACATCACGACTTGTGAAAATTTTGTGAGGCTCAAGATCATAAAGCTTAAAGGCTTTTTGACCAAGGGGATAACCAAGGAAAACAGATGGAATAGCACGGGGAGTGAATTTATGTGTCACATGAACATTAATGGCATATGCAAGACAACCAAAAACGCGTAGGTGAGAGAAAGAGGGTTTTTTTGAATAAAGACGTTCAAAAGGAGTTTTAAAAGAAAGAAGAGGAGTAGGAAAACGGTTGATGAGATGAACTGCAGTTAAAACACATACCCCCCAAAATTTGGAAGGAAGATTGGCCTGAATTTTTAAAGCACAAGCCATTTCAAGGATGTGGCGATGCTTACGTTCTACGACCCCATTTTGTTGAGGTGTATAAACGCAAGAGTGTTGAAAAATGACGCCCTATTCATGAAAGAAAGTTTGAAGAGAAAGAAATTCCCCTCCATTGTCGGCACGAAGTTGTTTAATTTGGGAATCAAATTGAGTGCCAACAAAAGAAAAAAAAGTTTTTAAAAGATGTTGAGTCTCATGTTTATGCCGCATTAAAAATACCCAAGTAAAGCGAGAATAATTATCAACTATTGTAAGAAAATAATGGGCACTAGAAATTGACGAATGCTTATAAGGGCCCCAAATATCACAATGAATTAAATCAAATGTTTTGACAGAGGAAATTGAACTTGTTCCAAAAGGGAGATGACTCTGCTTTGCCAAGGGACAAACATGGCAAGCGTTATTAGAGACAAAAGGGAAATCTATTAAATGCTTAGACATAAAATTTAATATGGAAGAAGAAACATGGCCAAGACGACGATGCCAAAGGTCAGTGGTGGTGACAGTGTGATTGCAGGATGGACGATGAGAGGGATATTGGTGGGTTGTGTTGGGGGGTTCCTCCGCCAATAGTGCCACCAAATAATAAAGCCCGCCATGTTGCTTACCCAAACCAATCGTCTTCTTCATAGCAAGGTCCTGCAAAATACACCAATATGGGAAAAAAGTCACTGAACAATTCAAATTTTTTGTAACCCTACTCACAGACATCAAATCTACTGTGAAAGTAGGTACACATAGCACATCACGCAAAGTATATGTAGAATTGAGAGGGAATGATCCTGTGGTAGTAATTGAAGCCTTCTCCCCACTAGGCATGTGAACCGGTTGCATAGAATGATCAATATTACGATGAACTAACAATTTTGGAGAAGAAACAATGTGGTCATTGCGCCACCTGTCGATAATCCATCGCTGAAATTTTAATTTTGACAAACCTTTATTGGTGGCAGTGGCATTGACTTGGGATTTCTTGTCATGTGCTGGTTTGTCATGCATGATAGCCAACATTTGCTGAATTTGAAGGTCCAAAAGGCCGGACATAATGGACTGCATCTTATCCTTGGTTGGGCCTTCCGAAACATGATTGGAAGATGGACCACCATGATTTTTCTTAGGTTTGTGGCGTGGATGACCTTCTGGATACCCATGAAGCTTCCAGCAGGTATCAATGTGATGACCATCATCATCACAATGGGTGCAACGGGGTCGGTCTTTCTTGAAGATCCAACGCGCGGTCATCACGGTTAGAGGTCTGGGAACGGTTTTGGTCTCGCAGGTCAATGCGACGATCCTCGCGGTTGGTGGATCAATTCTGATTAGGGCGTCCAGTTCTAACAACCATTGCAGCACTATCGGAGGTTCTAGCAACGACTCGTGAGGCTCCAAGCGTGCGTTGCTTTTTCTTCTTGGCTGATAGAGGCGTATGCTTGCCTAATAGACGGCAAGGGATTCATCAAGAGAATTTGGCCACGAACAGCACTATAAGACTCATTCAATCCCATAAGGAATTGCATGAGTTTGTTGCGATCACCGTGGGCTGCAGGAGGTAGAGGTAGAAGAATCTGTGTAGGAAGCAAGTTTATCTTAAAGACCTTTCAACTTGGTGTAATAGGCAGCAACTGACAATTGGTCTTGTGTCAAATATGAAGTCTCCCGTTGAAGTTGGAAGATACAAAGAGCGTTTCTTTGAGAGAATCGTTCACGGAGATCCTCCCAAATTTCGCGGGCTGTGGTGCAATATATGACACTATCGCTGATTTTCGGGATCAAGTGTGTTGACAATCCAGGAGAAAACCATGTCGTTACAGCGCATCCATACCACGTGTTCATCAGGATTGGATTCCAATGACGGCTTTTTGAGAGTTCCATCAACAAAACCCAATTTATTCTTTGCGTTCAATGAAACGGTCATGAATCTGCGCCACATCACATAATTATCTCCATTCAAGGGCTTTGGTACAATTACCAAACATGGATGATCTGAATTATTGATGTAGTAAAGGCTTGAAGGTTCAACCTTGAATGTGCTAGAGGAATCACTCATGGTTTCCAGCGGCGAAAGATCTGCGGAACGAGAAGGTAAAGTGCGGCAGGAAAAGAAATATGAAGAGCTAGGGTTTAATATTGGAAGAGAATGATTTTAATTGATAGGTACAAAAGGTTTATACAAGAGTGTCTTAGTGTACTAGGAAACAAGTCCTCCAATTTAGGAAACCTACTAGGAAAATAAATCCTAATTAGAACAGGTATTGATATTAATTGATATTATACAAACGCATTTCCTAACAAAACCCGAATCTCGATTTGATAGTTTTGATGAGGGAAGAGACGAATTTCATTTGGGGGATGTCTTGATGTTGTTG
The DNA here is from genome assembly GCA_018703695.1 of Prunus fruticosa. Classification (NCBI taxonomy): domain Eukaryota; kingdom Viridiplantae; phylum Streptophyta; class Magnoliopsida; order Rosales; family Rosaceae; genus Prunus; species Prunus fruticosa. The sequence continues at coordinate 31,833,142 of CM031924.1, forward strand.
GAAGAAGTAGAGCACAGAAAAGACACATACACAGAGGGATGAAGAGAGAGAGAGAGAGAGAGAGAGAGAGAGAGAGATGGAAGATGCAAATGAGGAGGGTGGGAGAAGGGGCATTAGGAGAGAGTGTCGACATATTTTGACGAAAGCTCGCGTGCGCGAGAGAGGCAAAGGCTTCTACTTCGAGCTTTTGCTTCACAATGAGCGCGAGTATGGGTGGGCATAAGGGAAAGGGAAAACCGGAACACCGAACCGAACCGGTGAAAAAAACGGAAAAAAAACCGGTTGACCAAAAAAGTCAACAAACCGGACCGAAATTCGGACCGAACCAATTCCGGTTCCGGTTTTACATCCCACCGCACCGGACCGAACCAAGTCATATATATATATATTTTTATTTTTACAAAATTTTAAAATCTAATGCCATATTTTAAATGTTATAATCACTATTTTTCCAAATTTAACTTCAAAAAATTTCTAAATGTATGAATTGGATTCTTTGTTAATTTTTAAGCCAAAAAAACAAGTTATTTATTATATTTTTTTAATTAAAAAAATTAAAAATATATATTATTTTTTTGAAAAATAATTTAAAAAATAAATAAATAATAATCCGGTTAAAACCAAGAAAGGGTAAAAGCAAACCGGCCGGTTTTTGAAATTTTTTTTTCTAAACCGGACCGGTTAAATAGTACCAATTCCGATTCCGGTTTGAGGTGAGAATTGAACCAAACCGGACCGCGCCCACCCCTACGTGCGAGGGTGTCGACACTCGGTGCTCATTTTTGGATTTTAATAATTAAGATTGTGTATATAACCTAAAAAAGAAAAAAGAAAAAAACGAACAAAAGGAGAAAAAGAGAAAAGGAGAAAAACTTTTTGTGCTTTTATTATGATTCTATTATATATAGTAAACACAGATATATAGCCCATGAATTGAGGCAGCGAGGTGGGTGGTGGGGTTTTTGTTTTTGCCCATGAATTGAATTAAAAGGGACTATGCAGAAGGAATTGCATTTATTGGTCAATGGACTTGAATCTAAGTTAAATTGATTCTTATGCTGCTTTAATTCCTTGATAATGATACGACGCAGCAATCTCAACCTTAACTCTATGCTTAAACAGGAAATCAATCTTGATATTATTCTAACAATATCCAAAATACAAGCAGTAAAATGAGCCTAATATGGAACATATATTATTTACTAGCTAATTATGTGGCAGCACTAAAATAATTAGGAAAAATAGGCTTACCACATTTTTATACCACATTGTGTACCATCTCTCTAATAGAGGTGGGCCCCATTGTATTGGTGGGCTCCACCTCTATTAGAGATATGGTATACAATGTGGTATAAAAATGTGGTAAGCCTAGGCATTACCCTAATAATTATAGTGTCGGCGAATTGACTGTTTCCATGCAGCAAAAGGTAACTTCATTTAGCAAAAGGGATGACATCATTTAGCAAAAGCATCCATCCAAGATAGTTGGGCACGAGGGATTTGGTACATCTCTCTCTCTCTGTGTGCGACCCAAACCCAACAACCCCCCCTTCCGGCGCCGAACCACATCATCATATCACACCTCTCCCTTACCCACGACCCAAAGTCTCAGCCACCTTCATTTCTTGGCACCCATGTTTGCAAAATAGGGGTGGGATTGGTAAAGCAATGTTTACATCAGCAAAGCAGCCAAGCCAATATATAAAAAGACCATTCAGGCAGCACCTACCTTTCTTTTTTAGTCATTTGACCGTCTGTTGTCAACGCTTTTACGGTCCTTTGTTTTTCTTTTTCTTTGCCAAAATTTTAGCCCTAGTCCAATAGTAATTTTGGAGAATTTAAAATTTTAATATCCAAAAATAGATTTTTTACACATCATTTTCTCTCTTCCGGGCTACTTCTCTATCTCCCGACTTCTCTCTATTCCCTCTCCGCGACGCCGAACTTTGACCGGCAATTTTTTCGCTGTCCGACGACCATTTCAAGCAAGATTGGTCCCAAAAATTTCGTATTGACATCCTCTACCTAACCCAGGCCATTTCCCAGCTCGAAAACCCAAGAATTGGTGGCTGAAACGACTGGAAGTGTTGGTGGCTTAGGATCATTTTCCGGCGTTTCCGGCCACCATTTCCGTCGATCGAGGTATGAGACTTCATCTACTCTTCGTGTTCTATCTGTTTATGTGTATGGTTATGATCCATTTTGGACTTTTGAAAGTTAATCAAAACACCCACATTGGGCCGACTGTTACAACTTACAACCCCTGATAAAAATTATAGTTACAAGTTACAACCCAAGTTACAACTCATGATAAAAGTACATATAAAGATAATAAATATCATTCCAAAATATCTGTATCATCCATCCAAAAAGCCTTAACAAAGCAACATGCATCCATTTATCCAAAAATACACTTGTATTAGTTAAAAATCACTCACCAAACAGATAATTTCAGTAAAAATAGAAATAAATTGTTTGTTTATCTTCGAAACCATTCAAAGCTTAACAAACAAACAAACATAACAAAAATCATAAAACTCATCAAACCTAGCAGCAGGGGTACCATAAAACTCAACTCAACCAAAGTTTAGGCTTTTTATCCCAAAGAAATGGAGTCAGGTACCAGTTATATAATTTTAGAATAAAAGTAGAACAAGTTCTGCACCAAAGTCATGGTTAGGTTTAGAAATCAAACCATAAAAGAAATTAATGGAATTAAAATCAAGGGAAATTTCTTCATAAAGAGAAGACAATAAACTCATACCCTAAACCCTATTTTCATAACATGGATATGAAGAACAAAAAATTTTAATAAGACAAAAAGAACAAACAGAGAGAGGACTTATCAAAGAGAGAATGAGAGAGAAAAGGACATGGATGGAGTCGAAGATTCTGACCAAGCTTTCAACTTCATGGAGCTAAAACTGCCCCAGTTTCATCCGAGATCAGGGGCGAAAAAAAAAAAGATTTGAGATGGAGGCTGGCAGCGAGTTAAAGTGCAAAAGGGAATTTGTTGCAGGAGAAATAGAAAGGTGCAGCTGCATATTGGAGGGAATGAATAAAAATTGAAAAATAAGTCTGCAACAGCCCAAAAAGGAAGAAAGAAAGATGAGGTCATGTGCACGCACAAAGAAACATCATCTTGGAGGAGAGATAAAAATGAGGGCGGCATCTCTGAGGTTGTGAGATATGAGGGCGGCATCTCTGGCGACCTGAACCAGACCACAAAGGTGGACGTCGTTTTGCTGCGGTTGTGGTGCTTGCGCAGAGCTTTCTGCGCTTGCATGAGGCGTCGTGGGTATGCTCTAGGTGCTTAAAGTGGAGGCGCAGGTGGGTTGTCCAAAGACGTGACTGCTCGGTGAGCGTCTACGAGGCTCAGGGACGAAAGAGACGGCTCGGTGAGCAGTGACGAGGTTCACCGAGGAAAAAGACCATCGTTGACGAGTGAGAGAGATAGAGGCGCCATGGGTTGCTGCAAGATAGCTCGATGAAGGAGAGGAACCGCATTGGAGACAGAGACATAAAAATAATATGGGCTCAATCTGATTTTAACACAGAGAGAGAGAGAGAGAGAGAGAGAACACTTATGAGAGGAGTACCAAGAGGACCATACAAGATAAACACTTTTGGAAAAGAAACGTGAGTCAATTAAAAATATTAAATAATATGGCAAATGAGAGTTTAGCTTACAAATCCATGAACTCTTGCTTCTCCTTCTATACCAAGAGGACCATACAAGACAAATACCTTTTATGGGCTACAACACCTGATTGGAATTATTAAAGATGAGGGAAAAGATCTGGCTTGTAGAGGGCAATGCGATATCGAGTTCCTTCAATTGGGTATTCCTCCTCCCAGAAATAGAGCACGTCCCCAGCTGCAATCCCTCTGTCATTGACAAACACTCTCCATCCTCTAGACTGGAAAACTGGCTTTTCGTATCTGCCCCTTTTTCTGCTGGATAATTTGAACTCGTAAACCTTGTGCTTCTGGTTGTCGAAAACTCTGATTGGGACATCCCGATCTGGATCGGCACGAGGTAGCATCGCAAGCATGGCGCTGGACACCACAAGTCTTTCAACATCGCTGGTCTTTAACACTTTCTCAAAACGATCAACAAGCTCCATGGAAATCTCTCTCTCTCTGTGTGTGAGAAAATGACAACCAAAAAGCTTGCAACTTTGATCGCTATATGCCCTGCTCTGCTCTGCTAAGTGAGGTTGCAAGTTTATATAGTTTTGAAGAATATTGGCCTTTAGTGCAGCGATGTTGACAGTCAGTCGTAAGTACCCTACCCATCCAAGATAAAGGCAGAGAAAAACGAATGTTAAAAGGAAAAATCAGGTCTGAAAACAAAACTCAGCCTCCTTCTGAAAAACCAAAAGCATTATAGCTCTGCTCTGCTAGGTTGTAGGTTGTATAGTGCCAAGAATATTTATATTCAATATTTGTACAGAAGAGAGAGGAAGAGTCAAAACATTTGTTTTGAGGGTTTTCTACTGTCAGTGTGGATTCCATCTCTAGTTTTGTTCAAACTGCTTTCCTTATCATGCCTTTTGTTTTTTCATTTTAACCGGTAGTAATTATTTTGATATGAAAACCTTCCTTTTTATCTTTTTGGCTTGAATCCTTCAAACTCTTGCTTTACAAATTGACTTTCTATCAAGCCTACTTTTGTTTCGACGTGTTACTTTCTATCAAGCCTGCTTTTTAGTGCGGATAATTCCATCTCTAGTTTTGTTCCTTATCACGCCTTCTTTTTTCTTTTCTTTTTTTAAAAATTAATTTCAACTAGTACTAGTTATTTTGATATAAGTTTAAATGTAGAAATATTATTATCATGAGAAATATAGCATTAATAAGATCTGAAGGAGATGTTTAAAATGAGTCTAATATCAGACATATTTTACAACATATACTATTTACTAGTGAATTAAGTTAATTTTAGGGATTCTTAGATCTAGGTCCAAAACGATTAGCTGTTATTAGGTATAGTCCTCGTGTTTTTGGTTTTAGATGTAGGTCCTTTGACATTTTTTTTTTTGTGTCGATTTTACCCTTTAAGGTAAATAAGGAAAGCACATTGAAAATCTAAATTTAATGCATTATTTCCTTGAAATTGAATTCCAGATTTTGAATTTTGAATTTTTTTTTCCTTGATAATATTCCTAATATATAGATAAAATACAATTTAATCAATAAAAAAATAAAGACTCACATATTATACAAATTGATTAGACAAGCACCCACATTAAATTATGTACCTGACATCCAGGTAAATAATGTTAATACATACATGTATATATGTACCTGCCTTACAGGTAAATGTTTTTTTCTTGAGTTTTCTTAAGCAATTTTTTCTGGAGGTTCATATTTATATACATACGTACATGTCTTCTATGTAATAGTATTTTTTTTTCCCAAAGAAATTTTGTATGGGTTTAATTACCTGCATCCTGCATACGAGGTGTATGCATAGGTACCTTACTTATTGTTAAGGTATGAAGTTTTTATGAACTCTTATTACAAATTTTGATGTCGGTATACTTGGGAAAATTTCAGAATTCAATAAATAAATTTGCAATTAAATTCAAATCAAATATGATAATTAATATCCTACAAATCAATAACTTACCAGTTTTAGGAATTCATAATTTACCTTCTTTATGTTTTAGGTGCATAACTGGAACAAAAAATAAAAAAATAAAAAAAAGTAAATATCAATAAATTGAAATAGGCATGTAATCTTATGTGGCGCAAAAGTCAAAGGACTTTGATCAACAACAATTTCTGCGTGGATTGCACCAAAAATCTCTCCTCATAATTGGACTTATGCCAAATTTTCTATTAATTTTATCACAATTTGAATATTTGTAAATTAAGTAGATGTTCTAGATAGATATATAGGTGTGTTCTCTTCATGTTGAATTGAAGACATTCCATGCAGAACTTATTAAATGAGTAATGAAAATGAAATGGACGGCTGACTTGACATTTCATTTTCCTTTGTGATCTCCAACCACTTAATTTTGATAGGAAGACTATCTTAGGAGATCTGACCATTTAATTTTCCGTGTGATCTCCAACCTCTTAATTTTGATAGGAAGACTATCTTAGTAGATGTCCTTATTCTTAATATGGCCTCTTAATTATTATAATTATTTAGAACACAAACTATTAATTATTTACTAGTTACTTTGAAGATAACACTCAAAATAATGAAATCAATTTCCTACAAACAGGTTTTTGACAGAAAATTAGTATCAGCTTGTTCATTAATGTATTAAATTTTAACTGTCTGTTGTTAATGCCATTTTCAAAAGAGTGAAAAATGGTGACCATAGTGATTGGTCATGTACAGAAGAAACAAGGGGCCCACACGTAGCCTCACCCATACATGCAACTTTGCAACTAAAGTTGTTGTCAATGGTCTGCGTTAACTAACTAATTCATCTGCTTCAAAAAGAGATAAAAAAACACATCATCTTCGAAGAGTCCAAGTTCGCAATAAAACTGGAGTGTGCACTTTTTCCTTTTCAGCATCTTTAGATGCTTTGATTTCTCATTGGCCTGATCAATGGCAGAATCCACCTCCTTTTCTACATCCTCAACCTGTAATCATCAATCACATGTAAATGATATGTATGCTCAAAAAAGTCTCCAATTTTTTGTTTCTGTTTTTTTGTTTTTAGCTGACCATTGTAGTAACGCCGACCATTGATAACTAGTTTAGTTTCAATGCCTTCTTTTTTTTCATTTCTTTTCATTTGTTTTTTTATACAAGCATTGCTTTCATTTTATTTATTTATAATAAGTAAGACAATAAAATATTAATATACTATTTACTAGTGAATTAATATGCACACCAAAGTAAATTTAATCACTATTTGAATGAGGTTGAGGAATGAATTTGCGTGAAAATTAAAGTAGATGTTCTAGATAGATATTCAGGTGTTCTCATCATCTTCACAAAGTCACTGACTTTGTCAACAGGTTGTAAATATTCCCCATGTTATTCACAAATGAGTAACACCACAGTAACTACCCATCCAAGATAAATTTTACAAGAAAAAGACAACCATATGTTAAAAGGAAATTGCATGGCTCCTGATACATCTTTGGGTGCCGGGCGAGTGGAGAGCTTCAGTTTTATAGTCAAACATACCATTTATAGTCGAGATTAGACTAGGCTTGTCTGGGCTTGTCTCATGTCATGTGCACAGGTAGCGACCTAGTGGCGTTGAAGAGGAGGGTCCAGTCCAGTAGTTGAAAACGAAAGCCAACCACAGAGACACAGAGAGAGAGAGAGAGAGAGAGAGAGAGAGAGAGAGAGTGCGTGAGTGAATGAGATAGAGTTAAGGTAAGTTTGATTTACTGGATGATTTTAATCAACACAAACACAATCTCAATTCCCAATCACAAGGACAATTAACGCTTCCTTCAATTGCCCTAATTATTACTTAGAAATGTGAAGCTTTGACAATAAGGCAGAAATACAGTACGCTTTCAGGGGGGACCCTACAGAACGGCCAATTTGGATACTCCTTCTAGATGGTACAACAATGCATCCAAGAATTAACAAGATATATATACTCTTTTTTCTTTTAAATAAGATCAAAGATAAATTTAAAAAAAAAACTAAAAGAAAAGAAAGAAAAAGAGGGTGCAGCTGATGGTATTACATCTGTTTTGTGATGCCAAAAGATGTTTTTATGGACCAACTTGATCTTGTAGTATTATTAGTTATTACTGATATAATTTTATGTTCGAATTCTCCTCCTTGACATTTAAAAAGAAAAATGCTTCATGGACAAGGTTTTGCAATTTTTTTTTTGGAGGAATATTGTTAGCCAATGGTCCAAGACTGGAGTGGCTCTCTTAAAAATTTAATGTTTTTTTTTTCGTTCATGTGTAGTTATTGTTTTTGAAGATGAAGATTTGAGTATAATTTTGTAAACCAAAATAGTACCTATATTTTTTTCCATGAGTTTTACCAAGGACAAATGCATGTTAATATCAAACAAACAAAGCATGCATATCCATCGCCTACAAATATGTACAAAATGCATGTCAAATATGGACTAAATGCATGTCAAATATGAACAAAATGCATGTCATTTGCACAATTAGTATATCAAAATTCATATGAAATCATCCGTTAATCTAACTAAAATCAACACCAATTAATCTAACTCAAAGTACATGTGATTTGGAGGTCATGAAATAAAAGTACATGTGATTATGAGTTTGGGGTATTTTTTGGTGAAATTTTTGGAGCACATATGAATTTTTAATGAATTTCTAAAGTTGGTCTAGTTAAAATTTGACACATGGCGTCTTGATAGTGGACTATATTAAAAAGGAATGCAAATTGAGAAGCACAGGATTTTAACTACAAACATGTCGAGTCATCTTCTTCTTCGACTGGTGTCTACAACTTAAGTGAAAAAAATTTCAAAATCTTCTAAAATCTATAACTTTGGTTGTGGAGGTCCAATTGACAAACAGTTTTCTCTTAATGATCGTGAGATCGAGCTCAATAATCTAAGGTAAATATTTAGGGTCTCCCACAGTAGCAACAAAATAGCCTCTTTGAGGCTTTTAATTGAATACATGGTAGGCACAAGCAAAAGGGCAAATTGCTGCATCTCCAATGCATTTTTCGGTGCCCGGGGGGGGGGGTGGGCGGGCGGGGGGTGTTAGGGTACACCTGCACCTCCTTGCGCCTCTATCACTCCGGCGGATATTTATCATAAGTCTAAGTACATGTGCTTTTGGTTGCTAATTCAGGGTTAGTCATTGTTTGGGTTGTGCATGATTCTCTCAGATCAAATCAACATGTTATATTTGATCACTGGAGAAGTTTTATCTATATTATTCAGCACATAATTGCTTTGTACGTTTATTTATCAATAATATACTATCGCTTATTTTCAAAAAAATACGTAATGGGCAATATTTGGAAATAGATAATAATATAATAAATTGCTTTTCCCCCCAAATCTATGTAGCCTATGGTTGCCTTCTTTATAGCTCTGCCATCTGCATTTCCTAAGTTTTTTTTTTCTTCCAAGCATATGCATTTCCTAAGTTTGGTGATGCATTTTATTATCATTAATTTAAATTTTCTTAATTAGTGTATGTATATGTGTGTGTGATTTCTTCTTAATATGTATTGTTTGTTCAAAACCCAAAATATTTTCCATCTTCTTTTTTTTGACCACCTTTCCTATTGAGAGGGGCGATAATATATTAAACTCACATATACTACATGCTATGAGTTAGAAGAGTATTGCTTCACCAGCTACTTGTTAGCCAGCAGATGAATCAACCTTTTTAGTTTCTTCTTTCTACAAATTTGCTTTTGTTTTTGTTTTTCCCTCTTTTTCTAAGAAAAAGGCAAAATGATGACATGTAGTCTAAGGACTGCTTTTTTGTTCCTTGGTGAAACCTATGATCGAGACATTTGTTTTGAATCTCAACAAATCTGATAGATATCAAGCATGTTCACTTTTAAAAGAACTTTTTCCCTTCAACCTTTCTAATAAACTGTCTTGACGGTTCGATAGGTAATCGAGAAACTCATCATGCAAGAAGTAAATCAAAGCAAAATAAATATGGTAATAAAAGTTTGGATGACAACATGATTAGCCGAAACTACAAAGACTACTTGCTTACCTACTTGTTTTCGATTTTTATCGCTTCACTAAAAAATTCCATATTGATCAAGCTAAAATAGTCGGCGAGAGAAAGAGAGAGAGAATACCATATTTTACATATTAATCCGCACAAAAAGGGAGCAATATACCACGATTGCTTTTGAAGAAGACGTTCTATCTTATGTAAATCACAATTTATAGGAATCTTTCATTGCAAATATAAGAAAAATTTGTGCGCACATGTTAAATTATGATTGGCATGAAACATAACTTTCTAGGTGGCGAGCATTTTCTCGATTTTTGTTTCAACTTTCAACTGCAGGGATTGAGCAAAGTCCACAGCTGGTTTCAGCCCATGGAACCGAACCAAAGCGGGGTATGAAATTGAAAGATCCACAAGAAAAAAAATATTTTTATTCATACTTTGACTCTCTTGTAATTTTCGTCTTCTCCGTTCCACTGCCCGCTGTGCTTCTGATAACCCTCTAACTTCCTCAATTCCGGAAATGCCCCTACTGAAGCCTCATATTCACAGGCCATCTTCCTTCCCCTGTTCTCCCTCCGACACCCTGCTCGCAGAAAGAGCAATCACATACCTCAAACGCCATCCCCACAACCTCACTTCTCTCTCTTCCGGTTTTACCCCTGAGGCAGCCTCCTATTTACTCCTCAAGTCCCAATTCGACCAGCCCCTAACCCTAAAGTTCCTCAGCTGGGCTCGGAACCATGGTTTCTTCACCTTCCAATGCAAGTGACTCGCCCTCCACATCCTCACTCGCTTCAAGCTCTACAAGAGCGCCCAACCCCTCGCCGAGGACGTGCCGTCAACACCATCGACGACAGGGGTAATTTGGTCTTTCAGTGCCTCAGTGACTCCCTGCATATCTGCAATTCGAGCTCGGCGGTTTTCGACTTGGTGGGGAAGTCTTACTCTCTATTGAATTTCATTGATGAGGCTCTGAATATTGTTAAATTAGCCGAAGTTCATGGATTTATGCCTGGTGTACTGTCATATAATGCAATTTTAGATGCAATAAGTAGGTCAAAAGAGACTGTTCAATTTGCTGAGGAGGTGTTTTCTGATTAGCAATGGGGTATCCCCGAATGTGTATTACTTACAATATTTTGATTAGGGGTTTTAGCGGGGCGGGGAATTTGAAAATGGGGCTGTAGTTTTTTGGTGGAATGGAAAGAAATGGATGTTTGCCGAAGGTGGTTACTTATAATACGTTGATTGATGCATATTGCAAATTGAATATGATTGATCAGGCATTTGAACTGTTGAGATTGATGGCGTTGAAGGGGTTGGAGCTGAATTTGATTTCATATAATGTGGTAATCAATGGGTTGTGTCGAGAAGGGAGGATGAATGAGACAAGTCAGGTTCTCTAGGAGATGAAAAGAAAAGGTTTTGTTCCTGATGAGGTGACTTGTAAATTGTAATACACTTATTAGTGGGTATTGCAAGGAAGGTAATTTTCACCAAGCACTTTGTTCTGCAAGAGGAGATGCGGAGGAATCGCTTGTCTCCCAATGTTTTCAATGTCATTAATGCTATGTGTAAGGCTAAGAATTTAAATCGAGCAATGGAGTTTTTCGATCAGATGCGTGTTAGAGGACTTCGTCCAAATGAGAGGACGTATACAAAGTTGATTGATGGTTTCTCCCAACAGGGGTTCTTAAATTAATCTTATGATGGTCTGAAGGAAATGATTGGGAATGGATTATCACCTTCGATTGTGACTTACAATGCACTTATCAATGGATACTGCTTATTGGGGAAGATGGAAGATGCCATTCGAATCCTACAAGATATGACAGGAAAAGGGTTGGCCCCTGATGTACTAAGTTATAGTACTATTATAACTGCGTTTTGGCGGCATCAAGAATTGGAGAGCGCATTTCGAATGAAGCTGGAGATGAAGGGTAAGGGTGTATCACCTGATGCTGTTGCCTATTCATCACTCATTCAAGGTGTCTGTCAGCAAAGAAGACTGGGTGAATCTTGTGATCTATTCCAAGAAATGTTGAGTATGGGTATGCCTCCTGATGAATTTACATACACAACATTGATCAATGCTTACTGTGTGGAAGGGGATTTAAATAAGGCTCTTCATTTGAATGATGAAATGATACAAAAATGATTCCTACCTGATGTTGTTACCTACAGTGTGCTCATTTATGGACTTAACTAACAAGCTCGAACGAGGGAAGCAAAGAGGCTTCTGCTCAACTTGTTCTATGAGGAGTCTGTCCCTGATGATGTCACATATAATACGCTAATAGAGAACTGCACTAATGGTGAATTTAAGAGTGTGGTAGCTCTAGTAAAGGGATAATGTATGAAGGGTTTGATGAAAGAAGCACACCTAGTTTTTGATTGAGGGGAAACACAAGCCTAACGAAGCAGTTTATGATGTTATTATTCATGGTCATTGTAAGGGTGGAAATGTTATCAAGGCATACAATCTGTACAAGGAAATGTTGCATTCTGGTTTTTTTTTTCCACATACTGTGGCTGGTTAAAGCACTTTTCACAGAGGAGATGAACAATGAATTGAGTCAAGTCATAGGGAACACACTGAGAAACTGTCAGCTTTCTGATGCTGAACGTGCAAAACTACTCGTTGACATCAACCATAAAGAAGGAATATGGATGAAGTTTTTAATGTGCTTAGTGATATGGCCAAGGACAGCCTCCTTCCAAATAGTGGAGTAAGAGGTTCTGGAGGGGGGTAACTAATGGCAAGCATTCTCTTATTAAAGGGAGCAAAAAATGATGGCAAATGTTCAAGCTGATTGCAATCTTTTTGGTTGACAGAGTAACTGATGAAGCCGAAGTGCATATTCACCTTGACTGTGATTATTGTCCGATAAAATACTTCAGTGCTATGGTGGCTTGTGCAGATAAGCCTTATTACTCCATGCCCATGTTTTCTTACAATCCAGCAAATCTTTTTATGAAGATTCTTCATTTATCATGCAGTTACTTTCTTACAAGTTCAGGTAATGCGTGTGTGTGTGTGTGTATGGATAAGGTTTTTTTTTTCATCATGGAAGAGAAATGAAAATACATTGGCCGTACAGATTGTTGTTTTTGTATACTATGTGTACTCATGACTCATTATTGGACTTTTCAGTTTCAGTTAACAGATAATTGCAGTTTAATATATTCTCTGCTACTTAGTCGTTCTTGAGAAGATAAAATAAGTTTCATACCAGAGCACAAGCAAACAAGGACCTGAAGAAGCATTAGCTCCTGTCTTCCTTGTAGTGTAACTGCAAATAATGTTTCTCTGCACTGCCATCTTCGCTTGCCGGTGTTTCTGGAAGTTGACATCTTGTGTTGCCTTAAATGTATCTTGAGAAGCCAAGGATGTGGATCTCAAGCTGCATCTGATGAGATTTGAAGAATAATATACCGTCCTAAATATTGATTTATGGCGATTAAATCTTCAGATTTTACAGATGTATACATGTCTGATGATCTGCTGTATTTTGACAGCACAGTATAAAAAATTGTAACCTGATATTTTATTGTCGTCTTCATTTGTAAGTTTAAGTGGGCAAAATTATTTGTGCGGCTATTGAGTTTGTTTTATGAATAAGGTTTGAAAGAAACATCATGCATAGCATTTGATATGGTACTATCCCTGAAAATCGGATCGGCAGCTACATAATATGCCAGTTATGTGATCAATCTCGTGAATGCTAGAATTTCTCGTATCCCAATTTGATTGAAGAGACCTCTGAAGTCTTAACCTATTGACCAAACCAAGTCTAGGATCGACGCTGGATTGGTTACCTTGCAGAACTTGTGTATCCTCACCAGAACTTCCAGGAACCTCAAATATATGAAATTTTCCATCAATCCAGCGCCATACAGTCATCTGCCCTCTGTAGCTGTGTTTCCCGACCAAGTATTAACATTTACTTAGGATCTAAGGCACCTCACTGATGGAGAGTAGTTTACTTCTTGCTTAAGCGTATTTTCCGTTGGCATCGTAACTGCTATGCTACTCATATTTTCTCTTACCAGCATGGTCATTTTGCTTCCTCTCTCAATTAATAATAGGTTTATGATCTCAATCACATTTACAAGCAAACCACTTAACATGGTAGATGACAGCGGAAGGTAAATATAAGGACAATTGTAAATGTAACGACTCATGAGATTTGTTTGGTAATAAACTTTTGGTATGAAAGAGAAAAAGTGAGATTAAATCAACATAAAGCTATTATTTGTGGGATTTCTGTTCACTTTCTTCAATTTTCTCAGTAACCAAACATACAATTGTCCATCAATCCCAAAACTCAATAACTCTAATAACTAAGAAATACATACGATTCCGGTTACTGTTTTTGCCCATTTACTAAATCTTCTTCTTCATAGCCTATTTATTCGTAGTTGCTGCATCGATGATGCTTTTATTTTTTGAAATTTTGAATTTTTTGATTAGTGAGGAGATGGGAGATCAAATTGCTACCCCTTTTAACATTGGAAATGAGCAGGTACCACAGTGGTGATCTCCCCATTCCCCCCTGCTTGACACTCAAGTTCGAAACCCAAAGGGGTTTCTTTCCTCCCAATGTAACTAGAAAAAAAACATTTATCTTCTCGATTGGGCTGTTTTTGGTGGTTTTCTATCTTGAGATCTACTGGGTTGAGACTAGATTGGCTTTCTATCTAGGCCACGTATGGAGGACTTCACGTGAAATCAAAGAAGAACATGGATATTGTCTTCTCACTTGGATGGATGAATTATTCATAAAAAAATTGATGTCTTAAAGTTAACCCACTCATCCTTCAGCTTTAGGCGACATCATCCATACTTTCTCTTGATTTGCATATGAAATCTAATCATTTAGCTATAATCCAAGCTCGCCTAGTCTAGCCAGTCCAAGGGCTGATTTCTACTGTAGTGCTAAGCATGATATAAGAATAAAATAAAATCTAATCACCTAGCTAATCTAATCATTTTTTTGATGTAAACTCTAACCCGAGGTCAAGCTTGCTCTTATCCCTATAATTCTATTTTAGAGTTGCTTAGCATGACATAAGAATAAAATAAAATAAAAGCCTTAGTTATACTGGATAACTAAGGCTTATTTTTATGTGTTTAGCCTTTAAGCACTTTGGCGGGATAAGATTAGTTACTCTACAAGTTATTTTTTTCAGAGACTTTCAAGCGTAATCTTGTACTTGTAATTATGGTCAAAATAATTTATAGATTTTTTTTTTCTTGTTCAAAGAATTTATAGGTCAATAATAAAAATGCACGAATGGTAGTAGTGTTCAATTAGACTTTGCTTCTTGTCACCAAGAATATGGTGATGTCTGTGAGTAAAGGTTGTTCCTTTTTTTTTATTTATTTATGAAAAGTAAAGGTTGTTCTTTTTGTCCATACCGGATTCATTAGGGTTGAAGAAGCCCATGAAGACCCTAATCCTTGGGAAAATTTGTCATCCCAAGACGTTTCAAGGACTTTTCTCTCAGCAAAGGGGACCTTTCTATGGTACAGCTATGTGTTTGGAGTGCTAGGTGTAATCAAAGGCCTTTAAGCATTTGGTGAGACTAGTTACTCTAGAAGTTTTATAAATTTATAAAAAAAAAAAAAAAAAATTATGCTTTTGAGCATAGTTAGTAAAATATGAAACAGAAAAAGTACGAATGAAATACTTATTTGTTTTATTCGGAAATTTTTTTGAAAAAAAATACAAATGAAAAGTTAGGCTATTATATAATATTTTAATATAATTTATTTAAAATTTAAAATATATATTATTTGTATTTAATAATATGTGAAAATTATGTATATAATAAGTGAGTTTGATCTATATTATTAAAAATAATAATAAAAAATACATACGTATGCATATAATATATGTATTATATGTTTAAATTTTAAAAAGTATATTTTATCAAGTCTTTTAGATATGTATGAAAAATAAAAATATTGTTAAAAGATATGTAAGTATATATAATATGAAAATGCTAACTACGCTTTTCAGTATTATCCGGTCATCATTGCCATTGGTTCCCTTAGACATTGGAAAGATATATAGGCTAATAATTAATGCACGAACTGTTTAGATTCGTGCGCTAATAAATAAGTTGAATATCTTTGTCGCGAGCGCCGGCACGCAGAC
This sequence comes from Prunus fruticosa, assembly GCA_018703695.1. Taxonomy (NCBI): domain Eukaryota; kingdom Viridiplantae; phylum Streptophyta; class Magnoliopsida; order Rosales; family Rosaceae; genus Prunus; species Prunus fruticosa. The sequence goes on from CM031924.1 coordinate 31,848,951, forward strand.
ATGAGACACCTCCTCCGAACAAAACGACAAGAATGCCATATTTTCTTCTATAATTTGTTTATTATTACTTTTATGCGATTCTTTGACCAGCCATATTCTTCTATAATTTGTTTCTCATTGTTTCAATCGTTTGATATTACTTTACTATTTACAATTACGTTTTTAAATTAGAGAAAAAAGAAATCCGTAAGTGATTAAGTCTTTCGAGATGTGGTGCTTTGTGGGGTGAGTAGTGCTTAGTAGGGCTAGCTAGTACTATATTAGTAAAATATTGACAAAAGTATTTTTTTTTCTGATGAATTGGGGGGCGCCAAGCCCCAAAAAAAACACTTAGACAAGATTAATACAAACGAGGCGGGTTTAACAACCCTCTATAGCCATAAAACAAGGCAACGATATCATCTTTATTCTTTTACTAGACGGTGCAGACTTTTATTCCTAGCTAGGCAGCCTAAATCTCTAGGCATATGCACATCACATCATGGTGATCATTGTATTTTGCTTTAGCAAATCCATTAGGGTTAAGGAGCTCCTGAAAGTAATGTAGCTATTTATATCACATTTATATTTATTTAAAAAGAACTAGAGATCGATGAGGTAATGTAGCTATTTATATTACAGAAGGCCTACTTAGGGTTAAGGAGCTCCTGAAAGTAATTTTGCAACTTGCGGCAAGATCCGAGAGGTGATGGAGAACTTCAATCTAAACATAGTCCAAAAAAAATATGGGGAACTTCAATTTGAAAACAAAAGTACATTACAAACTAAATCCCCTAGAGATCTTACCATATTACCATACATATCAAAATAAATTCCAATAACCACATCGATAGGAAAGTTACTGAATCATGTACAAGAGTTATTATAATGAGTTTTTCTACTTGGTAATGTGAGTTTCGAACACATTGCTGTCCTCCAACACTAACAGGTGTTGGGCCCCTCAAAAAAGTTGTTTTTATCTATTTGGTTAGAAAGAAAAATTGTTCATCTCTATCTCTCTCTCTCTCTCTCTCTCTCTGCAGTGTACTTGAACTTGAATTGGGATCCCTTTGTCTCCCCTCAAAATTATCGTATCTAAAACGCGTCCCCTCCCCTCCCCTCACCTCCCCTGTCTCTCTTTGCCAAGTCCATATAGTCTATCCAATAAAAAATAAAAGGTATATTTTGTACTTCAAATTGGTCCATGAGATCCTTCAACAGAAAGAGTCTGAGTTGATAATATTGGCATTAGATGCTGAGAGAGAGACATAGAGAGAGAGTTTTTGTTTTTTCATACCCAAACCATAAGATGGTACGTACTCCATAAGATTATGACAATTTAGTATTTTCATGCTTGCGAATTCATAAACAATTAATTCAACCAATAAGACAATATTACTTCTTCTTTTTTTGGCCAAGTTAAGAAGGGGAAGGAGTATTCTTGTACAATGTCAATGTGACATGTAGGTTTGAATCATAGACTACTAATGTGCAAATCAATGCACTTTTTCACTAAGTGAAACTCCATTAGCAAAACAATATAACCCTCACCACAAAAATAAATAGAAGGGCGAGTATAGACTTCTAAGCGGGCTGAGTGGAGAACTGCAGTTGGTACAGCAACAATTAGGCTTTAGCTTTCTTCCGCGTGGGGCGCACTCGGTTTCAGGGGCTTCAATTTCAACCATGAAACCCCAATGGTTGTTGAGCACAATTCACAATCCCTTTTGAAAATGCTTCACGGGGTGAGTTTTCAACACCTTCAACTTCAACCTCAAAATCACAAAGCTTCCTCCTATTTTGCATAATTACTCAAATTGATATGAATTTTGCCATCCATACATTTACAACATGAATTAACTAATACGGAAGCAAGAACCAGAAAATAATGAATTTAGGTGAAGGAAGTGTAGTGTTTATACAATATCTAACCGGCTAATCAGAGAACAACATGTAGAGAACAAGGGACACACAAGAGGAGCTCATTACACATGGCAATCTATTTACGTCCCACATAGTACCATCCGTAGGCCAAAAGCCTTCGGCACCCTAGCTTGCAGATTGTGGCTAAAGACCACGCTTCGCTAAATGGTTTCTTACAAGGGCACGTGGCACCACCTCAGGCAATGCCCAGAGTCCCACATCAAAATCTTGCTCAAGATGCACACCTCCCAAAATCTATAAATAAGGGTGCAAACCCCAAAAAACGAGGTAACTGTTACATTCGGCTATTTAGCCAAAACTCTGTCCATATCACTATTCACTTAGTACTTAATATTAAGTTAAGCATCGGAGAGCCTTCGGCTAGTACCACACCTTTGCCCAAGGTCTCATTGCTAGTTCTTTGTTTCGCAGCTCGCTTACCCTGCCGAAGAGCTCACAATGCCGAAGGTGACATCATCACAAAGTTGGGTCCAAAGATATTCGATCATTTTTGTGCATCAACATGTAGCAATTTTGATGTCTCTCTCTCTCTCTCTCTCTCTCTCTCTCTCTCTCTCTCTCTCTCTCTCTCTCTCTCTCTCTCTCTCTCTCCAGATTCCGCTCCTCCAAGTTTCTGACTGGGATTGACAGGAACATGGCGGTGGCGCTCAACACTTTCTCAAAACGGCCATTCTCCATCTCTCTCTCTCTCTCTCTCTCTCTCTCTCTCTCTGTTTTCCAAAAGGTGTGGGGTCACCTTTTCCAAAGTCCAGTCTTAGTTTGAAAACTTACTAAAGATCACTTCCTTAATCATGCGTTTTGTCAGTGAAGCTGGCAGAGGATATATTTTGCTGTGGTTTTGTTTTGTGATCCGATCCTTTGCTGGTTCTGCTTTGCATTGTACTGCTTGATTGGTGCGTGTGTAAGCTTGTGTGTATATTATCACCTAATTGCCAATAAAGCAATAAAAGGCTGACAAGGTAGTACTCTGGATATGTAAAAAAACCATATGCATGCACAACAAACGAGTCAGACAAGCCTAAAAGAAAAGCCAACATCAAACGCGTTTTGGCTTCAGCGCAGGGCTTTGACTGGCATACACACATACACGGTAGACAATTAGCAAGCTTAGGTCAGACAAGCCTACTTGGGCTTTGACTGGCAATCCTTGATTCTGTACATGTAATGTAAGTATTCCTTTTGTTGTGTGATCCGATCCTTCGCTGGTTCTGCTTTGCATTGTACTGCTTAATTGGTGCGTGTGTGATCAGAGAAAGAGATTTACTGTACGTATTATCTTACAGCTTATTCTCCTACTGGGTTTTGCCTTCCCTCCTTTAGATTTTGATGTGATGATATATCTCTTAATGTGTACGTCGTTAGAATATAAATTTGCCTTGCCTCCTTCTTGTAATGAATTTGTCGCAATGCAAATTGCAATGCATTTGTTTTGTCCCAATGTAATGAACAGAAAAAACCCTAAAATTGGATGTAACAATACATATGGATATACTAAAATACCCTTCATGATATTACAATACTGTTTGGATACAGTTGCATTTTAATTTCTACCCATTATTATAATAAAAATAAAATACCCACTCATCAGACGCAATCATGGTGGTGTCCTCCATGGCCTCCCTCTCTCCTCCATCTCCTACACTCCTACACTCCATCTCTTCCATCTCTTCCATGGTGCAAGGAGACTCTGCAAGCTGAGAATTTTCTTTTCAAAGCTGCAAAAGATTTTAGAAGATGGAGAAGAGATGGAGGAGACAAAGTTCTTGGTGAAAGAGTAAGATGCGTTTGATGAATAACTTTTGCAGGTTCTCAATTTGCCGTCCGTGAATAAATTATGTAGTTCTAAGTAGTTCTGATTTGAAAACCCTAGCTAGCTACCCTTCCTCCAGGTCACATTTCACTCTTCTGTTTGGTAGCTAGTGCGTTGCTATAAGCTAATTAAGTTTCTGGATATGATTAGTAATAATTAACAAGCATACATACATACATACATACTTTGGCTAATTAAGTTTCTGGATATGATTAGTGATATAATTAACAAGCACACATAAATACATACTTTGGCTAATTAAGTTTCTGAAGATGGAGAAGAGATGGAGGAGACAAAGAAAATAAAAAGAGATGGACAACATCAATCTCGTTACAAGTTACAAGATTAACTGATTACAACACTTGATTGGAATTAATTATTAGTGACTGTGACAGGGAAAAGACCTGCCTTGTAGAGCGCAATTCGATATTGCGTTTGGTGAGCAGGCTCTTCCTCCACCCAGAAATAGAGCACATCCCCAGCTGCAATGCCTCTATCACGGACAAACACTCTCCATTCTCTGGATTGCAAAACGGCCTTTCTGTATCTTCCATTTTTTCGGATGGATATCATGAACTCGTATGTCTTGAGTTTTTGGTTGTCAAAAACTCTGATCGGGGTATCGCGATCAGGATCCACCGGAGGCAGTATTTCAAGCATGGCGGTGGTCACCACAAGTCTTTCCACATCGCTGGCGTTCAACACTTTCTCAAACCTACCATTCTCCATATCTACTATATCTCTCTGTGTGTGTATGTGTGTGTGTGTGTCTATCTGCTTCATAATCTGCCTATAAATAGGCCAGGAACTGCACTTCGCACTTTTTTGCCACCCAAAACCAAGTGATGATTTGCAAATCTCTGTCCGAGTCACTGGTGTCTTTTATTTTCCAAAGTGGGGTGGAATCTTTGTAAAATTCATCTAAAGTTCACTTCCTTAAACAGGCGTTTTGTTTTGTTTTGTTTTTTTCATTTTAACTAGTACTAATTATTTTGACAATGTTTTACCATTCTCGTTAAACATCTTGAGAATGATATTATGGCTAGTTTGTTAAGCAATTACTAGTCCGTAAGTAAGTAGTATTCTATAAATAGAGCTACACTGTTCATTTGCACAATTATCAGAGATTAACAGAGATAAGAAATTTCCAGAGGTTTCTCAGATTCTTTTATTTCTTCTTCTTCTCCCACTTGGTTCTTTGTTCATGACGTTTCTCATATATATTCCATTTACTACTGAATTATGCGGAATATAATCATGCTCCTATTTTACAATGAATTGCGTGAGCTATTTTCAAAATTGTTGAATTTGCAAAATCTAGATACATTAATATTCAACAAACTAAGGTAAATCCTTCTATGGGTAAATAACTTACCCATACGCATTTATAGGTTTACTATAAAAATAATTTGTAGGTATTATTATCCCCCTGCAATCAGCTTTAATAATAGAATGCTTGCCATTATTTATCCCCCTGGAGAAGATCTTATGCTTGCCATCATTTATCCCCCTGGAGAAGATCTTACTCCACTATTTGGAAGGAGGCCGTCTTGTGTACAGTGTACGGGCCATTCCTAATCCAACATATGTCCTTGTCCAAACTTTCAATTATTACATTATATATAACATTTAAGTTCTGAATTTTTTTTTTTTGGGTCGATATATTTAAGTTCTGATTAGCAGATACTTATGATGATTTGGGGCGGCGCCACTAAGGGACTATAGTCATTTTTAAAGAACTTTGTTAAACTTCTCCTAAAAAGCATAAATGTTGTTGGTAAAAACATGCTTCTTTAATTGGCTTTGCAAAACAAAAAAAGAACAAATCCAGAGAGACGAAGAGAATATTCAAAAGAAGATTGTTTTTCTCCTTAGATTCGATACTTACATCATGTTGGAGGTCGTAGAGGCCTTAGATTCGATACTTACATTCTTTCGATTTATTTTTACTGTAAGGATATTATATAAACTCAAATTTAATATTGTAACATTTAGAGAAAAAAAAAAAACAACAACACACAACAAACAATATGTCATTGTACACAACAAAAAAAGGGATACATAAACTTTACTCGAATTCTAGTATAATAATACATATTTATTTACCCATATAAACCTAAGAATAACTGTAAATCTTTACTGTAATTTTGTAAATTCAAGATTAATTTCCTAAAAAACAAAGCACCAAATTCAAAACTAAAAGAAACATCAATCACCACATACATGTGAAACAATTCGGACTTCAACCTTTATTGAATCATTGAGAAAGAATTGGTATGCCATGAATAGAAAGGGTTAATCAATTGCCATTTACTTGAAAGTTGAACAAAAGAGAAGCAAAAGATAGATTGAAAGTTGAACATCATTGTTGTGAGCGAGACCCGTCAGCCCACATTGTTGAACAAAAAAAATTTGGGTTGTGTTTGTCTAAGCCCACGTCCAACAAGCCTGATTTAATATAGATGATAAGTGTTTCAAAAAAACAAAAAAAGTAAAGCCAATTATCCAATAAGCTTTTCAAGTTCCAAAGCCAAGGATAAAGCAATTCAAAGGTTGGTTGATCCGACGTCCAAATTTCCTAAATTTTTTTTAAAAAAATAGGAGTTTGACCAACCAATGGAAACTCGCAAGAGAGTTTGGCGGTTCTTATTTTGGTGGAGTTGATTATTGCATGAAGAATCCTTCACAAAAGTGATCTCTCATGGCTAGCCTACAAAAAGCATGGCTATGGGAAAAGAAAAAAAAGAAAAAAGGGGAATGCTCGCAACCTTCTCTCTAACATTCTCCTTTGGATCTTATCCCTTTTCTTCATTACATGTATCACTTTCCTTATACTAAAAACAATGTCATTAATGCATCCCACAAACAAAGTAAAAAAAAAAAATCAATACATTTAATAAGGATAAGATTTGGAAAACAAAAATTAGCTTGTGGGATGCATTAATGACATTGTTTTTAGCGTACGGAAAGTGACACATGTAATGAAGAAAATTAAGAAGGTTAGAGAGAAGGTTGCTAGCATTCCCCATTTGTGAGAATTCTGTTCACTTTCTTCAACTTTCTCAGTAACCAAACATATATACAATGTCCATCAATTCCAAAACTCAATAACTCTAATAACTAACAAATACATAAGAGTCATATATGTTACTGTTTCTGCCCATTTATTAAATCTTCTTCTCAATAGCCTATTTATTCATAGTTGCTGCATCGAATGAGGCTTTTATTTATTTATTTTTCTTTTTGAATTTTTTGATTTGTGAGGGGAGATGGGAGATCAAATTGCTATCCCTTTTAACATTGGAAATGTAGCCGCAAAAATTGTATCTAAATCATCTAGGTCTTAGAGACCACTTCACAAGGGCTTCTACGCTTTTGCTGTCCATACGACCGTGTTGCGCTCATTCAGAGATTCCACATGAGCATAAAAAGAAGCTTAGTTTTATGACGATCCCCACCCATCAGAATTTGTTCTAGCCAGCCGTTGAGGTCCCGTGTATCACGATCACGCCATTCAGTCAGCAAAGGGCTGTTCCCGGATTAAAGCTCTGAAAGAGCAGTCCAAGAGAACATGATGTAATGTTTCCTCCCGAGCTCCACACAACACACAAACGCCAATATCCCCTTGGATTCCTTTGCTGCGCAGCCGTTCTCTTGTGGGAAGGATGTTGAGGAGCACACGCCAGATGAGCACCTTAACCTTGGGAGGAACACAAATTTTCCAGCCGAGACCACGCATGCGTTGAAACACCATCGAACAGAGTACGATCTGAAGTGCCTTCCCTTGCCTCCTCAAAGAGAAGCTGACGTGCTACTTCATAGGCACTACGCACAGTCAATTCATCCTTATTTTCATAATGCCAGACCGGACGATCTGCTGGGCTTCTGAAACTAAGAGGGAGGGTCAGAATGCAGGAGGCCTCTTGAGCGCCAAACCATGCATGGATCATATCTTCCCGTCATTGATGTTGTTGGCGCTAAAGCTGAACGGGACAGAGATGAGTGCAACTTACAAGAGGTGTGGACGATCTAGGAGATCGATTTGAGTGATTGAGGGAGATTCCTCCTGTCCTCGGATGCTGATCCTGAAGGGAAGATAAGCGAAGCTCGTGAGGTCTATGGAACCGGTGTGGAACCAGCCTAAGACCCTCCGATGCTCAAGTAAGATTGTTTATAAGAGCTCTTGCTGTTGACCATATAGAAGTATAAAAGTCAAGCTGAAAAGTCTTACCCCTTTGTGGATGGTGAAGGGTGTATTTATAGAGGGAATTTGGGATGCTTGTGGTGTTCATTTCCAATGTGGGACTCGTGGGAGGGCCCTGAGGTTGACACGAGTCCTTAGATATTTCGGGCGGGAGCTTTGAGGCTGATTATGTACAATCGGTATGAGGTGCCGATTGTAGACGAGCTGGGCCTGAATCGGCAGTTTGCAGCTTGAGACAATGTCATCGGTAGCATATGCCGATTGTTCGAGGCCTTGGGTACTTGGGTGAGCTTCTATGATCCACGTGTCGTTGTATGAGTGGAGGGTACAATATGGTACAAACAGGAGTCCCCCAAGTTATCGATTGAGAAGCGACTTCTCGGTTGGGGACTTGAATATGTCTTCGGCATTCTGACCCGGACTCAATGGTCCCAATGTTGACGATGGAGGTATGTAGTCCCCCAAGTGCCCGAGCGAGTGAGCTTGGGAAAGATACGGAATCTGGTACGAATGTCCTGAGGAGATTGAAAAATCAACCAATGTGCATCTGCCGTTCGGCACGAGAGGTGATTGAAAAATCAACCAATGTGCGGCTGCCGTTCGGCACGAGGGGTGATTGAGAAATCGACCACTGTGCGCCTGCCGTTCGGCACGAGGGGTGATTGAGAAATCGACCACTGTGCGCCTGCCGTTCGGCACGAGAGGTGATTGAGAAATCATCCACTGTGCGCCTGCCGTTCGGCACGAGAGGTGATTGAGAAATCATCCACTGTGCGCCTCCCGTTCGGCACGAGGGGTGATTGAAAGATCATCCACTGTGCGCCTGCCGTTCGGCACGAGGGGTGATTGAGAAATCGACCACTGTGCGCCTGCCGTTCGGCACGAGAGGTGATTGAGAAATCACCCACTGTGCGCCTGCCGTTCGGCACGAGAGGTGATTGAGAAATCGACCAATGTGCGCCTGCCGTTCGGCACGAGAGGTGATTGAGAAATCATCCACTGTGCGGCCTGCCGTTCGGCACGAGAGGCGATTGAGAAATCATCCACTGTGCGCCTCCGTTCGGCACGAGAGGTGATTGAGAAATCGACCAATGTGCGCCTGCCGTTTGGTTGCGGAGTTGGCGAGATTTTCCATGTTAGAGGAAGTTGAAGCGTCTCTAAGGAGGTGAAACGTTTCAGCTGAAGGTCGCGTCGCCATGCATGCGTGACACGTGTCGGCATGGCTGTGAAGGGTCGCGTCGTTCCGTATTCCGATGCGTCGTTTCACTTCCCGATGCTAGATCGGCTTTATAAATATGAGGAGTGGACGAGGGTTCTAATACTTGGAGTTTTTGAGAGCAAAGAGAGCTTGTGAGAGGCGATTTCCGGCAACGGTGTGAAGGCTGAGTAGGCGATTTCCGCGAGCGTGAACAAGGCTGAGGCGATTTCGGCAAGCTTGAGCCACCGTGCAAACAAGGTATGCTGCCGTGTTTTTGAATTTATGCCAATCAAAATGTTGAATTCGATAAGTTTTTGTTTGAACAATGTATGAACGAGCATGAACACGCATGAACAAGCATGAACATAAGTGTTTAAGGGGTGGAATAGGAATTTGATTCTAGCATGGCACTTAGTTTCCCTTCGTATGTTGTTTGTAGATGTCAGATACCGAATCCGAGCATAGGAGTAGTCCGAGGGCATTTCAGGACGAATCGTCCATGGGGAGTTCTTAGGAGGGGGTGAGAGTGCCGATTCTGGGAGCTCGTCAAGTTGTGAAATAGTGGAGGGGTCAGGAGTGCGCACCGAAGCTGGTGGCACTTCGCGTGGAATGCCCCAAGGTAGTGAGCCGTCGACTTCGGGTCGGGAGGCCGACGCTGAAGCCGTGTCCGTTGCTGCGCCAGGTGAGGGGTGCTGAGGGTGGTCAGTGGCAGGGGCAGCGGGTTCCGATGGCGATGCCGACGGAACTGGTGTTCGGAGTAGATCACTTGGAGCCGACACGCTGACCGAGGCTGAGCTTGCTAAGATTCGGTCGGAGTTTAATATTCCAGAGTCTGTGGGGATGCGTATCCCGAAGCCGTTGGAGAAGTTGAGCGAGAATGACAAGGGCGTCGTCTTCTTCACTGATGTCTTCAAGCAAGGGCTTCGCTCTCGTTGAGACATTCGGTGCAGAAGATCCTGGCGGCGATTGGGTATGCGCCAGGGCAATATAATCCAAACTTTTAGATTACATTGCTTGGGATGATCACGGCGTTCGGCTTGGCCCGCGAGGGGGAGCCGAGCTACGACAGTGGGGCCCAGTTGTACAGCGTGACGAGGGCGAAGAGTGCTGACCAAGGGGGGTGGGTTCAGTCCAACTTTCTCTCGGAGGGCAGCGTGGGCACTTTGTTGTTGGGGTGCCGAGCTCGCAAAAGACCCTGGCGCAAGCGGGGTGATTGTGTCTGGTGACTGGGAATCGGCACCAGGAGTGATCGTCGAGAGGCGGATCCCTACGACTTTCCAGGACAGTCGGTAGGATAGGACCTGCCGTTGGGGTGCCGAGGAAAATGCGGCCAAAATTGCTGAGCTTGAATTGGAAGCGGCGGCGACCGAGCTGGAGGTGGTGGCTGCCCACGAGGCTAAGGCGGCGGTCAGTAGGTGGCGATGGATGCGGCCGAACGGTCGCATGCTAGGGAGCTGGTAGAGGCGAAGGCGAAAGCCGTTGCTGACTACCGATCGTCGGAGGAGTTTACGCTTCTGGTGGACAAAGAAGTCATGGAGCAATGTGACGACTTTAGGGTTTAGGGTGCAGGTGCAGCCGCGTCCCGAACCCCAAGCCCCTATGTAAAAATTTTGTACTTTCCTTTTGTTTTTGTTTTGGAAATGTAAAAACAATATTTTTGAGATATGCCGAACGGCATTTTGTTGAAACGGTTTGCCCTTCTGTGGCTATTTTATCCATCTTAACTTTGTTTCGGTTTAATTTGCCGAGCCCTATGTTCGTGTATGTATGCATGCCATTCGTAAAACATTGAGAGTATAATACCGTTTCTGTTGAGCGAAGCTGTATGTATAGAATTGGGGCTGTATTGAAATAAACCGTTCACAAAGATAATCGACCGAAGATGACTTCGAAAGTGAAAGCCGAAGGCGCGATCACTTATAGTAGTATTTGAGATGCTCTATGTTCCATGGGTGGCCGAGGGTCTGACCATCGGTACCACGCAAACGGTAAGTTCCTGGTCGGCAGATGGTGATGACCTCGTAAGGACCTTCCCAAGATGGGCCTAGTGTGCCATCGCTGGAGTCCTTGGTGGCAAGAGAGACTTTACGTAGGACCCAGTCCCCTACTTCAACGATCGGCGTCTGACGCGTGAGTTGTAGTAGCGAGAGGTCCGTTGTTTGTAAGCAGCGTTCGAAGCTGAGCCTGGGAACGGTGTTCAGCAATGAGGTCCAAGTTGAGCGTGAGCAGGTCTTCGTTTTGCTCTGGCGTGTAAGATGCCGTTCGGCATGAGGGGGCGTGATCTCTAAAGGGACAACGACTTCGGTACCGAAAGCAAGGGAAAATGGTGTTTCGCCAGTTGACCGTCGGTAGGAGGTATTGATGGCCCATAGTGCCTCTGGAAGGAGATCGGGCCAGGCTCCTTTAGCCGCTCCAGAGCTTCTTCTTCAGTATCTTCTTGATGATCTTGTTGATGGCTTCTACTTGGCCGTTTGATTGTGGATGTGCTGGAGATGCGAAGAACAAGTTGATGCCGAATCGGTGGCATAGATGCCGAAACTGAGAGGAGTCGAATTGTTTCCTGTTGTCGGTGATTATTGCGTTCGGGAGGCCGAATCGACAAATAATATTCTTCCACATGAAATGTTCAACCCTTGCTGCAGTTATTGTTGCCAAAGCTTCGGCTTCGGTCCATTTTGTAAAGTAGTCTACAACGACGATGGCATATTTGAGCTGTCCCTTTGCTTGGGGCATGAGGCCGATGAGATCTAAACCCCATTGAGCGAAGGGCCATGGGCTAACAATCGGAGTGAGTGGTTCCGCAGGTAGTTTTGGCATTGATCACATTTCTGGACGAGTGTGGTGGCGTCGGTATGGAGGGTCGGCCAATAATACCCTTGCCGAATGGTCTTGAAGGCCAAGGACCGGGCGCTAGCATGGTCTCCACAAGCACCTTCGTGAATCTCTCGTAAGATGTAGTTGCCTTGCTGCGGAGTCATGCACCGAAGCAGTGGTAAAGAATGACCACGCTGATAGAGAATCTGATTCAAGATTAAGTATCGTGCCGAACGCGGCGGAGAGTTTGGCCTCGGCTTTGTCGGTCGTCAGCGTTCCACTTGAGAGGTAGGCGAGAATTGGATCCATCCAACTTGGATCCTGCCGAACGGTATGTACCTCAGTTTCAATAGTGCTGCGCCGATCAAGAATTTCGATCGGCACGTGGCGGCCTACGTTGTCGTTAATTGCTCTGATACCAGGGCGTGGCAGGGCATCGGCATGGCTGTTCTCGGACCGGGAATCTGCTGAACTTGATACGCAGCAAAGTAGTGGAGCAGTCGGCGAGCGTGTGTTAAGTAGGCAGTCATGGAGGTATCCTTGGCCTCGAATTCGGTCCGTACGTGATTAACGACAAGTTGTGAGTCGCTGCATATCTTCAGCTGTCGAGCGCCCATTCCCTTGGCGAGCCGAAGGCCTGCCAGAGAGCTTGGTATTCGGCTTCATGGTTGGAAGCTTGGAATTGGAATCGGATGGCGTACTCGATGATTGTCTGATCAGGGGCTTTTAGTACTAGACCAGCTCCGCTGCCCTCTGGTGGACGAACCATCCACATAGAGAGTCCAGACGGGAATCGACGGACTAAAGCGCCCCTTCGGTGGGTGAGCAGCTGATGTTGCCGAAGCCGATTGAGGGTCGGCATCGTCTAGGTCGCTTCCTTTAGACGTAGTCATTTCAGATATGAAATCGGCTACCGCTTGTCCCTTTTGGAGGTCGAGGGTGATAGTGGATGTCGAATTCGCTGAGCTCAATTGCCCATTTCACCAGCCGACCTGACGTCTCCGGTCGTTGTAGCATCTGGCGCAGAGGCTGGTTGGTGAGAACGGTAATGCCTTGAGCTTGGAAATACGGCCGAAGCTTGCGAGCTGAGAGGACGAGGCGTAAGCCAGCTTTTCCAGCTTGGGTACCGAATCTCGGCATCCTGCAAGGCGTGGCTGGTATAGAAGATTGGGAGCTCTGTGCCGTTCGGCTTGCGAATGAGTACGGAGCTCAATGCCGATACCGATACCGATAGGTAGAGAATTAAATCTTCGCCAGAAAGAGGGGTGGATAACAGGGGTGCTCTGCCCATATAGGCTTTGAGGTCTTGGAAAGCGCGGTCGCATTCGGGAGTCCAGGACAATCTGCCGTTTGCTCCCCTTGAGGGCTTTAAAGAAAGGGGCACACCGATCGGTAGCTTTTGATATAAAACGAGCAAGAGCGGCGACACGCCCCGTGAGGCTCTGGATATCCTTTTGAGTCTTCGGAATCTGCATGTCGGGCAGAGCTTTGATTTTCTCAGGGTTGGCTTCCATGCCCCGTTGGCTGATCATGAAGCCAAGGAATTTGCCCGAAGAGACACCGAAGGCGCATTTACTAGGGTTGAGCCGCATGTTGTACTTCTTGAGGACGCTGAACATGAGGGAAAGGTTGTGGAGATGAGAATCGGCTGTTTTTCTTTTGACCAGCATGTCATCCACATAGACCTCCATCGAGGTGCCGATGAGTTCAGAGAAAATTTTGTTGAACAAGCGCTGGTAGGTTGCCCAGCGTTCTTCAGGCCGAACAACATGACATTGTAACAGTAGAGTCCTTTGTCGGTGATGAATGCCATATGTTCGCGATCGGCTGGGCTCATAAGTATTTGGTTGTATCCAGAGTATGCGTCCATGAAGCTGAGAAGCTCGTGGCCTGCCGTTGCGTCTACCATCTGGTCGATCCTTGGCAAAGGAAAGCTGTCTTTGGGGCAAGTCTTGTTTAAGTCGGTATAGTCTTGACACATTCGCCAGGCACCGCTCGACTTTTTGACCAAGCACTGAATTGGCCAGCCAAATTGGGTAAGTGACTTCCTGGATGAAGCCGATCGTTCGCAGTTTTTCCACCTCAATTCTCATTGCTTCATACCGTTCGGAGTCATGGGCCCGTCGCTTCTGCCCTGATGGGTTTGAAAGTGGGGCAGATGCTGAGCTTGTGGCTGATGACGCTCGGGCGATGCCAGGCATGTCATCGTACGACCAAGCGAAGACTTCTGTGTTGGCATGCAAGAAAGCAATGAAATCGGTACGCAGTGACGGATTCAAGGTAGTACCGATTCGGACCTCTCGGTCGGGCTGCGCGTCGGAGAGGTGACCGATTCCAAATCTTCAGCGGGTTGTGCTCGTGGGTGACGGCCTCATCTCGGGGATCATCCGGTTTGTCCTTCCCTTTGCCGTTCGGCATATGCACGTTGGCGAACACTGAACATGCCTCGCGAGGTGCAGCTATTGCCGATTCCTTCGTTGCTGATACGTAACATGTCCGTGCACTCAACTCGATCCCCTCGCACTTGGCCTACGCGCCGCGTGGGTGGGGAACTGAGGAGGAGCATGTGTGGTGACAGCATGGCTTTCATTTTGTGAGCGCCGTCCTGCCGATGATGGCATTGTATGCCGTTGGGCAATCGACTACCAAAAAGTGGGTATAGATGATCGTTCGTCTGGGAATGGTACCAACCGCGAACGGAAGAGAACACTGCCGATTGGTTCGATCACGTCACCAGAGAAGCTTAGAAGAGGGGTGATGTCTTTGTTCATATGGTGTGGATCTATGCCGAGGGCATTGGAGGCGTCGGCGAATAGGACATTGACCGAACTGCCGGTGTCGATGAGGATTCGGCCTACGTCGAAGTGGAGATGTCGGCTCGGATGATCATAGGATCGGAATGGGGGAAGATGATGCCTCGTTCCTCTTGCCACGCTGATAGGTTCCCAACCGATTCGTCGGATTTTGTCGTTGCGTCCTCCTGCCACGCTGAGGATTTGGGGGTGCCGAACGGCACGGACATAATCCTTCATGGATCGGCTGCTGGTTTCGGTGAGGGGAGCTCCTCCACTGATCATATTGATCTGCCGATTGGAGGGTTTATCCGATGATGGTTTGGTTCCCAAATCCTGATCCAGCTTGCCGTCGTTGATGAGGCGTTCGACAATTCTCCGAAAGGCGATGCACGATTCTGTGTCATGGCCATTGTACTGATGATATCGGCAGAAGACTCCTGTGTCCTTCTCGTTCTGCCGAGGGAGTTTGCGGTTGTTCGGCTTCGGTATCATTTCCCCTTCTGTCAGGAGAACATGCTCATAGGTGGTGTTGAGCAGAGTGAAAACGTGCTCGGTTCGATTCCTCTTTCGGATCTCCGAAGGCGTTTCGCCTATCGGAGTCTTTGCCCTTTTTGTTAACGTCCTGCCGATCGTTGAAGTAGTCCTTTCGTTTATTTTCGCAGCTCGGAAAAAACGGGGACATGGGGTGCCGTTCGGTAGGGGCTTAGATTTGTTTTTCGAACCGCCGGGAATCGGTCATAGTGTTTTATCGAAGGCTGATTGGTCGGCATCGATTTGTCTGGTAGTGCCGAAGCCGATCCTTTGGAGTTGAAATGCTCGGCCTTGGCGTGGATAGCGGCCTGCTTCATCAGTTCGGAGTAAGTGGTCCAGTTGCTGCTATGGACCAAATAGCGAAACTGGACGACCGAAGGCCACTTTTGAAGGCACCGAAGGCTGCCCTATCGTCGAATTTCTGGGCATCGGGAGTACTCATGGCTGAACCTAGCCGCATATTCCCTCAAAGGCTCATCGTCCCGCTGCCGAACGGTATAGAGGTCATCGGCAGAGTACAAGTCGATCGGTCTGAATCATGAAATGGTTGAGGAAGGTTTGCTTCAACTGATTAAAAGAGTCAACCGTATTTGGTTCCATTCGGTAGAACCAATTAGAGAGCAGCTCCGGTCAGGGTGGATGGGAATAGTAAACATTGGCCTTCGTCTCAGCCCTTTGCAACCCAAGGCCGATTGGAAGGTATGAATGTGAGTAACGGGATCTTCCACCCCTGAGTAGAACGATATTCGGAGTGCCTGAACCTCCTTCTCGTGTCTGAATGTCCTAATTCGACCTGGTGAATGGCCCTGGCTGCACCGTTCCCCACGTTGGTGTCCGAGCCTGGTTCTGTTCCTCCTCAATGCGATTCATCTTCTGCAAGAGGAGACGAATGGTTGGATCGGGAGAGGGAAGATCGTCTCTGAAGGTTTCGTTTGCTCGGTTCCCTGTTCGTTGGCCAGCGTGGCGGCCTCGCCTTTCGTGGTCTGCCGTTCAGCTGGGACTTCCCTCGTCAGCGTCCCGTATGTCGATCGTTACCCTGACCCCGTTTGATGGCGCTCCTTTCGAGTGTCCTGCCGATCGCGGAGACCGTGGTCTCGGCTGAAGTTGGAACATAGTCTGATTCGTCCGTTTCTTCCAGACCGATCGCGCCGTACCGTTGGCGTATGAGGGATTTTGGTCCAAGGGCCTCCAGGCGGGGATCGTCGAGCTTCGCCCGGACCTGGATGGGTGAGGACTGCCGTTCCCTCCGCCGATCGTTGATCCCATCGCGGCAATCGGAATAAACTCGGTATTCGGGATGGTGCTCCTTTGGAGTGGGTACGAACAGTCTTCGGGAGACAGTTGGTTTGTCTGCAGCTTGCTGTTTCCCTTTGTCTTGGGCGGTAGGCTTTCGCACGCTTTAAACGACTTCTCCTGCCGAAGCTGTGTGGTTCGGTCCATACCGTTTTGCAGCTGGGCGGAGTGTGTGCGTTGATCATGTAGCTGCCTTTGGGTGTCATCCAATTTAGAGGCAAGAATATTGTTATGCTCCTGCATCCTTGCCATATCCTGCTGTAGGGTTTCCATTCGAGCCTCCAAAGTGGTTGGCCGAGCAGGTGTCTGGAGCAAGGGAGCTAGACTTGGCTCGCCACCGAGGCCGAGAATAGGGCCATCGGCGGGGAGGGCCGAAGATGGATTCATCTTTTGGTCTCAGTGTTTGGAGTTTTGAGATATGGGTTAATCGATAAGCGATTCCCACAGACGGCGCCGTCCGTTGGCGCTAAAACTGAACAGGAGAGATGAGTGCAACTTACAAGAGGTGTGGACGATCTAGGAGATCGATTTGAGTGATTGAGGGAGATTCCTCCTGTCCTCGGATGCTGATCCTGAAGGGAAGATAAGCGAAGCTCGTGAGGTCTATGGAACCGGTGTGGAACCAGCCTAAGACCCTCCGATGCTCAAGTAAGATTGTTTATAAGAGCTCTTGCTGTTGACCATATAGAAGTATAAAAGTCAAGCTGAAAAGTCTTACCCCTTTGTGGATGGTGAAGGGTGTATTTATAGAGGGAATTTGGGATGCTTGTGGTGTTCATTTCCGATGTGGGACTCGTGGGAGGGCCCCTGAGGTTGACACGAGTCCTTAGATATTTCGGGCGGGAGCTTTGAGGCTGATTATGTACAATCGGTATGAGGTGCCGATTGTAGACGAGCTGGGCCTGAATCGGCAGTTTGCAGCTTGAGACAATGTCATCGGTAGCATATGCCGATTGTTCGAGGCCTTGGGTACTTGGGTGAGCTTCTATGATCCACGTGTCGTTGTATGAGTGGAGGGTCAGATATGGTACAAACAGATGCAGAACATGATCTATCAGCTCACTCACCAGAGCATTCTCATGACCAGCCACAACCGCTGATGTAATCTGAAAGGAGGTTGGCTTGGGGATCCAGCGATCGCCCCACACTTTCACCAACTTTCCATCACCAATCTGCCATCGAGATCCTTCGGCTAAAACTATACGTGACTCACATAAACGTCACCAAATATAGGACAGAGCATGACCCTCACTAGCCTCCAAAATTGAGCAGTTTCTATGATATCTTGCTTTCAAAACTCGAGCCAAAAGGGAGCTAGGCTGGTGGTGTATCCTCCACACTTGTTTATCAAGCAAAGCCATGTTGAAAGCATACATATTGCGAAAGCCCATTCCACCTTCACGCTTGGGTTTACACATGCGTTGCCAACTCACCCAATGAATCTTCCGTTTATCTTCATTCGCTCCCCAACAGTGACGGGCCATAACCTGTTGGATTTCATCGCATAGGGATCGAGGGATAAGGAAACAACTCATCTGGTAAATGGGAATAGCCTGAGTCACCACCTTCAAAAGAATTTCCTTCCCAAGCAAAACTAAGTAACTTTTCCCGCCACCCTTGAACCTTCTTCCACACACGTTCCTTAAGGGGGTTGAAACAAACTCTGCGAGATCTGCCAACAAAGGTTGGAATGCCTAGATATTTGTCATGTTTTTCCACTCTCTGAACACCAAGAATTTCTGCCAGTGCTGATTGGCAAGCTAAGTCCACATTGTTGCTAAAGGAAACACAACTCTTTTAGAGGTTTATTTGCTGACCAGAGGCCAACTCATAGGACTGGAAAATATGGCGAAGATGCTGGCACTCAGCCGGGGTGGCCCTTGTGAAGAGGAAGCTATCATCGGCGAAAAACGAATGAGATACCGACGGAGCTCCTCTACTAATCGATACTCCATGGAGGAGGCCCTCCTGCTCAGCGCGTGCACGATCATACCTGAAAATACCTAGCACAGAGTAAAAATAAGTAGAGGGACAGCGGGTCCCCTTGTAGGAGACCACGTTGTGGGGAGATAAAACCCATTGGTGAACCGTTAACCAGAAAGGAATAAGTCACAAGTAATAACACATGTCATAATAAGCTGAATCCGTTTCGGATCAAACCCCATACGTTGCATGACAGTTTCAAGAAAACTCCACTCCACCCTGTCATACGCCTTGCTCATATCTAATTTCAATGCTTGGAAGCCCAGTTTACCGTGATTGCGGGTATGCAGATGATGAAGAACCTCAAAAGCAACAATTGAATTATCCGAAATCATACGACCGGGGACAAACGCACTCTGGTGAGCACCAATCACGTCATTCAAAATTAATTTGAGACGGTTGGCCAAAACTTTAGCCCCAATCTTGTATATCACGTTGCACAGGCTGATCGGGCGGAGCTGGGTCATATTCTTTGGGTCTTTCACTTTCGGAATAAGAGCAACATGCGTAAAATTAAATTTTGGCAAAAGTCTACCAGTCCGTAAAAAATCTAAAACAGCCTCAGTCACCACGCTTCCCACAACATCCCCGTATTTCTGAAAAAAGAATGGGGACATCCCATCTGGCCCAAGTGCCTTGGAGGGGTGCATCTGAAAAAGGGCTCGTTTATTTCCTCAGCTGTAAAATCGCATAGCAGAATTTGGTTCATCTCGGAGACACCCGACCGGCCACTAAGTCACCAAGAGAGTTGAAATTATGATTGCCCGATGAGTGGAAAAAGGATTGGAAATAGTTAATCACCGTTGTTTCCAATCCATGCTCAGAATCCTGCCAACGCCCTGACTGTCAAAAAGCCCATGTATTGTATTTTTTTTACATCTTGGAAGAGGCTTTGTGATGAAATTTTTTTGAATTTCGATCCCCAAGCGGATAGCCAGAATGGGAATCCAGATGCGCCGTCAACCGCTTGCGGTCCTCCACAACTTGAGAAGAACATGGACTGTCCAATAACACACCCAGTTGTGCTCTAGTTTTCTGTAACTCTCGTTGGGTACCTCCAAAACACTCGCGACTCCAAGAGAGAAGTTTTAGGCGAGTGGATTTAATTTTTTCAAAAACCAGCTCGGTGCATCTCTGCCAATACCATTCGACCACCCTTCCTTAATTGTATTAACACAATCTGCATGTGTTGACCAAGCCTCTTCAAAACGAAAGTGGTGCTTCCTAGAGGATCTGCGGTGCACACTCGTCCCTGTGGATAAGAGAATAGGCAGATGGTCTGACATGGATGGGTTCAAATGAGTCACTTTGGCGTAAGGAAACAGCCCACACCAATCCCAATTAGCTAGAACACGATCCAATCGAACTCTAATATCTTGGGGGCAGTTACGCCACTATGTAAATCTGGGCTCGTAAAGCCGAGGTCCTTCAATCCACAACTATCGATAGCTTGTCGGAAAAGTTGCATTTGGTGTTCATTCCGTACCGCTCCCCCTATTTTTTCCTGAGCTATAAGTATCTCATTGAAGTCACCCAAACACACCCACGAGAGGGAACTGGCGGCACCCAGTTGGCACAACAAATCCCAGGACTTGTGCCTCTCAGATGTTCCTGGATGACCATAGAAGCCGGTTTGCCTACCCACAATCTGCACCTCAGTATCAATGTGGTGAGCACTAAAGGAAAGAGCCACGAACGTCAACCTTCTCAGTCCATAAAAGGCATAAACCACCCGAAGTCCCAACACTATCAACCATTATACTTTGACGAAAGCCCAACTTAGTTCGAACCTTTTCCATAGCTGCGAATGATCTACGAGTTTCACTTAAAAACACAATCTTGGGATCTTCACGACGAATCAAACCTCGCAGTGCTTCAACTGTTCAAGGGTTCCCAAGCCCTTGGCAGTTCCAACTTAAAAGATTCATGGCGCCCGGCGGGGTTGGGCCTCGCCAACCTCCGCCGATCCCATCATAGAAAGTGAGGATGCAGAAGAGAGACAGAGACGTTTCCCAACTTGCGTACACTCCATACTTAGCACCATACTCAGACTTCGTTTCCCATTCGAGTTCACTGTTCCGCCTCGTCATGGACCTATCCTACAACCCCTCCCCACTTACTTACTTGAACGCTTTCCTCTTTCCACTCTGTCTTGGGCTGTGATCCTGCGAATGATAGGGCTGAGATTAAATGGATCATCATTGACAAGATCATTGGGCCCGGCTCCAAAGGTGGGTGCAGCATATATTTGGTCCAAAAGTGGAATAGAGGGCCCAATGCCGGACCCAGCGACCCGCACGCAAGGACCTCCCATATTAGTCTCCCGAGTTAACGGACCCAAGGTCAATTGTGTACCAGTGATTTCATCTGCATGAGGAGCATGTTCAAAAACAGCAAGGTCAGGACCCACAAAATCCGCAGTCAAATCAACCCCAAAATCAGGCAGGCCATTAAGATCTGGAATCTGTGTTTTCCGATTTTGTTTCCTCTTCTGTATAGTAATCTACCCCTTGAATCCCGCTGCCTAGGCTGTAAGCAATTAAGGCATGAATCGCATTCCCATTATGGCCGTCCAAGTCAGCCCTACCAGCCTCCTGAACTGGCCCATCCCGCCTGATAAGCACAAAATTAATACAAGTTTTACCCTTCAATTTATATTTGTTAGTATTTTCTTTTGTTTTATGTAAATCTATTAGAGTATTTGTATTGGTTATTTCCAATCTTTGTTTTTGTATTTAATGAGTGGTTGTTTGTAGATATTAAGTGTCTTCCACAAATGGCATGAGGAGGAGGAGGAATAAGCAATGTGTTGCAAAAATAGAGGAAGAACTCAATTTGGATTTGATGACTTTGCCTTTTACAGCTCATGTTGTACAGTCCATTTGCAGACCTGAAAAAAGAATTATCCCATGCTCAAATGAATAAATATCCTTCATGACACCTGTTCAATAAGATGTCGACTACTACATATCCAAAAATTGGAGCAATTGGATAAAAACTCAATCCACAGACTGTCACACACCAAGACAGGTTCTAGAAGACAGCTTGCATATGCAGCTGGAATGAAAGGGACTTCATGCTTCTATAAATAGGCAGCAACTCAAGAGAGAGTGTGTAGAGAAATTCAGGAGAAACACACGGCAAGAGAAAGAGAGAAAGAGTGAGGAAGAAAGAGAACAATGATGGAAAGGAAAGAACCAAGAGCTAATAACTCTTTTAAACTTGTTCTTCCTTTCCTAGTTCTCATGTAAATTATGTATTTTAGTTTTAGATATTAATTATGTCTATTTAAAATATTTAACTAAGGTTGGATGAAACTCCATTATTAAATAGAGTTCTAGTTTTTATTTTCAATTCTCAAATATTGTGGTGTTCAATGATTATAATTTTCACTTCACATGATTAATAGATTAATATTCTTTTCACCACTTCTATCATGTATTGTGACATATAACGTGTATTTGTGGTAGTTAAGAGTTTGGATTAATCTATTAATTCATCATTGGTTTATATTTCTAGTTTACAAATTTCTTTGATATTTTGTTATTCAAATAAACTTTTTCACATAGGATGCTTAGGAAACTTTGATCCTTTGTAGTTAAATAATTTTGTTTACATATTATGCTTAGAATTTGTACTTAAGAAGGGAAGGAAAATTTACTTATGATCTAAATTACAAGCTTAATTGATAAATCTTGAGAAAGCAGTAGATTGATTTCTAGATTGCTACTCCATGGGAATTGAAAGATAAATAATTAGGATCTTATGGAATAATGGTGTGGATTCCAATACCTTAGTTATTTTTCTTATAAATTTAAATCTCAATTTCAGTTTATTGTCATTTCTATATTTGTTTTATGCTTCAAATCACCATTTAAATCAACTAGGTTTGCAATGAAATTAACTTGGGTATAATTGGTTTTCTATCTTTACACGCAATCCCTTGGGTACGATCTCGCTCTTACACGCTTATGCTATATTCGATTCGTGCGCTTGCGAGTTTATAACTTTTAAAAGAAACCTCTTTTGAGGCACAATGATCGGTGCATATTTACATATTATTTTGTACCCTTTTAACTTATGATTTGATTATGTTTTTGAGTTAAACTTGTGCTTTTAATAAGTTTTGTGTTTGTTTCAGTGTAATAAGCTTAAGGACTCACTAATTGCATTTTGGAGACAAGTTAGCTCAAAACGGTGTCTGCAGATCAGTCAACTTCACGGATTGGACTGTACTTGCTCAAGAAGAACCAGATGATGAGCCATATACCATTGGAAAGATACGGAAGTCTAGTTTCTGTAGAATTTTACGGTTCATGATTCCGAGTCTCCTAGAGGAAGTTACACATGTTTTGGAAACTTAAGGTCAAATTCGGCAGCATCTGCGTTACTGGGCCAAACATCACATTTGAAGGCCTTCCGGATTTTTCCTTGAGTTGGGCTGCATATGCTTGGAAAGATAAGACAACGAGCTTCAAGATCCATATTTTTTCAGATTTTTCAGAATGAAGACACAAGCCCAAAACGAGCCCACAAGCTGGCTGCAATGCATTGTCATGCATGACATATGCATGATGAATTGTTGTTGATTGTGGGAAAGTTCGGTGAAGCATATTCAATACCTATTTTTGAGTGGAATTTTGCAGCAGCCGAAAGATGGTGAAGTGGATGATGCAACACTAAGCTTAATGCCAAAAGATGATGAAGTGGGAGTTGCAACACTAAGCCTAAAGACAAGAGGAATTGTTTTCAAATGCAATAGTGGGTTAAGTGATTTAAGTGTTGTAAGTTAGTGTGTTTATAAAATTCAATTGTATAATTCAGATTTTCACTTCCCCTAGGCCTATAAATAGGGAAGTTCTCTAAGCTTGTAATAACACCCCAAGGGGGGGAGCTCTCAAGCTCTTCTCTAGAGCTCCCTTCCCTTCTCTCCCTCAAATTCTCTTAGTTTCCCTTTGTAGTTCTCAATTGTTGTAATAAGATCATTCTACTCAATTTTCTTTTTATTAAATCTCAAGCACTTCTCTATTCTCTTCCAAACACTCTCCAAACCCTAAACACATGTCTCTTCCCTTCTAAATTCCCCATGTTCTCCAAACACTTTCTCTTCCAAGATTCTCAAAGTTCCCAAACACTTCTCCCATTCCTTCATCAAATTCTCAAACACTTTCCAAACATTTATCTTCCCTTCCCTAAGTTCTCAAATTCTCCAAGTTCACTAAAATCCTCAAGCTTCCCAAACACCTTCCTTTCTCTTCCAAATTCCCCAAGTTCTCAAATGCATTCTCTTCCGAATTCCCCATGTTCTCAAACACATTCTTTTCCAAATTCTCACGTTCTCAAACATCTCTCTCTTTCTCTCCAAAAACTCTCAATGTTCTCAAGTGTTGTACAAAATCATTTTTGCTTCTTTTGTTTTCATTTCTATTTTGTGTAGGAAAACTGAGTTGGATCATTCAATCACCAATCCCTGTGGAATCGACCTCGCACTTACATATGCTACACTACCAACGGCTCGTGCACTTGCGAGTATCACAAGTTGAGGATGCAGTTGAACCCATTTTGGTGCAGCTAAATCTACGCAACACACAACAAGTTTTTGGCGCCGTTGCCGGGGATTGCAACGGAAAACTAATCATATTTTGGTTAATTAAATTCTTCCACTAGTTATAATTTAGTTTTGTAATATATATAAAACTTTTTAAAAAAAAAAAAAAACGAAATTATAAAATATAAAAAAAAATTTAGATTTTGTCAGTTATCTTGTTTCTATTGTAATATATATTAACCTTTTATTAAAAAAACGAAATTAAAAATTAAAAAAAATAAATTTGTAATTCTCTTGTTTCTATTGTAATATATATTGTGAATTAATTTTTCATTTCTTTGTTTCAGTTATATCATCAAAGCTTCTTTTGGTGCAGCCTTGGACTTGGAAGAAGTTTTATATTTTATTTTATTTTAAGAAAGTTCATTTCTTTTCTTTATGTCAATTTGTGTGCTTATTGCTTGAACTTTATGTGCTTGTTTGTACAGGTGTCAATAAAAAAGGAAAAGAAGACAACTCTAATCATAAGGAGGAGAAGTGTGGAGTAGTAGGAGAAGTCGCAACCTCCAAATGCATCCATGCTCGACCTAATCGCTTCAAGGGGAGCATTCCAATTCTTTCTCTTTTCTTGTTTTGTTATTGTTATTATTATTTTATTTTTATTATTATTATTATTATTTTTATTTTTTAAAAACAAATTTAAAAAAAAAAAGAATTTTCATATGAGCTGACTTTTGGTAACTCCATTGAGCGTCTTCGTCAATACAGTGTCTAGGAGTTCTATAGGCGACACCTTTGGTGTTTAAGAAGTTTGAGTTTTAAGCGGGACCATTGTGACCCCTCCAACCTTCCGGATCCCCTGGCTGTATTTTCTGAGGCTTTTAACCTGGTCATCCGTGAGTTGCTTATATATTTGTGTTTTTAAAATAAGTTAATTGTTTTTTTACTGAGTGTTAAAAAAAACCAATTAAATAAAAAAAAACAATATATTTTTTTTGCTTATTTCTTTGTGTGGTTATTTTTGTATTTTTTTATGACTGTTTATTTTGTGTTTGTATAGATTTTAGTTTTCTTTTTGTGTGTTTTGTTTCATTTTGGTTTTTATTTCTTTTTGCTTGGATTTTTTTATTTTTTTATTTTTCTCTTTTATTATGTAATGGATAAATACCAAAGGGATTGACACGCATATTTTCCAGGTATTATCTTTCTATATCATTTACCCTCTTATTTCATACATTTGCTATGCTTTTATTTTGAAACATTAAGGACAATGTTTGATTTAGGTATGGGGGTAAGGTTTAGAAGTTTTATTTTTTTTATTTTTTATTTTTAAGGTACTAAAAAAAATATAAATAAATAAATAAATAATAAAGTTTGGAACCCAATCTCCAACTAAGGTAATTCCGAATTTCTTTATTTCTCTTTGCTTTTATTACTGTAATTCTTTCTTTCTCTTACTTGTTTATGTATTTAATTTGTTGTTAAGTTTGGGAAGTAGATTGCTTCATGATTGCACACACAGAAATTTGGCTCAAAAACTTATTCATTTCATAAACATGTGATTACATACACAAATGTGAAAATGCATATATAAATTTCTCAATCACATGTTTGTTTCCAGATTCTGAGCAACCTGAGGCATCATTCTAATTGCCTCTACTTGCTCTTACTTGTAGAACATGCAAAAGTTCGACATGATCATTATTTCTCTTCTGCAGTGCTTCTACATTTCTGGTTGGCCAAGTAGAGCCGTTTCTGGAATCCGCCACCAGAGCTTTCAAAGAAGCCACCTCATCGCTCAAAGCTCCACACTCTCGTGTTCTCGCCAGGAAGCGCAAGCCCAGATTTGTGGCCGAGACCGCTTGGAGCGCGGTATAAGTGTGGGACTCATCCACTGCCACCTTGTCAGACCTATGTGCTATATGCCAATGATCTGCCGGTGTGAGCTTGCTGCCAATCATGCATCCAGCAGCACCGCCCTCTGTTCAGCCTTGCCCCCAGCAAAGTTCGGTATTGCCTCAGCAAAGTTTGAGGCCGTGCCGTGATGATATGTAGAGTTTGGGAAGGCAGGGTTTGGAGGAGCCCTTATCTGCGCATTCGGAGGTGTAAGGGACAATTCAAGATTGAGATCATCAAGGTGAGCGCATGAGGATGCCATTGCTTTGTTTCTGAATTATTTGATGGTTTTTCTTGAGTTTGCAGGAAGAAATGAAGGGTACTCCAACACTTAACCAATGCACGGCTTAAATAGACATCTCCTGATGAGGAGCCGACATCCACTTCGGATCTCCAGATTGCTATCCAGCCGTTGCCCTTTTTTCTTGGATCCCTACGCTTCACGAGGATTTTGCGGTCGCATGCATTTAGAAGGGAGCATTTCTACTTTCACTTTACTTTTCTTTTTACCTCCGTGTTTTCTAGTGTTTTATGTTTTTGCCCGTTACTTTCATTTTCTGTTGCTTTGTGTTTTGCTTTGTTTTATTTTAAGTTTGGGAAGTGTGTTTTCCCTTTCGGCTGTCAGCTTTGTTTTATTTTAAGTTTGGGAAGTACGTTTTCCCTTTCGGCTGTCATCTTTGTTTTATTTTTGGGAAGTGTGCTACTCTTTCTTTTGCAACTTAATTTCTTTTATTTCCGAAAAAAAAAAAAAAAAGAGAGAGAGTGAAACAAAATGAAAATGAAAAATACAAGGGAAATGGCGAAAAAGCAGGCACACCAATAATACATTAGAAATTATTTTTTCACAGTGCTTGGTGTCTCGACCATAGGAGCTTTGAGTTTGGCCCTCTGGATTTCCTCTCCAGGGTCATCACGCACAGCCTCTTGGGGCTCATCACTTGAACTCCCAAAGATCGCAATCTTCGCTTCAGCAAAACTTCTCTCGCGATTCTGATTGCTTGCGTTTCCCTGGTCGGTCTAGGTCCTCCAGCTGCTTTCGCATGTCTCGAGAGTACAACTCTACCATCTTTGATAGATTTTTATTCTCGTCCCGCAATACTTCTAGCTGGTGTCGGTTCACCTCCACTATCCTTGACCTCTCCCTTTTCAAGCTTTTGTATAACACTGACAATCTTCAACCATACTTCGCTCCGCCGCCACTGACCTTCAGTACCTCTACCTCATGAGATTTCGCAAGTAGGCGATGACCCAAACTTGCGACACATGTTGTACTCTGCACGCTCAGTGCTAGGGCGTCGCTCACGACCCGGTTGTCCTCCTTTGTGCTCAGCACACGTATATCTTTAGGAGTCACTAGATTTCTCGCAACTCCAATGGCAACATCGTTGTCCAGGAGTATTGAGTCATTTCCTGTTACAGGCCCCGTGCGGAGGCAAAATAGGGCACCTATCCTGGTGCCACTGCTTGGCCCCATGTTTGAGTCGGTGGAGCTAAGTTAAGATCCAACGAAAATGGATAGGAATAGGCCATTTTGATTTTTTTCACTCTCTTTTCTTCTTTCTTTTCTCTTTTGTGTGTTTAGGAGTTTGTGTTTTTCATTTTTTTTCTCTGCCTTTTATAGACTTAATTTTTTCTAAACCTTAGCCGCTGCGCTTCTAAGTTTCGCGTGCCCTACGGCTTATCTCCATCTGCCGCACCCATCCCCCAACCCTCTTAATTTTATTTCTGCCTTTCAGCGCTTTCAAGAAACAAAAAGTCGTCGCGCCTTCCTACGAAGCCAATAATTCCGGCTTGGGGGATGTGAAAGTGGCCTCTGCACGCTGACACGTCCCTCACCTCTTTTGGCCCGTGACCTATCAGTAAACGAGACATCCGGCCCTCCTTCTCTCTTTTCAGAAATCTCGTTCCTTGCGCTTCTGACTTTAATTTTTAATAATAATAGTAATAATAATAAAAGAAGTGTCTGGGCTTTCGTTTGGGTTGGGTTTTCAATTGATTTGAACGTTCTCATGGGCTGAATTTCTGCGTGCGTAGAACTGTTGTTAGGGCTTACTGTTGTATTTAGTTTGGTTTTGTTCCGTTTGATTTTGTTTTGTTTTTGCAACTAAATTGTAGTTTTAATTCTTGTTTGTTCTTTTATTTAACTACTGTCAATCCCTTTCATTTCTTGTTATAACTTTGCTGATGCCTAAATTCTTCAACATTGAGGACAATGTTTATTTCTAAGTTTGGGAAGGGATAGCAAGTTTTATTTTCGTTTCACTTAATTTCTTGCTTTCTTTTAGTTTGTTTTCTTTTCAGTTTTGAGTCATTTTGTTTTCAAGTCACTTTCCGAACACATATGATGAGATTGTGATGAATGTTTACATGACTTGATTGAAAATGTCTATTTAAAAAAAAAATTATTATTCACTAAATGGCAACGTTCTAGCATGATATGTTTGAAACACTCTATGCACTTGCCATTTGTTTCATAATTCTCCAGTTAAGGGACTTGCATGATCCAAAGAATTGTATTAAGCATGAATTAGACTTGTATAACCATATAATGTGAGCTTTGAGCCTTGTGCTTCAATTCATGAGTGTTATACACATATTCTTATTTTCTTGTCATCCAAGTTGTTGTTTGATCTCATTATTCATTGACTTGGTTGAACACTTAAAAGACATTCATTATTGTGTAATTTGATTGCATGACATTTGAGAAATGATATTAAGGCCCTCTTTGAACCGTTTGTGCCTTTCAAACTAACCATATGCATGCTTAAGCATGATTTTCCATTGTAACCACTTTGAGCCTACATGTAAGCCTTTTCTTTCATTTAACCAATTATCAGTCTTAGCCTTAGCCTAAAAAAACAAAAATTTACCTTTCTAAGGAACTCATGAGCTTTAGTTTGGATGTGTTTTTTATGCTAAGTTTGGGAAGAGATATTACATTATAAAAAATAAAAAAATAAAAATAAAAAATAAAAAAAGAAGAAGAACTTCACTCAAAGAGTGAAAGAAAAGAGAAAAGTTGTGGTTAAGTGACATTGGATTCAGATTTCGAGTCCAAGTTTCTTTATTGGCTTCAAAAAAAATAAATTGATGGTTGTTCAAATAGGAGAAAGGAGTGTGAATCAAAATAAATGGAGGTATAAAGCTTTGTGGTCTAGTTGATCACGTAAAATAAAAAAAATCTTAAGCGTGAGGATTCAAAGTCTTGTAATCAACTGTTATATGCTCTTACATTGTGAGTTCCTTGAATTTTGTTGTATCCATATCCTTCATTTCTTACTCACCTTACACCCTTAGCCCCATTACAACCCATGGTAAAAACCTAAATTGATCCTAAATGTCATGTGGTTGAATTGCGCACATTTTTTAACTTTTAAGTGTTTGACATCCTTCTTGAGATCATAGTCATGCATGTTTTTTTCATCATTCTATTGTGAGTTAAGTCCCTTATGGTTTAACTATATTCTCATATTTATAATTGAGTGATGCATTGTAGCCCTCTTCTGAGTGATTCATTTGTGAGAGGACAACTTTGGTGAGATTTGAAGTTAAATTTGTGCTTTGTATGATTTTTGAAATTGTGTGAAAACTAAGATTGGAGAATGAGTTGCATTTGGCCATCACACTACTACACTTTAAGCATATTGTGTTTTGAACATTGCTGCCTTGTGAATGATGTCTAAAACTGAGCTTTCATTGTTAAAACTTTTAAGTCATTTGCATGAGTCACTCTCTCTTTCAGAAAAGGTGCGGAAAGATTGTTTTGAGTTTTTATTTTGAATTTGTTTTTATTTTTCCTTTTGTTGTTTTCCTTAAAGGACTAACACAATCTTTTAAGTTTTCTGATTACTTTGTTTTACAGAGTCAGTAAAACGTTTGTGGGTATCGTATCTGTTAAACCCTCAGGAGACACAACTCCTCCTACTATGGATGCCTAGAGGTTTAAAGGCTTGTTGCATTCGCTTAATGCAATCGAGATCCCTGCGAAAGTGGCTTAGTTTTCTTTTCTACTTAGTTTTTATTTTCTTTTGCTCGAGGACTAGCAAAATATAGGTTTGGGGGTATTTGATAAGCACAAAATTAATACAAGTTTTACCCTTAAATTTATATTTGTTAGTATTTTCTTTTGTTTTATGTAAATCTATTAGAGTATTTGTATTGGTTATTTCCAATCTTTGTTTTTGTATTTAATGAGTGGTTGTTTGTAGATATTAAGTGTCTTCCACCAATGGCATGAGGAGGAGGAGGAATAAGCAATGTGTTGCAAAAAGAGAGGAAGAACTCAATTTGGATTTGATGACTTTGCCTTTTACAGCTCATGCTGTACAGTCCATTTGCAGACCTGAAAAACGAATTCTCCCATGCTCAAATGAATAAATATCCTTCATGACACCTGTTCAATAAGATGTCGACTACTACATATCCAAAAATTGGAGCAATTGGATAAAAACTCAATCCACAGGCTGTCACACACCAAGACAGGTTCTAGAAGACAGCTTGCATATGCAGCTGGAATGAAAGGGACTTCATGCTTCTATAAATAGGCAGCAACTCAAGAGAGAGTGTGTAGAGAAATTAAGGAGAAACACACGGCAAGAGAAAGAGAGAAAGAGTGAGGAAGAAAGAGAACAATGATGGAAAGGAAAGAACCAAGAGCTAATAACTCTTTTAAACTTGTTCTTCCTTTCCTAGTTCTCATGTAAATTATGTATTTTAGTTTCTTTGTTTTGTTTTAGATATTAATTATGTCTATTTAAAATATTTAACTAAGGTTGGATGAAACTCCATTATTAAATAGAGTTCTAGTTTTTATTTTCAATTCTCAAATATTGTGGTGTTCAATGATTATAATTTTCACTTCACATGATTAATAGATTAATCTTCTTTTCACCACTTCTATCATGTATTGTGACATATAACATGTATTTGTGGTAGTTAAGAGTTTGGATTAATCTATTAATTCATCATTGGTTTATATTTCTAGTTTACAAATTTCTTTGATATTTTGTTATTCAAATAAACTTTTTCACATAGGATGCTTAGGAAACTTTGATCCTTTGTAGTTAAATAATTTTGTTTACATATTATGCTTAGAATTTGTACTTATGAAGGGAAGGAAAATTTACTTATGATCTAAATTACAAGCTTAATTGATAAATCTTGAGAAAGCAGTAGATTGATTTCTAGATTGCTACTCCATGGGAATTGAAAGATAAATAATTAGGATCTTATGGAATAATGGTGTGGATTCCAATACCTTAGTTATTTTTCTTATAAATTTAAATCTCAATTTCAGTTTATTGTCATTTCTATATTTGTTTTATGCTTTATTTAATTTTCTTTATCAACAAACAAATCACCATTTAAATCAACTAGGTTGACAATGAAATTAACTTGGGTATAATTGGTTTTCTATCTTTACACGCAATCCCTTGGGTACAAATCTCGCTCTTACACGCTTATGCTATATTCCAATTCGTGCGCTTGCGAGTTTATAACTTTTAAAAGAAACCTCTTTTGAGGCACAACACCGCCCCTCCGTCTCCCCATTGTCCACCTCCATCGGCGCACGCATAGACCACCCTCCCGAGGAAGGCAAACCAAAGCGTCGTCCTTTGGGTTTACGATAATCAGGACTAAGAACATCGTGCTGAAACCACAAACCATAAGGTTTATCACTGTCGTCCCGCTCTTTTCCTGTGAAGAGCCCACATTCTTTCTCACCATGATCCAGCATGCCACACAGAAAGCATGTGATGGGTAATTTCTCATACTGCAATTGCACCCATTCCACCGTCCCACTATCATCGGGCAGCCACCCTGCAAGCCAACGACGTAGGGGTCGGCCAACATCCAAGAGGACCCGAATACGTAAGTAACTACCAAAAAAATCACCTCACCTACTCTGGTCCGTCACAACGTAGGTCCCGATCGCCTCGCCAATCAGTTTACCCATAGCTCCGGTCATAAACACTAATGGAAGGCCCTTGACTTGCACCCAGAATTCCTGAGAACGTAAAGGAATGGATAGCGGGTCGAGCAAGCCATCGGCTGTAGCCATGAGCAGTAACGAATGATTAAAAGTCCAAGGTCCGCCTCTCATGATAGTGTCTCGCGCCGCCCTAGTCTGGAACGAGAAGACGTACTTGTCCTCCTCCATATCGATAATCTGAACTTGTGCCTTAGGTCTCCAAAGGGACGCCATCGTGTGTTTGAACGCCTCCTTATTATATGGTTTCCTTGTGAGCAGTTTACCCACGAGCAAGAACTTAGAAGTAAGGAGATGCTTGACCTCATGCTGTTCTACCACCAGTTCTGCCTGCTCCTCATTAGTTAAAGCAAAACGGCTTGCAAACCAAGTCATCATATCGTCCATAAAGCCAAGAGAGAAATCTAGAAGACAAAGTCCCCACCTAATCCCCACACCAAGGCCGTAGAGCAGCCACCGTCTATGTCCCCCAAACATACACCACCACTACAGTGCACATCGTAGATTGGGGCCGTCGTCGTCCGTCGCCAGACTCTATAACTCTCCTAAAAACCCTAGCATAGACCTAGGGGTTTTAGAGAGACTTTTTAGCAATTTCTAATCTTTAAAATCTTTTTAGTTATTTTGGTAGAACCATAAAAAGTATTTAAGCTTGACTCAAAAACTTCACGGGCTTCCGTTTTCTTTGTGACTCCTCATTCCCTTCTTAACAAAACCCCCGGAAAAAAAAAAGAACCCCCTATCGGAATGGTGGACTAGACTCTAGGTTAACTTGGAAATGACTGGATTTCGCGTGAAATCGAGAAGATCATGGATATTGGATGGATTAATTATTCATAAAAAGTTGATGTCTTAAAGTTATCCCCACTCATCTTTCACTTAATTATCGTTATAATTAATTAAGTATGCACCAATAATTAACCACCCAAACCCAACAAAAGGAGTTTAACTATGACATCGGCGGATCCAGAATTCTTGGGTGAGTCATGGACCTTAACAGTTTAAAAAATACCCAAGAATTGGATCCTATGCAATTATTTTTTTAAAAAATGTAAAAATAATAATAAAATTTTAAAAAATACACACACACACACATTAATACTCTACCAAAAACCCAACCTACCCTAGAAACCCTCTATCTAATAATCCGAAGAAGAAGTTTATTATTATTATTATTTTTGGAGAACCCCTTTATAGATAAATTCATCACTAAAATTTAAGATTTTGAGCTATCTCTTCTTCATTTTCTTTCTCTGTCTTTTAAGATTTCCAGATAATTGTTTCCTACGAATCATTTTTAATTTCCAAATTAAAATCTCAATAATCACATCAACACATAATAAGGCTAGAAACAATAATAATAAATCAACTTTTTAGAGCAATAATTTAATTAAAGAATCAAGGAACAATAAAACCAGAATTTGTGTGCTTGCTTGCTTAATAAAATGAACATATTTTCAATTACCGAAAAAAGAAATGAACATATTTTTTAGTTACAGACTTATACCAGCCCGTTTGACAAAAACAAAGAAAAGACTTGGACCAGCCCGTGGACATTGGCCTACTTTTCTTTATTTTATTTTATTTAGTTTTTTGTTGCTACTACAACTACATGCCCATAGGATCTGGCCTACCACTTTTTATTCTTGAAGTTTTTTGTTGCAGCGAAGGCTGCTTTCTCCGCCGCGTGCTTCCACTTCTCTTCTGCTGAAGTTTTTTTTTTCTGCGCGCAGGCCTTTTGTCGAGCACTTTGTGTGCATTTGGGGTCGCCCAGCTTCTCGCCATGGGGCCGTCTCAGACCTCCATATGCTGTCCACAGCCACATTTTTGGCCATCTTGTCCCTGAATGGGTCCGCCCCTGTGCATTCATATTAATGTTTCAAAAGGGGAGGCATAAGTCTTTCGAGTATTGGATAATTATACACAAAATAATTATAACCAAGTAATTCAAGCAAAATAATCAATCCTGAAACTCTTTTAATGTTTTCTTCCCCATAAGCAACTTCTTGCTATAATCGCCATTATTTTCATATCATCTCTCTAATGATAATGCCTGTACATCTAGCTTGAATTGCTTGTCCTCACTGCAAGTCGAGCTCGGGGGTTTTCCATTTGGTGGTGAAGTCTCATTTGAATTTCATTGATAAGGTTCTGAACATTGTTAATTTAGCCAAAGTTGATGGATTTATTCCTGGTGTGCTGTCATAATGCAATTTTAGACTCAATACTTAGCATCAATTGTCTGCTACTGAAGCAGCACACAAACCAAACAAGGACCTGAAGAAGCATTAGCCTCTATCCTTGTAGTGAAACTGCACATAATTTTTCTCTGCCCTAACATCTTCACTTGCCGGTGTTTTTGGAAGCTGGCATCTCGTGTTGCCTTAATGTATCTTGAGAAGCCAAGGATGTGGATTTCAAGCTGCATCTGATGAGATTTGAAGGATGAAATGTTGTATATAAAGTGCCAGTTCTGTGATCAATCGTGAGTGGGAGGTTGTATAACGGTTGTATATTCTCATATCTCAATTAGATCAAACAGACCGCGTAAGTCTTAACCTATAGACCAAACTAGGTCTGGGATAAACGCTGGCTTGGTTACCTTTGCAGAGCTTCTGTATCCTCACCAGAATTCTGATTGTATTCTTCTCCCAATAATTTGTCTAAGCTGTCCATTTAATTTCTATTGATGGAAACATGAAAACTTCCAGGAACCTCAAGTCTATGGAATTTGCCAGAAATCAAGCGCCAAACAGTTCTCCGCCCTCTGTAGCAAACTCCATCATCCAGATTTTCATAAAAGAGCACTAGTCTTAACAATGTCACTCAACTTGGAACTTAGAACTTGAACTCTCCTTCTGTTAAGGATAGAAGGCTATGTTTCACTAGCTCAACCAATTATTAGCATTTACTTAGGATTTAAGGAAAATCACTGTATGCAGAGTAGTTTAGTTGTTGTTTCCGTATAAGCATATTTTCGATCGGCATCTTAACTGCTACTTTGTTTCTGCTGTCAGTCATGGAAGAATCAAATCTCAGAAGGGTACTGTTGCTGGCAACGGCATTCCTTCCATTAGTGCTTCTCTACATAACTGGCCACATTGCCAGTGCAACTGTACAAGGCACAAGCACGAAAGATATATGTTATCTGAGAGTTCTGCAAGACCTGAACCCGAACAGGAAGAGAGTCTACAGACCCCAATAACACAACCATGAAACTATTGAGCCTGGAACTTTCTTGCACAGTCAATTTAGCAGATTTAAGCGAGAATAACATTTTAAAAAAGAAACTTTTTCATAAGAAAATGCTAGCAACTAACCCATTATAGTGGATCAAAATTCAAAATGCACCAAACAAGTACTCTCATCAATCAATATGATAATTTTCAATAGTAATATTGAAATGTTAAGAAGTACAAGATTGTAGGTAGACAGATTTCCTTCCAAATCGACATAAAACCACACTGGCTACTAATCCCCTCACCAGGCCCTGCTAAATACAGAGATGAGAATGCAATGCTATTGATAAACCACTAGTGAATTTCCACTTTTTCTACCAATCTTGTAATTTTCATTACCATGTAAGTTGGTCCCAGCAACTATATGACAGTCATTACATATTAGCTTAATCCAAGTTCTACACCCTACACCTAAAAGGAAGAACAAAGATAACAATCAAAAGGACATCCTTACATAGAAATAAAGAAGGGTTAAGAAGCCATCCCTTTACTGAGGAAACATGTCCTATCTCGACGAAAGCCTCTGATGCAAATCATCAGCCAATGCTTGCCTCAAGCTTTCCCCAAAGTAGTAAAACGACTTCTCACTGTCAAGCACCCTCGGAAGGCGGAGACGGACATGGCGGAGGCGTTGGCGGAGGAGGCGCCGCAGGAGGTTGAGGCGGTGGCGACGGAGGGTTTGGGGCGGGAGGTGGCGATGAAGGAGAGGACGGAGGCGATGGTGAAGAAGAGGAGAGGGGCGGCGGAGGAAGAGGTGAGGAGAGAGGTTGGGGTGGAGGAGGAGGAAGAGGAGGTGGGGGAGGGGGAGGAGGTGGTGGTGGTAGAGAGGAGGGAGGTTGTTGGGTCGATGGAGTTGTGGAGGTGGAGGAGATTTGAGAGCATTAGCAAAAACGATTCATCCATTTTTCTTTTTTCTTGGTTCTTGGGTTCAGGGTTTGTGTTTCTTCTCCTGTTCTTGGGTTCTCTCAGAAGCTTCTTGGACTGAAGAAAGAAGAGGATCTGCTGCAGAAGGAAGAGAGGAAATGGAGAATTGGGGTTTTGAACATTGGAGTTGGAGTCAAATTAGATCATTTTCAACTGAACTGGTGAATTTGAGCAAAATCATTGTTCGAGAATTTTTAATTTAGCCAAAGTTCATGGATCTATGCCTGGTGTACTGTCATATAATGCAATTTTAGATGCAATAAGTAGGTCAAAAGAGTCTGTTCAATTTGCTGAGGAGGTGTTTTCTGATTAGCAATGGGGTATCCCCGAATGTGTATTACTTACAATATTTTGATTAGGGGTTTTAGCGGGGCGGGGAATTTGAAAATGGGGCTGTAGTTTTTTGGTGGAATGGAAAGAAATGGATGTTGCCGAATGTGGTTACTTATAATACGTTGATTGATGCATATTGCAAATTGAATAGGATTGATCAGGCATTTGAATTGTTGAGATTGATGGCGTTGAAGGGGTTGGAGCTGAATTTGATTTCGTATAATGTGGTAATCAATGGGTTGTGTCGAGAAGGGAGGATGAATGAGACAAGTCAGGTTCTCTAGGAGATGAAAAGAAAAGGTTTTGTTCCTAATGAGGTGACTTGTAAATTGTAATACACTTATTAGTGGGTGTTAGTGTCAAGGATTCCTTCTCTTCTTCGATGGCCAGGGTCAGAGCTAATCTTGGTGATATGTGGACCAAGATGCGAACCTGTGTATATGAAACAAGATCAGAATAAGGACAACCTGGAGGGATCCCAGGTTGATCCTTCTCCGAAGATTAAGTCAGACCTAGTTCTGGGTTTGAAGATAATTGGAAATGGAACTCTTTACTATCAGTGTAGTTATTACCTCTGTCCAGATATTGGTGAGGGGTATTTATAGGAGGGGGATGGTCATAAAGATCTTTTTAATGTCTTTAGACTATTCTCCTTGATTGAGTGATACTTAATGTTCTGCACCTGTTTCACCTACATTCCTGACAGGGGTCAGAAGATGAAGTGGCAGGAAACCAAGGATGGGAAGTGTATTGAATGCTCTCTCTTTCCATCAATCCGTTTTGCTTGTAGTTTAGAGGGCAAGCTGACATCTGGTTTAATAGTGGGCGGTGCATTTATTTGATCTTAACTTTTGCCAGGCTGTCTCCTTTAGTACTTATTTGTAGCAGGTCTTCCAAGTCACAGTGATCGGGTCGGTACTCAAACTACAGATCTCCAGAGGAAACCTGAGGTCGGCTCGGTATACGCAGACGACATGGTTCCGCCCAGGTGCGAGGTTTGCTTAGTGGGCTCGGCTCATAGTGATGGTTCATAGTGATGATACGCTCCATCAACAGTGGGTATTGCAAGGAAGGTAATTTTCACCAAGCACTTTGTTCTGCAAGAGGAGATGCGGAGGAATCGCTTGTCTCCCAATGTTTTCCATGTCATTAATGCTATGTGTAAGGCTAAGAATTTAAATCGAGCAATGGAGTTTTTCGATCAGATGCGTGTTTGAGGACTTCGTCCAAATGAGAGGACTTATACTAAGTTGATTGATGGTTTCTCCAAACAGGGGTTCTTAAATGAAGCTTATGATGGTCTGAAGGAAATGATTGGGAATGGATTATCACCTTCGATTGTGACTTACAATGCACTTATCAATGGATACTGCTTATTGGGGAGGATGGAAGATGCCATTCGAATCCTACAAGATATGACAGGGAAAGGGTTGTCCCCTGATGTACTAAGTTATAGTACTATTATAACTGGGTTTTGGCAGCATCAAGAATTGGAGACCGCATTTCGAATGGAGCTGGAGATGATGGATAAGGGTATATTGCCTATTCATCACTCATTCAAGGTGTCTGTCAGCAAAGAAGACTAGGTGAATCTTGTGATCTATTCCAAGAAATGTTGAGTATGGGTATGCCTCCTGATGAATTTACATACACAACATTGATCAATGCTTACTGTGTGGAAGCGGATTTAAATAAGGCTCTTCATTTGAATGATGAAATGATACAAAAATGATTCCTACCTGATGTTGTTACCTACAGTGTGCTCATTTATGGACTTAACTAACAAGCTCGAACAAGGAAAGCAAAGAGGCTTCTGCTCAACTTGTTCTATGAGGAGTCTGTCCCTGATGATGTCACATATAATTCGCTAACAGAGAACTGCACTAATGGTGAATTTAAGAGTGTGGTTGCTCTAGTAAAGGGATAATGTATGAAGGGTTTGATGAAAGAAGCACAAGCCTAACGAAGCAGTTTATGATGCTATTATTCATGGTCATTATTGTAAGGGTGGAAATGTTATCAAGGCATACAATCTGTACAAGGAAATGTTGCATTCTGGTTTTTTTTTCCCACATACTGTACTGTGGCTGGTTAAAGCGCTTTTCACAGAGGAGATGAACAATGAATTGAGTCAAGTCATAGGGAACACACTGAGAAACTGTCAGCTTTCTGATGCTGAACGTGCAAAACTACTCGTTGACATCAACCATAAAGAAGGAATATGGATGAAGTTTTTAATGTGCTTAGTGATATGGCCAAGGACGGCCTCCTTCCAAATAGTGGAGTAAGAGCTTCTGCAGGGGTATAACTAATGGCAAGCATTCTCTTATTAAAGGGAGCAAAAAATGATGGCAAAAGTTCAAGCTGATTGCAATCTTTTTGGTTGACAGAGTAACTGATGAAGCCGAAGTGCATATTCACCTTGATTGTGATTATTGTCCGATAAAATACTTCAGTGCTATGGTGGCTTGTGGAGATAAGCCTTATTACTCCATGCCCATGTTTTCTTACAATCCAGCCAACCTTTTTATGAAGATTCTTCATTTATCATGCAGTTACTTTCTTACAAGTTCAGGTAATATGTGTGTGTGTGTATGGATAAGGTTTTTTTTTCATCATGGAAGAGAAATGGAAATACATTGGCCGTACAGATTGTTGTGTTTGTATACTATGTGTACTCATGACTCATTATTGGACTTTTCAGTTTCAGTTAACAGATAATTGCAGTTTAATCTATTCTCTGCTACTTAGTCGTTCTTCAGAAGATAAAATAAGTTTCATACCAAAGCACAAGCAAACAAGGACCTGAAGAAGCATTAGCTCCTACTGCAAATAATGTTTCTCTCTACTGCCATCTTCGCTTGCCTGTGTTTCTGGAAGTTGACATCTTGTGTTGCCTTAAATGTATGTTGAGAAGCCAAGGATGTGGATCTCAAGCTGCATCTGATGAGATTTGAAGAATAATATACTGTCCTAAATATTGATTTATGGCGATTAAATCTTCAGATTTTACAGATGTATATATGTCTGATGATCTGCTGTATTTTGACAGCACAGTATACAAAATTGTAACCTGATATTTTATTGTCGTCTTCATTCGTAAGTTTAATTGGGCAAAATTATTTGTGCAGCTATTGAATTTGTTTTATGAATAGGGTTTGAAAGAAACATAATGCATAGCATTTGATATGGTACTATGCCTCCCTGAAAATCGGATCGGCGGCTACATAACATGCCAGTTATGTGATCAATCTTGTGAATGCTTGAATTTCTTGTATCCCAATTTGATTGAATAGACCTCTGAAGTCTTAACCTATTGACCAAACTAAGTCTAGGATCGACGCTGGATTGGTTACCTTGCAGAACTTGTGTATCCTCACCAGAACTTCCAGGAACCTCAAATCTATGGAATTTTCCATCAATCCAGCGCCATACAGTCATCTGCCCTCTGTAGCTGTGTTTCACGACCAAGTATTAACATTTACTTAGGACCTAAGTCACCTCACTGATGAAGAGTAGTTTACTTCTTGTTTAAGCGTATTTTCCGTCGGGATCATAACTGCTATGCTACTCATATTGTCTCTTACCAGCATGGTCATTTTGCTTCTTCTCTCAATTAATAATAGGTTTATGATCTCAATCACATTTACAAGCAAACCACTTTAACATGGTAGATGACAGATACAGAATACTTGTAATATACTGACATCTGCCATAAGGTATTTGACAGAGGAAGGTAAATATAAGGACAATTGTAATGTAACGACTCATGAGATTTGTTTGGTAAAAAACTTTGGGTATGAAAGAGAAAAAGTGAGATTAAATCAACATAAAGCTATTATTTGTGGGATTTCTGTTCACTTTCTTCAATTTTCTCAGTAACCAAACATATAATAACTAACAAATACATACGATTCAGGTTACTGTTTTTGCCAATTTACAAAATCCTCTTCTTCATAGCCTATTTATTCGTAGTTGCTGCATCGATGAGGCTTTTATTTATTTAAATTTTTTGAATTTTTGAATTTTTTGATTAGTGAGGAGATTGGGAGATCAAATTGCTACCCCCTTTTAACATTGGAAATGAGCAGTTACCACATTGGTGGTCTCCCCCTTCTCCCCTGCTTGACACTCAGGTTCGAAAGGGGTTTCTTTCCTCTCCCAATGTAACTAAAAAAAACATTTATCTATATCATCTCGATTGGGCTGTTTTTGGTCACGTGTGGAGGACTAGACTAGGTTAGCTTAGAAATGACTAGATTTCTTGTGAAATCAAAGAAGAACATGGATATTGTCTTCGCACTCTGATGGATGAATTATTCATAAAAAATTGATATCTTAAAGTTATCCCCACCCACTCATCC
This sequence comes from Prunus fruticosa, assembly GCA_018703695.1. NCBI lineage: Eukaryota > Viridiplantae > Streptophyta > Magnoliopsida > Rosales > Rosaceae > Prunus > Prunus fruticosa. The sequence goes on from CM031924.1 coordinate 31,889,795, forward strand.
TTCAACTTAAGAGACAACATCCATACTTTCTCTTGATTGCATGCTTTCTCTTGGATGGATCATTTAGCTATAATCCAAGCTAGCCTAGCCTAGCTAATCTAAGGGCTGATTTCTACTGTAGTGCTAACACTACTACATTTTTCTATTTGCGAGACGAGAGTTTGCGCGACGAAGCATAATTCGTCGCTTAAAAGATCCTCGCGCGACGGATAATTATATGCGTAGCGCAAAAAAGTACGACGAATAAACTCGTCGCATAAAAGATCCTAGAGCGACGGATAATCATATGCGTAGCGCAAAAACCGTACGACGAAATAAAAGTCATCGCGCAAACACCTATGCGCGACAGACAAATATACCGTCACGTAAAGAAAGGGGAAAAAAACCGCGAACAAATATTTTGTCGCAGTTTCATGCGCGACGACAAACCTCGTCGCAAATAACATCTTTGAGCGACAAAAAATGTGTCCGTCGCGCAAAGTACAATATACAAAACCATTAATTCTTAGCCTTAATTTTAATTTTGCCATCTAATCATATGTTTTTCATTGATTTTAGTGAAGATCATCGTTCATACCCTTTTAATTATAGAAATGGTAGAAAAGAATCTTTTTATATGGTTATCAAACTCCATACGAATAAATTTCAGGGTTATCAATTTCCGTACGAGTCTTTTTGTAGGGTTATCAACCTCAATATGTTTTGAAACTAAAAAGTGTTCATTTAACTCTGAAAAACTAATTTCAACGATCCAACCGTTAAACGTGTTTGTATATACTGTGAGATCGTATACCCTAAAAATCACAAATAACAAATATTCAGAGATCTAGAAATGGGACAAAATATTAAATGGTTATAATTGGAACGTTTAAGCGACAGATCTTTTGCGACGAAAACATGGGCGTCGCGCATAGATGCTTCGCGCGACCAACGCACGTTTTTCGTCACGCAAAATAAATAGCGGGAAAGCAAACAGTGTATCAGATTATTCGCGCCACAACTATGCGTGACGAAAAAGTAATTTAGTCGCGGCAAGGTAATTTTGCGCGACGGAAAGTCTCTATTGCGCGACGAACAATTTATGCGACGAAATAACATATTCGTTGCGGCAAGGTGCCAATGTCGGCACGTGTTTGCGCGACGCGCTCATTCCGGTTTTGCGAGGCAGACGTTTACTTCAGCGACGAAAATGTGTATTCGTCGCGCAAAGATCTGTCGACATGACATCTTTGCGCGTTAGCTGAAGTGGAATTTGCGCGACTTATTTATTTGCGCGACGAACCTAGGTGTTCGTCGCGCAAACCCGTCTTCTTTAACAGATTCATTTCAGCCATTGCAGAGGCGGGCTGAAAAATCAGTTTTGCCTCTCCTCTGCCCCTCTCTCTCCGTTTTCTCCATTTTCCAGTTGCAAATCAGTTCAGGACATATTGAAGAAGGTATTTTATTTGTTTTGTATTCATTTAAAATATCAATTTAATTTCTTTATATATTGTTTTTGTGAAATTATATTTGTATTCTGTTGTTAAATTATGCACGGCAATGTACGAAGTTAATTGAAATTAACTTCATACATTTTTTATTGTAAAGCTTAGTTCCCGTTCGAGGTTAGTTGGACCGCGCATGGGTGGTTAAACCACGACTACGGTCTAATTAATTCTTGAATTGTCCCATATTTTGGACAGTTTGGAAATGTATAGTGGTGTCACTTAGTTTACAGCTCCAGGATTAGGTTTCGATTGTGGAGATTTCGGTGTCATCTCGGTACATTTTTTCGGGTGGTACGTAGATATTTGATATCTACGGTACACCTCAAGAACTGTAGCGAGATGCTGCCGAAATTCATCCACATCGAAATCTAATCTCATGTAGCTGTAAATTACGTGGCATGACTATGCATTTCCAAATGGGATAGGGCCCTTACCGGAGGCATAAGGTGACGTTATGATTTTCTAAGAATACAACATAATTGTTGTATTGTGATTGTGGTTCCAGGAATTATGAGCAGAAGGTGGATACAGAACCCTAACAGGTGTGCAGACGAATTCTTGGATGGAATCGAGGAATTTATTCACTTTGCACGGTCACACAACCCGGGTGCAACTAGAATCAGATGTCCTTGTAGGAGGTGTAACAACATGTTGTGGGATACAATTGAAAATGTTCAATTTCATTTAGTAAGGAATGGAATGATTGAGACATACAGCAGGTGGAACCATCACGGGGAACAATTAGACATTGGTTCGTCTTCAAGGGCCACAAGAGTTGACAATGTTGAACCTATTGTGGATGCTAATGAACAAGTCATGGATATTATACACGATGCTTTTCCATTTGCATCAAGCAGCAGCAATCAAGAAGGGGAAGATGACGTGCCTACACCAATGGATAGTGCAGAGTTTGAACCGTATGAAGAACTATTAAGAAATGCCAACCAAGAGCTATATCCGGGTTGCGAGAGCTTTTCCGTTCTTACGGCTATTGTGGAGCTAATGCACGGAAAAATAAAGTATCGTATGTTCAAACCTGTGTTTCGATTACTTTTTGGGGGTTTTCAAGAGAATGCTTCCGATGGACAATTGTTTGCCTAAAGACCACAGACATGCACAGAAGATGTTGAGTGGTCTTGGATTGGGTTATGAAAAAATCCACGCTTGCAAAAACAATTGCATGTTATTCTACAAAGAGTATGAAACATTGGATACATGCCCTATATGCAATGAGTCGAGGTTCAAACAGACGTCTAAGAATAGAATGACTAAGGTTCCACAAAAAGTCATGCGTTATTTGCCCTGAAGCCAAGATTGCTGCGATTGAATATGTCAACGCATACTGCCACAGACATGAGATGGCATAAGGAAAAACGGGTAGATGACGATGTGATGCGGCATCCTGGAGATGGGGAGGCATGGAAAGAGTTCGAATCGAACGTACCCTCAGTTTGCTGCTGATCCCAAAATGTCAGGTTGGGACTTGCCACTGACGGATTCAATCCGTACGGGTTCTAAACCAACACCACAGCACTTGGCCGATTTTCGTATTTCCATATAATTTGCCGCCTTGGAAATGCATGAAAAAAGAGTACATGATGATGGCTGTTTTGATAACTGAGGATCCTGGAGGTCAATCGATGTGTACTTAAGGCCGTTGGTTGATGAGCTCAAGGATTTATGGACAAACGGTGTGCGTACATACGATAAATTCACTGGGAAGATGTTCACTTTGCGGGCAGCAGTTATGTGGACTGTGAATGATTTTCCCGCATATGCAATGGTGTCGGGGTGGAGCACAAAGGGTTATATGGCATGCCCTGGATGCAAGGAAGATGTAACTTCTGGTTGGCACGCTGGAAAAGTGTGTTACCTTGGGCATCGAAGATGGTTGCCATGGGACCACGAGTGGCGGGAAAAGGATAAAGAGTTCGACGGGAACAAAGAGCGTCGCGCAAGACCTAGAGAATCGTCCGGTGCTAGATCTTGGAACAGCTTAATCGTTTGGATTTTGCTCCGTTTGGGAAAACAGTTAGTCGGACTAGACCTGCGACGCATATGAACTGGATGCACAAGTCTATGTTTTTTGAGCTTCCGTATTGGTCGAAACTAAAATTGAGGCACAATCTTGACGTTATGCATGTTGAGAAAAATGTGTTTGATACATTGATGGGAACGATTCTAGATATCAAGGAGAAGACAAAGGACACGATAAAAGCTCGTCTTGATTTGGAAAAAATGGGCATACGAAGGGGTTTATGGCTTAAAAGGGGCACTGATAAAGCTATAAGAGATCTAGCATTTTTTTTCCATGAAACCGAATGACAGAAAAGAGTTTCTACAGTTTGTATCGTCTGTTAAGTTTCCTGACGGATATGCTTCTAATATCGCACGTTGCGTGAATTTTGACGGGGGTAAATTTACTGGACTCAAGAGCCATGACTGTCATGTGTTTATGCAACGTCTACTTCCTGTGGGGATTCGACACCTATTGCCGGAAGATGTAGTGAAGCCAATCATATTGTTGTCCAGATTTTTTTCCCGCTGACGGCCAAAACGTTGCGAAAGACAGACATTGATCAGTTGCGCCATGACATTGTCCAAGTCTTATGCAAGTTTGAGATGATATTCCCTCCGGCTTTCTTCACGAGTATGATTCATGTGATGGTTCACTTACCAGAAGAGGCATTGCTTGCTGGTCCAGTCAGCTATCGATGGATGTATCCAATAGAAAGGTATATAATCATCATCATTTGTGTAAGCATCATTATCTTATGCTTCCTACTTGCTAATTTGCATGTTTTCATTTTATTTTGGCAGGCTACTCGGAGAGCTGAAAAAAGCGTACGCAACAGAGCGAAGCCCGAAGGATCAATTGTAGAGGCTTGGGTTCAATATGAGGCGCTTACTTTTTGTGCAATGTATTTAAAAGACGTGGACATGGCTTTCAATCGACCTCAGCGCAATAATGACGGAGGTGTGAGAAATGAGCAACTTTCTGTTTTTGCCCAAAGTGCACGACCCTTTGGAGATCCTGGACGAGGAGAGTCGTTTTCCAGAAATGACATGGAGGTAGCGCATTGGTTCGTATTGAACAATTGTGATGAGATAATGGCATATTTAGATGAGCATGAAGAGATGATGAAGCGAGAACATCCATCGCATTTGTATTCCAAGAAACACCGTGAATTTTTTCCAAAATGGTTTTTGGAATATGTAAGTTATAAGTGTTTTGTATTTGATATATATATTGTTCGTATTTAATTTTCTCAAACTAACATGTGAATGTTTTTGTATAATATTAGGTGAATAAGTTGAAATCAGATAATTCCCCCACTTACAGTGAAGAGTTGTATAACTTGGCATTCGGCCCAATTTGAGCTGAATTATTCTCGGGTTGTCATGTTAATGGCGTCAAGTTTTTAGGGACTGCACGAGATGACAAGTTGTGTACGCAAAATAGCGGTGTCCATGTTCCAGGTGGAGGGGAAAGTACGGACATTGATTTCTATGGCAAACTCACAACTGTCGTGCAATTGCTTTACACAGACCGATACCAAGTCATCATGTTTAAGTGTCGATGGTTTGATACAAACCCAAATAGGCAGGGAAGTGTTAAAATCGATCAAGGGTTACTCTTTGATTAATAGAAAATTTTCTTGCGCGACGTAAGTTTCCCCGTCGTAAGAGGAGGTTTTGCGGGACGAATAAAACATCCTCGTCGCGCCGTTAATAAATATGCAACAAATTTTTGAAATAATAGAAATAATCTTGTGCGACGAATATTTCGCGCGCGCAACTAAGTGCGCGAAGAATAAAGCCTCCTCGTCGCAAGGGTCGTTTTAAAAATAATCAATATCAATTATTTTCTGTTTCACTTTGCGCGACGTATAAAATCGTCGTGCAAGGTGTGGTTCAAAAAAAAATTCGAAATTAAACTTCAAATATTTTTAAATAAACATCAAATTGAGTTATTATATTCATACAGGGTCAAGGTTTGTAGACGTAAAAAATCATCAAATTTGGAGTTAAATTAACCGTTCAAATTTGATTTTTCATTTTTAACCGTCGAAAATGTTGGTCCCGTTGCATCATGTATGATTGTATATTTTTTACAAATTCTGGCGTGTACGATCTCTGAGTATAAACCAACAACTCTACCGGTTTAAATCGTTTAAACTACTTTCCTAGAATGCGTGTGTCATGAAAACACTATATTGAAACAAAATGAATATATTTTGTATATGTTTGTTAAATAGAACATACAATTTTGTTGTATCCACTATTTTAAATAACTTTAAATGGAGATCCAATTCAATCATTGTATTCATATATAGTAAAGGAGTGCACCCGTCAAAAATCATTGAAATCGGAGTTAAAAAAACCGTTAAATCGTGAATTTTAGTTTATAACCGTCGAAAATATTGATCCCGTAACATCATCTATGAATCTTGCATTTTTTCAATTTTTGGTGTGTGCGATCTCTAAGTATAAACAAACAAGTTTGACGGTTGGATCGGTGAAACAAGTATCGTACAATGCGTAGCCCCATTAGAACAATATATTCACTAATATTTTATATTGTTTACTTTTTGTACTTTGCGCGACGAATAGAGCCTAATTCGTAGCGCAATAAATGATAGCGCGACGTAAGTCATTGCCGTCGCGCAATGTAATGATCAGGATTTAGGGTTCTGAAAGGGTTTAGGGTTTAGGGTTTAGGGTTTATTGTTGCGCGACGACGAATATATTCGTTTCGTCGCGCAAGGTCTCAAATTTTTGGCGGTTCCAATCCCGCGTATTAAAAATTATTTGCGCGACGCCATTTATGTTTCCGTCGCGCAAAGTATGAAATTTGACGTTGGCGACGGATCTTGTGTCGTCGCGCAAAGACGCAAAGATTAATTACGAAATCGTGCAGTTCTGGTCGTCTTCAACCTCTCTCAGTCCCTCAGCCTCGAACCCTAACTCGTAGCCCCTTCTCTCTCTCCTTTCCCTCTATCTCATCCCTCTTTCCTCCGTCCCCACTCATCCCTCTGACTCCCTCTCTCCTCGGACCCCTCTCATCCTCGCATTTCGTGGCTCCTCCGGGCTACTCTCTCTCGCCGTCGCCACTCATCCCTCTCAGTCTCCTCCGTCCCCACTTATCCCTCTCAGTCCCTCTCTTCTCCGTCCCTTCGCATCCCTCTCAGTCCCTCTCTCCTCCGTCCCCTGCCAGTCTGCGCCTGCTCCGTCTCGGCTCATCCCTGCTAGACGGCGGCCCCCACTCTCTCTCTCGCTCGCCACCGTCGATCTGCCGTGCTCTCCGGTCTCCATCGAAACCCATTGGTAAATTTCCCAACCCTCCCCCGATATATATATTTTCAATTATTAAGTTTTATTTCTGAAATTTTCGGATTAAATTCGGAATTGTTTTGCTGTTTCAATTTGTATATTTATTTTGTAATTGTTTAAATTGCTGCTTAGTCTAATGGTTGGTTAGGATTTGTATTGGATTTGTATTGCGGCATTTTGAATGTTTAAATTGCTGTTTCAATTTTGTTTTTGTATTGGATTTGTATTTTTTATTTCAGATTTGATTTTGTATTTAAATTGCATTGTGGTGTACGATTTGTGAATTTTTAGGTGTATTGTTGTTAGATTTCAGATTTGATTGGAGCATCTGCTGCTGTTTTTTGTATTTTGAATAATTTTCGGGGGCTTTAAATTGTGTGCTACTAACCAAATTTTGTATTTTGCTTTGTATTTTTATCACATACTGACTATTTCAAAATTGGGTAGCAATTTGATTTTTCTTTATTACGTGCTTCTGTGTTTTGTAATATCATACATGTTTCTATTTTGTTTGTTTTAAAAAATGTGCTTCTGTTTTTTTCCATATAAACAATACATGTTTCTGTTTGTTTTTTAAAATATTGAATTTGTTGTTCATTAGGCTTTGAGGTTTTTTTTTTACAAAATAATAATTTTAGCCAATGATGTATTTTTAATTGTAAGACCTTATCAGATGTCAGAACTTATTAGACGTCGTAAGACGGTGATGACTTCACCTAGTTCAGCTCTCCAGGCTGCGGTGTCAGCTCCCACTGGTGTAGCACAGGCGAGGACGTGCCAGTTTCTCCCCACGTCTCCCGGGCGCGGTGTCATCAGAGTCATCAGTGGCGCAACAAGTTAGTGCTAGGCGTCGTCACCGCCCTCCCAGCACGATCGACACCACAGCGCCATCTGCCTGCTCAGTGCGTCGGGGTCACAACCAGGTAAAGATTTTCCTTCAACTCCAGTTGTTTTAGACCAAGAATGTTATGTTAGTAGCATTTGTTATTTAATGTTAATTTTATATTTCTTTGCAGCCAAGAAGAACACTCGAGGACCCTGCGCCAGTCTGATGACGGCCAAACTCACCCGAGTGAACAATAGTCGTATAAACATCGCATACGACGCCCGACATCGGGCTGCACCAACGGCTGACCAGGCACAGCTCGTTGGCCCATGACATTGGATCCGTCGTTCGGACTTATTGCCCGATCAAATGGAAGTCCTGGAGGGTCATGCCTAATCAGGTGCGGATGGAGATGTTAGGACACATGTCGGTATGTATTCTATACCTTTTAATTGTTTTTCCTTCAAATTTTATTTATAATATTTAATGTATGTAATGAATTTATTTTAGACAAACTACAATTTGGAGAACGTCGGCGAAGAGTTGTTGGCCTACATCAACAGACTCTTTGCTGACAGGTACAAGCAGTGGAAGAGCGACCTGCATCACCATTTTCAGGCATATGATGATCCGCAAGTTGCTGTTCAAGAGGGTTGCCCGAAGGAGCTTGAGGGCCGGAAGGATAGTTGGCAGTGGCTCTGCGGTCATTTTCAACAGGCCGATTATGTGGTATTTTTATATATTAAATTGAAACTTATTACATGTTTCTTACTAATGTGTATTTAATTTTTTATATTTCATTTCAATTTCAACTAATACGTTTTATTTTTTGTATAACAGAAGATGGCCAAAGCAAATAAGGGCAATAGGCAGAGGAAGACTCTCTCCACCATTCAGGTTCCAGGCCCTTCTCTTATAGGATGGAGGCGCGGCACCAGGTAATAATAGAGTCATTTTTATTTATTTTTTAATATGTCATTAATATTAATTTGTTTTTTTCGTCCTAACTTTTTTTTTTTCTGCTCAATTTAAGGGGGGGTCCAAATTCCCAGAGATTGACGTATTTGGCGACGTTTATGTTCGACCTGGGCATGAGTTAGCGGAGTCCCTTCATGTAAGTACCCTTTAATTTAAATTATTATGTAACCGTTCAAGTTTTTATAGTTATTATATGAATGTTTTAATTCATATTTTATGTTATGTTCAACAGACGACGATGATTGAGAGGAGCCAGTTGGTTCTTCAGGAGTCCGCCTCCAGCATCCTCCCGATACGCCGCTCGAGTCCGTGGTTCCTCCATCAGATGCAGGGTTTCAAATCCTGACTGAAACCTTGGATCAGAGTCTCGGGAGGCGCCCAGGGACATATTGTCGAGGGATGGGGAATGCCAGACAGCGGCCACCTAGACCCAATGAATCATCGGAGTCAAATGAAGAGGTGACTGCTTTGAAGACAGAGGTGGCGGACCTCAAGAGTCATTTGTCTCATATTCTAGAGTCCCTCGCTCACTCCGGCATTTCAATCCCGCCTTCACTCGCCCGTCAACCTCCGAGCATGGCAACCACACCTCTCCCCCTGTCAACAATGTCCAGACCTCAGAGATGCATTTGCCAGACGACAATGTAGATCTTGGAGGGTTGTTTGATTAGATTTTAACATTCTTAATTACATTTTAAATATTTCTATTGTACTAAATATGTTATAACATTACATATTTTTCTTTATTACCTTTTCTAATTGCAATTTCATTTCATTATAAAAATTAAATTTTATAAATAAAAAAAATTAAAATTAAAATTTTTTTTTATAAAAATAATTATATTTAATTTTAAATTAATAATAATATATTTATTTTTACGCGACGATAATTTTTGTCGCGCCCATATTATTTTTTTGAAAATAAACAATCGTAAAAAATAAATTTTAAAGAATTTATTCTATTTTGCGCGATGACACTATTTGTCTCTCTAAGTAAATGCAACAAAAAGTTTTCGTCGCGCAAAAACTGCGACGAATGTTAGTCGTCGCTGTTTCCTTACAACGACTATGTTTCGTCGCGCAAAAAGTTTAGACACGAATATACTCTCGTCCCTCTACTTTAGCGCGACGATTACTCTTCCTCCGCGCTGCGTCAATGCAACGAATGAGTTTTCGTCGCGCAAAGCCTTGGCCGACAAAATATTTTTCGTCCCGCAAAATATCGTGTACGAAGATTTACCGTCGCTCCCCTGCGCGACAATTGGAATATTTTCGTCGCGCAAACCCATTCTTTACGATCTTTGCGCGACCGAAGTTGCGCGACACAATATGCTGTCGTTTTACTGTTTGTGCGACGCAAATGTACTTTGAGTGACGAAAACAATCCGTCGCGCAAATACAAAAATCTAGTAGTGTAAGTTTCATTTTTTCGATGTAAACTCTAACCCTCAAGCTTGCTCTTGTCCCGATAATTTTATTCTAGAGTTGCTTATTAGCATGACATGAGAATAAAAATAAGCCTTAGTTGCTAAGTTTCATTTTTTCGATGTAACTTGCTCTTGTCCCCATAATTCTATTTTAGAGTTGCTTAGGAATAAAATAAAATAAAAGCCTTAGTTATTCTGGATAACTAAGGCTTATTTTTATGCATTTAGCCTTTAATCACTTTGGTGGGATAAGATTAGTTGCTCTACAAGTTTTTTTTTTAAAAGGCTTTTGAACAGTGGCAGATCTAGGATTCTATGAACAAGGGGTCACAGTATAAAAGTTCCGAAATTTTTATACAAAGAAAATAATACTAAAAAAATATAAAGATAGTACTTCCATTCATAATTCATGACAAAATTAATAATATAAGTTACAATTGTCCAAGACGAGTTTTTATCTTTTGAAAACATTGCATTATAGTTTTGTTATCAATACAAGTAAAAACATCCATCTCAATGTAAATAATATCTCATCTACTTCAATTGGTCTTGCACTTAAACTACCCGGATTAGACGGAGAAGGACTATCCGTAGATAATTTTCTTTTAAAGAATCGTTCCATAAATCTACACATTAATTAATTCAATTAATCATTAAGTTTTATCCAAATTATTATCATATGAATATGAAAATGTCAATAACCCACTACCAATAATCGTTCAACTCCTCTTGTGCTATCGTGCATCCCCTTCTGCTTTTGAGCGTAATCTTGTACTTGTAATTATGGTCAAAAGAATTTATAGGTTAATAATAAAACGCACGAATGGTAGTAGTGTTCAATACTTCAATTAGTCTTTGCTTCTTGTCACCAAGAATACGGTGATGTGTGTGAGTAAAGGTTGTTCCTTTTTTATTTATTTATGAAAAGTAAAGGTTGTTCTTTTTGTCCATATCCGATTCATTAGGGTAGAAGCCCATGAAGACCCTAATCCTTGGGAAAATTAAAATAAAAAAAAAGTATATGCCTTTGAGCATAGTTAGTAAAATATAGAACAGAAAAAGTATGAATAAAATATGTATGTTAAAATACAAATGAAAAGTTTTACAACTATATAATATTTTAATATAACTTATTTAAAATTTGTAATATATATTATTTTTATTCAATATTATGTGAATAATATGTATAATATGTGAATTTTGTTAGTATATTATTAAATTTTTTAAAACAATACATATACTAAACATGGAAAAATACATGTATAAAAGGGAACAAGCTCTTGGGTTGAGGCAGCGAGGTCGGTGGTGGGGGTTTTGTTTTTGCCCATGAATTGAATTAAGAGGGAATATGCAGAAGGAATTGCATTTATTCATTGACTGGTCCAAAGGATGACCTAGAGGACTTGAATCTAAGTTTAGTTGATTCTTCTGTTGCATTAATTCTTGTGTTAAACCAACTCACCGAATAATTATCCACTACACATCTCCCAACATGACACGTGTGCCACTAATAACATGCGAACTGATAGGACTCTATCAGATAAGCTTGATGGATACTAGCACCACACCTGTCTTATGATGTTGTGCTCTATATAACCCTTTCTCTGTAGTTGACAAGGGAATGGAGATAGAAAGAGCGGCGGGCTAAAATAATGAAATCTTATTATTATGAGAAATGTTCCATTAATAAGATCTTTAAAACGAGCCTAATATTATTTACTAGTTAATTATGTGGCAACACTAAAATAAGTATAATCATGTAATGATTGGAAGCTTCTTCTACACGCATGCATGCATGCATGCTCACTCACGTGACCTTGTTATAATGATTGGAAGTTTTTCTCCTGTATTCATGTAGCAACAAAAAGCATCACATCACCGGCCTTTTACCCTAAACATTAATCACCTTTTTTTCTATAAAAAAAAATTTCTTATTAAAAAAGACAATAATAAACTAAATTCACACACTATACTTTTCTTTAAAACACTACACCTTTTCTATTTCCTATCAATGACGACCTTTCCTTAAAACACTACACCTTTCCTATTAATGACGACCTTTTTATCGCCGCATGACGACGGGTCACACTAGCACTAAATTATACTAGAATAATGGGACCGCATATATCTGATTCCAAAACACAGTCCCAATAGGGACTATTATTTTTTGTAAGTACGCAAACCGTAAGTAAAGATGACGACTGACATGAAAACAAAGCACGCTATTGTACTAACCTCAATAAAATAATATTTAAAAGCAAATAGAATATAAAATTCATGTTAGATACAAATATTCAAAAACTTGTAATAACTTTGTTAACTATCTAATCTAAAGAAATGAAATTTAAAAGGGCTCTTAGATATGGGTTCAATTTCAACAATACAGTTTGATTGCAAGACATTAATTGTTACCTATTAATTTCAGTCCTAATGCCCAGTCGTGCAGCCACCTAAGTAAATAGTGTGCCCACCAATTTTAATGTATTTACAATTTCTACCATTATATACAAACAGAAAGTAAAGGAGGTAGATCCAAATCGCATATCTAATAGCCCCCAAATTGAAGAAATTTCAAAAGTCATGCTCTTGTCTTTGCCAATTTTCGCTGATTTTTTGGTTCCTTAATAGGAAATTTTTTGGATTCCTACTTATGATTCACTATTACATATGGAATAACCCGAATATTTTGGATTATCATCAGTTGTGGCGTTAGTTGAAGTTCCTGGATCCCAGATAAATTCTCTCCTTCAACGTACGTTCATACTTTTTTGTTACGGTTTGTTCCTAATGCTTTCCGAGAGTTTGTTTATTGTTGCTTTCCTCAATCATTGGTGAATGGTTTTGCTGCAAATTTTTTCTGGCATATCCAACTCTATTTGTTGGCTTATGAATCTCTAATAGACAAATATCATAACTGGGTTTTCCTCAACTAGAACCTGTTGTATAGGTAATCTCTGAAACTGTACCTATGCTATAGGTACGTTGCATAACATGAACATCATATCCCACGATAAATATTAGAGAGAGAAACAGAGAGTCTGATGAAAATGGGGGAAGTTAATGTTAATGGTGGTGTTGTTACTCGATTTGTGTTGTGATTTTGGGTGGTGCCAGTGGCCAAAGTGCGAGCGACGTTAGGGCCACGTCCCATAGCTACAACCCAGGGCAGATAAATTGGGATTTGAATGTGTTCAACTAGAATATGTTGTATAGGTAATCTCTGAAACTGTACCTATGCTATAGTTTTTCTACCACAATCTGTCAATGGTAAGAACTATCACTTTGTGACTTGATATGGCACTTCACGTAGAACCTAACCGACAGGTAACCTCTTAAGTGTGTACCTATGGCACATGTAACAGTTTGGCATATACCTTGATATAGGTACAGTGTCGGCTATTACCTATAAAATAGGAGGTTACCCATACAATAGGTGCTATAGGTACATAATTGATTGTGGAAGATATGATATTTTTGCAATTTTTTCTATTCTTGCCGTTTGAGGATTGTTTAAAGTAATTTTTGCGATTTTGTTGTTTTTAAGATTACTTGATTTATATCTTAGGAGCAAAATTGGAAGCACAACATAAATTAAAAAATTAAGAAAATAAAATATAAACCTCATAAATTTAAAAAAGGTAAGTAATCCCACGTGGCACAAAAGTCAGAGGACTTGAATTACTAACAACAAGTGTCAGTGGCGTAGCTAGGAATTCTCTTAAGGAGGGTCAACATTATTAGCCTGAGAAAACCGTGAATATTAATTAACATAATTTTTTTTTTATTGTATAATTTAATTGTTATATACCAAAATCATAACCCGCATCGCACAATAAATTACAAAGAAATAATTTGACATGAATCAAATCATAATACATTGCTCAAAAGAGAACTGAATAGCTAGTATTGAGAGATTTACTTGACTAATGGCCGATTCAATAACAAAAACTATAAGAGAACTCAATAAATGAAAGAATATAAAAATTGAAGTTAAAAAGGAAAAATAGAGTAAAGATAAATATAGGAAAAACTATAGAAGTAAAGAATAACAATTAACTAGAGTTAGAAAGTTAGAAGGGTCATCTATAAAAGAAACCCAAGAAAATCAAATATATCACATAACAAATGCATTTGTTGTATAAATTGGAGGAGGGTCAGCTAACCCTTGTGGGCCTTAGCTGGCTCCGCCACTGACAAGTGTGTGGATTGCACCCAAATTCTGTCATAAGAATTGGACTTATACCAAATTAATTATATTTTAAAAAATTACATTGAAAACGATACATGTTGAAATAAACCAAGCTATTTAGTACGGTAAAACTTGTAACTCTAACTTGTCTTTGTAGTTTAAGCCTCTATGTCAAACTGTGAAGAGGTAAGACATGAATTTAAAGAGTTAAGACATACAACCAATGAACACGTGAGCCTTGTCCAACACCAATGAAGTCTCATATCATTCACATTCATTACCAAATACAAATGCCCAATTCTTCTTAATTAGGTTATGATTGAATTCAGACTTGTAGCCATCAACTGGTTAATTTACAATTTCCAATATTCCATAGTGATTCTATTTGGTTGAAACAGAAAACCCCAAGTGGGACTTTAGAGGGAATTCAAGGAGGTTACTAGGGTTCCTTAATATTTTTAAAAATTAGGTTCAAGTGATGAATTCTTGACCTGCAAAGAGATTGAAGGATTTGATTTCAGATTTTGGTTTTAAAAAACTGAGGTTTGCAGAACCTGTAGTTTAGTATATATTGGCTAATATGCCACGATGTCTTTAGATTGCACATTGTGAGAAAGGACATGCTAGTGTTCATGCCCCCTGTAGAATATAGATCAAAACATTGATATCTCAATCTCAATAAAAGTTGCCTTGAAGAAAATAAGAGAGAGAGAGAAAGAGAGAGAGAGAGAGAGTTGAGCCTTGAAGGCAACAAAGCAAAGGCTGACCCCAGTCAATAAAGCATACAAGTTAGTCCAACCTACAAAGAAAATGGATATGTAAAAAAACCATATGCATGCACACACCGCTAGACAAAGCAAGCCTAAAAGAAAAGCCTACAACAAACGAGTTTTGACTTCAGCGCAGGGCTAATGTTTTATTATTTAGGAGTATTTGCTAATTAGCAGGATGGGTCATTGCCAAGGGTTTATGCCTTTTTTTTAATTTTTTTAAAATGGAAAGAAAAGGGTTTATGCCTTGAAGGCTGGAACTGATGAAGATAATGATGATGATCCCAATAGAAATAATGTGAACCATTAAAAGTAGAAATAGTGGATATAGCAGAATGAAAAAGAAACGCCATTTGATCAATTAAAAATAATATATGAGGGAACATGAGCTCACAAATCCATTAACTTTTGTTGCCTCCCTCCCGCGCAAGAAAAAATGCCATTTGATCGTATTTCAAACTCAGGTTTAAAAGCAAAATAGAAAGGTTCCTATTTCAAACATTGCTTTAACAATTTCACAATTTATGCAAAAAGGCATATTAATTAATTAATATTCTTTGGTGAATCTCAATAAAAATTTCACAATTTATGCTTTGTTTAATGATTATGCTTTGTTTAATTATTATGTTCTTTGGTGAATCTCAATAGAATCATTAGTTGCATGGGAACATAAAAATAAAATATTAATAAAATAAAAAGGAGGTTTTTTGTGTTTTCACATAACCCCTAATTTCCTAGAAATTACACAAAAACACCCCCTCAGATTTCAAAATGATTTCACATAACTTCAAAATCCAAAAAAAAAACCCTAAAATTAGATGTAACAATACTTATGGATATACTAAAATACCCACGTATGGATATACTAAAATACCCTTCATGGTGGTTTCCTCCATGGCCTCCATCTCTCCTCCATCTCCTATACTCCTTGAATCCTCAATCTGATGAGTCCCAGACCATTTAATGTTTTCAATACACTCCCAACTTCAGAGAAAAAGAAAAAGAAGGTCTTTCCCAAGTTCAGAGAAAAAGAAAAAGAAGGGCTTTCCAAAGTTAAGATTAAGAATACACTCCTATCCTCAAAACCTGTGATCTCAATCTGTAGAGGTTAGGATCCCCATCCAAGGTGTTACTCAAATTTCTTCTCAGTAACTTGGTGACTAATGCCTGATAAACACTTAGCGCAAGTGGTTGTGGAAAATAATAAATCAATCCCACCCAAGGTGCAAGGAGACTGTACGAGCTGATAATTTTCTTTTCAAAACTGCAAAAGATTTTAGAAGATGGAAAAGAGATGGAGGAGACAAAGTCTTTTTTTTTTCTTGGTGGAAGAGTAAGATGAGTTTGATGAATAACTTTTGCAGGTTCTCAATTTGCCGTCCGTGAATAACTTATGTAGTTCTAAGTAGTTCTGATTTGAAAACCCTAGCTAGCTACCCCTCCTCCAGGTCAAATTTCACTCTTCTGTTTGGTAGCTAGTGCGTTGCGATAAGCTAATTAAGTTTCTGGATATGATTAGGGATAATTAACAAGAATACATACATACATACAGACATACTTTGGCTAATTAAGTTTCTGAAGATGGAGACGAGATGGAGGAGACAGAAAAAAATAAAAAAATAATGAAAACCATCAATCTCGTTATAAGTTACAAGATTAACTGATTACAACACTTGATTGCTGGAATTAATTATTAGTGACTGTAACAGGGAAAAGACCTGCCTTGTAGAGCGCAATTCGATATTGCGTTTGGTGGGCAGGCTCTTCCTCCGCCCAGAAATAGAGCACATCCCCAGCTGAAAGGCCTCTATCACGAACAAAAACTCCCCATTGCCTAGATTGCAAAACTGCTTTTTGATATCTTCCGTTCTTACGGATGGATATCATGAACTCGTATGTCTTGAGTTTTTGGTTGTCAAAAACTCTGATCGGCGTATCGCGATCAGGATCCACCGGAGGCAGTATTTCAAGCATTGCGGTTGTGACCACAAGTCTTTCCAGATCGCTTGCGTTTAACACTTTCTCAAACCTACCATTCTCCATATCTACTATCTCTGTGTGTTTGCGTGTCTATCTGCTTCATAATCTGCCTATAAATAGGCCAGGAACTGCACTTCGCACTTTGTTGCCACCCAAATCCAAGTGATGATTTGCAAATCTCCGTCCGAGTCACTGGTGTCTTTTATAATCCAAAGTGGGGTGGGGTCTTTGTTTGTAAAATTCATCTAAAGTTCACTTACTTTAACAGGCGTTTTGTTTTGTTTTTTTTTTCATTTTAACTAGTACTAATTATTTTGACAATGTTTTACCATTCTCGTTAAACACGTCTTGACAATGATATTATGGCTAGTTTGTTAAGCAATTACTAGTCCGTAAGTAAGTTGTATTCTATAAATAGAGCTACACTGTTCATTTGCACAATTATCAGAGATTAACAGAGATAAGAAATTTTCAGAGGTTTCTCAGATTCTTTTATTTCTTCTTCTTCTCCCACTTGGTTCTTTGTTCATGAGGTTTCTCATATATATACCATTTACTAGTGAATTGCGTGCTCTATGTGTAACTTGTATTTCCACGTTTATCAATTACGCCCTATTTTCAAAATTATTGAATTTGCAAAATCTAGGTATATCAATATTTGGAAGCAGGCCGTCTTGTGCACAGTGCACGGACCATTCTTAATCCATTTAAGTTTTGATTTTTTTTTTTTTTTGGGGTCGGTATATATTTAAGTTCTGATTAGCAGACACTTATGATGATTTGAGGCGGCGCCACTAAGGGACTATAGTCATTTTTAAAGCACCTTGTTCAGTTTCTCCTAAAAAGCATAAATGTTTGTTGGTAACAACATGCTTCTTTAACTGGCTTTGCGAAACAAAAAAAAAGAGAACAAAATCAGAGAGACGAATTAAATATTCAAAAGAAGAAGTTTCATTAACTGATGTGCATGTGCAAGCTTTCTGGTCAAATGCTTGTCATGAAAATGGAACTCCCATGAAGGCAAGTATTTGCATCCATATCCTTTTTTTCCCTTAAGTTTGACATATTACTTTTTTGGTTCTGCAATTTATGGGACGCTATATGTGCCTGTGACCTTTTAGCGAATGTGTCTCTGTGCAATACTCTACACTAATTATCCATTCTGTGTGCCCAACAACTACCATTTTTTGTGTTGAACTAAAATAAAAATTAGCTTGTGGGATGCATTAATGATACTGTTTTTAGTGTAAGGAAAGTGACACATATAATGAAGAAAAGGGAGAAGGTTAGAGAGAAGGTTACTAGCATTCCCACTTTCCCATTTGTGGGAATTCTGTTCACTTTCTTCAACTTTCTCAGTAACCAAACATATATACAATAGTCCATCTAATAAATACTCACTTTCTTCAACTTTCTTCAACTTTCCCCAAACTCAATAACTCTAATAACTAACAAATACATACGAGTCATATATGTTACTGTTTCTGCCCATTTATTAAATCTTCTTCTTCATAGCCTATTTATTCATAGTTGCTGCATCGATGAGGCTTTTATTTATTTATTGTTCTTTTTGAATTTTTTGATTTGTGAGGGGAGATGGGAGATCAAATTGCTATCCCTTTTAACATTGGAAATGTAGCCGCAAAAATTGTATCTAATCATCTAGGTCTTAGACCACCTCGATTTAGTGGCCTCGATTGCGCATATGAACATAAAATGATTCCTACGGCAGCAATCCCAAACAAGTTACTAAGAATTTCTAAATTTTAGGCAACTTGCTACTTCTTTGAGATAAAAGATATCAGGCCTATCTTGAGATCTATTTGGTTGAGTAATTGATTAAAAAAGTGCAGGACTAGAATAGACTAGGTTAGTTTAGAAATGACTAAATTTCACGTGAAATAGAAGAAGAACATGGATATTGGATGGATTAATTATTCATAAAAAGTTGATGTCTTAAAGTTATCACCACTCATCTTTCACTTAATTATCCTTATAATTAATTAAGTATGCACCAATAATTAACTACCCAAACCCAACAAAAGGAGATTAACTATGACATGTTCATATTAATGTTTCAAAAGGGGAGGCATAAGTCTTTCGAGTATTGGATAATTATACACAAAATAATTATAACTAAGTAATTCAAGCAAAATAATCAATCCTGAAACTCTTTTTATGTTTTCTTCCCCATAAGCAACTTAATCAATCCTGAAACTCTTTTTATGTTTTCTTCCCCATAAGCAACTTCTTGCTATAATCGTCATTATTTTCATATCATCTTTCTAATGATAATGCCTGCATCTAGCTTGAATTGCTTGTCCTCGCTGCAAGTCGAGCTCGGAGGTTTTCAACTTGGTGGTGAAGTCTCATTTGAATTTCATTGATATGGTTCTGCACATTGTTAATTTAGCCGAAGTTGATGGATTTATTCCTGGTGTGCTGTCATAATGCAATTTTAGATGCAATACTTAGCATCAATTGTCTGCTACTGAAGCAGCACACAAACCAAACAAGGACCTGAAGAAGCATTAGGCTCTATCCTTGTAGTGAAACTGCACATAATTTTTCTCTGCACTACCATCTTCACTTGCCGGTGTTTTTGGAAGCAGGCATCTCGTGTTGCCTTAACGTATCTTGAGAAGCCAAGGATGTGGATTTCAAGCTGCATCTGATGAGATTTGAAGGATGAAATGCTGTATATAACGTGCCAGTTCTGTGATCAATCGTGAGTGGGAGGTTGTATATTCTCATATCTCAATTAGATCAAACAGACCGCGTAAGTCTTAACCTATAGACCAAACTAGGTCTGGGATAAACGTTGGCTTGGTTACCTTTGCAGAGCTTCCGTATCCTCACCAGAATTCTGATTGTATTCTTCTCCCAATAATTTGTCTAAGCTGTCCTTTTAATTTCTATTGATGGAAACATGAAAACTTCCAGGAACCTCAAGTCTATGGAATTTGCCACCAATCAAGCGCCAAACAGTTCTCCGCCCTCTGTAGCAAACTCCATCATCCAGATTTTCATAAAAGAGCACTAGTCTTAACAATGTCACCCAACTAGGAACTTAGAACTTGAACTCTCCTCCTGTTAAGGATAGAAGGCTATGTTTCACTAGCTCAACCAATTATTAGCATTTACTTAGGATTTAAGGAAAATCACTGTATGCAGAGTAGTTTAGTTGTTGTTTCAGTATAAGCATATTTTCGATCGGCATCTTAACTGCTACTTTGTTTCTGCTGTCAGTCATGGAAGAATCAAATCTCAGAAGGGTACTGTTGCTGGCAACGGCATTCCTTCCATTAGTGCTTCTCTACATAACTGGCCACATTGCCAGTGCAACTGTACAAGGCACAAGCACGAAACATATATGTTATCTGAGAGTTCTGCAAGACCTGAACCCTGAGAGGAAGAGAGTCTACAGACCCCAATAACACAACCATGAAACAATTGAGCCTGGAACTTTCTTGCATAGTCTATTTAGCAGATTTAAGCGAGAATAACATTTTAAAAAAGAAACTTTTTCATAAGAAAATGCTACCAACTAACCCATTATAGTGGATCAAAATGCCCAAACAAGTACTCTCATCAATATGATAATTTTCAATAGTAATATTGCAATGTTAAGAAGTTCAAGATTGTAGGTAGACAGATTTCCTTCCAAATCGACATAAAACCACACTGGCTACTAATCCCCTCACCAGGCCCTGCTAAATACAGAGATGAGAATGCAATGCTATTGATAAAACACTAGTGAATTTGCACTTTTTCTACCAATCTTGTAATTTTCATTACCATGTCAGTTGGTCCCAGCAACTATATGACAGTCATTACATATTAGCTTAATCCAAGTTATACACCCTACACCTAAAAGGAAGAATAAAGATAACAATCAAAAGGACATCCTTACATAGAAATAAAGAAGGGTTAAGAAGCCATCCCTTTACCGAGGAAACATGTCCTATCTCGACGAAAGCCTCTGATGCAAATCATCAGCCCATGCTTGCCTCAAGCTTTCCCCAAAGTAGTAAAACGACTTCTCACTGTCAAGCACCCTCGGTGGCACCCCACTCTCATCAGGGTCCTTCAAGAGATCCGGTTCAGGCTCTCTCGCAATCTGGCACAAATTATGCAACACACAACAAGCAACAATTGTCTGGGGCACATGATTAAGACCCACATTGAGGTCCTGCAGAATCTTCCACCTCCCTTTCAGCAATCCAATTGCTTCAACCACAACAGACCTTCCCTTCATAAGCATTCCATCGAACAGGTTCTGTGCAGGAGTTCCCATCCCATTTGGGGAAAAGGGTGTCAACAAAAAAGACAGCAAGGGATAGCACCAGTCCCCAACAATGTAAGGCCTCACACGGTTGTTCGGTTCATTTTTACACATGATTTTTCATGTTATTCACCCACTATTTTGAGTTAGTTCTTGACATTTTATAGCTTTTTACTTCTTTTTTGTGTTTTCTTAGATTTTACCTTGGTTGGAATGAAAATGAGCTAAAAGTGCATTATTAGTTATAAATTCTGTTTTTGTTCATTTTCGTAGGTCAACTTCTTGGTCTGGGATCAACATGCTCTGGTGCTCGGATGAGGTCATGATCTTCATGAGACTTGTTCCAATGGATGTTAACTACAACATATCCAAATTTGAGCTCCATTGGACAAGTATTGCATATCCAACCAATCCAACATGTTACCACACCTCTGGAAATCCGGATTTGGCCAGCTTTTACCTCTTTTGTGTAATCTTAATTCCTTGTTACCATAACTCTTGGTAACAAGGAATTACCTTAGTAGATGAGATATTTTCTGAGGCATTTGGCATCTTTGTGAGGACAAGACTTCATCATTGGCAAGGGGACAATGGGCTAAGGCTTTATCAAAGTTGGTAGTTTTATATTAAAAGGTAGAAGCTGGAAAGGAGGAGAGAGGGAGAAGAAGTCAAATTGCAATCTGATGGAGGGGGCTTTTGATCGTGAAAAATCAGTCATTCCATTATTCCACAACTTGGGAGCAGATTTGGAGCTAAGGGAAAGCAAGGAGAACCAGGTGCAGCCAAGGAAGAAGAAGAAGAAGACTTCCACCATTGAAGACTTCAAGCTTTCATCATTTTCTGAAAATCTGTAAACTCTTTCTATTTTTATTTTGAGTTTGTATTTGGAATGATTATGAGGAACTAAACTCCATAGCTAGGGTTTAGGTTGAAGCCCTAAACATGAATACCTTATTGTTTTGATGCTTGAGTGTATGAATTTCTAGATATTGTTGATGAATTCCAATTCACCAAATTAATCTATCCTTGATGTATGTTTTTCTTTGATTGATCACCTTTGAAAGCATGCTTCTTGAGGTTGTTGGGATTATGTGTATCTTCATGTTTTCCTAAGCAATAGATGGATGGAGTAAGAACCATCCATGTGAATTGGTTTCTTGAATACCTAATGTAAACACCATGCTATTAGGATTCTTGTGATGTTCATATTCTCTTTGAACTTAATGAGTTTTTCTTGTAATTGAATCAAAGTACTAAGCACACCTAGATTCGATTATAGGGAAGGCACAAGTATTGTAGTACTCGTACTGCACTTTACGTATATTAGAGAGAATCAATGCGTCTTGAGCCACTCGTACTGGTCTTGATTGCGAACATCTTCATCAACACATTTAGAGTTCATCACTTGAGTATTCATGAACTTGGGTAGAATTGTTTAGGGTGGATTCGAAACCCTAGTGTTTGTTACATTTTAATTTCACATCTTGATAATTCATCTTTGCCATTCTCATTTAAATTCAAAGTCCATTTACTTACATGCATTAGAAATAGATCACTTGAACCAAATCAAACCCCCCCCCCCCAAATGTGTGTGTGAGTTGCGTGTTCGAACACGTTATGTGTCTTTGTTACTGAATTTTATTTGTTTCCGTAATTGTTTTGGACTTTTGGTCCATGTTGTGTTCTTGAATTTTCTGTGCTGAATCCAACCGTATAAAGAACGTGAATTTTGGACAAACGGTTGGAAAGTTATAGGTCAAAAACTGGACAGAGGTCGAAACGTAAAAACTTGAAATTCGACTCTGTGAAAAACGACCGGTCGCTTGTACCTAACGATTCGGTCGCTTTTGCCTTACGACCGGTCGCTTTTGCCTACGACCGGTCGCTCGTCACGTAAAAACTTGAAACTCGACTCTGAAAAAACGACCGGTCGCTGGTTACTGTTCACAGCACATTTTTTCCTTTCTTTTGTTTTGTGTGTTTCTTTTACATTTCTTTACTCATTTTTAGTTTCCATCTTCGCTTTTGTGTGTTTGTGGTGTGTTAAATAAGTGTTCTTTACATACTCAAATTAGAACTTATAGGAAACCGACAAGTTCTTCGTGGGATCGAACCCGTACTTACATAATCTATACTTCAATAGATTCGTGCACTTGCGGGTATTTTTAATTGGTTGTTTGCACATTAATTTGTGTCCTTTTAGGAATGCAACAATTTTTGGCGCCGTTGCCGTGGAACTGGCACGGTTGCTTATTTGTTTTGTTTGAGTATATTTAGAGTACTTAATTTTAATTTTATTTTTTTTTCTTTGTTTGTCGTTTCATTTTATTTGAGTTTGTTTTTGTTTCTTCTTATTGCAGGAACATTTTTCTTATGTCATTTTTGAATTTTGATATTTCATTGGATTGCACAATAGAAGACATCCAAGCTCAAGCTTTGAGAGAAAGGAACATCCGACTAGCTGTGTCTACTCCATTGCCTATTTCATTCTCACCATTTTCATCATCACCAAGCTCACCAAAAGCCGAGTCACCTCCACCTTCACCAATGGCGGCAGCAGCTGCAAATGCAGAACTTACTATGCAAGAATACCCTTCACCGCCAACAACTGGACAACCAACTTGCATAGTATATCCCGCAACCACTTTGGAAAACTTTGAGTTGAAATCGGGCATGATACACATATTGCCTAAGTTCCTTGGAAATCCCGGAGAAAATCCTAATGCACATATCCTAGACTTTGAGGAAGTGTGTTCCACAATAAAGATCCCGGGCATGAATAGTGACGAAATAAGAATGAGACTTTTCTCGTTTAGTTTGAAGGATACAGCAAATGAATGACTTCACTATCTACCTCCAAATTCCATCACAACGTGGACGAACCTTGCTTCAAAGTTCTTGCAACATTTCTTCCCAGCACAAAGGACAAATGAACTTCGAAGTCAGATTACAGGAATTCTGCAAAGGCAAGGAGAAAGCTTCCAGGATTATTGGGACCGTTTCAAGAAACTTCTAATCACTTGCCCGCATCATAACATACAAGCTTGGCTTCTAGTGCAGCACTTCTTTGAAGGACTTTTTGAAGCTGATCAAAGTACCTGTGAATGCAGCTGGAGGAGGAACTATAATGACCAAGACTCCAACAGAAGTGCGAGCGATATTTGATCTTGTTGCTGCAAATGCTCGCCAATATAATTCAAGGCAAAAACCAGTCAGAAAAGGGGAATCCTATGATGTAAGTACCCTTTCTAGTATGGAAGCTCAGATTGCAAACCTAACCAACATGGTGAAGAAATTGGCACCGGGATCATCCAAGGTTTGTGCATTTTGCTCCACAATTGGTCATGACACTGAGGATTGTCCTTTGGCAATGGAGGAAGCGAATGCAGTGGGCTCATTTCAGAGAAATCAGTGGCCTAAGAATGATCCTTTCTCACAAACATACAATCCGGGGTGGAGAAATCATTCGAATTTCAGGTGGAGTGATAATTCGAATGTTCAACAAGGGCCAACTCAACCACCTCAAGGCCAACAACATACTCGGCCACCTCATGGTCAGATGCACTATTACAATCCACCACAACCACCACCTAACCAAGCAAGTTCAAGTCAATCTCACCCACCATCTACAGGAAAATCATTGGAAGAACTTGTTGCTTCAATGGCTAGAAACACAGATAGTTTCATCACTTGAGACAAAGAGCTACATGCAGAGGAATGATACCCACATGCAGAAAACGGATAAGGCCATTGCCAATCTAGAAAATCAAGTGGGGCAAATTGCTACAGCTTTGAGTCAAAGGGAACCTGGTATGATGCCTAGCCAACCAGTGACTAATCCAAGTGGACGTGAGCACGTTCAAGCAGTTACCTTGAGAACTGGTAAGGTAATTGGTGAGGTTGATAATTCTGAAAATGTGATTCAAAATGATGATGAGATGCAGGTTGAACAAGTGACTGAGCCTACAGAAAAGGATGAAACCAACAAGGAGAAAGATAAACATGCAGCTTCCTCATCCGAATGGATCCCAAAGCATGAACCTGCGAGAAGGGCAAGGAAGGAGAAGGTAAGTCGTGAACCTACTGAATGAAGATATCTTACGTGCTCCTTTTCCTCACAGGTTAATGAGTTCCAAAAAAATTCAACAAGCCAAGGAAATATTGGAAACCTTCAGAAAAGTGCAAGTCAACATTCCTCTCTTGGATGCAATCAAGCAAATTCCGAGTTATGCAAAGTTCTTGAAGGACCTTTGTACCAACAAGAGGAGATTCCAAGATCATGAAACGGTTGCACTAACGGAAAAAGCTTCTACTGTTTTGCAAAGGAAGCTTCCTCCCAAATTAAAAGATCCAGGAAGTTTTACAATTACTTGCATTATTGGTGATAAATTGTTTGAAAAAGCTTTACTTGATTTAGGTGCTTCAATTAATCTAATGCCTTATTCTGTTTTTGAAGCCCTTAACTTAGGTGATCTTAAACCAACTTCTGTCAGGCATTCAGTTGGCGGACCGATCAGTGAGATATCCAAGAGGAATCTTGGAAGATGTACTTGTGAAAGTAAATGATCTCATTTTACCAGCTGACTTTTTGGTGCTAGAAATGGAAGACGCTCCTATTCCGGGTGCGGATCTTCCATTGATTCTTGGCCGCCCTTTCATGGCCACTCAGATACCTGTGATCAATGTTCGACAAGGAACATTGACAATGACAGTTCAAGGGGAAACAATAATGTTCAATGTATATGATGCCTTCAAACTCCCTAATGATGAACATGAATGTTTTCATATTGATACATTGTGTCAAATTGTGCAAAATACCTTCAATATAACTCATGGTACAGATTCATTAAAAAAGGTGTTGACACAAAATCCTCAAGTTGCTGAAATTGATGATGATGAGTTACATGAGGCTGTGCAATTCCTTGATGCATGTCCAGCCATACCACGTAAGTACACTCCTAATTTTATAACTTTGCCAGTCAATACTGAAAAGCTTGTTCCTTCTCTTGACAGGGCACCTGAGTTAGAGCTCAAACCATTGCCATTCCATTTGAAGTATGTTTATTTAGGAGAAACAGAGACATTGCCCGTGATTATTGCTAGCAATCTCAATGTGGAAAATGAACATAAGTTGATGCGAGTGTTAAGAGAACACAAGGGAGCAATTGGTTGGAGTATTGCGGACATCAAGGGAATAAGCCCAACACGATGCATGCACAGAATTTTGTTGGAAATTGATTCCAAGCCCACAAAGGATGCTCAACGAGGTTAAATCCAATCATGACAGAGGAGTCCGAAAAGAAATTCTAAAACTATTGGATGTGGGTATAATTTATCCTATTTCCGATAGCAAGTGGGTAAGCCCGATCCAAGTGGTTCCTAAAAAGTCAGGAATTACTGTTGTAAGAAATGAGGAAAATGAACTTATTCCTTCTCGTGTCAAAACGGGATGGCGTGTTTGCATTGATTATAGAAAATTAAATACCGCCACCCGTAAAGATCATTTTCCATTACCATTTATTGATCAAATGCTTGAACGACTTGCAGGTCACAGTTACCACTGCTTCTTGGATGGCTATTCAGGATACAACCAAATTGTCATCGCTCCTGAAGATCAACACAAGACGACATTTACATGTCCTTATGGTACCTTCACCTACCGGCGTATGCCATTTGGATTGTGTAATGCCCCGGCCACCTTCCAACGATGCATGATGAGTATTTTCTCCAATATGGTAGAAAAATTTATTGAAGTATTCATGGATGATTTTAGTGTGTTTGGTCATTCATTTGATTCATGCCTTAACAACTTGTCTTTAGTTTTGCAAAGATGCCGGGAATGCAACTTAATTCTCAATTGGGAAAAGTGTCGTTTCATGGTACAACAGGGAATTGTTTTAGGTCATGTGATTTCCAGTCAAGGCATTGAGGTTGACAAAGCCAAAGTAGACGTGATAAGCGGTTTGCCACCTCCCACATCAGTAAAAGAGATCCGATCCTTCTTAGGACATGCCGGGTTCCATAGAAGATTCATAAAAGATTTTTCTAAGATCTCTCGACCATTGTGTAGCTTGCTTGCCAAAGATGCAAATTTTGATTTTAATGATGAATGCTTGGCAGCTTTTCAAAGGCTCAAAACTCTTCTCACAACTGCACCTATCATTATGCCTCCAAATTGGAATTTACCTTTTGAATTAATGTGTGATGCATCTGATTTTGCAGTTGGAGCTGTATTGGGACAAAGAGTTGAGAAGAGATTGCATGCCATATATTATGCAAGCCGTACCCTTAATGATGCTCAGTTGAACTATTCAACTCCTGAGAAAGAGCTTTTAGCTGTAATTTTTGCTTTAGAGAAATTTCATTCGTATTTGATAGGGTCTAAAGTAATTGTTTTTACTGATCATGCAGCTTTGAAATATCTCTTGGCAAAGAAGGAAGCAAAACCAAGATTGATACGATGGGTTTTATTGCTCCAAGAGTTTGATATAGAAATCAGAGATAAGAAGGGATCAGAGAATGTGGTAGCTGACCACCTTAGCCGATTGATCACTAACTCCAATACCGAAGAAGACACTCTTCCTCTTCGTGAATCCTTTTCCTAATGAGAAACTTTTTGCATTACAAGTTTCTGACCCCATGGTATGCTGACATTATCAATTTTCTTGCTACAGGAAATATACCCAAGGACTTATCAAGATGGCAAAAGGACAAATTACTGAAAACCACCAAGTCCTATGTGTGGGATGACCCATATTTGTGGAAGTATTGCTCGGACTCCGTGATTAGACGATGTGTCCCCGAGACCGAATTTCAGTCTATACTCACATTCTGCCACTCGAACGCATGTGGTGGCCACTTTGGAGCCAAGAAGACAGCATTGAAAGTTTTGCAAAGTGGATTCTATTGGCCAAGCTTGTTCAAAGATGCCTCACAATTCTGTCTATCTTATGATAGGTGTCAACGGATGGGTAACATTTCATCTCGAAATCAAATGCCTTTAAATCCAATTCTAATTGTTGAAATATTTGATGTATGGGGAATAGATTTCATGGGACCATTTCCTTCATCTTTTGGAAATCTATTTATTCTACTTGCGGTTGATTATGTTTCAAAATGGGTGGAAGCAATTCCAACCAAAGCTAATGATTCGAAAGTTGTTCTTAGCTTTCTTCGAGCTAATATCTTTTGTAGGTTTGGAACACCGAGGGCCATCATTAGTGATGGAGGATCCCATTTTGCAACCGATCATTTGAGACTCTACTCAAGAAGTATGGAATAACTCACAAGGTGTCCACCCCGTATCACCCTCAAACTAGTGGACAAGTGGAGATCTCCAACAGAGAGGTGAAACATATATTAGAGAAGACTGTTGGTCCTACTCGAAAGGATTGGTCCATGTGCCTTAATGATGCTCTTTGGGCCTACCGAACTGCTTACAAAACTCCACTCGGTATGTCTCCATTTCGCTTAATCTTTGGTAAACCTTGTCATCTACCTGTCGAGCTTGAACACAGGGCCCTTTGGGCAATTAAGAAGTACAACTTCGACATGAAGGAAGCAGGAGATATCAGAAGGCTACAACTGAGCGAACTGGATGAACTTCGCAATGATGCTTATGAGAACGCAAAAATTTACAAGGAAAAAACAAAGTCGTTTCATGATAGGCATATCATTAGGAAAAAGTTTGAAATAGGGCAAAGAGTATTACTCTTTACCTCTAAGTTCAAGCTTTTTCCAGGTAAGCTTCGATCCCGTTGGACGGGCCCGTATATTATTACTAATGTCTACCCTTATGGTGCAGTTGATATCCGACATATTAGCACGGGAACGGAATCGAAGGTTAATGGGCATAGGTTGAAGATCTACCACGAAAGTGTTTTGCATCAAGAAGATGAAGTACTCCACTTCATTGATGTACCTGCTGTGGTGCAAAACAAAACTGAGTTGAGAAGGTAAGTCCTTAATAAAAAATAAAAAATAAAAAAATAAAAAAATAAAAAAATAAAAAATTTTCAAGAAACCCCATTGAAACTCCCGCGACCGGTCGCTCATCACGACGACCGGTCGCTCGTTTGTTTTTCAAAAAAAAAAAAAAATTGAAACTGCTTCCAGAGACCGGTCGCTTTTCGCGTATTTCAGATAAAATTGAATCTCGCTTCCAGCGACCGGTCGCTTATCACTTGCGACCGGTCGCTTATCACTTGCGACCGGTCGCTCGTTTGGTATTTCAAAAAAAAATTGAAACTCTTCCAGCGACCGGTCGCTCGTCGCGATTTTTTTTAAAATCCCGTCTTTTTCTTTCTTTTCTCTCTTCTCTCTCCTCACTTCTTCTTCTTCCCAGCGACAGACCCCCCCCCCCCAACCCTTCTCTTCGTTTTCTCTCTTCTTCCTCCCTCTACATCCCTCACAACCCACTCTAATCCTAACCCAAATCACACTTTTCTCACTTGTTTTTTCGAGTAGAATCCATTTTTGGCATCTATTCCTTGAAATTTCAAGTGTTTTCATCAATTTTGGAGGATTTTCAGTTAGGGTTCCTGTAGCACCAAGGTAATTTTCGAATTTTTCTTGGTGTTTTCTCTTTGATTTTCTTACTCTAATGCATTCCTATAGTTGTTTTATATCTAATTTGTTGATTCTCTTGTTTTTGTTTTGGGTTTGGATTGTGATTACTTTTTGGTGTGATTTTGCTCACCTGGGTATGTTTTTCTCACTCTCAATCTCTTTTTTGATTCATTGTCATTGATTTTTGTGTTTATTATTGAAATTTTGTCATTGTGGTTATATTGTGGCATTGTGGTATTTTGCATTGTGATTAATTTGTTGAATCGTTCGAATTGGTGCATAATTGAATTGTGGCCAATTTTGGCTATGTGCATGCATTTTGGATTTGATATTGGAATCTTTGTGGCATATTGCTTGTTTGGGAATTGTGGCATGAATTTTGTTGTTGTCTTGTGCATATTGGTTCATTTCCTTAGATGTCTAGAGCTAGAAAAGGTACCAGAGGGGGTGCATCTTCTTCAGGAAGTGCACCTCAACCGGAAGAGGCAATGCTCACTGCCACTGTGGTTCCTAAGCGTAACCTGGATCTTAGTCCCTCCATCCAAACCACTGCGCTTATTCAAGTCCAGCACCTTCTTAGGGACAGAAACCTCTTAACTTTAGCTCGTGTCTATAAAAAATACAATGAGTCAATTGTGCGAGAGTTTTATGCGCTTTCCCTAAGAAGGAGCGTAAGATTATGAAGATGTGCCCATTAAGATTAGGGGCAAAACTTTTCAGCTTGATACCTCCATTATCTCTGAGGTTCTTCACATACATGAGTAGGATACTTCTAGTTGGAACCAATATCTGGTTAGGGATCTTGACATGCAAAGCGCAGCTGAAACACTATTTTATGCTGACCCTGCCGCCTTTGCATCTCAAAACAAAAAGACCGTTCTCATTCAGGGTAAGTTGACACCTTACTTTACCATCCTGTGGAGCTTTGTGCGCCACAACATCTTTCCATCCAGTCAACGGTCGGAAATTCCGCGGTAGGGGTCAAGATCCTGAAAGTGTTGCATGAGGGAACTTTTGCCCTACCCTTTTGTGATATTATTTTTGACCGCTTGAAGGCTTGTGCACGTAAAAAAAAAGCATTATATATTATCCTTGCCTTGTTAGCATGATTTGTGAACGCTCAGGTGTTCGGGCTCGCTCTAATGATATATATGTTGAGCCCATGGGTCCCATTTCGGACACCTCTGTGTCCAAGAGTATCTCTCAGAGGCGCCATGCACATGCACCAGCACCTGCACCCGCACCTGCTCCAGTGCCGCCCTTTATACCACCACCACCACCACACGGGTCGGCCCAGCACAGCCATTCCCGCCTGCTCCCACTGTCGACACTTCCGCTTGGGAGCCCTCTCTCCAAGCCATTTGGGACTTGCAGATGCTTCAGGACCAGCAGATGCAAGCACTACCACCACCAGGCGGCGGCGCTGATGCAGCATATGAGCACCTCCATTGACGCTCTCTGGACGCACCTCCAGATGCCAGGTAACCCGGGACCTCCTGCACATGCTGATGATCCTGATGATGCTGATGATGCTGATGATGATGCTGATGATTCTGATGATGATCAGTAGTTCTTTGAGTATTGTACCCTTTTGAACTTTTCGTTTATTTTATTTTTGGGTTTTATTTTAGGACGGCTGTTAGTTTGTTTATTTCAACCTTTTACTGTTAGTTTAAATTTTTGTTTGTTTACTCTTTCTTTTATTTTGTGATCTTTCATCCCAATTTTTCTATATGGCATTGTTTAATCTTAAATCTTCATCCGTTATAAACAGTGTTTCATATAAGTTTGGGAAGTGTTATCAATTCATTAATGCACAATCAGGAATTGGGCGTGAATGCTTATTCATTTCATAACATGTGATTACATATATCAACTTGAAAATGCATACATAAAATTCCTAATCACATGTTCATTGTTGCATTCTGCGCCACCCGAGGCTTCTGCTAATTGCCTCTCTGCCCGTTCTTGCTTGTAGAACCTCAACAGCTCTACATGATCTTCATTCCTCTTTTGCAGCATCTCTACATGCTGGTGGGCACTGTAGAGCCGCTTCTGGAGGTCCGCCACCTGAGCTTTCAGGGCCGCCACCTCCTCACTCAGTGCCCCACACTCTCGTGTTCTCGCCAGGAGGCGTAGGCCTAGATTTGTGGCAGAAACCGCGTGTTGTACGTTTAGAGTTTGGGACTCCTCCACTGCCACATTGTCCGACCGCTGTGCCATATGCATATGCACCGCCGGTGTGAGTCTTCTCACAGTTACACCTTCGAGGCCGAGCCATGATGATATGAAGAGTTTGGGAAGACAAGGGTTGGAGGAGGCCGTATCTGGGCATTTGGTGGTGCAAGCGACAACTCAAGGTTAAGGTCATCAATGGGAGTAGCTGAAGATGCCATTGATTTTTATGTCTGGACTATTTGACGGTTTTTCTTGAGTTTGCAGGATGAAATGCAGGGTACTCCTCCTTTCAGCCGAGAAGTGGTTTAAATAGACATACGCTCATAAGGGAGCCGACACCACTTTTCTTTTCCTGCGCAATTTGCGGTTGCGTCAAGCTAAAAGGGAAGCATTTCAACTTTCACTTTACTTTCTTTTCCTCCCTGTTTCCTGCTGCATTGTGTTTTGATTTCTTTTTAGTTTGTCATTTTTGTTTTATTTCCGTTGGGGAAGTGTGCTCTGTTTCTTTTTAGTTTGTCGTATTCCTTTATTCAAGTTTGGGAAGTGCGTTTTGTTTTTCTTCTTTGTCTCTTGCAACTTTCCTTTCTTTTATTTCCAAAAACGAGAAATTTAATCTAAAAAATTAAAATTAAAAATTACACCGAAAGGGCAAAGACAAACAGGCACACCAATAATACTTTAGAAATCACTTTTTTCCAGTGCTCGGTGTCTCGACCATAGGACCTTTGAGTTTGGCCCTACGGCTATCCTCTTCCGGGGCTTCGTGCACAGCATCTTGGGGCTCATCATTTGAGCTCCCAAAGATAGCACTCTTAGCTTGAGCGTAACTTCTCTCGCGCTCTGTTTGCTTGCGTTTACCCGGTCGGTCTAGGTCCTCCAGCTGTTTTCTCATGTCATGAGCGTAAACACTTACCATCTTTGAGAGATTTTTGTTCTCTTCCCGCAACGCCTCCAGCTGGTGTCGATTCACCTCTAGTATCCTTGCCCTTTCTGTTTTTAAACTTTTAATAATATTCTGGCACTCTTCAACCATACTCCGCTCTGCCGCCAACTGACCTCTTAGCACCTCCACCTCATGGGATTTCGCAATTAGGCGATGACCCACACTTGCGACTGT
Source organism: Prunus fruticosa (assembly GCA_018703695.1). Classification (NCBI taxonomy): domain Eukaryota; kingdom Viridiplantae; phylum Streptophyta; class Magnoliopsida; order Rosales; family Rosaceae; genus Prunus; species Prunus fruticosa. Next base: position 31,922,934 of record CM031924.1, read on the forward strand.
TGCGGTGCTTTGCACGCTTAGTGCCAGAGCATCGCTCACGACCCGGTTGTCATCCCTTGCTCCCAGCACCCGTATATCCTTGGGAGTCACTAGATTTCTAGCAACTCCAAGGGCAACATCGTTGTCCAGCAGTATTGAGTCATTCACTATCACGTGCCCCCGTGCAGAGGCAAAGTAGGGCATCCACACTGGTGCCACTACTTGGCCCCGTGTTTGAGTTGGTTGAGCTAGGTTGAGATCCAGCGAGAATGGGTAGGAAGAGGCCATTTGATTTCTTGCTTTGGTTTCTTTCTTTTCTCTTTTGTGTGTTTCTGAGTTTGTGTGTTTTTCCCCAACTCTTTCTCTTCTTCTTTTATAGAGTTAGTTTCTCCGTAACCCTAGCCGCTGCGCTTCTGTGTTTTGCGCGGCCCTTACGGCCTATCCCTTAGGTCGCCTCACCCTGTCCCCCAACCCCTTTAATTGCATTTCTGCCTTTCAGCGCTTTCGAGAAACGAAAGTCGTCACGCCTTCCTATGAAGGCAATAATTCTGGCTTAGGAACGTGTGAGAGACCTCTGCTTGTCGGCACGTCTCTCACTTTGTATCCCGTGACTCACAGGAGCCGAGACATCAGGGCCCACTTTTTCTATTTTTCTGAGTTCTCGCTCTTTGTGCTTCTGACTTGGTTTCTTTGTTTTATATACTTTCTTCGCTCTTGGGCTTTCCTTTGGGTTGAGCTTTCATTTTGGTTTGTGAGTTTCTTTGGGTTTGCCTTCTGCGTGCGTAGGACTATTGTTAGGGCTTACTGTTCTCTTTTTAGTTTGTTTGGTTTTGTTTGGTTTTGATTTGTTTCATTTTGTTTTGTTTTGTTTTCCAACCGTGTTGTAGTTGTAATTCTTGTTTGTTCTTGTATTTACTTGTTTTATTCCCTTTATTTCTTGTTATAACATTGTTGATGCCTAAGTTCTTTAACATTGAGGACAATGTTTATTTCTAAGTTTGGGAAGGGATAGCAAGTCTTTTTTCGTTTCACTTAAATTCTTACTTTCTTTTGTTCTGTTTTCTTTTTCAGTTTTGAGTCTTTTTGTTTTCAAGTCACTTTCCGGACATTTACGATGAGATTGTGATGAATGTTTACATGACTTGATTGAAAATGCTAAAAAAATAATAATTTGTTATTCACTAAATGGCATCGTTCTAGCATGATATGTTTGAAACCCTCTATGCACTTGCTATTTGTTTCATAATTCTCTAGTTGAGGGACTTGCATGATCCAAAGAATTGTATCAAGCATGAATTAGACTTGTATAACCATATAATGTGAGCTTTGAGCCTTGTGCTTCAATTCATGAGTGTTATACACATATTCCTATTTTCTTGTCATCCGAGTTGTTGTTTGATCTCATTATTCTTTGACTTGGTTGATCACTTAAAAGACATTCATTCTTGTGCAATTTGATTACATGACATTTGAGAAATGATATTAATGCCCTCTTTGGACCGTTTGTGCCTTTCAAGCTAACCCTATGCATGCTTAAGCATGATTTTCCATTGTTAACCACCTTGAGCCTATATGTATGCCTTTTCTTTCAAGTAACCAAATATTACTTCTAGTCTTAGCCCGAAAAACAAGAATTTACCTTTCTAAGGAACTCATGAGCTTTAATTTAGATGTGTTTTTCATGCTAAGTTTGGGAAGTTTGTTATATAAAAAAAAAAAAAAAAAAAAAAATAAGAAGAGTACTTCACTCAAAGGGTGAAAGAAAAGAGAAAAGTTGTGGTTAAATGGCAATGGTTTCAAATTCAATTCCATTTTCTTGGTTGTTCGAATGGAAGGAAGGAGTGTGAATCAAAATATTGTGGAGGTATAAGGCTTTGTGGTCTATTTGATCACCCAAAAAAAAAAAGATTGAAAATCTTAGGCGTGATGTTTCAAAGTCTTTTAGTCAACGATCATATGCTTTTGAATTATGAGTTTCTTGGACTTTGTTGTATCCATATCCTTCATTTCTTACTCACCTTACACCCTTAGCCCCATTACAACCTATAATAAAGACCTAAATTGATCCTAAATGTCATGTGGTTGAATTGCACACATTCTTATTCTTTTAAGTGTTTAGCATCCTTCTTGAGATCATATTCATGCATGTTTTTTTCATCTTGCTAATTTTGAGTTAAGTCCCTTATGGTTAAACTCTATTCTCATTTTTACTATTGAGTGATGCATTGTACCCCTCTTCCGAGTGATTCATTTGTGAGAGGACAACTTTGGTGAGATTTGAAGTTACATTTGTACTTGGTATGATTTTTGAAGTTGTGTGAAAACTGAAATTGGAGAATGAGTTCCATTTGGCCATCACACTACTACACTTGAGCATGTTGTGTTCTGAACTTTTCCACCTTGTGACTAATGTCTAAACTGAGTTTTTCTTGTGAAAACCTTTGAGTCGTTTGCATGAGTCACTCTCTCTTTGGAAGGTGTTCGGAAAGTTTGTTTGAAGTCTTGTTTTAGTTTCTGTTTTGCTCGAGGACTAGCAAAAGATAAGTTTGGGAAGTTTGTTCGGTTCATTTTTACACATGATTTTTCATGTTATTCACCCACTATTTTGAGTTAGTTCTTGACATTTTATAGCTTTTTACTTCTTTTTTGTGTTTTCTTAGATTTTACCTTGGTTGGAATGAAAATGAGCTAAAAGTGCATTATTAGTTATAAATTCTGTTTTTGTTCATTTTCGTAGGTCAACTTCTTGGCCTGGGATCAACATGCTCTGGTGCTCATATGAGGTCATGATCTTCATGAGACTTGTTCCAATGGATGTTAACTACAACATATCCAAATTTGAGCTCCATTGGACAAGTATTGCCTATCCAACCAATCCAACATGTTACCACACCTCTGGAAATCCGGATTTGGCCAGCTTTTACCTCTTTTGTGTAATCTTAATTCCTTGTTACCATAACTCTTGGTAACAAGGAATTACCTTAGTAGATGGGATATTTTCTGAGGCATTTGGCATCTTTGTGAGGACAAGACTTCATCATTGGCAAGGGGACAATGGGCTAAGGCTTTATCAAAGTTGGTAGTTTTATATTAAAAGGTAGAAGCTGGAAAGGAGGAGAGAGGGAGAAGAAGTCAAATTGCAATCTGATGGAGGGGGCTTTTGATCGTGAAAAATCAGTCATTCCATTATTCCACAACTTGGGAGCAGATTTTGGAGCTAAGGGAAAGCAAGGAGAACCAGGTGCAGCCAAGGAAGAAGAATAAGAAGATTTCCACCATTGAAGACTTCAAGCTTTCATCATTTTCTGAAAATCTGTAAACTCTTTCTATTTTTATTTTGAGTTTGTATTTGGAATGATTATGAGGAACTAAACTCCATAGCTAGGGTTTAGGTTGAAGCCCTAAACATGAATACCTTATTGTTTTGATGCTTGAGTGTATGAATTTCTAGATATTGTTGATGAATTCCAATTCACCAAATTAATCTATCCTTGATGTATGTTTTTCTTTGATTGATCACCTTTGAAAGCATGCTTCTTGAGGTTGTTGGGATTATGTGTATCTTCATGTTTTCCTAAGCAATAGATGGATGGAGTAAGAACCATCCATGTGAATTGGTTTCTTGAATACCTAATATAAACACCATGCTATTAGGATTCTTGTGATGTTCATATTCTCTTTGAACTTAATGGGTTTTTCTTGTAATTGAATCAAAGTACTAAGCACACCTATTTTCGATTATAGGGAAGGCACAAGTATTGTAGCACTCGTACTGCACTTTACGTATATTAGAGAGAATCAATGCGTCTTGAGCCACTCGTCCTGGTCTTGATTGCGAACATCTTCATCAACACATTTAGAGTTCATCACTTGAGTATTCATGAACTTGGGTAGAATTGTTTAGGGTGGATTCGAAACCCTAGTGTTTGTTACATTTTAATTTCACATCTTGATAATTCATCTTTGCCATTCTCATTTAAATTCAAAGTCCATTTACTTACATGCATTAGAAATAGATCACTTGAACCAAATCAAACCCCCCCCCCCCAAAAAAAAATGTGTGTGTGAGTTGCGTGTTCGACACGTTATGTGTCTTTGTTACTGAATTTTATTTGTTTCCGTAATTGTTTTGGACTTTTGGTCCACGATGTGTTCTTGCATTTTCTGTGCTGAATCCAACCGTATAAAGAACGTGAATTTTGGACAAACGGTTGGAAAGTTATAGGTCAAAAACTGGACAGAGGTCGAAACGTAAAAACTTGAAATTCGACTCTAAAAACGACCGGTCGCTTCGCCCTCGACGACCGGTCGCTCGTCACGTAAAAACTTGAAACTCGACTCTAAAAAACGACCGGTCGCTCATACCTGACGACCGGTCTCTGGTTACTGTTCACAGCACATTTTTTCCTTTCTTTTGTTTTGTGTGTTTCTTTTACATTTCTTTACTCATTTTTAGTTTCCATCTTCGCTTTTGTGTGTTTGTGGTGTGTTAAATAAGTGTTCTTTACATACTCAAATTAGAACTTATAGGAAACCGACAAGTTCTTCGTGGGATCGACCCCGTACTTACATAATCTATACTTCAATAGATTCGTGCACTTGCAGGTATTTTTAATTGGTTGTTTGCACATTAATTTGTGTCCTTTTAGGAATGCAACAACGGTGACCCCTCACATTGATCACCTTATCCCAAACAATATCACCAGAAGTCAGCCTATTATACAAAAGACTATCTCTAAAATGGGTTGCGTCCTCTGTGCCTCCTGGAGCTTTGACACACACATCCCAGAAGATTTTCTTGTGATCAGCCACAACTTCGAGCAAAACCGAAGGGTGCCCATATTTGCATTTGTAGTTTCCAGGCAAGTTGTGCTTGTGGAGCTTGATTGGGCTTCCGTCAATGGCGCTACACATGTTGGGAAGCGATGTGAGCTCCTCGAAAGCCTGGGTGGTCTCGATGAGTCTGCGGTGGGAGACCGGGATCTTGATGAACTCCGGGTAGAGCTTGGTGGCGAGGAGGCGGGTGACCGTGTTGGTGATCTTGGAGACAAGGTAAGGGTTGAGGGAGTAGCGGGAGGCGAGGGTTTGCGCAGAGAAGCCATGGGAGAGGCGGGAGAGGACCATGGAGACGGCGTAGTCGGAAGGGAGGGAGAGGTTGGAAAGGGCGATGTGAGGCCGGAGCTTCGACGACGGTGGTGAAGACGGGGTAGGAGAGGCCGTAGAGGGAACACCCATTCATCATCCATACTTTCTCTTGATTGCATACTTTCTCTTGGATGGATCATTTTAGCTATAATCCAAGGGCTGATTTCTCCTGTAGTGCTAAGTTTCATTTTTTCGATGTGAATTCTAACTCTCAAGCTTGCTCTTGTCCCGATAATTTTATTTTAGAGTTGCTTATTAGCAGGGGTGGGCACGGTTCGGCACGGTACGGTATTGGGCTCGTACCGCTATCGATACCGGAAATTAAAACCGGTATGGTTCGGTATGGGATTATGGTTGCCAAAGTTGGTACCGTACTATACCATACCGAATCGATATCGGTATGGTACGGTACCATTTCGGTATTCAAAATGACAAAACTCAGAAATGAATCAATTGAATATTCAACCTATTCATTCACCAAAGATTCAAAGATTCAACAAATTCAACACACTGTAGTGGTGTTGGTGATGTTGCCGTTGAAGAAATAGCAAGCCCACTGTTCTCCTTATGCTTACTTGATCGAGACTGCATGACAAGAATTAACAAAAATCAACATAAACCCCAAAATAAAGTTTCTGCTTCACATGCATTCTTTCCAACATATTTAATCAATTCAGCAGCATTTCAATGCAAATAATCAATTCAGCAATTTTTTCTAAAATAAATGCAGATATTGTCCTAATATTCAGCAACATTTCAATGCAAATCAAAAGCTTATTATCAAAAGTTTCAATTCCAGACAGAGAATTGTTGAACATAACTTACCGTTGGGGCTTCCAATTCCGGGCAGAGAGAGTGATCGAGAGAGAGGCAGAGCAGGCTTCGTCGATTTGGGGCTTCCACAGATTGAGAGATTAGGTCGTCAATTGGGGCTTCAAAGGAGAGAGAGAAAGATCGAGAGACTGAGACAGAGAGAGAAAGATTGAGAGACTGAGAGAGAGAGAGATGGAAAGAGTGACAGAGATTGGAGTCGAGAGAGAGAGGCAGAGATTGAATCGAGAGTGAGATAGAGATCGAGAGATCGAGAGAAAAAAAAAGATTGAGTGAGTGAGACAGAGATCGTGAGAGTGAGAGAGTGAGAAAGAGACAGAGATCCAAGGTAAGGGTTTGGCCCTGTTTGAAATGAATCGAGGGTGACTGAGAAAGATCGAGAGTTTGAGAGAAAGAGAGAGCTGGCCGTTGGGAGTGGGAGGAGAGTTCGAGAGTTTGGGTCTGGGTGAGTGAGAGATCGAGTTGAGAGTGAAAAAAATTCGCGTATTTTTTTGTTTAGGGTTACTATTCGGTACGGTACGGTGGCATACGGTGGCTGATATATGGTACCGCACCCGTGTCATACAAGAATGGTACGGTACGGTATGATACCGTATTAATTCGGTAAGCATACGGTACGGTATTAAACGGTATGGTTTGACACTGTATAGGTACGGTTTCGGTATATACGGTATAGATGCCCAGCCCTACTTATTAGCATGACATGAGAATAAAATAAAAATAACCCTTAGTTGCTAAGTTTCGTTTTTTCGATGTAATTTGCTCTGGTTCCTATAATTCTATTTTAGAGTTGCTTAGGAATAAAATAAAATAAAAGCCTTAGTTATACCTGGATAACTAAGGCTTATTTTTATGTGTTTAGCCTTTAAGCACTTTGGTGGGATAAGATTAGGATTCTGAGCGGTGGCAGATTTAGGATTCTATGAACAAGGGGTCACAGGTATTAAAGTTCCGAAATTTTTATACAAAGAAAATAATACTAAAAAAAAAATATAGTACTTTCATTCATAATTCATGGCAAAATCAATAATATAAGTTACAATTGTCCACGACAAGTTTTTATCTTTTGAAAACATTGCATTGTAGTTTCGTTATCAATACATGTAAAAACATCCCTCTCAATGTAAACAATATCTCATCTACTTCAATTGATCTTGCACTTGAACTAACCAGATTAGACGGAGAAGGACTATCCGTAGATAATTTTCTTTTAAAGAATTGTTCCATAAATCTACGCATTAATTAATTCAATTCATCATTAAGTTTTATCCAAATTATCATATGAATATGAAAATGTCAATAACCCACTACCAATAATCATTCAACCCCTCTTGTCCCAGCGTGCATCTGCCTCTGCTTTTGAGCGTAATCTTGTACTTGTAATTATGGTCAAAAGAATTTATATTTTTTCTTGTTCAAAGAATTTATAGGTTAATAATAAAATGCACGAATGGTAGTAGTGTTCAATACTTCAATTAGACATTGCTTCTTGTCACCAAGAATATGGTGATGTGTATGAGTATAGGTTGTTCCTTTTTTATTTATTTATGAAAAGTAAAGGTTGTTCTTTTTGTCCATACCCAATTCATTAGGGTAGAAGCCCATGAAAACCCTAATCCTTGGGAAAATTTGTCATCCCAAAACGTTTCAAGGACGTCTTTCAGCAAAGGGGACCTTTCTGTTGTACAGCTGTGTGTTTGGATTGCTAGTTGTAATCAAAGCCCTTTAAGCATTTGGTGAGACTGGTTACTCTAGAAGTTTTTTTTTAAAAAAAAAAGTATATGCTTTTGAGCATAGTTAGTAAAATACAGAACATAAAAAGTAAGAATAAAATACGTATGTAAAAATACAAATGAAAAATTTAGCCACTATATAATATTTTAATATAATTTATTTAATATTTGTAATATATTTTATTTTTATTCAATATTATGTGAAAAATATGTATAATATGTGAATTTTGTCTGTATTATTAAATTTTTTAAAACAATACATACACTAAACGTGAAAAATACATTATACATATATATATTGTATAGAAAAATATTTACGTATATATAATACGAATATTATACTTGAAAATGCTAACTAGGCTTTTCGGTATAATCTGGTCATCGTTGCCATTGGTTTCCCCTGGACACTACAAAGATATATGGGCTAATATTTAATGTACGAAGTGTTTAGATTTTTGTGCAAATATTTTTTTGGGGTTTTTCTTCGTAAGTAGAATATCTTTGTCGCGAGCGCCGGCACGCAGATATCCCCCATCCGAACCAAAAGGCAAAGTGAGAGCCAATACATCACATGCATGCTTTGGAAATAAAAGGTTGGTAGGTACGTCCTAACACGTGGGTTAAAATTTCACAACACAAAAATTATAAACTTAGCTCATCCCCACATTTAAATTAAAGCCCACTATATTTTCTTCTATAATTTGTTTATCATTGTTTATTACTTTTATGCGATTCTTTTACTAACCATATTCTTCCATAATTTATTTCTCACTGTTTCAATCGTTGATATTACAATTTACAATTAATGAACCAAAACACATTTTTAAAATTAGGTTTTCGGAAGAAGTACCAAATTCGAATCTTCTTAAGATTATGACAATTTAGTATTTTCATTCTTGCGAATTCATAAACAATTAATTCAACTAATAAGACAATATTACTTTTTTTTTTTTGGCCAAGTTAAGAAGAGAAGGGGTATTCTCGTCCAGTATAAATGTGCCATGTAAGTTTGAACTTTTGTACAAATCAATGATTTTTTTCACTAAACAAAACTCCATTAGCAAAACAATATAACCCTCACAACAAAAATAAAGTAGAAGGGTGAGTATAGACTTCTAGGCGGGCTGGGTGAATGGAGAGCTGCAGTTGGTACAATAGCAATTAGGCTTCAGCTTTCTTCTACATGGAGCCCACTCGGTTTCAGGGGATTCAATTTCAACCATGAAAACCCAATGGTGGTTGAGCCCAATTCAGAGCTACTTTTGGAAATGCTTCATGGGGTGAGTTTTCAACACCTTCAACTTCAACCTCAAAATCACAAAGCTTCCTCCTATTTTGCATAATTACTCAAATTATTTTGTGTATAATTATCCAATATAGTCGTAAGACTTATGCATCGCCTTTTTAAACATTGATATGAATGCATTCGGTGATTCTGTGATTTGGGAGGTGTGCCGAAGGCTTTTTGGCCTGCTGATGGTACTCTGTGGGACATAAATAGATTGCCATGTGTAGTGGAATCCCCTTGTGGGTCCCTTATTCTATGTGTCGTTCTCTAATTGGCCAGTCAGATATGGTATAAACACTACACTTCCTTCACCTATATTCATTATTTTTTGGTTCTTGCTTCCGTATTAGATAATTCATGTTGTAAATGTATGGGTGGCAAAATTCTGGTTCTTGCTAGAATGAGTCATCTCGTGTTGCCTTAATGTATCTTGAGAAGCCAAGGATGTGGATTTCAAGCTGCATCTGATGAGATTTGAAGGATGAAATGTTGTTTATTACATGCCAATTCTGTGAACAATCGTGAGAGGGGGGTTGTATACACCGGTTGTTTCTTCTCATATCTCAATTAGATGAAATTGACCGCGTAAGTCTTAACCTATAGACCAAACTAGGTCTGGGATAAATGCTAGATTGGTTACTTTGTAGAGCTTCTGTATCCTCTATCAGAATTCTGCTTGCATTCTTCTCCCAATAATTTGCCTAGTTGTCCTTTTAATTAGAACTTCCAGGAACCTCAAGTCTATGGAATTTGCCATCACTCCAGCAACAAACAGTTCTCTACCCTCTATAGCAAAATTCAATGAAAGCCTCATTTTGGGCAAATTTGGAGGGCCACATTTGGCCATTTAGGCCATCTCCAGCCATGAGCTATATCTCAAATATAGCTCTAAAATAATGCAAAACCCATCTCCAGCCATTGGCTAAATAAAATTTTGGCCAAATTTGGAGGGCCACATTTGGCCCTTTAGCCCTCCAACTAGGCCACATATAGCCCACCTTTAGTCTATGCCAAATTTTTGTGGACTCATGCATTTGCTTTTTAAAAGCCAAAAATAAAGTAAGTTGATGTCATAGGTGGATATATATAATAAAATATGAAGGATCCTAAAATATAGCCCTGCATTCGCTAGAGATGGAAAAATTTAGCCCTGAACTATTCTTTAAAAAATTAATATTTTAGTAGGCTAAATTTTTAGCTCTGGACTACATTTAGCCCTATGACTGGAGATGGTCTTAGCCCTCCAACTAGGTTAATGGCCAAATATAGCCCAGCTTTGGCGTGGGCCAAATTTTTTTGCAGAGCCCATTGCATTTGCTTTTTAAGAGAAGAAAGTATCACGTGTGTGAGCAAGAGCACGAAACATATATATATTAAAAATCTTTTAAAATGTTTTAAATTCATTTTGTTCCTTGAGAAAACTTGTCCAACAGCTGCCAAATACTATTTGTGAACTTTATGCCGATAGCAGAATTGAATCTGTCATTATTGTAGTCATCCAACTTGAACTTCTCTTGCACTGTCGAAAAGAAAAAAAGACATCTTGCTTTTGATTGTTATTCTTATGTTCAAATATTCAATAGTATTTTTGTAGCACGGTGATTCATTGATAAACAATTTTTTAATAGTTTGTTATAAAATATAGGAATTGAAAGCCAATTAAAGGGGTTTGACTTTAGTCAAAGATTGGTTATTGGGCCTCTTGGGCTTTGGGGATTTACTAAAGACACCCAGACTAAGAAATTAAGGGCTGAGTGATGCGTTTTGGTTCATAGATTTGAATATCGGAGGAAAGAGAGGGGAGCTAAAAATTGGAGGGACATGGAGTTTTTTGGTTCATAATATTGACTGACAGTTTGACTAATCAAATCTAATTATACTATATATTTTGACCGAAAAGGAAAACAGAAAAAGAGACAAAATCAATCTCAACATGTGGGCCAAAATTTCACGACACAAAAATTTAGCTCATCCCCACATTTAAATTAAAGCCCACTATATTTTCTTCTATAATTTGTTTGTTTATTACTTTTATGAGATTTTATTACTAGCCATATTCTTCTATAATTTGTTTCTCATTGTTTCAATCGTTGATATTACTATTTTCAATTAATTAACCAAAGTACGTTTTTATAATTAAGTTTTCGAAAGAGGTACTAAATTCCAGTCTCCCTTCCTTTACTCATCACAAGAAAAAAGTATTCATAAAGTGTTAGAAATTATAGGCCTTTATATTTTCTTAGTAGCAAGTTGAATTTAGGAAGTCTTTTTAAGTGATTAAATCTTTAAAATGAGCTTAATATCAAACATATTTTAATTAGAACATATATTATTTACTAGTTAATTTAATTATGCGGCATAATCATGTGAACGTATAATCATGTAATGATCGGAAGCTTCTACGTACACACATGCATGCATGCATTCATGCTCACGTACGAATTGGTATTGAGAGATATTACATGGACCTAATAAGCACACTGGACTGGAACATCATCACCTAACTCTCAGACTGACTTTGGTTAGATTTTGTTATACTACTTTAAATAACAAGTTTTAACATATTTCAACTAGTTGTCATTATTGTTGAAGATGTCGTAGTCTTTTATGAGATCATCTCTAAATACTGCTGTAGCCTGTATCAATCATTTTATAAATAAATGAATAAATAAAAATTAATTTTGAGAAAGTTATCGGTTTCATAGATCCGATAAAAATACCATCTAATAAAATTTGCAAGTTTTGAAAAATTACTACTTTTCAAATTGTTTTTGGACGAAACATAAAGTTTAAAGTTTATCTAGAGTTTAGACAATAGGATTGTATATTTATGTGATTGACCTTTTGTTGAATATGTCAAATTTGATTATTATCTTTCATATTATTAAACTATATAGTCACCTTATACCAAACAAGTTTAGTATGGACCAAACATATAAGTAATGCTACAGTAATGGTCCGGTGTTGGCACTCCAAGTTGACGGTCGGGGGTTTGAAAATTCATGCATCCAACTTTTGCTAATATTTAGTTTTTTTTTTTTAAGATTGATTAAGTTCATGTGAACCGGGAGTTTAGATATTAGCAAACATGAAATCGTATTAAGCTGATTGGTCCGGTTTGGTTTTCTATCAACATTTTTAAAAATAAAAATAGAAATCGGGCTGTAAAAAAAAAAGAATTTTAGTAAAAAACCCATTCCTAGACCTATTCATATTACAAAACCCTATACCATTTTAAAACTATAAACACACCCAAAATAAACCCAAAAACTGACAGTTGTATATTTTTTAATTTAATTATTAAGATAAAATACCTTTATTACCCTTTTATCATAAAATTAGAATTCAAATCCTTTATCTACGTGTTGAAGCCAGAGCAGGAAACTCATTTCACGAGTTTTGGTCTCTCATCTTCATCTTCTACCCCAATTTTCAGTTTTTGTTCTTCCACCTCAATTTTTGTTCAACCTCATCATTCTAAGCTTCGTTGGAGGGCTCGCCTGGGCCATCGAATCGAAGGTCCGTTTGATGCACATGTTCTCTCTCTGCTACTTGATCTTTGTTTCTCTATGTTACTTGATATTTCTCTCCCAAAGATTGAAGATCGATCGATTCCTTTTCATTTTTGTTTATGATTGTGTATTTGTTTGATTATACTCCGGCGTTTTGGTTTTGATGGACGGATCTGATTCGATTTGGTTTCTTTTTGTGTTTTCAAATCATGAATGACCGTGAGACGGAAGGTCCAGGGGCTTCGGCTTCGTCACCTTCAACAACGACAATGCCATGAAGGATTCGATTGAAGGCATGAACGGCCAAAACCTCGACGGCCGTAACATCACCGTCAACGAGGCCTAGTCTCGTGGAAGCATTAGGCGTTTTCTAATGCGTCTCAACTTCAACTCCTTATTTGAGGTAAAATTCTATGCAAGATGCTGCTCTGTAGGTAGGGAAAGCCATTTGAGAGCTACTCAAACTTGTTGAGTTTTTGTTTTTAGGCTTATTGTTCCACAGTTCGATTTATTTTTGTAGTTAGAGATCCTTGATTGCTGATTGTGATGATAGCTTGGAGCAGAAGAGCTCCGTATAAATTGATGGCCAATAATTCATTAGGGAATCAAAAGGTCTTTGCGACACCTTGCCCACACTTGATAGGATAGGTGGTTTCTTTTTTTAATATTACAAGGAAATTAATGTTTAGTCAACTATGAATTCTTGTGGACCTTTTTCAATCTATTAGAGGTTCATGTTGACTTTGTATTTCTGCCAAGCACATAACCGAAGCATGATTGTGCGTTGATTTTTTTTTTCTGTTCGTTTAATTAATTTGTTGAAGCACTTGTTACTGTTGCTCTTACATATTTTTAGCTATTCCTTGTATGTGCTTTGTCCATATTTTCTATAGCAGAACTCATGGAATTCTAAAATTTCCTATAGGTATTTATCATCTTTAATTTCACGATCCTTCTTGGACATTGGCTCTTTATCAAGGATCCTGGACAGCATAATGAAACTTTGCCTTCAGTTTTTGCCTGGAACATTGAGAACCATTAAAGCAATGGAAGTACATATGAATTGGAACACTTTGTAGAGGTAAACATCATTGGTTTGCGAAAATATTCTATCTTCTTGCAATTATTGGCAAGAATAATTTCCACATTTTATACTGCTGCAACTGCCCTTGGGAATTTACTCCTTTGTTGATGCCAAAGTTGGTTTACCTGTCTGGTTGTCTCTCACAATTGACTAGCCCTGCATATTCAAGGGTGTAGGTTATGTTGTTTGGCTTTCACAAGACTCCATAGCTGCTTGCATTATTTAACATGTTATATAATGTTGCAATATGTGGACTTCATCTTCAATTAGGTTTTGTTTTACTTTGTTCAGGAATTTAACAAGAAATCAAACTCGCTATACACGATATACATAGGCGGATCCACCATGGGGTCAATGGGGTCAGACGACCCCATGGCAGATCTGGAGTTTAGTGGTGGGGAGTGGTTTTTGCCCTTGGCAGCCATGGAAGTGACCCCATGGAGAAGAAGAAGAAGCTTCGGTGGTGGCAGCTGGAGCAAGAAGAAAGAGAGAGAGGGGAGAGAGATGGAGCAGACACAGAGAGAAGAAAGAAAAGAAGAAGAGAGGAAGAAGGAAAAAGAATAAAAAGAGAGATCGGGAAAAAGGAAGAAGGAAAAAGAATAAACAAAGAGGGAGACGGGAGGAGAGAGAGAGAGAAACAATAAAAAAGAGAGGGAGCGATTAAAAAAGAGAGAGAGGGAAAATATCTTTTCCTTTTTTTTTCTTTTTTTTTCTTTCAATTCCTTCCAAATATTTCAACAATATTATCAATAATTCCATCATTTTCTCTATTTCAAATGTCGTATAATAACAAAAAGTTCTAAATATGATGAAGAAAATATACTGAAAAAAGATTGCTTATATAAAATAAAAATATAACAATGGCTTATAATTTATCCCAAAAAAAAAAGCCACTCATGTGGGTTACTTCTAGTTTTTAGTTAATACAATCTATTGTTCAAGCCTAAAAATCTACTAAAACAAACCTAAATAGACAAAAACTCACCAAATTTTCTTAATACATTTGTACTTAAGGTAAATTTAGAGCGCCCAATTTGCAATTCCTGAGTCCGTCCCTGTCCACCACCACTATCTCATCTCTTGACAATGCCGCCAAGGGTGCTAGCTGCCGTTCACCACCAGACGTCTGCCGCCGCCACTATTTTTGTGACCCCACGAGTGGCAATTCCTGCATCCGCCACTGACGATATACTTTGTTTTTTCGATTCGGTTTTTATATTAATTGATGTATCCTTTTTCAGTTGAATCTGAGTTTATTTGTGTTGAAATGGTGTTATTGCACTGTGATAATAGTACTAGTCACTGTTAATGCAGTCAGAAGTCACTATTATCGCTAGTAGTTATTTTTGTTTTGGTTGTTGTTTTTTTGTAGATATATGGATGATTTGAGAGTGGCTAAGTGCACATATGGTGCTGGAACTTTAATGCTTATTTTGTCTCAAATTTCTTTTGATTGGGTGTCCAACTGGTTGTGTAGTAGGTTTAGGCTTAGGTTAGGTCATTTTGAGTTGAGGTACTCTTTTATGGATTGCACCAATTGCTTCCTGGAATCTGATTATGATTTGAAAATCATGTTTATGGTATGTTGAGTGATGAATGATCAATTAATTATGAAAATGAAATGTAGTTGATTTTGAGTGGTATGGAGTTGTACACTTTTATCGTACCTATTATGCAAATAAAATGATGTAGTTGTTAACTTCCAGTAAGTGGTATGAACAGTTGTTATCCTGTTCATACCTGCAACTGAGTTAATTTCTATGACATAGTATTAACAGTGTACTTCTATAACATAGTATTAAAAGAATTTTAGTAACAAAGCATGCTCTATATTTTGCTCTATATATAGCTGTGCACTTGAAGTTTATGATATGCATAATGTAATTTTTACAAGAAATATAGTTCTATGACATAGTATTAACAGTGTACTTCTATAACATAGTATTAACAATGTACTTTTTTTCCTGTAGATGTATTTCCTTTTGCCGTTGTGATTGTATATGGTGAAACTTTGGACAATTGGAGGTGGTTTCTACAAAGGATATCGGATGTCTTGCTCGACTTTTTTGGGTTTTTTGTATGAAATGATATTAAGAATGTTTTTTTTTTGTATGAAATGGTATTAACAATGTTTTTTGTATGAAATGGTATTAACAATGTTTTTTTTGTATAAAATTGTATTAACAATGTTTTTGGTATGAAATGGTATTAACAATGTTTTTTTGTATGAAATGGTATTAATAATGTTTTTTTATTTATGAAATGGTATTAATAATGTTTTTCTATGAAATGGTATTAACAATGTATTTCTATGACATGGTATTAACAGTGTACGGAGCTTCAATGGAGAAGGGTCGTAATGACATCTCCTTGATTTTCGTTATTTTTCTTTTTAGTTTGGGTTTTTTTAAAAAATTTGGGCTGGGCTTGTTTTAAGTTAATTAATGGTAGAGATGTAATTTATAGGAACTTCAACACTCATTTCTTATGTAGTAAATAGTTTTTGGGTGTGTTTCTAAAGTGCATTCCATGTGGGGTTTCTTTATAATTTCAGCCCATATTTTGGGTATATTACTAAAGCTCCCTAAAAAAAACTTATCAATTTGGTTCATCTGATTTGGATGGCTTTCTGGTTCAATTGCCTAGCCCTAATTTTAACATATTATTTAAAGTTTTTTTAATACAATATATATATATATATATATATAGAGAGAGAGAGAGAATTAGGCTTTCTAGTTCAATTCCCTAAAAATACCCTTCAATTGACATCGAAAGAAGCAAATAGGTGGGACCTAAGCTTGCCACGTGGTAATTAATATAAATTTTGACGGTCGCCAAAACCAAATTGCATAAAATAAAAATTAGGGTACATTATTGTGAAAATTGAAAGTGCATGTAGATCACATGCCTTAAGGGTGAGAGTTCAGGGTATTAAATTGAAATTAGGTTTCACCTCTAAATTGGATCAGTTTCACCTCAAAACAACGGTCGAACCAATTACAACATAACCATTTAGTTCGATTGAAAATTCAATTTTGACAAAAATCATGGAGAAAATCGAACAATACCAAATCAATTTAAGACGGTTTAGTTCAGCCGATTTGGGCCTAAGGCCAATTCTTTTTCTTTTTGCATTTTTACAATATTGTTAGCTCAATTACAACCCAAAAATCCACAACTTGCTACATTTTTTTTTACCATGTTCTAGCATATCGAACCATCCTAAAACTGGACATGCCATAAAACTTCAAAGTTCAATAACTAATAGATCTACCACACAAATATCAATAACTTCAAATTCAACATTCATATCTAATTAGGCTTATTATCACAAAACGTCCATGACGTTTGCGAAATTATCGCATTGCATCCCTAACATTTTTTTGTATCATTAATGGTCCCTAACGTTAATACAGGTACTCTTAAATAGTCCATCTGTCAAAAAAACCGTTAAATCTAGGGGTATAATCGTCAAATCAATCCAAAATTATAATATATTTTTTTTCCTTCCCTTCTCTCTCTCTCTCTTTCCTCCTCTCTTCTTCTTCTTTTCCTTCGCTGTTTCTTCTTTCTCTCCTTTTTTTTTTTTTCTTCTTTCCTACTTTGTTCCTCATTTTTCTTCTTTCCTTTTTTTTTTTTCTTTTTTCTTCCTCTTTCCTTCTCTCGGGGTGGTGATTTGGGTGGCTAGAGTGCTGGGTTGGTGGGCTATGGAATGGGGCAGGGAGAGAGTTACAGAGAAAGTACATAGAGGGGCAGGGGTATAAGATCCCATGGTGGTGGTTATGGAGGTCGAGGTGGTGGTTTGGGTGGCTAGAATGGATGGGTTGGTGGGCTGTGGGAGGGGGCATGGAGAGAGTTGCAGACAGAGTTGAGAGAGGGGCAGGAATATAAGATCCCACAATGGTGGCTTTGGTGGTCGGGTGGTGGTTTGGGTGGCTAGAGGAGACAAAGAGAGAGAGAGAGAGAGAGAGAGAGAGAGAGAGAGAGAGAGAGAAGGGAAGGAAAAAAGAAAGAAAAGAAGAGTGAGCGGGCCAGGCGGAGAGAATGAAGAAAAGAAGAAGAAAAGAAAGAGAGAAGGGAATGAAAAAAAATTATAGTTTTGGATTGATTTGACGATTATACCCTTGGATTTAACGGTTTTTTTGACAGAGGGACTATTTAAGAGTACCTGTATTAACGTTAGGGATCATTAATTATACAAAAAAACGTTAGGGATGCAATGTGATAATTTCGCAAACGTCATGGATGTTTTGTGATAATAAGCCTATCTAATTATTATCCATTGAGAAGACTACACGTATATAATAAAATAAAAATACATAAAAATATAAATAGACAGTCCGGTTCAATTTAGGCAAATTTGTGAAAGCTCAAAATCAAACCAAACTATTTACGGTTCAGTTTGATTTTTAAACCGTATAACTTATTTTTGGTTAAAACTAAACTAAACTCATAATTACAATTTGGATTGGCTGGTTTAATCGGTTTGTTCGGATTGATGCTCACCCCAAGAGGGAAGGATGGGTGTTAATTTTTTTTCCCAACAGTAAAAATTGATTAGTGCGAAGCATTTCTGCTATCTTTTGGTAGCTTCGATTGAAACTGAGGTAAAATGAAACAAAAAGTTTTAGAAATTAATATGAAGGCAAAATGTAAAAGTTTCAAACATATAATGTGATGGGTATATGTTCCGGACATTGATTGCCTTCTTGTTTCAAAAGGATGGTTTCATTTTTTTTTGGGTCAGGGTTTCATAGGGGTTTGTTTCCATCCTGTTGTGAACTTTTGCGAAGGCATACAAGTAACCCATATCATGTTGATTGCCTTCATCAACAATTTTTCAGTGTTGATGGTGGTAGGAGGGGTTGGCAGAGAGAGAGAGAGAGAGAGAGAGAGAGAGAGAGAGAGAGAGAGAGAGAGAGAGAGAGAGGGGTGGGTGTCGATAGTGGCCGGGATGGGGTTGTAGGGCCTGGGGAGGTGAGTGACCTGGGGTGGGGGTGGGTAGGGGGTGTTATGACTGTTGGGGTGCGGTGGTCTAGGTTTTAGTTGAGGGTATTGAGTCTATTAAGGGAAATGCGCTGGCTTGAAATTTCATTCACAAAAAGTATTTTTCTTTGTATGTTTATCTTAGAATGTAAGATATTTTTGTAAATTTTTAATTATGCAAATTTTTGTTTGAATGCGTACGTATTACAAAATTAATTCTTATAATAAAAAAAATAAATTTAGTCATTTAAAAATTTAGATAGAGTGTGTGTGTGTGAATGAGTATGTTTTAGTCTTTTAAAATTTAGATAACAAATGTAGAAATTATTTTGTTCAATCATGCCTTCTTTCTTTTAATTTTAACTAATAGTAATTATTTTGATATAAGTTTAAATGTAGAAATATTATTACCATGAGAAATATAGCATTAATAATAAGATCTAAAGGAGATGTTTAAAATGAGCCTAATATCAGACATATTTTACAACATATACTATTTACTAGTGAATGCACACCAAAGTAAATTTAATCATGCTCCTTTTTAACAACATATGCTATTTACTTGAGATCTGTTGGGTTCAGAAGTTGAAAAACCAAGCGAGACAGGAAGAGAAAAAATGACAATTCAAGGCATTTACTTTCTTTTTTAATTATTTAATTTGTGCTCTTTGACTAACAGAGTTGGATTGGACATGTTTAATGGATCTCAAGCTACTTACCATTCACTATTTTGGTATTATTGTTACTATTAACATCTTCATTCACTATTTTGTCTTTCTCAAGTTTACTTTTTTGTTTTTTGGTTAACAAGTGTTACTTAATTAATTTAGTCAGTGCCTGCTTTATTACATGTGAAAGAAGTTTTGACTCTAAGAGCTTAATGAACCGAAACTGAGTGTATCAAACCGAAACTGAAACTTAGTCTCATGCCTTCACTTTTAGTGCGGATTCCATCACCAGTTGCAGGGGAATACAAAAACAAAATATTAAAAATAATAATATGAAAAACTTAAACCCCATTACCCCCATCCCGTCACTCGCCAGCCATCGCCACTTCCCTCTCTCACCGACCCAAACGCCCCTTCCCCGAACCACACCATCATATCACACCCCTCTCCCTTACCCACAACCCAAAGTCCTTCCCACCTTCATTTCTTGGCACCCAAAGTTGTCTAAATTCAATACAATACTACTGTAGTAACCCTAAACCTAATACATCTTCCATTCAAATATAGCCACATGTCAATTTTTGTACAGCCAGCCCTCTCCTTCGGTCTCCTCCTCTGCCATCTTCTCCCTCTGTTCTCTCTCCCCCTCTCCCTCTCCCTCTGTTCTCTCTCTCCTTCTAGAGCAGCGCCGGTGGCCCTATCTTAAATACCTTGAAGAAATTAATTGTAAACTTTGATACCATTTCTCATTACTGTGGCTGCATAGTTGAGCCCAACATACAAGATTTCATAGTTAGTATCCACAGTTCATGTCGAGTACCAGCATCTGGGTTAATGAATCACATCATGACAAGTACAGAAAACCCTCCAGCCATCTTCATAAAAACAGTAATATTATATTTTTTTATTCAACATATATAAGCCACAATGCTAGTACATTATAGCAGTACTCGCATCAGGTACACACAGACAAACACCCAAGGAATAAAACTCACTAAAGACACAGACATAGGCGGATCCACCATGGGGTCAATGGGGTCAGACGACCCCATGGCAGATCTGGAGTTTAGTGGTGGGGAGTGGTTTTTGCCCTTGGCAGCCATGGAAGTGACCCCATGGAGAAGAAGAAGAAGCTTCGGTGGTGGCAGCTGGAGCAAGAAGAAAGAGAGAGAGGGCAGAGAGATGGAGCAGACACAGAGAGAAGAAAGAAAAGAAGAAGAGAGGAAGAAGGAAAAAGAATAAAAAGAGAGATCGGGAAAAAGGAAGAAGGAAAAAGAATAAACAAAGAGGGAGACGGGAGGAGAGAGAGAGAGAAAGAATAAAAAAGAGAGGGAGCGATTAAAAAGAGAGAGAGGGGAAAATATCTTTTCCTTTTTTTTTCTTTTTTTTTCTTTCAATTCCTTCCAAATATTTCAACAATATTATCAATAATTCCATCATTTTCTCTATTTCAAATGTCGTATAATAACAAAAAGTTCTAAATATGATGAAGAAAATATACTGAAAAAAGATTGCTTATATAAAATAAAAATATAACAATGGCTTATAATTTATCCCAAAAAAAAAAGCCACTCATGTGGGTTACTTCTAGTTTTTAGTTAATACAATCTATTGTTCAAGCCTAAAAATCTACTAAAACAAACCTAAATAGACAAAAACTCACCAAATTTTCTTAATACATTTGTACTTAAGGTAAATTTAGAGCGCCCAATTTGCAATTCCTGAGTCCGTCCCTGTCCACCACCACTATCTCATCTCTTGACAATGCCGCCAAGGGTGCTAGCTGCCGTTCACCACCAGACGTCTCTGTCGCCGCCACTATTTTTGTGACCCCACGAGTGGCAATTCCTGCATCCGCCACTGGAGACAGATGGTGATTAATTGACAGCAACACTGACATGAAGACGAAAAAGCACACACTCTATGAAGGACCGACTAGACAAAACACAAAACAAACATGTTGCTGCTGCTAACTCATTAATTTCTAGACACCATGAAGATCTGGGTGGCCGGGAAAAAGATGTGGTTTGAACAGTGCAATTCGGTATTGTGTTTGATAAGTTGGGTTTTCCTCCTCCCAGAAGCAGACGACGTCCCCAACAGTAATGCCTCTGTCGTTAACAAAGCGTTTCCATCCTCGAGACTGGAGAACTGGCTTCATGTATCTGCCGCGCCTACCAGCTAACTTGAACACGTAAACCCGATCTGTTTGCCTATCAAAAACGTTGATTGAGATAGCATTACCTGGATTGACAGGAGGCAGCACAGCAAGAATTTCTCTGGTCACTACAAGTCTCCCAACATCGGTGGCCGAGATCACTTTCTGCACACCGTGTGCAGGCTCCATCGATATCATCACTCCCTCTTTACAAATGAATTCAGTACCAAACTACAAAATGTTCACTTAGCTACTTATCTTCTGATGTTTCATTGATTTAGAGGAGCTCAGCTCACTCAGATGCTACTATATAAAGAGAAATCTGATATCAGGGTCACTACAGGTAGGATATGATTTTGGAGTAGCCCTCTTGAAAGATGTAACACTTGTCAAAGATGTAGGCCAGGGAACTGCCAGTGCATGGCTTTAAGTGGGGTTTCCATCTCTATCTCTGTCTCTCTCTCATGTAGGCCAGGGAACTTCCGGTGCATGGCTTTAAGTAGGGTTTCCATCTCTATCTCTGTCTCTCTCTCATGTAGACCAGGGAACCTTGAGTGCATGGCAGTGGGGTTTCCATCTCTATCTCTGTCTCTTGTTGAAAATAAACATGCTTTATTAATTACATTCATGCGTTATGTATTTAGTTGATGTATAAGCATTTGGAAAGATTCTACAAGTTGATTGGGCGCATGTGTTCAAGACTAGGAAGTAGTGGGGCTTTATTACCTTCAGTGGTTGTATATGTCAAAGTCATGTAATCGGTTGGCTGTACCCAAGCAATATGAAATAAAGTAACTTCTCCCAAATATTGTTTATTGTGAGTTTTATGAGTGAGGGTCCATCACCTTCTAACAAATTGGCATCAGAGCCATAAGAAGAAGTTTAGAAGATGGCGAACAATTCAATGGCTCCGTTTCAAGTTCCTCTGCTGACCAAAGATAATTATCACAATTGGAGTGTTAGAATGAAGACTTTGATTGGCTGCTATGATGCTTGGGAGGTCATAGAGAGAGGAATTGACGAACATGGAGATGAAGCAAATTTGACTAATACCCAAAGAGAAGCATTGAAGGAAACAAGGAAGAAAGACAAGAAGGCACTCACCCTCATCCATCAAGCCTTGGATGACAGAGAGAAGGTTGTATATGCATGTCCAACTAATTAGTTATATGATTGGTGACACTTAACAAGCATGCATATCTAAATAATAACTTTAGACCCCAAAACAATAAATAAATAAATAAGTTGTATAAACCATGCAGATAAGCTAGAGCTAATCATCCAATGAACTGAAAAAGGAATGAGAGGACTTGTTGCGAGGTGTCGTGGAGCTGATGAAGACAAAAATAGAAGGGGTTTCTGGGTGGATGTTGTTTTGTTGACTGCCACGTACTGCTATATATCATTATTAACAGGTGGGAAGGAAGGAAGACTTTCCAGTAACAAAAGTCATTGCCATATATATGCCAACTGAAGTGAAAGATCCTACTAGTACTATACTAATTACTTTTTTACTTTACTTTATTTGGTAATTAAGGGCTAAAATCTAATATTCACTTTTACTTTAGTTTGCTGCAGCACATTTTACACATGCTTAATTACTTTTCCCAATGGTATAACAGTGTTAAGGTAAGTTTGATTTACTGGATGATTTTAATCCACACAAACACAATCTCAATTCCCAATCACAAGGACAATTAATGCTTCGTTCAATGCCAAAAGATGTTTTTATAGCAGCAAAGTTAAGAATTTCTATAACTCCACTGATTCTTTTGAATGCAAAAATCAAATAATTGTGTGTGGTGGAACAAAATATCTCTCATTTCCCCTCGAATAAATTATTCTTTTTTATTTCCAAGGGAATGTTGTTATGTTGCCTCGAAAACCTGATCAAGAAAGTTTCTCACCTTTCTCAATGATATAGCAATGACTTTAATGATTAAATAATATATTTTTACGCTTTTTATATTCAATAATTCCAAATTAAGAACCTTTTTTGTTTTGTTTTTTTGCATCCATTTTACACGCAGATGCTCCAGATACTTGACAAAAAAAAAAAAAGTAGATGTGGCATCCATTACACGTACAAAAGTCTCCTGAGAGCAAAAAAAACAAAAACGAAAGAGAAAGATTTTGCCAGACAAGAGGTTTTCGGTTTGGTAATGGAGCTCTTTTTATTACCAATCTCTCAGCCCTTTGGACTTTGGATGGGCCTTTTCGACCAAAATAAGGCAGGAGCTGTTATAAAATAAAAATTGTGAAAAAAAGATATTTTAACACAAACCCCAAATATTTTAGTAAATTGAGCTTAGACCCATAAAATTCATTTTAAATCACTTACAACTCTTCCCTCTATTTATTTTTATTTAAAATACCCAATTTTTTTGAAATAATACCTGATAACTAGGATCCAACTAAGTAAGTTACCTTATATAACTTAAAATCTAATTTATTATATTTTTCAGATTCCAAAACTACTCATATTTATAAGTTAATGTGTTATGTGGGGTGTAACTAATGACACATGTTGAGTTAAGAAAGATCTCTAAAAGGTTGTAATGGATGTAGGAATTAATTTAGAAACTTATTTGAAATTAAATATTAAATTTAACATTAACGTATTAGTATAGGTGATTAACGTTTTGGTTTATTTAATAAAAAAAATTATGTTGTTATCCTTTTATGAATTATACGACTAGTAATCTTTTTTATTATAGTTTTATGAATAATAGTGTACATTCTAATTATGTTGAAAAATAATTTGATAATCTATTTATTTTTTGTTTTTTGAAAAACTTTTTTTTTAAAATGGACCTATTTTTTCTCTAAATATTACTTGTTTTATGAAAAATAATTTGATCATCTTTTTATTGTTTGTTTTATGAAAATAATTTTTTTTTAAATGAACCTATTTTTTCTCTAATAATGTACCTAGTAAACCTAGTATAATGAACCTATTTTTTGGCTACATTTTGTATCTATTTTTTTCTCTAAATAATGTACCTATCACTTGTTTTATGAAAAATAATTTGATAATCTATTTATTTTTTGTTTTACAAATTTTTTTAATATGAACCTATTTTGGTTTTATGAATTGTTTAATTATACAATAATATTATTTATATCACATTTATGGTGAAGATGCTGCACTACAGGGTTGTCTATTTTCCCCTCATATTCAACGCTCTCGAAGAGGGTCGAGATTTGGAAGAACAGAGAGAGAAAATAAAGTTGAAGAAGGGAAGACCCAAGGTAAAGTGCAAGAGGGAATTTGGTACAGGAGAAATAGAAAGGTGCAGCTGCCTATTGGAGGGCATGAATAAACATTGAAAACGAAGTCTGCAAAAAAGGAAGAAAGAAGGATTTAAAAGATGAATAAAAGTGGAGGTCATGTGCACGCACAAAAAACTAAGAAGAATTTATACATATATATATATATATTTATTATCTTTCCCTAATTTTATTTTTTTTCTTTCAATAAAGTAGTTTTATATTAATGTTTTATTAATTTTATATTAGTTTTTTCTCACTCATTTGTGTCGTTTTCTTGAAGGGAGGAGTTAGGGTTTCCATTTCCACGCAGCTCACTCTCTATTGCTTTCTTAACCGCCACTAATTATCAATACATAAAAATTTCTCTAAAGGTCTGGTGCTTTTACTTTTTCTTTTCCATGCACCAAAAGGTGACTTCATTTAGCAAAAGGGGTGACATCATTTAGCAAAACGGATGACATCATTTAGCAAAAGCATCCATCCAAGATAGTGAGTACTTTAGATGTCATAGTTTTTGTTGTCAAAGATGTCGAGTAGAAGGGAACATAATTCGACCGAAAGGAAGAAGGTGAACTGAACAAGTTACTCTTAACTTTTAAGGGAATCAAAATGACCTGTTACTCTTGACTGTTTGAGGACTCATCATCACTGCATAATTAGCCAAAGCTACAAAGACCACTTCCTCGTCCTAAACTCTAAACCCTAAACCCTAAATCCTCTCACTTCCTCCCTAAAAAGGTATATGCTTTTGAGCATACATAGTAAAATACGGAACATAAAAAGTACAAATAAAATACGTATGTGAAAATACAAATGAAAAATTCGGCCACTATATAATATTTTAATATAATTTATTTAAAATTTGTAATATATATTATTTTTATTTAATAATATGTGAAAAATATGTGTATAATACTTAAAATTTATATGTATTATTGAAAATTTTGTATAAAAAACACGTGCATTGAATGTGAAGAATACATACGTATATAGTATGTTTAATTTTAAAAACATATGTTTTATCAAATCTTTCATATGAGTATGAAAAACGAAAATATTTTTGAAAACTATGTATATATATGTATAATAAGAGTATTATTAAAAAAAATGTTGACTAGGCTTTGGAGTATTATCTGGTCATCATTGGGATCCCTCATGGACATTGCAAAGATATATAGGCTAATAATTAATGCACGAATTGTTTAGATTCGTGCGCAATTATTTGTTTAGGCCAATAATTAATGCACGAAAAATATTTCAGTTGAAGTTGCTGTGTATTATAGGTAGAAAAATGATTATGCGATTGACGACAGTTTTGTTTTTTGTGGATAGGAATTGACAACAGTTTTAGAAGAAGGATTGTTACATGATTGTTGGCGGACCAGATTCCCTTAAACCACATGGGGGGCCCCGTACTCCGAGGAGGGGGGCGGGGGCGGCGTAGATAAAGTTAGAATCGTGGGGGGCGGCGTAGATAAAGTTAGAATCAAATCTTGTTAGACCTACGCTGACTCACTATTTGTTATCATATGGACCTACACTGACTCACTATTCGTTATCATATGGACCTACTATTTGTTATCATATATATATATAAAAAAGAGATGTCTTCATCGTAGAACTTATAATGTCATCCTCTTTTTCTTCCTTTCTATTTTTATTTCCACTTATTTTTCATTTTCTTCGTATCAACTGAACATAGGCCTTCATGTTTTTTCCCTTTTATTCCTGACTTTGGTGCCAAGGGTGGATCTATGTATGGGCACTCTAGCCCAGTGCTAAATTTGGAGATGAAAAAAAATTAGTGTTAATTTTATAAGTGAAACCCAAGTTAAATAAAAATAGTACACCACTCTCCTCCTCTTTAAAATTGTACCAGCTTATATCCAATGAGTTCTTTAATATTAGTAAGATCTCTCTTACTTTTTGTTTTATTTTCAATTTCAATTGTTATTGTTAGCTTTTTATGATTTAAGATTTAGGGCTTTTTTTAAAAAAAAAATTTAACTAGTGCTAATTATTTTGATATAAGTTTAAATGTAGAAATATTATTATCATGAGAAATATAGAATTAATAAGATCTGAAGGAGATGTTTAAAATGAGCCTAATATCAGACATATTTTACAACATATACTATTTACTAGTGAATTAATATGCACACCAAAGTGCATGGATCCCGAGCTAGCAAACATAGACATCATCCAAATCTAGGATAATTTGGGCTAGTATGTTTAGGCTTCTATCTTGAGATCTGTTGGGTTCAGAAGTTACCTAATCTAGCTAGCAAAAGGGTTTGAAAATTCATTCATTTCATAAGTTTGATGATGCATTTTCTTAATGACAATAGTATATATTGGCTAATAGTGCCACGATGCCTTTAGATAGCACATTGTGACAAAGGGCATGCTAGTAGTGTTCATGCCCCTATAGATCCAAATAGGGACGGACCCACATTGGGGTCAATGGGGTCAAATGACCCTATGGACTCCATGAAAGCAAGGTAGAAGGTCCCCTTTAATGGCTGTGTGACCCCATGAATGGTTGAAGGAGAAGGTTGCTGATCTGAGGAAGAAGAAGCTGCCCAGTCGTGCTTCCCGTTTTTTTTAACATGCTGGCCAAAACGGCGTCATTTTGGCCCAGCCCAGCGAATTTTTTTAAAAGACCTGGCCAAAACGACATCGTTTTGGTCCAGGTCTTTCAAAAATAAAAATAGAATAGATTTAAAACAACCCTCCCGACTTCAGCATCTCCAAAACCCCCATTCATAAACTCTTAAACCTAAATCTCCAATCTCCAACCCCCCCCCCCCCCAACCTTAAACCCTCTCCCCCACCAAAAAAATTGAACTTTTACACTATGACCCTACGAGATGAGATTCCTGGGTCCGTCCATGGATCCAAACCATGATATCTCTAAAGAGAGTAGTTAGCTGATTAGTTTAATTAGTCATTAGTTACTCTTGTCAGGTAATTAGTTACAGCTGTTGTAAAAGCTTGTACAGGTGGCTTTATCTATTGTATAGAGTAGACAGGTGTTAAATACTCTTGTGTAATCTTTTCTCAATTAATTAATGAGAATCACAATTCCCTTTATGGTATCATATGCCTTTTCGATCCTCTCTGCCTTTTCTTCCAAACTGCTGATTTTCCCATCAACCAAACAGTGATTTTCTCATCTACCAAACAGTTTCTTCCGCTCCAGTTCTCTGATTTCCATGGCTTCTGAGACAAATTCTTCTTCTTCTACACCTTCTCTCTCTCTCTCTCTCTCTCTCTCTATCATCTCCTTCACTTCCTGCTTTTGCGACTGTTCACTGTTCAAAACATCGCAGGCATGGTTCCGATCAAGCTTCAGGCTGGCAATTATTTGTTGTGGAAGAATCTTTTTCTTCCTGTTCTTCGCAAATACAAGCTCATTGGCCTTCTCACCTGTGAAGACCCGTATTTTAAAATGATAAAAGAAGATATTTATCATTTGGATAAACTTGGTGTTAAAACTGTGCCCTAAGAGCCAATACATTTGATGTAATCTCCTTAGAATACATTTTGTATATGATATATAAAGGGCAAATTTATTTTGTTATCTTTTACATCGTGTAAAGAAACAAATGTCCAGGGTATGCTACATAAGAGATAAAGTAATCTAAAGAAGATTAGATTCGAGAGACCTTTAATCTCTAACTGTAGCATCTCAAAAAGTTCCTAATCATAGGTTATCAAATGGGCATTGATAAACCGTCAAGATTAGCACATATTATGTATGCTCAATTGGGAGGATGGTTAGTCTCAAACCATTTGTGTAGTTGACATTAATACAAGTATGTAGGTGCTCATTAGTGAATGAGTACACTTAACGCGATCAACCGTAGTTCTCATATGGAGTATTTATCTACATGTCAAATGAGAACTCATAGTTGCAATAATGCAAATTAGTCCTTAGACCTGAGGCATCATGGTTGTCCTGTGATGCGTTATTGATCTTTGATAGCTCTTAAAGGCAAGCCGTAAAAGATTTGTCTTAAGTGTTGTTGGGATCTCTTAATTCATCATAGGGGCATGTGAATGTACAATAAGGAATCTCTACTTTCGATAAAGAAGGAGAATGTTTCAAGATGTGATTCAGGTAAATCTTTGGCCAAAGTATTTTGAGCTTGATTTAGAAAGTTGTTCTTAATCATGTTCTTTTGAATCACATGAGGTTGTAAATCATATTAGGGGTTTGACATAATCAATCTGTACCCTAATAATATGATTTGAAACATTGTATAAGAGAGGGACCGTATTGCATTACAATTCCAACTGAATAGGTTCTTTATCTATTCTGGTTAGCTTGGGTAGCCTTGATATATTGCTAGATGTCACTCTTGGCTTGTGGAAGTCCTAGGATTGATTGTGATCGATCCAAATAAAGGAAAAATTAAAAAGGGGTTTTAATTTCAGTTGGTTAGAAAGAGTTATAATATTTTCTCACTGCCTTGCTAATTAGAACCTAATGGATGGCACACCTTAAATGGTTAACTTTGAGTAATACAAATGAGAATGAGGAAATCAATTTGATTGATTTGATGTGGATGATTTACTACGTGTAAAAACATATTTGGGCCTCGATAATAGTTAGAGGGAAGCCCAAATGGTTGGGTATCAAGCTCAAGGGCTTAAGACACCTAAATATTATGGTTTAAGTGTCATAAGGCCCAATTTTGGAAGCCCAATGGGGTTTGGCCGAAAATGCTTAAGTGAATGTGTATGAGAATTGTTTCCATAAGCTCATTAACACACAAACACAATCCAACATCAACCAAATGAGTTTGGGAGATCAAAGAGAGATAAAAGAGAGTTTTCAAGAGTGAAACACTTTCATCTTTCAAAGTGGTTTAGATTGAAACCAATCTTCAGAATCTTGCACTAGCATCCAAGTATTCTCAAGATACTTCTTCTCATCTCAAGGTTCCATTGGTGTGGAGACTTAGAGGCCATATACTTTTGTGGCTCACATGGAGGAGAAAGATCAAAGATCAAAGAGAAGATCAACAAAGAGGAAATCATCAAGAGAAGACCAAACACAAATTGGTTCATATAATTGCATCAAGGGTAATTAGATCTTATCCTTTCTCTTGAATTTTCATTTATGAAAACATATCAATGTTCATGGCTTACGATACTTGGAAGAAGTTTTGTTTTTGAATTTAAACAACCACCTTAGACTTCCGCTGCGATTAATTTGATTAAATGCATGTTTAATATTCAAATGAACTTTGGAAAAAATGTTTTGAAATTCCTTCAATTGGTATCAGAGCCATAGGTCATGAACTTGATATGTTTTTGGGGTTTAGAGATGCATATATGGGTTGTGAATTCATTTAAAAGTATAATAGTTATACTTGATTTATTTTGATATGATTGAATAAAAATCAAATGGAGTGAAAGGGGTTGTTTGGGATTTTGAATTTCCGGATTTGTGTTTTGATGATTGATGCTCTCTTTGTGTTCATATATGTATATGAATATTAGAGCATAGTTGCATTAAAACTCACATGATTTTAACTTCATGAAATATATGATATTAAGAGCATGAGATAGTTAAAATGGAATATGGATTTTTCCAGAAATAGCATGAACATTCATATTAGTTCATATGCATGTTCTTGGTGTTCTTGATGTTCTTGTTATGGGATCTTTTTGATCCATAAGTTAGGTGGCTAATTTTGATGACTGTGTTTAGTGGAATTTTCCACCAAAATAGGTCAAAAGATGATGATGGTGTTTTATTATTAAATCAAAAGTTTTTCAAAAATGTTTCCACTCAATAAACATTTACCCACCACACTAAAATTAATAAGATTACTTTGGTGAGTGTGTGGAGCTATCTTGATGTAAATTATGGTGATTTGATATAAAATGCAAAAGTTGATCAATTTATTCATATCACTAATTATTTACCTACCACACTAAAATTAATTTTGATTACTTTGGTGAGTGTGGTTGGTCTACCTAGTCACATTCATGATTATTCACTTAGTTGGAAAAATCATGATCACCACTTTGTATTTTACAAATACATGCTTTAACCTCACACCTAGTTGATCAACTTTGGATCCATTATTAATTGTTGAATAGTTTTGGATATAGTTGCAATATATGATAAGTGTAACTATACCTAAAAGGTTTCCACAATTACATTTACTATTGTAGTAAAATGTTTTCACTCCATGGTAAATTTATTTTATTTGAATATAGTTACCACTTGAATTAAACCCATATATTTGTATGCAACCCAAGAGCATGTTTTTACATTGCTAGTTTAATTGTTTAAAGCGTTTAAATAATTAAAGGATGGTTATGGACTTAGACCAAACAATTAAGCTATGTGATTGGCCGCTTATTGGATATGTATTCGATTTTGATTGGCTATGTAATAATGAAATGGCTTTCATGCCTAATTTATTTTTATGCACGCGTAATTAAAATCAATCACCATCCAAGACCATGATCCAACATGGTGGCTCGTGTTGGATCAACAAGAAAGTCCATAATCATCCTACAAGCCCAATGCAATTGGAATGTTCGGTAATGATGATAATTAATCAATTAGTAGTATCATGTATTCCCATTATCTCAAGCAAATAGTTTCTAAAAAATTTAGTGGGAGTATTATGTGCTACTAATATATTGCACTGGGAACCATTTAATGATATTAGATAAGTAATTTTAATAGGATTAAAATTGGATTAAAATGAGACCAATTTAACTACCCTCAAAGCAATATTAAGTTGATAAGTGAAATGGCACTTTGAATGCTATTTTGTGGCCTTCCACCGTGGTAGTCTCTTATTGGGTGGCACATTTACACCTTGTTGGACCTCAGTGAGGCAACATCCAGTACTTGTAACCATCCAAGGGAAGCCTATTACACATACTTGATGTAGTGCGGATAGATAACGAGTGTGGCCAACAAACTGTTAGGTTGAGGTCGTACTTGAAACCCTATACCCACAAGCATGGTGGGAATAACTTAACTAAGACGAACGAAACCAACAAACTGTTAGGTTGAGGTCTAGTTCTCTAGAGGCCATAGTGATGGGTATTCACATTCATGATGTGATTGGAAAAGAGTATCTTCTCATTAGTAACATAGCAATCCAACAAACTGTTAGGTTGAGGAAAACTATGTGAAAGTGAGACTCCCATCCCCACTAAGAGTTTCAACGGAAACTCTCGGATTTCAGGAGGGATATGAAATTTGCCAAAAATAGTGGGAGCTACCATCATGACTTAAAGACCCTAAGTCATTGGTAGAAGATTAATCTAAATTAAAATCTATTTACGTTTTTGCAGAATTTCAAATTAACCATCACAAACCCAATCTCGAAGATACTTGACTCAAACGTCCAAGATGACACGAACTATCCGGTTTGATTGCACAAGCACCAACTTGTCCTATAATTGGATAAGATTAGTTGTGTATAAGAAAAACCCCACCGCGTACCCCTCTTGGTCCATATGCCATTGAGGAGGAGACAAAGGCTTATAAGAAGCATGTGTTAGATGACAACTAAGGTAAAAGTTACATGTTGGCATCTATAAAAGGGTGAAGCTACTCCTAGCTTACATTACCATATGTGAACTTGTTATGACAAGAATGGTAAGTGGGTTCCCGGTTAATCAACATGATCTCAATGTAATATAATTACTTAAGATATTGAAAAATATGGATTTTTCTTTGATGTTGAAGTTCAACAAGATTCTTTCTTTCATCCATATCATCAGTTAATCCCAGTATGTTATGAACTATAATATGAGAAAGATGAACGACACCCTATCTGAGCTGCTCAACATGGCTATAGTAGCTTAAATGAATATTTTCGAAAGATAAATGGTTAAAAAGGATAGTTGCAAATTTTAGAAGGGTTCTTCTTTTTCCAAATCCAAACAAAAGGTAAGCATAAAGGAAATAAGAAGAAAGATTTTCTAAAAACCCAAGGAAGAAAAAATACAAAAAGAAAGACAAGTAACTGAAAGGTACTTGTTTTCACTATGACAAGGATGGACATTGGAAGAGGAATTGCAAGAGATGTCTTGCAAGCCTCAAGAGAAAAACCTTCAGAAGGTCACTCTCTTGTTTTGAAATTAGTAATTACAGTTAAAGCTTCTAAACTGAATAGTTGATTCAGGAGCTAGTCAACATATATGCAATTGTGTGCATGGACTAGTGGGAGTAGAAGACTTGGAAAATGAGAAATGGTGCTAACCGTGGGAAATAGCACTAATGTAGTTGTCAATGCAATAGGCACCTAACATTTCAGTCTACGCTCCAAAGAGGACCTGAATTTGAAATAATTGTTATTTCATTTCTGGATGTGTAAAGAACTTAATATCCGTCTCTATATTTTTAAGAGATGGATTTGATGTTTTGTTTGACAAAATGCTTTGTTCTATTTCACATATCATTCAAATCGTTGCTTATGCAATTTTGATTGATGGTCTCTTTTCATTTTAGAAATGAATGGTAGCATTAACTGTATATGGATAAAGATGCAACTAGACCTGAGAGGCCTAGAGATATGGATACATCAACTAAATTGTGACACCTTAAACTTGGAGGCATTAGCCAAGATAGAATTCACCGGATGGCAAATGATGGAACCTTTTGGATCACTTGATCATGTTCCTATGCCTACTTGTGAATCTTGTCTACATGGCAAAATGACCAAGTCTCCTTTCACTGGTAAAGGAGAAAGAGTTACAGAACTGTTGGGATTAATTCACTAAGATGTTTGTGGATTATTGTATACAAACACAGAGGGCGGTTATTCATACTTCATTACCTTTACCGATGATCATTCACGGTTCGGGTATTTATACTTAATGAAGCATAAATCTGAATTTTGAAAAATTTCAGGAATTCAGAAATGAAGTTGAAAACCAAACAGGCAAGAGTATTAAAATCCTTAGATTCGATCGAGGATGTGAATACTTAAGCACAGAGTTTCTTGATTACCTCAAGGAACATGGCATCTTATCACGATGGACTCCACCAG
Source organism: Prunus fruticosa (assembly GCA_018703695.1). Lineage (NCBI taxonomy): Eukaryota > Viridiplantae > Streptophyta > Magnoliopsida > Rosales > Rosaceae > Prunus > Prunus fruticosa. The sequence goes on from CM031924.1 coordinate 31,956,629, forward strand.
AAATTCCACAACATAATGGAGTTTCTAAAATGAGTTCCATGAGCTGTACTAATTTACCTATATCCTTTTAGGGATATGCATTTGAAACTGCAATTCATTTGCTAAATAGAGTGCCTTCCAAATCCATTCCACAAACTCCATTTGAAATGTGATTTGGGAAGAAACCAAGTCTTGATTAGATCAAGATTTGGGGTTGTCCAGCATATGTAAAGGCAAGATGTGGATAAACTAAATGCAAGGTTAGTGAAGTGTAAATTTATAGGGTATCTCAAGGAAACTATGAGATATTACTTCTATCACATCAACAAGCAAAAGTTGTTTGTCGCAAGGTCAGCTACCTTCCTAAAAGGAGAATACACTCTTGATGGGAAAAATGGGACATGAGATAGAACTCAAGGAATTGTCCAATTAGCTAGAAATCAACACTGAACTAAGTGCAATCCCAGATCCACAAACCTGTTGTAACACAGACTCCATGTAGTTCAAGAAGGGTTAGCAGAATGCCTAAAAGGTATTTTGGTTTCCTTCATCGACAACAAAGGAGAGTTAAATCTCCTTAGTGATTGTAAGGATATCGAAAGACCTTTCGAACTACAATGAGGCAATGTCAGACATTGACTCATAGAAATGGCTTGGAGCCATGAAATCCGAAATGGATTCTACATATACCAACAAAGTCTAGACTCTAGTGATCCTCCTCGTGGTATTGTACCAATAGGGAATAAATGGATCTTTAAGAGGAAGATAGGCTCAGATGGGATAGTAGAAACCTACAAAGCAAGGCTAGTAGCAAAGTGCTACAAGCAAAGAGAAGGGACTGACTATGAAGAAACCTTATCTCCTGTCACTATGACAAAGTCTATTTGGATTTGGCTTGCAATAGCTGCATACCATGATTATGAGATTTGTCAAAACGGATGTGAAGGCGGCTTTTCTGAATGGCCACTTTCAGGAAGAACTATATATAGATCAACTTGAAGGCTTCATGTCTAAAGTTGATAAGCATAAGGTATGCAAGCTACATAGATCCATTTATGGGTTGATGCAAGGATCTTGGAGTTGGGACATCCTATTTGATGAAGTTGTCAAATCATTTGACTTCATACAAAACATGGATGACTAATGAGTGTACAAAAAGGTCAGTGGGAGTTTGGTAGCATTCCTAGTGATGTATGTAGATGACATACTACTTATCGGAAACGATATAGGAATGATATCTTTAGTGAAGCTGTGACTCATTAAAATCATTCTTAATGAAAAATTTTAGATAAGCATCTTACATACTCGGAATAAAGATTTATCCTGATAGATCTAAGAGAATAATTGGATTATCTCAATCCTTGTATGTTGATAAGGTGCTAAGGAGATTTCATATGGAACAGTCTAAGAAAAGTTTACTTCCAGGTATGACATGGATTTCACTTTTCTAAGAGCATGTGTCCAAAAACTCATTATGAGATACAGCAGATGAGTAATAATCTCTTATGCATATGCAATAGGGATTCTCATATATGTCATAGCATGTACAAGACATGATATCGGTTATACGAGTATAACTAGAAGATATAAATCAATCACATGATTAGATCAATTGGGAGCAGTCAAGTATGTTCTTAAATACTTAAGAAGGACTAAGGACATGTTCCTCATCTGGGAGGAACATCAGAGTAGCAAGTGGAAGCATTTACTGATTCGGATAATATATCTATTATCAATTATCGCAAATCCACCTAAGGGTACGTCTTCATTTTGAATGGACACGTAGTTGTTGGAGAACAACTAAAGTTGATTACATTGTCGCTTTAGAAGCTACAATAAAATCTGTTTGGATAAAAAGGTTCATTACCGAACTAAATGTGGTTCTAACCATAATGTCACAAGTACCTTTACTGTGTGATGACAATGGGGCGATAGCTCAAGCCAAGGAACCTAGGTCTCATCAGAGATCCAAACACATAGAAAAATATTACCATTAGATGGGGCATCTGCAAAAACAACGTAACAGATCCACGCACTAAGCCTATGTCACAGTCACAACTGGATAGACATACAGAGATAATGGGTATAAGATACATGGCTATGTGGCTCTAGTGCAAGTGGGAGATTGTTAGAACTGTGCCCTAAGAGCCAATACATTTGATGTAATCTCCTTAGAATACATTTTGTATATGATATATAAAGGGCAAATTTATTTTGTTATCTTTTACATCGTATAAAGAAACAAATGTCCAGGGTATGCTACATAAGAGATAAAGTAATCTAAAGAAGATTAGATTCGGAGACCTTTAATCTCTAACTGTAGCATCTCAAAAAGTTCCTAATCATAGGTTATCAAATGGGCATTGATAAACCGTCAAGATTAGCACATATTATGTATGCTCAATTGGGAGGATGGTTAGTCTCAAACCATTTGTGTAGTTGACACTAATACAAGTATGTAGGTGCTCATTAGTGAATGAGTACACTGAACGCGATCAACCGTAGTTCTCATATGGAGTATTTATCTACATGTCAAATGAGAACTCATAGTTGCAATAATGCAAATTAGTCCTTAGACCTGAGGCATCATGGTTGTCCTGTGATGCGTTATTGATCTTTGATAGCTCTTAAAGGCAAGCCGTAAAAGATTTGTCTTAAGTGTTGTTGGGATCTCTTAATTCATCATAGGGGCATGTGAATGTACAATAAGGAATCTCTACTTTCGATAAAGAAGGAGAATGTTTCAAGATGTGATTCAGGTAAATCTTTGGCCAAAGTATTTTGAGCTTGATTTAGAAAGTTGTTCTTAATCATGTTCTTTTGAATCACATGAGGTTGTAAATCATATTAGGGGTTTGACATAATCAATCTGTACCCTAATAATATGATTTGAAACATTGTATAAGAGAAGGACCGTATTGCATTACAATTCCAACTGAATAGGTTCTTTATCTATTCTGGTTAGCTTGGGTAGCCTTGATATATTGCTAGATGTCACTCTTGGCTTGTGGAAGTCCTAGGATTGATTGTGATCGATCCAAATAAAGGAAAAATTAAAAAGGGGTTTTAATTTCAGTTGGTTAGAAAGAGTTATAATATTTTCCCACCGCCTTGCTAATTAGAACCTAATGGATGGCACACCTTAAATGGTTAACTTTGAGTAATACAAATGAGAATGAGGAAATCAATTTGATTGATTTGATGTGGATGATTTACTACGTGTAAAAACATATTTGGGCCTCGATAATAGTTAGAGGGAAGCCCAAATGGTTGGGTATCAAGCCCAAGGGCTTAAGACACCTAAATATTATGGTTTAAGTGTCATAAGGCCCAATTTTGGAAGCCCAATGGGGTTTGGCCGAAAATGCTTAAGTGAATGTGTATGGGAATTGTTTCCATAAGCTCATTAACACACAAACACAATCCAACATCAACCAAATGAGTTTGGGAGATCAAAGAGAGATAAAAGAGAGTTTTCAAGAGTGAAACACTTTCATCTTTCAAAGTGGTTTAGATTGAAACCAATCTTCAGAATCTTGCACTAGCATCCAAGTATTCTCAAGATACTTCTTCTCATCTCAAGGTTCCATTGGTGTGGAGACTTAGAGGCCATATACTTTTGTGGCTCACATGGAGGAGAAAGATCAAGGAGCAAAGATCAAAGATCAAAGAGAAGATCAACAAAGAGGAAATCATCAAGAGAAGACCAAACACAAATTGGTTCATATAATTGCATCAAGGGTAATTAGATCTTATCCTTTCTCTTGAATTTTCATTTATGAAAACATATCAATGTTCATGGCTTAAGATACTTGGAAGAAGTTTTGTTTTTGAATTTAAACAACCACCTTAGACTTCCGCTGCGATTAATTTGATTAAATGCATGTTTAATATTCAAATGAACTTTGGAAAAAATGTTTTGAAATTCCTTCACTTGGACGATATTATCTTTTTAATATATTTATCATTTGGATAAATTTGGATGATATTATCTTAAAAAGATATTTATCTTTTGGATAAACTTCGATGTTCTTATCCTTTTAATATTGAAGTTTATCCTATCCCTATAACCACTATAAATAGGAGCATAACCTTATAGTTTCAAAACATAAGAAATTAGAAAAGAAATTGAGAGAGAGAGAGAGAGAGAGAGAGAGAGAGAGAGAGAGAGAGAGAGAGGTGATTCTTGGAGGAGATTTGGGGCTTAGCTTGTATTTTCTTAACTTGGAGCAATGCTTTGGAATCGAGGTAGGGATTTCTTGGGAGCCTTTACGGGGATTGATTTAATTAAATTTCGTGAGCACTATATTATGCATGATATTATTATTATTGATATTGGATGTTGAAGTGTTGTTAATGATCTATATTATTTTATTAATATTGACATGATCATATGTTATCGGTGATGGCTGGAATTCTTGGGTTGACGGAAAAGAGGGTAATGGAAATAGTCTTTTGTGTAGTTGAGTCTAACTCTTAGCAGGTACCAGGTCTAAGGGATCCCACAGTGCACATGTTTTTATTGGGTGATTTCGGGACTGGCGAAAGGGAGTTAGACAAGATGACTAACAAAAGGGGAATTATGGGACGGTTGAAATAAGTGTTAGTTCATATAAATGGGCATTCGGGACCAAGTGGTATAAGCATGGTATGGGCCGTGCAAGTCTGCTTGTCCAGTTATATGAATTAACGGGATTAGATGAAGAGCATTCATTCATGCATTATTCTTAATTATATGATATTTGGCTGTGTGATTGCATGTCACTTAATTTAGTTATATCAATCTATTGTGATAAGGTCTCATGTTCCTCCTGAGCGGTGGTTGCTCATCCCTCACTCTCGTTTAATTTTTCAGATGAATTAGATGAGAGTAATAGAGCTTTATTTATTTATTGTAAAGTTGTAAGATTTTGGAGCTATTTTTATAAGAGAAGTTTATTTTAAACCCATGTTTCGGCTTTCCTTTTATTTCTTTTTATTTTATTTTATTTACTCACGCATCGGGCGAGGGATTTCCACCTACCCCCGGGTCCGGGGGCGTGACATCACCAGTGTTGATCTCTAACCGTCGATGACAATTGTTACCGCTGCTGGTTGCATTGTTGATAATCCCGCCTTCATCTGTGGTATGATAAGGATCAATCGCTCATGATCTGGATCATCTCCACTCTCTCGACCGATTTGCTATCTCATACGGTGGGCAATGAGTATTCTCGTGATCTTGGGACCATTAGTGGTTGCATGTTGATCAGAGTCGGCCTATATGTTGTGCGACCGCATAGGGCCTCCAATTTTTTTGCCACGATGCCTTTAGATAGCACATTGTGACAAAGGGCATGCTAGTAGCGTTCTGCCCCTTTAGATCCAAACCATGACATCTCACTGAAACCAGGAGCGGCGGACAACTGAGTAATAAAATTGGAGCAGTAGTGGTTGCATGTCGGGGAGGCTTCACCCCCTCTCTCTCTCTCTCTCTCTCTCTCGGGAACATACAAACAAGGCACAAGCGACATTTGGCAGGCAGATCAGGTTTTTAATAAAAAGTAAAAGGTTTAGCCTGAGCATTAGTACTTCAAATTGGTCCATGAGATCCTTGAACAAAAAGAGTCTGAGTTGACAATATTGACATTAGATGCTTAGAGAGCCAAACCATAAGATGTTACGTACTCCATAATATTATGCCAATTTAGTATTTCCATGCGAATTCATAAACAATTAATTCAACTAGTAAGATTACGGCCAATGTGCTATATGAGTTTGAATCTAAGATTATTGATATGCAAATTAATGTCTCTTTTTTTTTTTTTTACTGAGTGAGACTCCGTTATCATTATTCACTTGAAACTTTTATATGACTAGTCGGTCTACGTACAACCATCACCACAAAAATAAAGTAGAAGGGCGAGGATAAATTCCCAGGCGCGCTGGGTGAGTGGAGGGCTGCAATTTGGACAAAAGCAAGTGGGCTTCAGCTTTCTTCCAAATGGGGCCAACTCGATTTCAGGGGCTTCAAGTGGGTTTCAAAAACTACTTTTATGTATTTGTATCTAGATTATCAACGGGTAATGGCTGTTTTTCTAGTAGTTAAGCCCATCACCATCACTTTTATTCTCATTAAAACCTTTGAGCATCTTAATTAGAATATGTGAGAAAGTTACGTAAATGCAAGACTAGCAAGCATGTATTTTTAAATCTAAAATAGTCGGTCATGTTTGAAGAAGACGTGAGAGAGAGAGAGCAATATACCACAATTGCTTTTGAAGAAGTCGTTCTTTCTTTATGCAAATCACAATTTACAAAAATCTTTCATTACATCAAAAATAACTTTAATTGCATTAGCATGTGGAGGGAGCCATCAATTTTGATGGGGCATGGTCTCCTAGAACTTCTCATGGCGGTATTGGGGTTATTGCTCGTGACGATTGTGGTACCTGGCGGGGTGGAACAGCTTCCCCACTCTACTGTAATTTTGCTCTTGTTGCTGAAGCTGCTGCTGCACTCTGTGCAGTCTCTTTTGCAAACACCAGAGGTTTCTCCAAGGTGCTGTTTGAATCTGACTGCAAAATTATTGTGGATTGTATATTTGGGAATCACGGAAACTACTCTTGGACTATCCTCCCAATTCTTGACGAAATTTGTAATCTTTCTCAACATTTCGACGAGGTGAGGTGGAAGTGGGTGCGAAGATCTGCAAATAGTGCGGCTTACATGTCTGCGACGATAGGTTTGAGAGCTATGGAACTGCAAAGTTGGGTCATTCGACCACCATTGTCTCTTGTTGGGGTCCTGAATTCTGATGGTTTACCTTGTCCCCCAGTTGGGGTCTCTTTTTAAACTAGTTTTCTTTACTGTTATTGGGTTGGGGTTGAGACAGTTTACTAAACTCCAACGGAGTTTTAGATTTGTCTAACCCTTTTTGTGTTTTGCTTCTGTTTGTGTTCTTCCTGGCTCTGCTAGCTGTGTTGTATTTGCTTCCCTTTCTGGGCTGTTTTCTTTACAACAACCTCTTTCAGACCTCCCAAAAAATAAAAAACTCTTTCATTAGAAACATAAGAAAAATTTATGCACACATGTTAAATTGTGATTGGCCTGAACATAAGTTTCTAAGAGGCAAGCATTTTCTCACTTTTCGTTTCAACTTGAGCCAAAAAAAATCTCTACTGGACCCAAGGGTTCTCAATGTCCAAGCCCAGCTGCAGGAATTGAGCACATGGAACCGAACCAAAGCGGAGCCTGAAATTGAAAGATCCACAAGAAAAAATATGTTTTTGATTAATATATAAAACATCCTACTTTGACTCTCTTGTAATTTTCGTCCTCTCTGTTCTACTTCCCGCTGTGCCTCCGATAAACCTCTAACTTCTTCAATTCCGGAAATGCCCCTCATGAAACCTCATATTCACAAGCCATCTTCCTTCCCCTGTGCTCCCTCTGACACCCTGCTCGCAGAAAGAGCAATCGCATACCTCAAATGCCATCCCCACAACCTCACTTCTCTTTCTTTTTGTTTTACCCCTGAGGCAGCCTCCTATTTTAGGAAATGGCTCGATTTTATGTAAGTAGTCATTTTGTGTTAGTTATAAAAGTGGCTTCCGTAAGGTTATGAGTGAGTCAATTTTGTAAGAAAACTTGTAAAGTTTCTCGTCGTCTTATATGTTACCTCAACTTAAATCAGAATTTATTTTATTTATTATTATTAGTTCCAATTTGCACTCTAAGCACAATAATTGGTATCAGAGCATTAGTTTTGGTTGACGAAGATGGGTGACAAATCGGGATAGAAAAGAGCGCATCTTTTATCGAAATCACACACTTCACATGTTGCAAGAACAACGGTTCAAAATGCAAAGTTAGATTAAAAGTAAATAAAACCTAGTGAGACGATTAGAAACTCAAGCAAAATCCGACTAGCAAGAGCTGCTATTTTTGACCAATTGTAGCCTGCTGAGTAAAAATAATCTCACAAGATTAAACCGAATTGAAAACCCGCAGCATCAAACAATGGACTAGACCAACGTTCAATTAATTGGACTTGTTCAGTCCAAACCAGCCCTCCAAACAGGCCTTTCAGTTGACCCACTGGTTAGGCTCTACGGGCCAGAAATAAGGAGACCCACAATAAAAATTAAAAAATGAGAAATGAAATAGCATCCGACTTCGACTGTAAGGTTCATCTCCTCCGTCAGCTACCGTTGTGCTTCTGATAAACATCAAACTTCTTCAATTCCAGAAAAAGCAATCACATACCTCAAACGCCATCTCCACAACCTCAATTCTCTGTCTTCCTGTTTTACCCCTGAGGCAGCCTCCTATTACTCCTCAAGTCCCAATTAGAATGGTTGCTTTCTCTCTCTCTCTCAGATAATTTACTGCTCAAACTGTTCTTTTCATTTTGTCCTCGGCAGGCTTTGATGAAAAATGCTACAGATGCAATGGAGTCTCGGATTTCTGATCTCATTGCATCGGTAATAATTTGGTTGCTAATGTTTGTTTTGATGTTCCTTGACTTTTTCTATGGTATTAGATGTTGTGCGAGGCGAAGCGGATTGCGCACAAGAACGGTGGATATGAGACCGTTGAAACAACAAGAGCAAAATATGAAATACAGAAATCCAAAAGACACAAGGATTTATACTGGTTCGGCCCGTGTGTAGCCTACATCCAGTTTCGAAGAAGCGAGAAATTCCACTAGTATCCCAAAAGAAATTACAACAAAGGAGATTAACCCTCTCAACCTATCCTAGGAATTACAGAGTTTAACTCTCACAACCCAAATCCCAAATACACCCAAGTCACACCCTCACAACAATGAAAAGAAAGAACAATTTTTCTCTTCTTCTCACACTTGGTTGTGATTGCTACAAATGAAAACATTTGCTTCCAATTTATAGCCAAAGATGCAAGAGTGTGAATGCAAGCTTCAACTATTCATATGTTGGCTACCAAACTCAACAATGGATGGCTACCAAACTAGCCACACATTTTGACCTCATAGCAAGCCAACATTTACTCACATGGGCAACTCCAATGGCAAACCAATATTGACCCACATGCCAAATTTGAGCCAATTTCAACAATCTCCACCTTGGCACAAATTTACCAAGCCACAGGAGAACTTTCTGTCGCCCATCTTCCTCTTACCAAATCAAGCTCAAACACTCCTTGAACCTGCAACCAAAAATGTGTGCTTCGATCGAACCAGATGACCCCAACAGAAGAACCTCTTCAATGTCACCCACATAACCAAGCCACACCAGCTGAATGTACGTGCATAAACCGCACAAAACCTTAAACGCTTGAACCTCAAGCTTCTTCCGCTACAATACACGCAAAGTCTAGACAACCAAGTAGCAGGAACGAACAATTTCAGCTGCCCAAAAGAGGGAATTACCCTCCCAAAGATAACCCCTTACAATCAAAACCCTCACTTGAAAATCTAATGATCAAAGGAAAAAAAACTCATGTAGCCATAAACAATGCTACCCAAAGTACATAGAGAAAAATCAAAGCAACAAGCTACACACTATCCACAAGGAACACCCATGAAAACTCTTGAAACTCCACCGTGAAAGAAAATTTCAAAAGTCACCAAAGACAAGTAAAAAATCACACCCCAAGCACGGCACACCGGAATCATCGATCATAGGAGGAACATAAATTTTATCCTCCCTACGACATCCACAAAAGCACCTGCAAGAGGAATTATTAGACTCTTTTTCTTTCTTTGACTGATGGGCAATCAAATCTCTAATGCCCTTCCTTGTGACAGTTGCATTTGTCCTCCCGAACATTCACCTTCGAACGCGATTTTCCTCCATTACTGCTTAATCCTTATCATCCTATTTTCATATTCATGACCTAAACATTCATGAAAATCTTATTGAACTCAACAAGATAGTTTTGACTAAGTGTACCTTCCGCCATACCACTGAGTGTACAATCGTTGTTTGGCATACAACCGATTGACAATGATTTGGTCATATATGTATTCTCCACCATTTCAGCCATAGCCCAGCATGTGTAGTCTCATCGGCAACCTCACGAAGAACACCGTCCGCTAACTGCAATCCAATCGCAGTGAGTGCCCGATTCAAGACATCATCCTTCTCCATCGTTGGAACACGTTGCTGGCCATGTTTGGATACCCTTTGACGCCTTTTGAGCAGCCCCTGTTGCACTAACAAGGCTCTCATCTTCAACACCGAAGTCTGGAATTTTTCTCCTGTCAAAATAATTTCATATTTTCTCAACGTCTCCTGGTTCCATCATCACGAACACAAAACTCCACCAGATCGAAAAACTGGAGCTCTGATACCACTTGTTGTGCGCAGCGGAAGCGGATTGCACAAGAACGGTGGATATGAGACCGTTGAAACAACAAGAGCAAAATATGAAATACAGAAATCCAAAAGACACAAGGATTTATCCTGGTTCGGCCCGTGTGTAGCCTACATCCAGTTCGAAGACAGCGAGAAATTCCACTAGTATCCCAAAAGAAATTACAACAAAGGAGATTAACCCTCTCACCTATCCTAGGAATTACAGAGTTTAACTCTCACAACCCAAATCCCAAATACACCCAAGTCACACCCTCACAACAATGAAAAGAAAGAACAATTTTTCTCTTCTTCTCACACTTGGTTGTGATTGCTACAAATGAAAACATTTGCTTCCAATTTATAGCCAAAGATGCAAGAGTGTGAATGCAAGCTTCAACTATTCATATGTTGGCTACCAAACTCAACAATGGATGGCTACCAAACTAGCCACACATTTTGACCTCATAGCAAGCCAACATTTACTCACATGGGCAACTCCAATGGCAAACCAATATTGACCCACATGCCAAATTTGAGCCAATTTCAACATTAGATGTGTTGTAAAAGTACCGACTGGTTATTTCTTCCATGACAGCTAAATGCACTTCAATACAGAAGAATGGATTTTGAAGAGTTCTGTGCCGCTGCATTAAGTGTTCATCAGCTCGAGGCACTTGATCTTTGAAAACAAGCATGCTCGATGTGTGTGTGTGAACTTTTTGAGAGGGATGGAAACAGAGCAATTGTCATTGAAGAACTTGCTTCAGTAAGTTGAAATTTTAATGCTGCGTTTTGCAGTCTTGCTTAAAATTAAATTAAACAGTTTGATAATCATAGGTTGATTTCTGAGTATTCAATGTGTTACATATAAATCGGACTTGATTTACATCTCTAACAAATTCTCTTTGCCTTGTGACACTTGTAAATAATAAGCAATCAGAAATCAGCTCAGATAAAGAGTTACTGTGGAGAGAACTAGTGATCACAATACTACACATTAACTTGTTTTGACCAAGTCCTCTTTTTGTTTCGAATTGAAGCAATGTATTTCACTCCTCCATCACAGTAATGATTTACTAGTTTGCTCCACATCCAGAGAAAAAGAAAATTTTGAACTACTGCAGTTAGTAATGTTTGCAACCCGGATTTTAGTTGAGCTCACTGTATGCAATTTCAATGCTCAAATTCGGAAAAATGGACTTGTTATATCATATGTAGGACTATAATGTGGGTGTAGTGTAGGTGGCAGGAAAGCTGCATGGCATATGCCCTATACTGACCTTTGATGCCATATTATATTAGTAAACACCATCGTGACCTGTTGATTAGCCTTCTCTTTTACTCCCTTCTTATTTTTACCATTCTAGAAACCAAAAAGAGTTATAAGACTCGGTACAATTTGGAATGTAGCAAACTGAGACTATTTTTATTTACTCTCTCTTCAAAATGTGTTTCAGGAACTTGGATTTGGTCCCTCAATCCCGCTTCATGTGGTTCTCCATGACTGGATTAGGCACACTGATGGGAACGTGGATTTGTTGCATGGTGTGTCCAGCCAGATGTTTGTGAAAGCACAGTGAAGATATAGAGCATTATTTGTGTATGCTTTTTAGCCAAACGAGATGTGCTATGTGTTGATAGACATGGTGCTTGTGCCCAATGATTGAATTTCAAGATTTTGAGGCAAGATGGCCAATTTACAATCTGCTTTGGCACACAATGAATGAGGCTTCCCTGCCAATTGGTGGAGAGGGGTTTGAGCTTCCCATACACTGCAGGTGCAAGCTTGGTTACCAGTTTGAATGCTGTGTTGTTGATACTCTGAGTGTAAAGTGTAGTTAGTTTGCCTAAATGGGTAACTACATTTTCTTCAATTCCTTAGATGTATTGTACACGTTGAATTAACCTCATCTCCAACATCTGTCTAGTTACTGTGAAACATGCTTGAATTGCCTCAGTGTTGTAAAACTCCTCTGTGGCTTCAATTGAAAACCAAGCTTACTTTTCAGAGCGATGCATCTAACTCAGACAAGCCCAAAAGTTCTTTTTTCTTAATGTCTTTTTGCTTTCCGTTTTGATTTTTTTTTTGGTCAATGTTTGGTTTCAAAGAAACCAAAACGGGATAGATTGCACACTAAGCCAGAAATACACGAACCAGGTAGAAGCAGCTAGACCTCAGTTCAAGGCTAGACCCAAGCTTCATATCCAGTCAAATTACAAAACAAAAAAAAAAAAAAAAAAAAAAAAAAACACAACACAACAAAAGCCAAGAAATAAAAAGAAAACCAACTGAGGAATGCCGCACCACCAATAACCAATTGGCAAGGCCCCCAACGCAAGACCCAAACCACCAGAGAAGTCACAGAAGCCAAAGAACCGAGAGGAAGATGGTGATGGATACGCCATCACAGCGGCTACAGAGAGCGCTACCATAATCCGAGGGGTAAGTGCCAAATGCACTTTAAAAGCATCCTCAACAGCGATAGTATTACTGAGGAGAGACGCACCAGAACGTAACACGGTGGAGAAGATCCAACATCGAGACAACGCCGCAAGGAATCGGAGGAGAAAAAGCATAATAGAAGCAAGCACTTGCATCTCCAGGTAGAGCAGAAAGCAATCCAGCCTGAAACAAGACTGAAACCTGCAAAACAAAACAAACAGAGCAAAACAAAACCGCCGGCAACAACATGGGACAAAACACCCCAGCCACTGAAACACAAGCAAACTCACAGGAGCTCCAGAAACGGAGCAGAACAAAGCAGCCACCCACACCCAACCACACACTCCCTGCAAAACAAGAAAAGAAAAGGCAACAGTAACAGCAAAGGAAAGGGGTGAGGAGGATAGTTCAGGGAGGGAGGGAAACTTTGGGCTAATTTCCAGTGAGGTAAAATCACCACAGAGGGTGAAGCAAATCACCACAGAGGGTGAGGAGGAAAATCACCACAGAGGGTGAGGCAAATCACCACAGAGGGTGAGGGGGAAACAGTAAAAGAAAAAGGGGCAAAACCAAACCAAGGAGATATTAAACGAGAGAGAGGAATAGTAGGGAAGAGGGGGGAAGAAGAAGGACAAAGGAGGAGGAGGAGGGGCAGACCACCTCCCCCCCAGGATGCGGCGCTGAAGGGTTGGGAAAGTGTTGATAGATGAATGAACAACGCTTTATAGAATCCAATTGGGGGGTACATGGATAGTATGTCTAGAAAAAGAAATGTAGTGTGCTTTCCGTTTTGATTGATACGGCTCTAACTACTTGTTTCATGATTAGAATTGTTCATTTTTAAGTAACTTTCAAGGGTTACTTTTGTTGGAAATTATATATTATAATATTTAATTTTAATGTGTGAATGAAAACAGTTATTATATTTAAATATGAAAAATCGCATAGCATACAAACCTGATGCAATTCAATTAGAGGACTTGCATCTTCCCTTTTGCATGGGTGTTGATAAGGAGTTTTCCCCACTCGTGCTATGTTAGAGCATCAATCTTCAAGTTTCTTTCCTAAGTGTCTTGAGAGTACAAATATATAATTGGTTCGACAGAGTCTTAAATTGAAGTGTTTCAATTTAGGATTATCGATTGTTGAATATTAGGAAATAGACGCTTATAGAACTGCGAGCACAATGATAAGAGCGAAATCTGTCTTTAGGACATTGTAATTCTTGCAAGCCTCAATCGCTAAAGTTATCAGTATCTCTATTTGTGTTTGTTAATTTACATTAATTTCATGTAAATTTATTATTATATTTGATGATTACAATTTTATTGAGAATTATTATAATTAAATTCATATTTCCTATTATTCCGCCAACAACTTTTGCAAGTGACCTCAAATGCAGGGCAACTAATGAGATTGACCCTATGAAAAAACTGGAGGTGCTAAATTGGATTCCAGCAAAGAATTGCACAGAATACAGCTGACTTTCATCTAAGTTGAACCTAACAAAGTTGACTTCCATTGCACATCCTTATACCCCAAGACTTTCCCTTCTAATTAGGACTTTTGTATTTTTATCTATTTGTACCATATTTGGAAAATGGACCAAAATTAGTTTATTTTTTAAATATTAAAATTACATTAAACCCAAGTCCAGTTTCGTTCTTTCAAAACCAACAAAAAAGGCTTTTGTTTTTGTATTTGGGCCATTACGTGGTAAAATTCACTCAAATGCCTATATCTCAAAATACTTCAGCTTGACTCACACTAAAGTTAGAAAATAGGTAACAGTTACCAAGTTGACTCACATGACTTTCTGAAGATGGGTTTTCACCATTAAGAGCGACTTGATCACTATCTCTCTCAGCATGGAAGCAGACTGGCTGATTGACACCAAAACCAAGAAGAGCCGTCTTTTGACTGGGTTTTCACAATTAACCTCATTTCATATACAAAAGCTAAGCTTCTATAGTTATAATTATAAAATAATTTGAGTGTACTGATTGAAAATTAAATAAATACAATAAAATAATATAAAAAACTTAAAGTTAGCTATATAAGACATTTGTTTCAAGTTATTTTTCGGCATAGAAATAAGCATGAAAAATATACTTTGCAATAGAAACGTTAAAAATATACACAAGGCTTGAAAAATATACTTTGGAACAGCCAGCCCTCCCCTTCCGTCTCCTCCTCTGCCATCTTCTCCCTCTGTTCTCTCTCCCCCTCTCCCTCTCCCTCTGTTCTCTCTCTCCTTCTAGAGCAGCGCGGGAGGCCCTATCTTAAATACCTTGAAGAAATTAATTGTAAACTTTGTTACCATTTCTCATTACTGTGGCTGCATAGTTGAGCCCAACATACAAGATTTCATAGTTAGTATCCACAGTTCATGTCGAGTACCTGCGTCTGGGTTAATGAATCACATCATGACAAGTACAGAAAATCATCCAGCCGTCTTCATAACAACAGTAATATTATATTTTTTTATTCAACATATATAAGCCACAATGCTAGTACATTATAACAGTACTTGCATCAGGTACACAGAGACAAACACCCAAGGAATAAAACTCACTAAATACACAGATGGTGATTAATTGACAGCAACACTGACATGAAGACGAAAAAGCACACTCTATGAAGGACCGACTAGCCAAAACACAAAACAAACATGTTGCTGCTGCTAACTCATTAATTTCTACACACCATGAAGATCTGGGTGGCCGGGAAAAAGATGTGGTTTGAACAGTGCAATTCGGTATTGTGTTTGATAAGTTGGGTTTTCCTCCTCCCAGAAGCAGACGACATCCCCAACAGTAATGCCTCTGTCGTTGACAAAGCGGTTCCATCCTCGAGACTGGAGAACTGGCTTCAGGTATCTGCCGCGCCTAGCAGCTAACTTGAACACGTAAACCCGATCTGTTTGCCTATCAAAAACGTTGATTGAGATAGCATTACCTGGATTGACAGGAGGCAGCACAGCAAGAATTTCTCTGGTCACTACAAGTCTCCCAACATCGGTGGCCGTGATCACTTTCTGCACACCGTGTGCAGGCTCCATCGATATCATCACTCCCTCTTTACAAATGAATTCAGTACCAAACTACAAAACGTTCACTTAGCTACTTATCTTCTGATGTTTCATTGCTTTAGAGGAGCTCAGCTCACTCAGATACTGCTATATAAAGAGAAATCTGATATCAGGGTGACTAGAGTAGGAAATGATTTTGGAGAGGCCCTGTTGAAAGACGTAATACTTGTCAAACATTTGCTTTTGCTTTTGCTCTCTCGTGGGGTCTCTCTCTCTCTCTGATAATATATAATATTTGTTCTAACATTTGCTTTTGCTTTTTGGGGTTTTCATCCCCCCCTATTTCATCCAATCAGGGACAGTTCAAGGGGACATGTTTTCGTGATGTCCTATTTCACTTCTCATATGCAAAATTTCCTTCTTCTTTTGTTTTATTTTTATTCTTGCAGCAAAAATTAAAAATAACACTCAGCCATTTTTTAACTTTCAAGAAAAAATCAAATTTTAAAATGTTGCCATGTAAGATAATATTTATCCTAGTATTATATACTAAATTACAATCTATCACACCCACCCACCTTCATATTAATGTTTTTATACTTCATATTTTGTGTTATAATTTTTACTCACAAAGCATGCCATTAATTCCTTGATTTGTAAATATACATTTTTTTTTTCTAATAACAGTTCCTAATTTCTAGCATATCCATAATTCCGTTTTTTAGTCCCTCTAATATTAGATTATTTTCCTTTTTCTCTCAAACGCTCTCAAACCCTAGCCGCGGCTCGTATCCTAAGGGAGTGGGAGGGAAGGCCATTATCTTTATTGCATCTAAAATTGCATTATATGACATCACACTAGGCATAAGACTTTACTCTTATTTAATAAAAAAAACTATCTTGCATCCTCCATGGATGCCCTTGACCTGGACATAGTCGTGAGTTTTAGGAAGAACTACCCTTAAGCTTTCATCTATGCCCATCACATGAATTAGAGATTTTTAAGCTAACATAACTGACAAATGATTGATTCTTTTGGATCATGTTGGAGCTCACTTTGTGGCTGCTTTCTTAGAAAAACTAAATTGATCAGAATCTTTTTAAACAAAGTAAACAGTTTTTAAATCTTTCATAAGGATCTGATAAAACAAGATTTTCCTGGACTCCTTTCTAAAATCAGAATTATCCCCTCTTTCTAATTGGTTGGAGGTCCAAAATATTTGTTGCAAATTTATGATGACAGTTGAAGATTCCAGGACTCCGTAATGATTCAAACATATCATCTTCGAAGAGTCCAAGTTCGCAATAAAAGGGAGAGGTCAAGTTCGCAATTGAAGATTCCAAGCTCATATCTAAAAGCCAATGATCAGGTCATGTATAGAAGTGAAACAGAAACTTACTGCATCAAAGTGATTCATTTTTTTTTCTCTCTCTCTCTCTTCTTGGCCTTGAGTGCATCAAAGTCAAACAGAAACTTAGTCTCATGCCTTTGCTTTTAGTGCGGATTCCATCTCTACTTTTGTTCAATCATGCCTTCTTTCTTTTAATTTTAACTAGTAGTAATTATTTTGATATAAGTTTAAATGTAGAAATATTATTATGATGAGAAATATAGCATTAATAAGATCTGAAGGAGATGTTTAAAATGAGCCTAATATCAGATATATTTTACAACATATAAAATTTACTAGTGAATTAATATGCACACCAAAGTAAATTTAATCATGCTCCTTTTTCACAACATGTGCTATTTACTTGAGATCTGTTGGGTTCAGAAGTTGAAAAACCAAGCGAGACAGGAAGAGAAAAACAGACAATTGCATTTACTATCATGTTTTATGCGATTGTCTTCATTTTAGCATGCACTAGATGCCAAATGCAGGAAATACAAATGAAAACTGGGTTTTTGGTCTGGAATTGAAGCATCTCAAGGGACTTTCTTTATTAGTTATGCTCTTAGTACAAAAATATGATGGATCAGTTTGGCAAGCATCAGTCAAAGACATTTCTTTTTCCTTTAAAATTTAATTGAAAACGAAATATATTTTCAATTAAATTTTATAGTAAATTTGGCTTACACCCTTTAAATTCAATTTGCCGTACCTAAAACCCTTCACTTTTTGTTCCTATAAATAATACCCAATTTGTATAAGTAAAACCCCATGACTAGGATCCAACTCAGCAAGTTACCTAATTAAGTATAAAATCTGATTTATTGTACTTTTCAGATTCTAAAAATACCCCCAACTAAGCCATTATTGCATTTTGTATATTAATGTATGAATCAATATGGAAACAGTTTTTAATTGGATTGTATATAATGACAGATGTTGAATTTGGAAAGATCTTCAAATAGTTGTAATGGATGTAGGAATTAATTTTGAAACATTTTTAAAAAAATTTAACAATAAATTCAAATTTGGGTAATCGGTTTGTTTAATAAAATGTTTATGTTATTTTCTTTTTATGAATTATACATGACTAATAATCCACTTTATAATTGTTTATGAATAAAACTGTACATACTTATTATGTTGAAAAAATAATGTACCTATTACTTGTTTGTTTTATGAAAAATATAATTTACCTAGTATGAAAAGTGTACATAATTATCTATTCCAATATACCTACATTATACGACATCCAATATACCTACATTAATTTTAATGTACTTACAATTAGGATTTAGGTATTATATGTCATCCAATGTACCTACCATTTGAATAATATACCTACTACGGATAAAGTACCTATTATTTATCTAAATAATGTACCTATTTTTCCTCTCCAAATAATGTACCTATACACATTTACAGGTATATTGTAAAATAATTTACCTATGGGTAAATAATGTACCCATATTTTATATAAATTATTGTGTACCTATTTTTAATTATGAAAAATATACGCAATTACAAAGTAACTGACTTTGTTTTTTTTTTTGGTAAATAATATACCTATATTTTATATGTATATATTTTTCATAGGTACATTATTGGATATGTAATTTACATATATTTTTTTTGTTTGCAATTTTAGGGGGCGAGATGTGAGAGGGAATGCCAACTAAAAGAAATTGGGTGATTGATATGCTATTAATAGCGAGTATATTAATTACAATTATGGCAATTAATGAAATGCTTGAAATAAATTAGAAATAAAATATGAAGTTTAGTGGCAACGATGTAAAAACATAGAAATACTACGACCTCTTATATCCTATTGGTCATTTAAATTTAAAATTGGGTTTTACACATAGATTTATAGAGTGATGGGTATATGTCTAGGAAATAGAAAATGTAGGGATCTATATTGGACAAGCCCTAAATTTTAAAAGAAAAAACTTAAAATGTCTTTGACTAGGTGTTATGTTGCCTTGAAAACCTGATCAAGAAAGTTTCTCACCTTTCTATGATATAGCAATGAGTTTGAAAACCTGACCATAACCATAATTAGACTTTAATGATTAAATAAGATATTTTTAATTTAAAAGAGAGAGAGAGAGAGAGTATTAGTGAATCAATTCAGTCTGTAATTCCTGATTCTCTTACCACTTGTATCTCTGTCATAATGAAAAATATACTGAGGTTTATTTCTTCACATGGTATCAGACTTCTTTTTCTTCCTCTCTGAAGCCTTTTTCTCACAATCCTCATGGCCTCTGCTTCTACCGCTCCCACCATCTCCCTTCCCGGTCCAAACACCGGTCACTTCATCAAACTCGATGCCTCAAACTACCTTCTCTGGCTCCGCCAAATCAAACTGTTTCTCATTCAGCCTCCATTTTCACGAGAACATATGGCTATGTTTGAAATAGGAACCTGTAAGTAGTATCATACGCACATTAGTCAGGTAGCGGGGACGAACCTCCAGTGCGTACAAACTGGGCTATAGCCCAGTCAAGTGTTTTTCTGTTGTTATTGTTAGTATAAAAGACGTATACTAAATATTGTCAACTAATGTTAATTTATTTATTTTAAATAAATAAAATAAAAATGATATGTTCTTAAATTAAAATTTTATAATATTATATTATTATGATCAATTTCATAAGTCTCCCTATAAAGTTTAGCCGAACCTAAAATCTAGCCCACCCCATTTTAAAATCCTGGGTCCATCCCTGGGAAGCGACCTAGTTGCGTTAAAGAGGAGTGAGTGAGAGAGTGTGCATATGCGTTGGCCGCGCAGTTGGTTTATTGTTTCCGTTGTTGTGTCGCCGGCCAATTTTTTTGCTATGTTTTTTACTTCTGAGATTTGAGATTTGAAAAACTATTTCAGATCTGTGATTTGGTAGCAAACAGGGTGACCCAGCGTGCTGTGCGATTTCTGTTCAGCCTTTTGTGCTGCTTTGTGTTCAACCCGTTTGTGGTGTTGATCAATATTCTCTTCTAGTTTTTACTTGTAAGAGCCTCTAGTGCTTGATATGCATTTTCTCTTCCTACCAATGGCGGCTATTTCTTGGCACATTCCCTTCACCACCATCTTCAGCGCCTCGATCACACAAGGGTCTCCTCTCTTTGGTGACTCTTATGCAGTTGGGATTGCTTTTAAAGTGTTTATGTCACTTACTGCTTGGATTATGGTAGCGCTCTTTGTAGCTTTGGTGGCTTGTCCACCACCATTTTCTGTCTCGAGCATTGGTTACTGGTTCCTCTCTGGTGGGTGTGGGTTTGTGTTGATTATGCTGCTGTTTGGTTATGGATGGTGTGGCATTTCCCTGTTCTGGATTCACTGCCTTTTGTGTGCATTTTGCTTTTCTGGGCTTTATGTCCTCTTCAAGTTTTATGATGTAGTAGGTTTTATGCCTTCTTGTGTTACAGTTGGTCGAATTCCTTTGTGGAGCTCACTTTGTTGTAATCGGCTTTTGCCTTCTATCTAATAAAATTTAATTCCGATAAAAAAAAAAAAAAAAAGAGAGAGTGTGCATATGCATGTCCAACTAACTAGTTATAAGATCGGTGATATACTTAACAAGCATGCATATATATGCTTTTCCGTTTCCCAATGGTATAACAGTGTTAAGGTAAGTGATTTACGGGATGATTTTAATCCACACAAAACACAATCTCAATTCCCAATCACAAGGACAATTAATGCTTCGTTCAATTGCCCTAATCATTACTTAGAAATGTGAACCTTTGACAATAAGGCAGAAATACAATACGCTTTCAGAGAGGACCCTACAGGCTACAGTACGGCCAATTTGGATACTCCTTTTGGATAGTACAACAATGCATCCAAGAATTAACAAGATATATATACTCCTTTTACTTTTAAATAAGATCAAAGATTTTTTTTTATAAAAAAAAAACTAGAAGAAAAGAAAGAAAGAAAGAGGGTACAGCCGATGGTATTACATCTGTTTTGTGATGCCAAAAGACGTTTTTATGGACCAACTTGATCTTGTAGTATTATTAGTTATTACTGATATTAAACGAAAGTGATTAAATTATAAAGCCCAAAAATTAGAGATTTAATTAGATCATCCCACATTTAGATTAAATTATAAAGCCCAAAAAATAGAGATTCCATGTTCCTATCATTGACATTAGTATTACTATTTCCAATTAATGAATCAAAGTGCGTTTTTAAGATTAGTTTTTCAGAACAAGTACTAAATTTGCCTTTATATTTTCTTTCTCAAGAAAGTAGTTTTTCTCACCTTTCTATGATATAGCAATGAATAAAAAAACTAAGGTTGATTATCCCTAGAATAAAAAAAAAGGTAATTTTGACTTTCCCACTGGAATTGAGCAAACGTAAGGTTAACGTGGAGCTAGCAAATGAGCAACACCAAACCGCCTTTTCTCTCTGACCAAAAAAACAAAAAAAAACCGCCTTTTCTCTTCTGTCTCCTATTTTTTATTCAACTGCTTTCCTTATCATCCCTTCTTTTTTAAAATTTTAACTAGTAGTAATTATTTTGATATAAGTTTAAATGTAGAAATATTATTACGATGAGAAATATAGCATTAATAAGATCTGAAGGAGATGTTTAAAATGAGCCTACTATAAGACATTTTTTACAACATATACTATTTACTAGTGAATTAATATGCACACCAAAGTGAATGGATCCCGAGATGGCAAACATAGACATCAGCCAAATCTAGGATAGTTTGGGCTAGTATGTTTAGGCTTCTATCTTGAGATCTGTTGGGTTCAGAAGTTACCTAATCCAGCTACCAAAGGGGTTTGGAAATTCATTCATTTCGTAAGTATATATTGGGTAATAGTGCCACGATGCCTTTAGATAGCACATTGTGACAAAGGGCATGCTAGTAGTGTTCATGCCTCCTATAGAACCAAACCATGATATCTCAATAGAAGTGTTGGACGAAAGGCGTAAGGTTTACCAAAACCTGAGCATTTGTAGTTGCATGTCGCTTCACTCTCTCTCTCTCTCTCTTTATCGGGACACATACAAACAAGGCACGTTTCCATAGAATACTAACAGCCGCTCCAAAGGCGACGTGTGGCAGGGAGATCAGGTTTTCAATAATTTTATTAGTCTTTTTAATAAAAAAAATAAAAGGTACATTAGTACTTCAAAATTGGTCCATGAGATCCTTGAACAAAAAAGAGTCCGAGTTGATAATATTGGCATTAGATGCTTAGAGAGAGACAGAGTTTTCATACCCAAACCATAAGATGTTATGACAATTTAGTTATTTCCACACTTGGGAATTCATAAACAATTAATTCAACTAATAAGTAAATATCATTATTCTTTTGTTTTTTTCCCCAAGTTAAGAAGGGGATGAGGTATTCTAACATACAACCAATGTACTATATGAGTTTGAATTTAAGACTACTCATATGCAAATTAATGTCTATTTTCACTGAGTGAGACTCCGTTATCATTATTCACTTGAAACTTTCATATGACTAGCCGATCTACGTACAACCTCCCCACAAAAATAAAGTAGAAGGATGAGGATAATTTCACAGGCACACTGGGTGAGTGAAGAGTTGCAGTTTGGACAAAAGTAGGTGGGCTTCAGCTTTCTTCCAAATGGGGCCCACTCAATTTCAGGGGCTTCAAGTTCAACTATGAAACCCAACGGTGATTGAGCCCAATTTAGAGCCTCCTTTAGAAATGCTTTCATGGGGCAAGTTTTCAACACCTTTAATTTCAAACTCAAAATCACAAAACTTCCTCCAATTTTGCATAATGGCTAAAATTGAGATGAATTTTGCCATTCATACATTTACAAATTTACAACATGAATTAACTAATACGAAAGCAAGAACTAGAAAATAATGATTTTTTTTTATACATTCGATAATCTACTTTAAATTAATCTAAACTATGGAGAGGAAGATTCAAACTTGGGCGCAGAGTGAGAGCACATTCACTCTAGTTAACTTGGCTAAACCCATATTTGCCAAAAAATAATGAATTTAGGTGAAGGAAGTGTAGCATTTATGAAACAAGAAAAAACAAAACAAAACAAAAAAGAGAGAGAAAGCAGACATATTTCACCGAATACATAAGGCGAGGCATAAGTCTTTCGAGTATTGGATAATTATACACAAAATAATTATAACCAAGCAATTCAAGCAAACTAATTAGACCTGGTAATATCATACACGACATGATAACACAACACGAATTTGCAAAAAAAAATCAGGATTTTCGGGTCTCTATTATCAGTGTCGTGTTGCTATCGTGTTAACCCGTTAGCCACACGATAAGTTATCGTGTAAATTCGCGAATACCCATTAACCCGTTAAATTCATGGGCATTTTTGTAAATTTATCTCTTCCTTTTATTTTTTTAATTTTTTCTTCTTCTCTTTTGTCTCTTCCTCCCCCATTCCACCGATTCTTTCACTACCCCATCTCTCTCTCTCTCTCTTCAAAATCATTAAAAAATGTATAATTTTTTTTTTAAAAAACAAACTGGTTGATTTTTAATTATTTAATATTTCTGTTTTTTTTTTATTTTTTATATTTTATTCTTATCGTGTTAATCGAGTCGTATTGTGTAATTCGAGAATCGTAACGGATTGTGTTTGTGATGGGCATTTGCAACCCGTTAAGAAAAGCGGATTGACACTAGAACGACACGAACATTGTTAACATGACACGAATGTCCAAAACTAATCAATCCTGAAACTTTTTTTATGTTTTCTTCCCCATATCATCTTTTCTAATGACAGTGCTTGTTGAATTGCTTGTCGTCGCATATATGCTGCAATTCGAGCTCGGTGGTTTTCGAATTGGTAGTTCATCTCCTCCGTCAGCTACCGTTGTGCTTCTGATAAACATCAAACTTCTTCAATTCCAGAAATGCGCCTCCTGAAACCTCCAATTCACAAGCCATCTTCCTTTCCCTGTGCCCCTTCGGACACCCTGCTCGCAGAAAAAGCAATCACATACCTCAAACGCCATCTCCACAACCTCAATTCTCTCTCTTCCTGTTTTACCCCTGAGGCAGCCTCCTATTTACCCCTCAAGTCCCAATTAGAATGGTTGGTCTCTCTCTCTCCTCTCTCTCTCTCACACAGATAATTTAATGCTCAAACTGTTGTTTTCATTTTGTCCTCGGCAGGCTCTGATGAAAAATGCTACAGATGCAATGAAGGAGTCTCGGATTTCTGATCTCATTGCATCGGTAATAATTTGGTTGCTAATGTTTGTTTTGATGTTCCATGAATTTTTCTATGGTATTAGATGTGTTGTAAAAGTACTGACTGGTTATTTCTTCCATGACAGCTAAATGCACTTCAATACAGAAGAATGGATTTTGAAGAGTTCTGTGCCACTGCATTAAGTGTTCATCAGCTCGAGGCACTTGATCTTTGCGAACAGCATGCTCGATGTGTATATGAACTTTTTCAGAGAGATGGAAACAGAGCAATTGTCATTGAAGAACTTGCTTCAGTAAGTTGAAATTTTAATGCTGCGTTTTGCAGTCTTGCTTAAAATTAAATTAAACAGTTTGATAATCATAGGTTGATTTCTGAGTATTCAATGTGTTACATATAAATTGGACTTGATTTACATCTCTAACAAATTCTCTTTGCCTTGTTACACTTGTAAATAATAAGCAATCAGAAATCACCTCAGATAAAGAGTTACTGTGGAGAGAACTAGTGATCACAATATTACACATTAACTTGTTTTGACCAAGTCCTCTTTTTGTTTTGAATTGAAGCAATGTAGTTCCCTCCTCCATCACAGTAATGATTTTTTAGTTTGCTCCACATCCAGAGAAAAAGAAGAATTTAAACTACTGCAAATGTTCGCAATCCTGATTTTAGTTGAGGAAAGCTGCATGGCGTATGCCCTATACTGACCTTTGACGCCATATTAATAAACACCATCGTGACATGTTGATTTGCCTTCTCTTTTAATCCCTTCTTACTTTTACCATTCTAGAAACAAAAAAGAGTTATAAGGCTCGGTACAATTTGGAATGTAGCAAACTGAGACTATTTTTATTTACGCTCTCCTCAAAATGTGTTTCAGGAACTTGGATTTGGTCCCTCAATCCCGCTTCATGTGGTTCTCCATGACTGGATTAGGCACACTGATGGGAACGTGGATTTGTTGCATGGTGTGTCCAGCCAGATGTTTGTGAAAGCACAGTGAAGATATGGAGCATTATTTGTGTATGCGTTTTTGCTAAACGAGATGTGCTATGTGTTGATAGACATGGTGCTTGTGCCCAATGATTGAATTTCAAGATTTGGAGATCTGGGAAGATGGCCAATTTACAATCTGCTTTGGCACACAATGAATGAGGCTTCCCTGCCAATTGGTGGAGAGGGGTTTGAGCTTCCCATACACTGCAGGTGCAAGCTTGGTTACCAGTTTGAATTCTGTGTTGTTGATACTGTGAGTGTAAAGCTGTAGTTAGTTTGCCTGAATGGGTAATTACATATTCTTCAATTCCTTAGATGCATTGTACATGTTAAATTAACCTCATCTCCAACATCTGTCTAGTTACTGTGAAACATGCTTGAATTGCCTCAGTGTTGTAAAACTCCTCTGTGGCTTCAACAGAAAACTATGCTTACTTTTTAGAGCGATGCATCTAACTCAGACAAGCCCAAAAGTTCTTTTTTCTTAATGTCTTTTTTCTTTCCTTTTTGATTGATACGGCTCTAACTACTTGTTTCGATGACTCACCCTACGTTGTCATTTCATGATTAGAATTGTTCATTTTTAAGTAACATTCAAGGGTTACTTTTGCAAGTGACCTCAAATGCAGGGCAACTAATGAGATTGACCCTATGAAAAAACTAGAGGTGCTAAATTGGATTCCAGCAAAGACAGCACGTTCTTTTGAGAGTATTGCTAAATAATTAGTATAAAGAATTGCACAGAATACAGCTGACTTTCATCTAAGTTGAACTTAACAAAGTTGACTTCCATTGCACATCCTTATACCCCAAGACTTTCCCTTATGATTAGGACTTTTGTATTTTTATCTTCTTTTTTTTTTTTGGTTGCTCGGGTTTTTCTAATGGAAGTTCTATTGACTGAAAAACAATGGTGTGCATGCCATGTCCCCGATATAATGCCTTTTCTTTAGCAGGGATTGGTTGGGTAATTTCCTGCAACTGCAATCTATTGCTTCCTAATAAGAAAGGCAACCTCTCTGAAACTGCTTTCTAGTGCCCTCTCTCTTGCTTAAGACAATCCTGAGGTGCAACGTCTTCTTACATTTTACGTCTTTCTTGATCTTGAGCCTGAGGTAATCCCCTGACTTCCCCTTATAGACTGCCTCTAACTTATCTTGGATATCTCTGTTGTACAAAGATCTTAAATTTTTTGGATTTTTTTTTCCTTATTTTGTTAAATTTAATGTTAATGTCCTTCTTGTTATATATCTGAGATTATGTTAAAAAGAGCTCGGGCTAATTCTTGTATGTGAAAAAGGACTCGAGCCTGTTCTGTCAGAAACTGTTTTTGTTGTATTATGTTTGTAAGGACTTTAAGAAGCCACTTTGCTTCTTATATTTGTACGGCTGGTTGATATTATCAGCCTTTCCCCAGAAGACAACTCTTCTATATGTATCAAGGAAAGTAGATTATCGAGGTAGGAAAAACAAGTCTGGTCCCAGAAGCAGGAGCCGACCTTTGAGTTCATCATCACTGTCTTTGTTATCCTTTTCTGGTGTTTGCATATTGATCTCTTAGTGCTGCTAGTATTATAAGAAAATCCAACATATTTCTCATTCTGAATATATACAGCCAATGTGCGGCTAGTGTTGTTAATTTGCATGTGTTATGAATATGCATGGGTTTTTTGGTCAAGAATATAGCGAAGTTTTGAGTGTTGACTTGTAGTGGGTTTGCAGGTTATCAATATGGCTTCCTCTGCTGCTGCAATCCCCCCTCAGGAAAAGTATGATGTGTTTCTTAGTTTCAGAGGTGAGGACACCCGCTATATTTTTACCAGCCATCTTTATGCTGCTTTATGCTCAAAGAAAATCAAAACCTACATAGACGACATACTTGAGAGAGGAGAGCAAATTGCACCTGCCCTTTTCGAAGCAATTGAGACATCAAAGCTTTCGGTGATCATTTTCTCGAAAAACTATGCTTCATCCACATGGTGTTTGGAAGAACTAGTGCATATACTGCGATGCAAGGCAAGAGGGGACAGTTTGTTCTACCGATTTTTTACTGCATCTACCCATCACATGTTCGAAATCAGCAGGGAAGTTATGCATATGCATTTGCTCAACTTGAAACATGTTTCAAGGACAGCACGGAGGGAGTTATGAAGGTGTGCAAGTGGAGAGATGCTTTGAAGGCAGCAGCCAATATGGCTGGGTTTGATAATTCAAACAAAACCGGGTAACTAACTCTGCTATTTCTACTTGTGACCATTTAATTCTAACAAGATTCCTTAAGGCTAACTAATTGTTTGTCCTCATAATCATATTTGCCAGGACAGAGGCCAATTTCATTGAGAACATTGTCGAAGATTTTTTGACCAAATTGAATCGCAAATCGTCAAGTGATTTAAAGGGCCTAGTCGGAATTGAATGGAAAATTGAGCAAATAGAAGGGTTATTATGCATTAATTCACCAGATGTTTTCACTGTAGGTATTTGGGGCATGGGTGAAAATTCTTTCATTAGAAGGAACATCTGTTAAAGAGCTACCCTCATCAATCGAATGTCTCTTTTGTCTCTCGAAAATTGATATGAAAAATTCCAAAAGGTTGTTGCGTCTCCCAACAAGCATTTGCAAGTTGAAATCTCTTTGTGGATTTCATCTCAGTGGTTGCTCTAAATTTGAAGACTTCCCAGAAATTTTGGAGCCTATGGGAGTGTCGGATATTCTATCCTTGATAGGAACAAATGTTAACGAGCTACCCTCATCAATCGAATTTCTCTTTAATCTCTTCAAACTTCATTTGATCAATTGCAAACGGTTTGTGTGCCCCCCAATGAGCATTTGTCAGTTGAAATCTCTTTACGACCTTGATCTCTCGGGTTGCTCTGAATTTGAAGACTTCCCTGAAATCTTGGAGCCTATGGAAGATTTGAATTATCTTAGTTTAAAAGGAACCTCTGTTAAAGAGCTGCCTCCATCAATCGAATGTCTGTTTGGTCTCATCAGAATTAAACTAACAAATTGCAAAAGGTTTGTGTGTCTCCCAACGAGCATTTGTAAGTTAAAAGGTTTGTGTGCTCTGAATTTGAAGACTTCCCAGAAATATATGAGCCTATGGGACATCTAAACATTCTGTCGTTGAAAGGAACAGCTGTTAAAGAGCTACCCTCATCAATTGAATGCCTTTTTGGTCTCATGACAATTGAACTGACAAATTGCAAAAGGTTAGCGCATCTCCCTCCCACCATTTGTAAATTGAAATCTCTTCGAGAACTTGATCTCATTGGTTGCTCTGAATTTGAAGACTTTCCAGAAATTTTGGAGCCTATGAAAGACATGAAGTTTCTTTCCTTAAAAGGAACAGCGGTTAAAGAGCTACCCTCATAAATTGAATGTCTCTTCGGTCTCATTAAAATTGAACTGAAAAATTGCAAAAGGTTTACGAGTCTCCCAACAAGCATTTGTAAGTTGAAATCTCTTACACTTAATCTCAGTGGGTGTTATGAATTTGAGGACTTCCCAGAAATCTTGGAGCCTATGAAAGATATGAAGTTTTTTTCATTAAAGGGAACACTTGTTAAAGAGCTACCCTCATCAATTGAATGTCTCTTTGGTCGCATTAGAATTGAACTGAAAAATTGCAAAACGCTTGCAAGTCTCCCAACGAGCATTTGTAAGTTGAAATCTCTTCAAGAACTTGATCTTACTGGTTGCTCTGAATTTGAAGACTTCCCAGAAATTTTGGAGCCTATGAAAGATATGAATTTTCTTTCATTAAAAGGAACAGTTGTTAAAGAGCTACCCTCATCAATTGGAAATCTAACTTGGCTTAAAAAGTTAGATCTTCGTCATTGCAAGAACCTTGAGTTTGTCCCAAAGAGCATCTACAATTTAAACCGTCTAATTACTCTGAGGTTTGATGGTTGTTTGAAACTTAAGAAATTGCCTCCCTTCTCAGTCGGTTTGCACTCTTTGGAAGTATTAAACCTCAGTTACTGCAGTACATTACAGATCCCTGATCACCTCCTTTGCTTAACCTCATTACGAGATTTAAAGCTAAGTGGAACCATGATTGAGAGCATACCTGCAAACATCAAACAAGCTTCTTGGCTATTTTGCCTGTCCCTGATCAATTGCAAGAGCCTTCAATCTTTACCAGAGCTCCCATTAATGCTATATTCTCTTAAAGCACATGGCTGCACATCGCTTAACACAATGTCAAGCCCAAGGACTGCACTCACACAAGGGTTGGATGGATATAATTTGTTTCCAGGGCTTAACCAGGAACTTATTTTCTGTAATTGCCTAAAATTGGATCAGAATACATGGAACCACATAATGGCGGATGCACAACTTAGAATTATGCGTTTGGCATTTGCCTCATCAAAGTTTGACAAATTTGAAGTAGCTTCATATGCAGAACTTTCCAAAGAAATTGAAGTAGCAGCAGATGTAGAACTTGAAGCAGAATTTGAAGACGCATCAGATGTAGAACTTGAAGAAGAAATTGTAGTAGCATCAGATGTAGGAGAAATTGAAGTCGCATCAAATGTACCTCTCTCTCTCTCTCTCAGTTCTGTTATTCAATTGATAACTAGTTTCCTGTGCTCTGTAACTAGGCTTGGAGTATCTGTTAACTTTTGTTTGTTAAATTGTTTAATAATCACAACGTCCATCCGTTGCACAGAACTATTATACTAGAAGACCTTCAGTTACCATTGTATGCCCAGGACATGAAATTCCAAATTGGTTCAGCTATCAAAACGAGGGATCTTCAATAAATATCAAGCTTCCTCCAGATTGGTTTGATTCAAATTTATTGGGTTTCGTTCTATCTCTTGTTGTTGGATTCGACAACTATAATGTTAAAGGGAGTTTAGGGTTTGGATGTAAATTCAATTTCAAAGCAAATAATGTTGAAAGCTGTGAATTCGATTATCGTATGTATGTTCTGTGTTGTGATGAAACCAACCATGGAGAAAGCAATGACTACAATTTCAATTCCGATCATGTGGTTGTATGGTATAGTGCCTTTGAACTTGTAGGGGGAGTAGACTACACTAGCTATCTTAATGCCACTGAGGCCTCTTTTGACTTCAACCAAGTGGATGGTTTTAAGAGACCCGTTAAGGATTTCCAAAATCAGGTGAAGAGTTGTAGGCTCCGGTTGTTGTATGGCATAGATGCTCAGAAATTTGTGTTGGGGGAACAGAAAGTAGGAGAAGATACTAAAACTACAAGATGCCGTGATGAGGAACAAGTAGATGAACTACTTCTTCAAAAAATTGGAAATACAAAACTGGAGGGGCAAGATTAGCCATGTATATGGAGAACAAAATGTGGTAGCGGATGCTCTTTGCTGGTTGGGGTCTCTCTTATTGTTTCGGTTTTCATATTTTGGGTTCTCACCCTCCTCTAGTGTTGCAAGCCTTGTGGCCGAGGATGCTTTCCAATTACAATATCGTTCAAGGTACGTAGTTTACATTCATAATTGCGTTTTAAATATTTAAGAACAAACCGAGTGATTTTATTCATTCAATTCAAAGTTGTCACACGTCTACATAGTGAACGCACCAAATGGTTAAGTTTATTTTTCTTGCTTTAGAAGTGGCTGTAAAAGGAACGTAGTTTAATGGAAGCTGAATTGGCATGCACACCATCACCTGATCCAGTTCTGTAAATTTATTTATGTAAGTTGCATGTAGTTCATCCAATCTATGTAAGGAAATATCATAAATGTCTTGTTTTTGCTTCAATTCATTTTGCCTTCCTCAAATGGTTGATGTTTTCCCTCCGAAACAATTTACACAAATAGGAAAACAAAATTGAAGACCTTTTCTCCAACCATCAGACCATATAGAGATTGAAAACTCCTTGATAAGCTTATTGACTACAGGACAACTGACTGTAGTGGTCAAAACTCACAAAACCATATTTAACCAACATTTTTCTTTTTTCATATTTTGTGCTATAGATATCTTTGAGTTTTAAGTTATGTGTTACTTATTTATTCTGTAGGCTGCTTCAACAAAGTGGACCTTTTTACTGATCACCAGCCTCTCAGATTTTGTCACTTGCTTTTGATCAGGCTTCCTCACCAAGTAACCCTCAGTTTGCATTTGGGAGTTCGTTCACAAGGCTAAAATGGAAATAGATGAATTAAGGAGGTGGGGGATGCTGTTGCGTTTTTGAATTTGAATTTGAATTGTAGGATGAACTGGGATGCAATTTTTGCCCTAGGATTGAAAAATGAGAAGAAGAAGAAAAGAGAGAGAGTTGCTTTGCTTTGCGTCAGAAACAATGGCGTATAATATCACAAACTATGATCAATTAACCAATGCGGGCAATATCACCACTACTATTAATTATCACAACTGGATTAGTGTTGAATTTGTCAACCCAAATAATCATGGGTACGGTCCAGCTCTTGGCTTGAGGCAGCAAGGTCGGTGATGGGGTTTTTGTTTTTGCCCATGAATGGAACAAGTTCTGATACCAGAATTGGCGGTAGATGTGGTGCTGGTTAATTTCTAAACTTTCTGGACCATTTTTTCGCAGCCAGTTTTGTATTTTCCTCTGATTCTCTGTCACCAGCATGGGCGGAACCAAGGCAAGGGCTGCCCTTGGCTGTAGCCCAGGGAAGGTTTGGGGGAAAAATAAATTAAATATACATATAGCCTAATATTTTAACTATATATATACACAATTTCAACGCCAATAGGCATAATCAGAGGTCTTCCACATTTGTATTTGATGTCAAAGTTTGTCCCAACATCAATTTTAAAAAATTTATATTAATTTGTCTCAAAAGAGAAGTACTTTTCTAAATGAAATTCACCGTTTCATGTGGCTCTAATTTTTTATTTTTTTTCTTTATTGTGTTTACAATTAGCATGATTTATATGATTTAATATATACTTTTATTTCTAGAAAAACTACATAAAATGTAAGTACAAAAAAAAACTATATCATTATATTTTAAACTAATAACTTTAGTCAGCCCTCCTTTAAAATTTTCGATTCCACCCTTTTCACCAGCCATCTTAATCTCTAAGCTCTCTTTGGTATATAAGATGGTCAAAAAGAGCATCACGTTTCACGAATGGTTCCAAATTCCAATACCTAAGAAAGCGTTAAGATGATGGGACGGTTAGGAACTATAGTCTCCGTGGAAATATCAGCTGGGCCAGTATTTGCTCAAAGAGAGATTCTTCATCCACCGAGTGTCTTGTGGGGCTCTTCAAACCTTGAAGCTGCAATAGTTGCAACCACTAAAAAGAGTAAAATTTTACTTACAACTTGAAATTGTGTGATTTAGTTCATTACAATAAATATTATTTTAATAATTAAAAAATATATAACAATTAATGCATTATATTCTTAAGAACATCTATAATGGTTCTTCAAGCAACCCGCAATTTTATTTGGGAGCTTGTTCACAAGGCTAAATGGAAATTTTTCCCTCCAAAACAATTTACACAAATAGGAAAACAAAATTGAAGACTTTTTCTCCAACCATCAGACCATATAGAGATTGAAAAGTCCACACCTCAAAATGGCCAAAAGCATGAAACTAAGTGAGAAAGGAAATCTATGAATCCATTAGCAAGAGATCCTAGAAAAACATGTAGTGTCACACTTGTCATCATCGCCTCAATAATTGAGAGTAATGAATTATGCATATCTCCCGATAGATACGGGCGCACGAATGGACGCTCAAAAGGGAATGATGGATATGGTCCAATCCAAGTAACATGCGATTATCTTAAAAATTTGTGTAGCAAATGGCATTTTCCTTGTCGTTAAGTGTGATCGTTTTGTTTCGTACTAATCACGTGGAGAGAAGCATACACGGTGGTCCTCACAAAATAGGCATGTTAGAAAATGGTCAGTCTTTTTTCAATAAAAAGCTAAAAGGCAAAGGACAACATCACAGGGAGCCACAGGGGTTACGGAAGAAAAAGAACAAGAGAAAAACCAAAGTAGAAAGCACAAATAAAAAATACAAAGGACCAGAGCTCCAGACCAGAACGATCAGATCCTTACACCAAAGGTGGGGGGCCAGTCTGGCCATCCCTGGATAGAACAGAAACCAGCGAGGGAGGAGGGTGGTTAACCCAGTGTAAACTTCGCACCCTCGAATTGGTTAAAGCAGCAGCGGCATGCGCTGCCTGATTTGCACTTCTTGGGACCTATTCCCATGATAAATAGGAGAAGAGAGCAGCCCGAGAAAATGGTCAGCCTTAGGAATGGAGATAGACAGATAGAAATTTATTTTGATATAAGCATACAAGGTGTCATTTGTTTTCCTTTTTAACTAATACTAATTATTTTAATATAAGTTTAAACATAGGAATCTTATTATTATGAGAAATGTAGCATTAATGAGATCTTTAAAATGAGCCTAAAATCAAACATATTTTAATTAGAACATATATATTATTTACTAGTTAATTATGTGGTAACACTAAAGTAATTATAATCATGTAATGATTGGAAGCTTCTTCTACACACATGCATGCATGCTCACTCACGCGACATTGTTATAATGATTGGAAGTCTTTTTTTTTTTTTTGGTAACAAGAAGTCTTTTCTTTAATATTGCTTTATTGCTTATGTTTTGGTTCGAGTAGAAGCCCAAAAATTAAAGAAAGAGTTAATTCTTAAAATAATTCTTAGAATGTAAGATATTTTTGTGAATTTTTGTTTGAATGCGTACGTATTACAAAATTAATTCTTAAAATATGGATGACAACACAAACATGCTATGATATCTTGTTATTATGAGACATACCATTATATACACAATGGATATGTTTTAGTCTTTTAAAAATTCAGATAACAAATAATAAATTTTCCCTTAAAAGAGACGAAAAATTGAATGAAATGTGGAGCAAATTGAAAAAAAAAAAATTCAGGGATCAAATAGAATATAGAAATATGATGAAAGTTCAGAGGTACTTGAGCAGTTTAGCATTGTCTGTTCAGCGT
Source organism: Prunus fruticosa (assembly GCA_018703695.1). NCBI lineage: Eukaryota > Viridiplantae > Streptophyta > Magnoliopsida > Rosales > Rosaceae > Prunus > Prunus fruticosa. Next base: position 31,990,974 of record CM031924.1, read on the forward strand.
TGTCCAAGGCTCAAGTCATTTTCATTTTTAATTACCACCTTTGGATAGGAGTGGCGGGAAGAGATTGGTCTACTACACAGTCATGTAGCACTACCTAGTGGCGTTGAAGAGGGTGGTCCAGTCCAGTGCGTAGTTGAAAACGAAAGCCAACCAGACAGAGAGAGAGAGAGAAACCAGACAGAGAGAGAGAGAGAGAGAGAGAACGCGTGAGTGAGTCAGATAGTGTGCATATGCATGTCCAACTATACTTAACAAGCATGCATTATGCATATAATCTTTTCCCGTCCAGTAGTTGAAAAGGACCATTGATAACTGGTTTATATATACTTTTCCCGTCCAGTAGTTGAAAAGGACCATTGATAACTGGTTTAGTTTCAATGCCTTTTTTCTTTTAATTTTAACTTTTTTTTCATTTTTTTTCATTTGTTTTTTTATACAAGCATTGTTTTCATTTTATTTATTTAGAATAAGTAAGACAATAAAATATACTATTTACTAGTGAATTAATATGCACACCAAAGTAAATTTAATCACTATTTGAATGGGGTTGAGTAATGAATTTGCGCGACGAAACCACTATTTGAATATTTGAAAATTAAAGTACTGACTTTGTCAACAGGTTGTAAACATTCCCATGCAGAAATTATTATTCACAAATGAGTAATGGGGCCGTCCCTGTCTCTCACCACAGTAACTACCCATCCAAGATAAATTTTACAAGAAAAAGACAGCCATACGTGAACAGGAAATTGCATGACTCCTGATACATCTTTTTATATTTATTCATTGAATTTAACCAACTTTGGGTGCTGGGTGAGTGGAGAGCTGCAGTTTATAGTCAAACACCATTTATAGTCAAGATTAGACTAGGCTTGTCCGGGCTTGTCTTATGTCATGTGCACTTTTTTTTTTTTTTTTTTTTGACAGGAAGAGATTGGTCTGCTACACAATCGGGTAGCGACCTAGTAGCGTTGAAGAGGAGGGTCCAGTCCAGTAGTTGAAAACGAAAGCCAACCGAGAGAGAGAGAGAGAGAGAGATAGAGAAAATGCGTGAGTGAGTGAGATGGTGTGCAAATGCATGTCCAACTATACTTAACAAGCATTCATGTATACTTTTCCCAATGGTATAACAGTGTTAAGGTAAGTTTGATTTACTGGATGATTTTAATCCACACAAAACACAATCTCAAGGACAATTAACGCTTCGTTCAATTGCCCTAATTATTACTTAGAAATGTCAACCTTTGAAATACAATACGCTTTCAGGGAGGACCCTATAGCACGGCCAATTTGGGTACTCCTTTTGGATGGTACAATGCATCCAAGAATTAACAAGATATATATACTCCTTTTTCTTTTAAGTAAGATCAAAGATAAATTTAAAAAAAACTAAAAGAAAAGAAAGAAAGAGGGTGCAGCCGAGGGTATTACATCTGTTTTGTGATGCCAAGAGATGTTTTTATGGACCAACTTGATCTTGTAGTATTATTAGTTATTACTGATATAATGCATGTGAAATATGAACAAAATACATGTCATTTGCACAATTATTCTATCAAAATATTATCTCCACTTTCTCACTCACTTTCTATAAAATATAATAAATATATATAAAAGATAAAAATAAATAATATAATAAAAATTTGTAGACTTGAATTGCCTAATTTCTTGGAATGACTAACTTTTTTTCACGAGGCAAACGAGAAATCTAAGGCCTTGTATAAATATATACTCTGTACATCATACGAAAATTAATATAAAACAGTGAAATGTGAATTTTCTGCTCAATTTTCTCTCTCTTCCCTTGAAAATGCTCGCCATGAATAAAAAACAGTTAATCAATTAATAATACATAATCACCATTAAAAATAATAATATGAAACCCAAAACCCCATTACCCCCATCCTATCACTCGCCAGCCATCGCCACTTCTCTCTCTCACCGACCCAAATGCCCCTTCCCTGAACCACATCATCATACATATGACACCCCCTCCCTTACCCACAAACCTAAAATCCTACCCACCTTCATTTCTTGGCACCCAAAGTTGCCTAAATTTAATGTATCTGCACCCTTTCTTCTTGATATCTTTTCATTCACCTCACGATCTATTTTTGAAGAAACTAAGATCGAAAGAGAAAATTGAGCAGAAAATTCACATTTCAAGAGGACCATACCAAAATATTAAAAATATTAATTATAAGGGAAATGAGAGTTTAGCTTACAAATATCCATAAACTTTGCTTCTCCTTCCATACCAAGAGGACCGTACAAGATACATACCTATCATGGGTTACAACACCTGATTGGAATTATTATTGAGTTCCATTGAATTATTAATGGAAAAGATTTGGCTTGTACAGTGCAATGCAATATTGAGTTCCATGAAATGGGTCTTCCTCCGCCCAGAACTTGAGCACATCCCCAGCTGCAATCCCTCTGTCATTGACAAACACTCTCCATCCTCTAGACTGGAAAACTGGCTTTTTGTATCTGCCCCCTTGTCTGCTGGATAATTTGAACTCGTAAACCTTGCCCTTCGGCTTGTCCAAAACTCTGATCGGGATATCACGGTCTGGATCCACCGGAGGCAGCATTTCAAGCATGGCGGTGGTCACCACAAGTCTTTCAACATCGCTGGCCTTCAACACTTTCTCAAAACGGTCATGCTCCATGGAACTCTGATCGCTATATGCCCTGCTCTGCTCTGCTAGGTTAGGTTGCGCAGGTTTATATAGGTTTGAAGAAGATTGGCCCCCATTGCAGCGATTTTTACAGTAATTACCCATCCAAGATAATTTTACCAAAAAAGACACAGAGAACCATATGTTAAAAGGAAATTGCTTTTTATTGTTAATACTGTAAGTATATTGTACACGTCGAATGATAAGTATATAGAATAGTTCTGGAAAGCCAATCTCGTCTAGCAAACGGGTCGGAAAATTCGTGCATCCAACTTTTGTTTTTGTTCACTTTTTGCTGTCTTGAGATCAGTTGGGTTTGATAAGCTTGGCAATAGAAAGTCAGTGTATTTGAATAATTTGGAAAATATTCGTTTTCTTCCTCACTCTCTAATTATCAATACACTTGTAGTTGAAAAGGCAAGCGAGACAGGAAGAGGAAAATTGATAATTCAAGGCATTTACTATCATGTTTTGTCAAGCGAGACAGGAAGTGAGAAATGTAGCATTAATAACATCTCAAAGAGATCTTTAAAATGAGCCTAATATCAAACATATTTTAATTAGAACATATATTATTTACTAGTTAATTTAATTATGCGGCATAATTATCATGTAATTATTGGAATCTTCTGCACACATGCATACATATTTCAACAAGTTGTCATTATTGTTTCAAGTGCTTTAGGGCATATCTAATTTGTAGTTGCAATTACGTTTTCTACCTTTTTCTATAAATTTCAGCTAATAACTTTACGAGAAAGACAAGACAAGACAACACAACGTTAAAATTTCAATGGAAATTCAAGCATGTCATGATTCTTGAATTGAGCTGTTTGCATTTTTAGGATTGGTTAGTTTTACTTACTTATGAATTGACCTGTTTGTAAAAGCATGTTCAATTCTGAGTTGATTTTGTCAATGTCTTAGCATTCTGCTCTACTTTTTCCCTCTCAGTTTCAGTGTTTTTTTTTCCATTTTTATATCTACTATGTGAACTGTATTGGCTTTGTAATGTGAAAAACAAGTGGGATTCCTTTAGAATTTGAAAACTCTCAATGGTGACAACAATCTGAATAGCTTTCGATGTGAAATAGAGGACATTGATATATGTGGTTGCTTTATTGGGTGTATTTTTCAGTCATCCTTAAATTCAACTTCAATAAAGCAACCACATATAAAGCAACTACATGTGGAATAGAGGACATTGATATATGTGGTTGAATTCGAGGTTCATGTTGCACTATGCCGACATTTGGTTGTATGTCACGTGCGACTACAATACTCGAAGCCTATACTCCATCAGCCACGCAGCTCACTCATTTGTGTCGTTTTCTTGAAGGGAGGAGTTAGGGTTTCCATTTCCACGCAAGCTCACTCTCTATTGCTTTCTTTACTATATATATATCATGTTTTGTCTTTCAACTAATACTAATTATTTTGATATAAGTTTAAACGTAGAAATCTTATTATTATGTGAGAAATGTACCATTAATAACATCTCAATGAGATCTTTAAAATGAGCCTAATATCAAACATATTTTAGAACACATAATATTAATTATTTACTAGTTAATTTAATTATGCGGCATAATCATGTGAACATATAATCATGTAATGATTGGAAGCTTCTACACACATGCATTAATATTTCAACAAGTTGTCATTATTGTTTGAAGATGTCTTAATCTTTTATGAGATCATCTGTATATACTGCTGTATCAATCATTTTTTTAAAAAATTAAAAAATTAAAATTTGAGAAAGTTATCGTTTGCAAACATGAAATCGTATTGGGCTGATTAGTCCGGTTTGGTTTTCTATTATCGACATTTTTAAAAATAAAAATAGAAATCGGACTGAAAACAAACTTATCAGTTTGATTCATCTGATTTGGCTGGCTTTCCAGTTCAATTGCCTAGCCCTAATTTTAACATTTTAGTTACAGTTTTTTTAATACATGCTATATTGGGAGAGATAGATTTAAAAAAACTAGTAAATTGAGCTTAGACCCATAAAATTCATTTGTAATCACCTACAACCCTTTCCTTTATTTTTTTATTTAAAATACCCAATTTTTTCAAATAAAACCCGATGACTATGATCCAAGTAAGCAAGTTACCTAATCTAGCTTCAAATCTGATTTATTCTATTTTTCGGATTCCAAAACTACCCCTATTTACAAGTTAACGTGTTATGTGATGTGTAACTAATGGCACACGTTGAATTTGGAAAGATTTTCAAATGGTTGTAATGGATGTAGGAATTAATTTAGAAACTTATTTGAAATTAAATGTTAAATTCAACATGAAAGTATTAGTAACGTTTTTGTTTGTTTTATGACCCAAAAAAAAACGTTTTGGTTTATTTAATTTTTTTTTTGTTTTCCTTTTATGAATTATACTACTAGTAATCTATTTTATTATAGTTTTATGAATAATAGTGTACATTCTAATTATGTTAAAAAATATTTTGATAATCTATTTATTGTTTGTTTTATGAATTTTTTTTTAAAATGAACTAAATAATGTACCTATTTTTTTCTCAAAATAATGTACATTTTTTTCTCTGGATAAAGTACATATTATTTGTTTTATGAAAAACAATTTTTTTTAAATGAACCTATTTTCTCTCTCCAAATAATGTACCTATTTTTTTCCTCTAATAATGTACCTAGTAAAACAATGTACGTATTTTTTTAAAATGAACCTATTTTTCCTCTCCAAATAATGTACCCATACACATTTGTAGGTATATTGTAAAATAATTTACCTATGGGTAAATAATGTACCTATATTTTCTACAAATTATTGTGTACCTATTTTTAATTTATGAAAAATGTACAAAAATTTCAATTACAAAGTAACTCACTTAGTTTTTTTTAATTTTTTTGGTAAATAATATACCTATATTTTATTTAAATAATATATTTATATTTATATTTTTCATAGGTACATTATTGGATATGTAATTTACAGATATTTTTTTGGTTTGCAATTTAAGGGGTGTGAGAGGGAATGTCAACCAAAAGAAATGGGATGATTGATATGCTATTAATATAGAGTGGTAATTACAATTATGACAGTTAATAAAATGCTTAAAATAAATTATAAATAAAATATGAAGTTTGGTGGCAACGATGTAAAAACATAGGAATACTACGACCTTTTATATCCTACTGGTCATTTAAATTTGAAATTGGGTTTTACACATAGATTTATAGAGTGATGGGTATATATCTAGGAAATAGAAAATGTAAGGATCTATATTGGACAAGCTCAATATAGAACCTCTAATGCAGAAAACAGAAACATAAATAACCTATTTTACATTCTAGGTGGTCTTCAGTCTAATTCCCCCCTCTCAACATGTTTTGAATAAAAAAATATATATATTGTTTTGTTTTCTTTAACTCTCTCTCTCTCTCTCTCTCTCTCTCTCTCTCTCTCTCTCTCTCTCTCTCTCTCTCTCTCTCTCTCTCTCTCTCTCTCTCTCTCTCTCTCTCTCTCTCACACACACACACACACACACAGACCCAAACCCGCCCTCCCTGAACCACATCATCATATCACACCCCCTCCCTTACCCAAAGTCTCAGCCACCTTCACTTCTTGGCACCCATAGTTGCTTACATTCAATGTATCTGCACCCTTTCTTCTTGCTAGTATTTGAAAATTCATGCATCCAACTTTTGCTAATATTTAGTTTTTTTAACATTGATTCAGTTCAAGTGAACTGAGAGTTTAGATATTTGCAAATAACGGGCCCCACAGCATCTCCACTCTCTCTATCAGACTTGAGTGAATCAAAGTGAAACTGAAACTTAAGTCTCATGCCTTCGCTTTCACTGGGCTTTCCATCTCTACTTTTGTTTAAACTGGCTTTTTTTTTTTCATTTTAACTAGTACTAATTATTTTGATATAAGTTTAAATGTAGAAATAACGTGGGATCATTTGTTTAAGAGTGCTGCTATTTCCACTCACCCTGTTCTATTTTTCAACCCACCTTATCTTCAAAATTTTGAAGACAAATTTACCCCTTCATAAAATGACTTTTAAGGACTTACGGAAAATGATTAAAAAAACAAAACAATTGGCTCAAACTTAAAATTTAAAAAAGTTAAAAAAATCCAAAGCACAAAGATCAAACGTCAAATCCAAAGCACCCCTCAACCTCTCCCTCCTATTTTATCTTCATCCTAAAACCCTGACCCCAAAAGTTTTGAGCAAAAACGATGGATTCTTCATCAGAAACTCTAGTCGTCATGTACTCTTCCCATTTGTAGGAGGAGGCTACAAAATCCCAATTATCGACATGGTGGCAAAAGTCTTCTCGTCCCACGAAGCAAATCCCAATGTAATCAGATGCTCATGTTGAAAATATGTTCTATTAGTTTTGTTTTGGTCATCAAATCTCTTCAATTACAGCAAATAATTGCTCTTTTCAGCCATTAGATTAAATTTAAATGATTCACAAGTTAACAGAAAAGAGAATTTGCTTGAATTAATAATTAAAGGGTATTTTAAGAATAATTGTGGATGGAAAGATAGGATTGTGTTTTTTCAAATTTACATAGTGGGTGGGAAGATAAGGTGGGTGGGAAATAGAACAAGTGGGTGGAAATAGCAACACTCTTGTTTAAATGTAGAAATAAGTTTAAAAAAATTTAGTAAATTGAGCTTAGATCCATAAAATTCATTTTTAATCACCTACAACCCTTCCCTTTATTTTTCTATTTAAAATACACAATTTTTTCAAATAAAACCCGATGACTAGGATCCAAGTAAGCAAGTTACCTAATCTAGCTTAAAATCTGATTTATTCTATTTTCAAATTCCAAAACTACCTTTATTTACAAGTTAACGTGTTATGTGGGGAGTAACTAATGACACACGTTGAATTTGGAAAGATCTTAAAATGGTTGTAATGGATGTAGGAATTAATTTAGAAACTTATTTGAAATTAAATATTAAATTCAACATTAACGTATTAGTAACGTTTTGGTTTATTTAATAAAAAAATTTGTTGTTTTCCTTTTATGAATTATACTACTAGTAATCTATTTTATTATAGTTTTATGAATAATAGTGTACATTCTAATTATGTTGAAAAATATTTTCAACCCCCCATATTTCATCCAAACAGGAACAGTTCAAGGGGCTATGTTTTCATGATGTCCTATTTCCCTTCTCATATGCAAAATTTCCTTCTTATTTTGTTTTATTTTTATTCTTGCAGCAAAAAAATAAAAATAACACTCAGCCATTTTTTAACTTTCAAGAAAATATCAAATTTAAAATGTTGCCATGTAAGATAATATTTATCCTAGTATTATATATACTAAATTACAATCTATCACACATCCACCCACCTTCATATTAATGTTTTTATACTTCATATTTTGTGTTATAATTTACTCACAAAGCATGCCATTTTGTAAATATACATTTTTTTTTTCTAATAACAGTTCCTAATTTCCAGCATATCCATAATTCCGTTTTTTAGTCCCTCTAATATTAGATTATTTTCCTTTTTCTCTCATACTCTCTCCACATCTCTCCCTTTCAAACCCTAGCCGCCGCTCATATCCTAAGGGAGTGGGAGGGAAGGTCATTGTCTTTATTGCATCTAAAATTGCATTATATGACAGCACACTAGGTATAAATCCATCCAACTTTGGCTAAATTAACAAAGTTCATAGCCTTATCAACGAAGTTCATGTGAGACTAAGTGCCCATTTGGTATTGCTTATTTGGGGTGATAAGTGATTTTTTCAAAATTTTGGAAGGCCCAACCCGTTTGGTAAACTATGAAAAAATCACTTATTGTTAAAAATTGCTATGAGAGAAAGCTATTTGGGAAAGCAGCTAATAAGGTGCTTTCATTTTTTGAATTATACAGGAACGAGTTTCAAAGAGGCGTTGGATTTAATAATTATGCAGCAATTATTTTTTGATTATACGGGAATCCATACCAACAATACTTCTAACAAAAAGTTTACCAAACACCAAACTGTGTTCTCTCACAGCTGATTTCTCTCACAGGAAATCTGGAGGTTTATTATTTTCACAGCGCAAGGCAATGCCAAACTGGCCATAAGACTTTACCCTTATTTAATAATAAAAAAACTATCTTGCATCCTCCATGGATGCCCTTGCCCTGGACATAGTCGTGAGTTTTAGGAAGAACTACCCTTAAGCTTTCATCTATGTCCATCACATGAATTAGAGATTTTTAAGCTAACATAACTGGCAAATGATTGATTCTTTTGGATCATATGTTGGAGCTCACTTTGTGGCCGCTTTCCTAGAAAAACTAAATTGACCAGAATCTTTTTAAACAAAGTAAACAGTTATTAAATCTTTCATAAGGATCTGATAATACAAGATTTTCCTGGATTCCTTTTCAAAATCAGAATTATCCCCTCTTTCTAATTGGTTAGAGGTCCAAAAATTTGTTGCAAAAACTGCATCAGTCTATTTCAAAAATAGAGAGAGAAAAAAAACACAAGGAATTCAAGCTTTAGGAAAAACTGTAGCAAATTTATGATGACAATTGAAGATTCCAAGACTCCGTAATGATCCAAACATATCATCTTGAAGAGTCCAAGTTCGCAATGATTTTTTTCCTTTTTGGCTGATCAATGATGGAATCCACCTCTTCTGCATCCTCAACCTGCAATTTTGTAACGGCAAGCATCAATCACATGTAAATGATATGTATGCTGAAAAAAGTCTCCAAATTTTTGTTTTTGTTTTTTGTTTTTTTGCATGCTTCTATCTGCACTCCTCCAAACTACTAGATGAATCCTTGAAATGCAATATGATTCAAGGACTCCCTAATTATAAAGAAATTTGGGCTAGTCCGAGTACATTTTCTCACATAATAATAATAAGATTTCTATATTTAAACTTATATCAAAATAATGAAATCAATTTCCTACAAACAGGTTGATGACAGAAAATTAGTATTAGCTTGTTGATTAATGTATGGGATTGATTTCAATAATTAAATTTTAACTGTCTGTAATTATTAAAAGAGAGACAAAACTAGAGACCATAGTGAAGCTTGTTTACACCATAATCAACCGAGCATATCTAGCACCAAGGCAGACACACGCATTCTTCCCTGCCGAAAGAAGACACTCTTCTAAAGCTGTAGACACCAGCCGAAGCTCCGACTGATGATATAACTTTGATAAGGTAAGTTTGATATACTGGATGATTTTAATCCACACAAACACAATCTCAATTCCCAATCACGAGGACAAGTAATGCTTCCTTCAATTGCCCTAATTATTACTTAGAAATGTGAACCTTTTTCTTTTAAATACGATCAAAGATAAATAAAAAAAACTAAAAGAAAAGAAAGAAAGGGGGTGCGGTGCAGCCAATGATAGTACATCTGTTTTGTGCTGCCAGAAGATGTTTTTATGGACCAAATTGATCACCTTTCTATGATATAGCAACGAGACATTGAGACCCCATCACCTCAGACCATAACCATATTTAGACTTTAATGATTAAATAAGACAACACGCGTGACGCAGATGAGTCTTTTACAAAGCATCTTATATTCAATAATTCCTTAAGAAAACTGTACATCTTTGTTTTTGCTCCCAGGAGACTTCTGCACGTGTAATGGACGCCAAATATCTATCTAGATCCTTACGAATATCTCTCTCTTCATCGTGAGAAAAGAATTTGCAAATTTTAGGCTGCTTGCCGTTGCCGATGTGGTGAGCGACGTGTCACAAATGACCTTTTGATAATACCAAGGAAACTTCCTAAGAGCCATTCCAGCGTGCCCGGGCAAAAGAGGGTTTAGGCCCAAAAAGAACTTCCAGCGGACAATTGCTGCCTGGGCAGAGTGTAGGTCCCAGCAAACTGGGCTGGCCTTTCGGCAAAACCAGCCTCTCGTACAGCCTCGGGGTTGCTGACCTCAGGAACAAAAATTTTATTTTAGAAAAACAAAATTTCACATGAATAGTAATAACCTTTGTTTTCCCCTTCTCCTTTGTCATGGAAAATTGTTAGAATTTCTCTTACTGGAAAATAAAGTTAAATATATATTATATATTATATAATATAATAAAAGAAAAACAAAACATAAAACATTTTAAAGTTGATGATTACCACCAAGAAATTAATCGCAGGGTCGTGCTAATTCCATCCGAATCATTCCATCCGAATCAATACTGAGAAGCATGTGAACAAAGATAAACCGACATGCCTTTTTTTTTTTCATTTTTAATCAAAAATCAAAAAGGCTTTCAAACACAAGACTCTCAAAAGATAAACCAACATACCTTTTTCTTTTTCTTTTTAATAAAAAGTAAAAGGTATAGCCTGGGCATTAGTACTTGAAATTGGTCCATTGAGATCCTTGAACAAAAAAGAGTCTGAGTTGATAATATTGGCATTAGATGCTTAGAGAGAGAGACAGAGAGTTTTCATACCGAAACCATAAGATGTTAGGTACTCCATAATATTATGACAATTTAGTATTTCCATGTTTGCGAATTCATAAACAATTAATTCAACTAATAAGAATTCAGCCAATGTTCTATATGAATTTGAATCTAAGATTAATTATATGCAAATTAATGTCTTTTTTGACTGAGTGTGATTCACTTAAAACTTTTATATGACTAGTTGGCACCCGAAGAAGCATTAGGTTCTATCTTCCTTGTAGTGAAACTGCACATAATCTCTCTGCCCTACCATGCTCACTTGGCGGTGTTTTCTGAAGCTGGCATCTCGTGTTGCCTTAATGTATCTTGACAAGCCAAGGATGTGGATTTCAAGCTGCATCTGATGAGATTTGAAGGATGAAATGCTGTATATAACATGACAGTTCTGTGTTGCCTTAATGTATCTTGACAAGCCAAGGATGTGGATTTCAAGCTACGTCTGATGAGATTTGAAGGATGAAATGCTGTATATAACATGCTAGTTCTGTGATCAATCATGAGAGGGAGGTTGCATACAACAGTTGTATATTCTCATATCTCAATTAGATCAATAGACCGCGCAAGTCTTAACCTATAGACCAAACAAGGGCTGGGATAAACGCTGGCTTGGTTACGTTTGCAGAGCTTCTAAATCCTCACCAGAATTCTGATTGTATTCTTCTCTCAATAATTTGTCTCAGCTGTCCCTTTAATTTCTATTGATGGAAACATGAAAACTTCCAGGAAACTCAAGTCTATGGAATTTGCCATCAATCACGTGCCAAACAGTTCTCCGCCCTCTCTAGCAACCTCCATCATCCAGATTCTCATAAAAGAACACTAGTCTTAACAATGTCACCCATCTTGGAACTTAGACCTTGAACTCTCCTCCTGTTAAGGATAGAAGGCTATGTTTCACTAGCTCAACCAATTATTAGCATTTACTTAGGATTTAAGGAACATCACTGTATGCAGAGTAGTTTAGTTGTTGTTTCAGTATAAGCCTATTTTCGATCAGCATCTTAACTGCTACTTTGTTTCTGCTGTGAGTCATGGAAGAATCAAATCTCAGAAGGGTACTGTTGCTGGCTACGGCATTCCTTCCATTAGTGCTTCTCTACATAACCGGCTGTACAAGGGACAAGCACGAAACATATACTGTTATCTGAGAATCCTGCAAGACCTGAACCCTGAGAGGAAGAGAGTCTACAGACACCAAGAACACAACCATGAAACTATTGAGGCTGGAACTTTCTTGGACAATCAATTTAGCCAATTTAAGCCAGAATAACATTTCCAAAAAGAAAAATTTTCATAAGAAAATGCTAGCAACTAACCCATTATAGTAGATCAAAATTCAAAATGCACCAAAGAAGTACTCTCATCAATCAATATGATAATTTTCAATAGTAATATTGCAATGTTAAGAAGTACAAGATTGTAGGTAGACAGACTTCCTGCCAAATCGACATAAAACCACAATGGCCACTAATACCCTCACCAGGCCCTGCTAAATACAGAGATGAGAATGCAATGCTATTGATAAAACACTAGTGAATTTCCACTTTTTCTACCAATCTTGTAATTTTCATTACCATGTCAGTTGGTCCCAGCAACTATATGACAGTCATTACATATTAGCTTAATCCAAGTTCTACACCTTACCTAAACTAAAAGGAAGAACAAAGATAACAAACAAAAGGACATCCTTGCATAGAAATAAATAAGGGTTAAGAAGCCATCCCTTTACTGAGGAAACATGTCCTATCTCGACGAAAGCCTCTGATGCAAATCATCAGCCAATGCTTGCCTCAAGCTTTCCCCAAAGTAGTAAAACGACTTCTCATTGTCAAGCACCCTCGGTGGCGCCCCACTCTCATCAGGGTCCTTCCAGAGCTCCGGTTCAGGCTCTCTCGCAATCTGGCACAAATTATGCAACACACAACAAGCAACAATTGTCTGGGGCACATGATTAAGACCCACATTGAGGTCCTGAAGAATCTTCCACCTCCCTTTCAGCAATCCAATTGCTTCAACCACAACAGACCTTCCTTTCATAAGCATTCCATCGAACAGGTTCTGTGCAGGAGTTCCCATCCCATTTGGGGAAAAGGGTGTCAACAAAAAAGACAGCAAGGGATAGCACCAGTCCCCAACAATGTATGGCCTCACATGGTGACCCCTCACATTGATCACCTTATCCCAAACAATATCACCAGAAGTCAGCCTATTATACAAAAGACTATCTCTAAAATGGGTTGCGTCGTCTGTGCCTCCTGGAGCTTTGACACACACATCCCAGAAGATTTTCTTGTGATCAGCCACAACTTCGAGCAAAACCGAAGGGTACCCATATTTGCATTTGTAGTTTCCAGGCAAGTTGTGCTTGTGGAGCTTGATTGGGCTTCCGTCAATGGCGCCACACATGTTGGGAAGCGATGTGAGCTCCTCGAAAGCCTGGGTGGTCTCGATGAGTCTGCGGCGGGAGACCGGGATCTTGATGAACTCCGGGTAGAGCTTGGTGGCGAGGAGGCGGGTGACCATGTTGGTGATCTTGGAGACGAGGTAAGGGTCGAGGGAGTAGCGGGAGGCGAGGGTTTGCGCGGAGAAGCCATGGGAGAGGCGGGAGAGGACCATGGCGACGGCGTAGTCGGAAGGGAGGGAGAGGTTGGAGAGGGCGATGTGAGGCCGCAGCTTCTCGACGACGGTGGTGAAGACGGGGTAGGAGAGGCCGTAGAGGGAACGCCACTGGGCGTCGCGGAGAGGGGCTTCGAGGGACCAGATGTGCTCGGTGGCGAGGGCTCGGAAGGCGGAGACGGACATGGCGGAGGCGGTGGCAGAGGAGGCGCCGCCGGAGGTTGAGGCGGTGGCGGGGGAGGGTTTGGGGCGGGAGGTGGCGATGAAGGAGAGGACAGAGGCGATGGTGAAGAAGAGGAGAGGCGCGGCAGAGGAAGAGGTGAGGAGAGAGGTTGGGGTGGAGGAGGAGGAAGAGGAGGTGGGGGAGGGGGAGGAGGTGGTGGTGGTAGAGAGGAGGGAGGTTGTTGGGTCGATGGAGTTGTGGAGGTGGAGGAGATTTGAGAGCATTAGCAAGAACGATTCATCCATTTTTCTTTTTTCTTGGTTCTTGGGTTCAGGGTTTGTGTTTCTTCTCCTGTTCTTGGGTTCTCTCAGAAGCTTCTTGGACTGAAGAAAGAAGAGGATCTGCTGCAAAAGGAAGGAAGAGAGGAAATGGAGAATTGGGGTTTTGAACTTCGGAGTTGGAGTCAAATTAGATCATTTTCAACTGAACTGGTGAATTTGAGCAAAATCATTGTTTGAGAATTTGTAATTGTCTTTTTTTTTTTTTTTTTTAATGTTTGGTCAGGTCGAATTATTGAGTTTGAGCCCACTTGGAGATATTTATGTTAGCCCAATCCAGGCTGACTTTTTTAATGGACTGGGCTGAAGCTCATAGGCAAAGGTTTAAAAAGAGGCGGAGTGAACTGATACTAAAACTACCCATTTTGCAATTTCTTTTTTTATCAGAACCCATTTTGCATTTCATCCTGAATTCCAATAATAATTGATGTCGTCCTCAAATTACGTCGTGAATTGTTCTCCAATTATAAATGTTGATATTTATGATTGTATTAACAATGATATGATGTTTAGGTTCATGTTTAGATTAATTGACCAAGGCAAGTGTGCCTGTTCTTATGTACCATAATTTCATCTCCTTTCGTATAGATTATAGTATTTTATACTTAATAGACTATTGTTTGTATAAATAAAAAAGTGGTTCGCTTTCAAGGTTATGGAGAAGAGAGATGTTGGATAGGCTTGCAAAATTGGACTAAGCTTGGTGGGCAAACCCAAGCCCAACTCTGTCTTCTGGGCTATGGACTGGCCCAGTCTGATATTATGGTCAAGCTCAACCCAGTATGTTGTGTACATGGTAGAGCTTGGACCTAAACTTTTAAGCCCATAAGTAGAGCGGTCCGACCCGATAATTAAGTTAATAAATCATATATTTATAAAATAAGCTAATATTAATTATAGAAAATTAGTTAAATACTCATTCCTAGACATAGTTCTATAAAGCAAACCTATACCATTCAATGTCTATGTTGGATTACGGTTTTGCCCTTTTGGTTTGAATTTTGAGAAATAGGGCCAAAACTTGCAAGCTAGGATAGGAATGTCTTAAAAATTACGTTAGTGACCTCATAACTGAAACATGTTTGGTAGCCTTGTGATTTCTATTTGAGCAGATCGAATATTCCAAACAAAGCTCGGTATGATCTGGTTCCATCTCTGTTTTCGATTCTTCAGGGATTTCTACAAAAAAAATCCCTTTATTATTAGTTGCCCATTTGATAGGGCCTTATTGGTTCGGCCCACTGACCTGCTCATGAGCCCGAAAATTCGATCATAAGCTAACTCTCAGGGCCCAAAAAGTCTGTGACTCGGTAGGATCTGGGTTAACCCCTCTCAGCCAGGCCCGATCCATTTTACTGGCCTACGCTGCATGTGTATTTTTTGGAGAGACGAAATTGTCCAAAATTTCTTTCCTGCGATGGGCTTAGAAGAACTTTGCTGGTCTGAATAAAAGAAAAAATTATAAATAGTCCTACAAAAATAGTAACAATAATTAGCCGAGTGGGCCTGTAAAATAATGACCGACTCAAAACGACGTCGGAGTTACAAAACCCGGGGATACCGAATTTCCGTGTCCGCTCCGCGAGATAGAGATACCCTTTTAATTTTATTTTGGGCGCAGAATTTCTTCGAACAATTTTCATAGCTGCAAAGCTCCGATCTTTGCCCTAACGGTCTGATTTTGGGGTTGCCTCCCATTAGCATCAGAACCTCAATTCGCCACCATGACTGAGGTATCGTCCGCCTGAACTTCTGTAGTTTCATTCAATTTTGATAATCACTTGCAAAAACAATAGCTTTCTTGATTTTATTGCTTTTTGTTCTTTTATAATTTGGAAGGCTTAATTGCATTGTGTGTATGAGTGTATGAATATGGGAATTCAAGACCTGACCTGGGTTCATGACTAATTAGCAAAACCCAATTACATAAGTGACAAGATGTCACTGGGCTTCTTGTTCTTGCCATGATTATAGTTATGGCTCCATTGAGACCCATTTGATGCTAATAGCAAATACTCTCTGTTGCTGTTGGGATTTGGGAAAGAAAGAAGGCAATTTTTGCTCTGTTTCAATTTTACAGAAGAGATAATCCCTGATTATTTATATCCAAGGGCTTTGGAAGTTTGTTTGATTTTCACAAACATGGTGTTAGTGTAGTTTCTGAATTTCTTCTAAAAAGGACTCTTTTTTTCAATCTTCATTACTTTGGAAGATAGTTTTCTTCTCTTTAAATTTTGCGTACAATTCGTTTTGATTTCAGTGATTTTCCTGTTTGCTGACTCCGACTGATGCCTTTTACATTAGTCGTTGTAACCTTTTCTTTTTCTCTATTTGCAGTATTGGGTTAGCCAGGGCAACAAATGGTGTGACTTCTGCAAAATCTACATATCAAACAACCCTTCTAGCATTAGAAATCATGAGCTTGGTCAACGTCACAAGGATAATGTTGCTAAGAAGCTTGCTGATATGCGAAAAGAGAAAGCTGCAAAAGAGAAGGAAGAAAAAGAAGCAGAACGTGCCCTTCTGCAAATTGAAGCAGTGAGTATCCAAAGGTCGTTTCAAAGTTATAAATAGCTTACAACAGTAGTGCATTTACTCCACTAATGGAGGTTCAGTTTATTATAGTAATTCTTTTATGGTAGTTCCTCCCCCATTTAATACAACAGTTAAGTTTACTCCTTGCCTTGTTCTCATCAATACTGCCACTTTGTTAGCAACCCGAGAGTAACTGTTAACTATTCAAAATTTCAAGCCTAATTATATTTACAAAAGACATTAGAATGGCCAATCGGAATTTAAAAAGAAATTGAGCACAGAAATTTTCCCCACTCTATCTTGTTATGGATTCCAATTTATTGTTCAAAATTTACAGATTTAGGTTTATTGAAAGAGAAAGTCTTCTATCCTATGAGACACTGACATGAGCAATTTTCCCTAAATGTTTACAGAAAGCTAAGCGCAGCTATCAAAAGGATGTGGCAAGCTTTCAGGAGGCTAGAGATGCCCGGGCATTCGATGTTGAAGATGATGGTCAAGAGAGTAAGTACTGGAAATTTGCGTTTCCAGCATTGTTTCAATGTTAGAGCTGCACCATACTTGCAAGCTTTGGAATAACGCCTATATAATTACACCTCAAGCAAGTTGCAGCACATATTGTTGTTTGCACTCACTTTGGAGAACCCCATCCTAAAATTAAATTTTGACAATCTGCTGCCTTTTTTTTTCCTGGTCAAAAGTGTAGTTTATTCACCTTAGCCATATGGCTTATAGTCCAAAAATATCTTGTAGGTGGGAGTAGGGCTGTTAAATAGGTGAGAACCTTACTTACAGTTCAACTACTTGGGCGACTCACTAAGGACATTTTTTAGTCTTTTTAAGTTGAGACAATAGAACAATCAGGCTACGTTTATAAGCTTATTCCTCACCACACTAAGCTTTTAAAACTCTGCTGACATAGGTTCCTTACAGCTGATGTAAGCGTAATATGATGATGCCGTAAAGCCTTTTACCAAAGAAAGCAGTCTACAATGGAGAAAGAAGAAAGGCAGACATGGTCATTACAAAGCTAATAAGATTATCTTTTCCCTTTCTTCTTTTTAATTCTTCTTTCTAATGAGCGGAAACCCAAATTGCATTGTCAAATTTGGGATTTTGATCAGGAGAGGAAGACATTGTGCTAGTAAGTTCTGAAAATGGGTTAGAATGAACTAGACATGTTACGAGAAATGTGTTTTCAGGTTTGATCTCTTGCCACACTTGTCTGGTTTGGTAGTTGGCCAACAATCGATGAGCAAATCAGATTCTTCCAAAAATTAAATTCTCAAGAAGCATGCCTTTAGGGGAGGTGGTTTATGAATATTATTTGTTAGTTAATGAATGGGCCCTTTATTGCTATTTGAAGAAGCATGCCTTTTTGGTGATTGATGAGTATTTCTTATTTCAACTCCATTATTTACTATTAAAACTGATTCAGCTCTGATTGATGACAGAATGGCAGTATAACAGTACGTCTGGTTATTACTACAATCAAAGTAACGGCTTTTACTATGATGCGAATTCAGGCTTCTACTATTCTGACGCTATAGGTATTGACTCACTGCACTTCTATTTTAATTATTGTGTTGGCTTAATATTCCTTTCAGAAAATATGTTGTAGTTGGTATATTTACATGAAGAAACACAACAGGAAAGTGGGTGGCACAGGAAGAGGCATATGCGAACCCGCAGTTTTTATCAAATGCTGGATATAAAGAAACCATTTTGAAAAAGCCAGGGTCAACTTCAGGGACAGGACCAGCTACAGAAAACAAAGGTGCTGATAAATCTCAAAATGGGCCTCCACCTGGGCCAGTGGTTTCAGCTTCTTTAAACCCTATGAGATCTGTTAAAGGTGCTCGTTCGTCAGTTTCTGTTGGAAAGAGAAAGAGGCAAGAGGAGAAGCCAAGGGCTATATCCACACAAGAAGCAGCTGCACTTAAAGCGAGGGAGGCTGCAAGGAAGAGAGTTGAAGAGAGAGAGAAACCATTACTTGGTCTTTACCGGCCGCAGTGATTTGGCTGCTCAAGCAAGTTCATATCCTTAAGGACCTTAACACAAAGGGTATGCTTTGAGTTTTTCTTCTTTCTTAATTATTCGATTATTTTAGTCTAAGTTCCAGCATATACGTATGCTGCCTTGAGTGGTTGCTTTATTGAGCTAAAATCTTTCTCCCATCCCCTTCTGTCCCTTGTTATTCTATTCTGTATGGTCCCCTGCATGTTCTGATTTTCATGATGAAGGGTGTGGGAATTTGGATACTGTTGATGTATTCTAGTGTGTTTATTAATTTGGTCAGTGTTTTTAAAGGTGTTCCTAATGCAAGCCTCGCAGTGAGGTGAGAGTCGCGAGACCTAACTGCCTGAGGGGTTTAGGTGTTCAGTGATCTGCCAGATAGGCTATCATTATATTCCAGAGGTGTATGCCTCAGGAATGAGGCACACTATCGTAAATTACAATTGTGCAAAACCTATTTACCCCCAAATCAACCCATCCCCACCTCCACCCCTGGTGGCAATTGTCTTTTTGTCATAAACCCTTTCGTCAGCAGTGTTGTTGATTTACCTACTGTGAGAAGAATCATTGGCATACCTGCAATTTTTTTTTCTTTTATATCCAATCACATTGCATATACATTATGTGCATGATTCTTTTAATTTTTAGTTTTATAACTTCTCAACATTGGTTGCACAGTTGATGTTTTTCGCTTTTTGGCACTGAGAAAAAGTTCCACCAATTTTTTGAAACAGTATAGTTATTGTAGAGAGGGAATGTAAAAGAGTAGTAATGAAATGTCAGGCTGTCATTTCATTAGATCGGCAGGTGCCATTAAAATTTCCAAGTAGGACAAGTGGATGGGAAAAGGGATGCACAGAGGCACAAAAAATTGGGCTCACAAAGTCACTCTAGACATAGATGAGATAGCAAGAGATTAAATGAGGTAACAAGCACGCAATAGTGTGCCCCATTGCTCATCAATCAATGATGGAGTTAGTGGTGTCGCAATCTCATAGTCTGCAGATATTTTTCAGGATTGAGGGTACTGATAATTGCACAGTTTGGATTTTGGAGCCACATGTTGTGGGATGTGTGGATTTTCTAAATATCCAACTTCTTAATTTTGAAATCATTGCAGGAATTAAAATGACATACTGCAAACTTAAATGGGGGAAAATTATTTATCCATATATTGTTATTAGAAAGGAAAGCTGGTTTATGGACTTCAATTAATATATCTTGTATTTTGATGCATGTAATTGGAATTATTTTGCAGAAGTCACGAAGACTTTTGAATGCAACTACTCTTTTTATGCAATGGCTGGTCCTAAGTTGTTGGTTATATGATCTCGCGTTACATTTCAATTGCCAAAAATTGCTTGCTGTCATTGCAAATTTGGTGAGTAGCAGTACCTGATATGTTAATTTGTACAATTTTTTGTGAGCTTATTGAATGGTGGGTTTCATTATGAAAGATGTTAATTATTAGGTTCTTCAAAATGATGGGTGTCTGAGCCTTCTTCAATGTGCAACTGCTGGACAATTAGGGTGAAAGTAATCTCATATCCCTAATACTTTTATTTTTCTTTTACTTCCAAGATATGAATATGGCCGATGCAATTGTAGTTGCATTTTTCAACAAGGAGGAACATTATCATAACAAAGAATTTATGAGCTGATATCGGCTCGCAGGTGTGTAGTGTAGTAGTTAAATGTTAGTTGTTGTTAAGCTCTAGTATGACGTTTTGTGTTTTTTTTGGGATACCAAGTACATGTTGTAACTGAGCATGAAATATGGATACCAAGTACATGACTACGTAGTCTTTGTTATTGAGTTCTGATGTTGAGCACATGATTTTATGAGGTTATGATTGGTACATAGAGCACCCATTCGGTAAAGTTGGTAAAAATGCAATACTGTCAAATCTGCTGCGTTTTACGGTCTTTACTCCGAACTCCTAAACCATATGTCTCTTTTCATTTTTTTTCAGGTGCCTCTTGGAACCACATTAATATGTTGTTTATTGAAAATGCTCTATTGTTAGGCGTGTTATGTTGTCAAACTATCAATTTGAATTATTGATAGTGTATACTTGTTTGAACCTGGGGTCCAAATTGATAGTTTGGTAATACAGCTTGATCAGAGAACATCGCCTAACATTCACATTCTTGGGATGTAAGATGTCTTAACGTTATTCAGCCCAACTAATTCGAATATTTTGACATCACTTTGGGCATTTATGAAGGAGTTTTTTTTACATTTCCAAGTGATTTCATTATTTCTTGGAAAGAGATGATGTTCTAGACATCTGTTTCTCAACACCTTTACATGTCCAGAGCAGGAAGTGAATATTGTCCTAGAACCTAATGGCCAGAAAATTACCAATTTATGTCTCTTTCCTTGTAATTTGATTAGGCATGAACTTTTTACGTTCAACAAAATTTGAACTCGGTTATACCACTTTTACCTCAATGTTATTGGAGCTAGAACTCATGGACGACGGGATCGGGGTCTCGAGTCAATAACCATTCCGAATACGACATGTGTCCATTTCTGTTTTTCCTCGCTATAAATCATTATAAATGCCAGAATGTGAACGTGATAACTCCCATTGTTGAACATACAACTCATTTCCCATGTCGATCCACAAACCCTTTACCACATCGAAAAATGAATAAATAAAACTCTATACACTGTTTTTGCTGCATTGCGTACATTTCTCAACCACGAGACTCAATACATACATGTTGAATAAAATGGGGTTCTGGATTCTTTGAATTGCCTGAGAGACAGCCATTTAATACATGAAGGAATTTAGGGTTCCAACTACCACTTTGCCGTTTGCACGTGGTGTTTTATTTTCTCTGTGTGACTTGGTCGTCCCTGTGACTTGCGAAAGGTCATAGATTTCGGCCAAGAATACAACGACTAAAAACACAAGGGCAAAGAAAATAATAACAACTTAATAAATACTGAACCTATTGAGGGGTTTTGAGGACTTTCAAGTCAACAAGGTGGTCCGAAGCCCGTGTTGGGCTTTCTTTGGACATCTGGGGCTTCTGGTTCTTAGTACATACACAAACTGTCAGATCAAACAGGGGTTAGAGCTTGACACTTCACGATCACAACTCCATTTTAACGTGTCTGGCTTTCGTTGGACCTCAAGGTTTTCTTAAATTTGGCTATGCGATCAATAATGTAATACGTGTTTTTACATTATTGGTCGATGATAGCAATACAATACTGTCTTTGTTACAAGAAAGGTATTTTCGCATCTTTAGGGCATCAACTTGTCTCTATATAAAGACGCTTAAATACAAACAAAACCTAGACTTCTAACTATCTAGGGATGTTAGGCCAATTATTTATGACTGTAAGTTTGTTTAATTACAACACTCATACATTCTACAATTATATATTGTTTAATTTAATTAAACTACTGTTTAATATATTGTTTATAATTTTTTTTTAAACAACACTTGAAAAGATTTGAAAAGTTAACCATATTTATTATTTATAAAAAATAGAAAAAAGGGAGTGGGTAGGTCCAACGGTCATTTTAAAAATCTGATTACAAATTTGAAAAGCTGACTATTTTTATTATTTTAAAAATCTATATAGATCCAGCAAATGTAGCGTCCTAGGGATAGATGGCAGTTGAAAAGCAGATTATAGGTCCCACTACAAATTTGGCCCATTCCTAAAGCTGGGCTACATATGGCCTGGTTGGAGGACTAAAGGGCCAAATATGATCTTCCAAATTTGGCCAAAAATTTGTTTAGCCAGTAACTGAAGATGATTTTGGTATTATTTTAGGTGTAAAAAAGAATTAAATATACCCAATCACATTTATCAGTTTAATAAGCTAAACATGTTCATTACTATTTTTTCTTTCGTTTTCTATATAATATAAAGGACTAAACCAACAGAGAGGAGGGGGCTTCTTTTTCTCTTCTTCATTCACAAAGTCACTTTTGACTCTTTTCAACTTTTTTCAATACTTTATCCTTCATTCCAAATGCTTTTTACTCGACCACAACCATGCTCGCTCACTCACTAACTCTTGGAATTTTTTCTTCTTTCTACGAAGAAAAAATTCAACAGAGTCCAAAACCTGTGTCCTTTTTTTCCAAGTTATAGTATATCAAAAAATATATAAAAAGAAGCACAGGTTAGACAAGAAAACCATATATGAGTAAATAAACCAAAGAGTTCCTCTCTTTTTTACCAAAGATGTCGTGCCCCGTCTTACCAATTCCAAGTATGACAAAGCAAAACGGAAAATTTCATTCATAACTATAATTATTGCTTGACAATAATGCAATGCGGCCATGGATGATAAACAAAAATTGTCACCAACCAACCACCATGTATACTTGGTACCTTCAAGATCATCATATCATGATCTAGATATTTATCATTTTTGTCATCATCAACAGATATAATATGAGATTAGGGTATAATGTACATGATGCAGCATCCCATTATCGCATCAACCCCATGCTCCTCTTTTTCCTCACTTTTTTTTTTTCACTCTGCAAACCAAAGTAACCATAATTATAGGATTTTATGTGGGTCTCCCTCCATAATAGACAAAACTATTCTTTCAATAAAGCTAGGTTATGCATGCATGGCTTGTTGCCCTTCTTTAACCAACAAGAGCATTGGGAATCTATAAAAAGGAGTGTCCTGCAATGAACAACGATATAGACAGTTACTCACGCGCCCATTATATCAACAGTCCTAACTCCGAACTCCAATTTTCATAAAATGCTTAATGACTCTTGTTTACCTAGCTCACCTCATCCAACAATGTGTATCCTCTTTGACTTATAATTAGGTGATGCATAGTTGATAGAGACATTAGCTAGCTTAGAGTTCGTTTGATAAAGTTTTTATCTTATCTTTTTATTTTTTTATTATTAAATCAAGAGAAAAAAGAGGTGGGCGACGAAGAAAAGAGAAGAGATAGAACGATTTTCAAAATAGAAATTAGAAATAAATTCCAATGATCATAATTGTTTCATCTAATTCTTGATTCCAATATAGTAAAGGGTGAATGAGTAACCATTAGGATGTGAGCCAATACTATATTGTATTATATTCTAATATTCCTCCTCAACCCTCATGTAGGATCGGTCTTCAAATATATAAATTGTGCCTAATACTATAATATGCAGAAAGAGAGAAAGAAATATTAATAGGTCTTTAAAGGGCCCTTAGTGCAGGTATCTTGTGGAGTTGCATCACTACAAGCGATCACTAGTACTATAGGGTTTTGTAATAAATAATTTATAATTTTTTAACATTAGAAAGAACAGTACCATTAAATTATAAGTTAGTCGACGAGATTATCATAACTTTAACTTTTGATTCTAATTAAGTTTGTTAATTTATCAATATTCTTATAAATTTAAAATATATGAGTCTAACAATTAGAACCTTTCTAAAGAAAAAGTAGCCAAAATTATGAGCTGAAATATAAAATTCTTACACAAGTGATCATATTTTCTCATTGTTTGAAACTTCAAGTACAGTAGTCCACTAGTGACACCTAATTAATTTTGTTGGATTGCTTAGGCAAAGCACATGCATGGGCCTAACACATTAAACAGGAACCCCCCCTTGTTCATCATTGCAGGTTGTGTGGTGATTACGAATTTATGGTTGAAAATTCGACAGGAATATCGAAAAGGAAGAGGATTTTTTATGTCCCAGTTTTGTTTTATTTTAAAATAATTGAATGATTCTTCACCTTTTGCTTGATTATTGGTGGCAAACCCGATTAGACGACTTTACACTGTAAAACATTACTGCTATAATGATTACACAACCCAACAATGATTATGGTGTGGAAATCTTTTTCTTTGATCTACCCATGTGTCTGTGTGCTGCTTATATCCATCCACCGTCCTTCATCTATTTTCTTACCGCATTGTGATATCATTTGCCAATGTTAGTAGCTTATAAGAACTTGACTCAATCATTGCAACGAGATATTCCCTTTTTTTGCGAATCACAGTTTGACATATACACAAAAGGAAAAATTTATATATGCACACATGTAACACTGTTATTGACAGGAATGTAAGGAGCTCTTACTTACATAATAAAGAAAGGTTAGTCAAATTTATAATGTTAATATTGTTCCGTCTTTTAACTTAGGATTATGATATTGAGAAGAGAAATATCACGAGACTAAGAGTTAGAGTTAGCAATTAATAGTTTATTACGAAGGTAAATGTTTATATAACTCTTAAGGAACTACTCCTTTCATATAAATCTTACGAATTGCATTTCCTATTTTAATTTTGTGTTGTTTTGCAAGAGGAAAATTAGGTGGCTTTCATGCATCATGCATTCAAATAGAAAGTGAAAGGGCATGGACAATGAAAAAAGGAAAGTGGGATGGTGACATCTTTAGTTTTTGTTTTCTTCTTTTTGCTTCCCTTTAATTCAAACTAGACAAATACTCTTCAATAACGTTAGATGTGCTCTTTCCTATACCATATGTGTCGGAAAACACCTACAAGGAAATCATTCATTGCCATTCCAAGAGCTCTCTTAAGATATATTTTTTTTTTGTAACTGAAAAAACAGATATATTTTCTATGAATGAACTCAAAGTGGTATGTAATTGGACATGATTAAGGTGAGGAGAGATTAAAAAATATTAGTTTCATAATTGTTCCCAACCAAACACAAAACGTTGCCCGTAATTTAATCTCTTGTATATATATGTTTCATGCTATTCGATTCCATTTCTTGTGATAGAGACACCACACATGCCCCAACAATCAAATAATCCAACCAAGATCATCAAGTTGATCATCAACCATATGAGCAAAACTCAAACATCTACATCCCACAGCAAAGAAATTTGAACAGAAAAAAAAAACATATCTACGGCTACAGATCGAGTCATGATCTGCACCCTCCACCACGTGTCAAAGACCCAAAAGCCCCTCTGGAAATCTCATGCAAACCGGGGTTGAACCCCAAGCAACCCAAGAGGCCATGCTTGTACGGCAAGAAGGTCTTCCTCCTCATCTCCTCCGTAACCGCCCGGTTCGCGGTGTAATGCAACTCGTGCGGCGAAACCGGCCCTCTCCTCCTCGAGCTCACCGACCCCACACTGTCGGTGGACCGAAAACTCGAGTTCTTCACATCCTCCGCAATACTACTGCTACTTTTCTTGGGGGACAGCATCGTGTACTTTCTCAACGGGTCTTTTCCAGTTGTGGCTCGGCCTTCTGATGCGCTTCGAAACAACAATAGATCTTTCAATTTCCACTTTCTACTTACTTTCGATGAAGAGAACGAGATCGCTGACAAAAATGAAGAATATGCTGAAGATGTGGAGGCCTTGTTGGAGTTGATTGTTGATGAAGAAACTGTCTTGTCTTCTTCGATGTCGAACATGACGTCCGACACGCGCAGGGGAGACAAAGATCTGGTTCCCTTTTTACGCACGGAAGGAGAGATTTTTCTCTCCCCCGCCTTTCTTCTTGATTTCCATATTCATACTCGTACTTTCGGGTCTCATTCATAGCGGCAGCGAAAGGATCATCATGAGCCTGATGGTCCTTTCGGTGATGCCTCGGGGATAGTACTCCCTGGACCAATTTCTTTCCTTGGGAAAGTCTCGACGCTCTTGGAGACGGTGACCTCGGGGAAAAATCGGAGGGACCTGGCTCATCAGCTCCATTGCTCCCAACTTGTAAGCGAGGAGGGGGTTTCAGAGGCCTGATCTTGCCGCCGTCGAAGAGCTCGTCTGCCGGCAAGGAAGCCTTCTCCAACTGCCCACTAAAATCAAACTCAAAATCCTCCTCAAGATGATGACTATGATCACCATTAATGGTAACTCTGGACTTGGGAATTCCGGGCTTCTCTTCCCACTTGAAAGGGATCGAAGAGGCTGAAAGTCTTGGGCCGTTTTCGCCGGAGAGGTCGTTGAAGTGGCTGTAGAAGGAAGAGGCCCGGGTGGGGCTGGTGGGTGCGCTAAAGAAATAGTTGCCAAATCGAGTGGGGCTTGAAGGAGCAGTCATGTAGGGGGAGGAGCAGGCGCTGCTGTCGAAGTTGAAGTCCACAGGGGGCACTGGGTGAGCCACTTGTATCTCCATGACTGGTTGAGCTGAAGAGCTCAAGCTCTAGTTTTGGGGGGTTTGGGATTTAAGGTTAGAGAAACAGTGAGAGAGTATTGGGATATATAGGAAGTTTTAGAGAAAGAAAGAGGAGGGAGGATGAGAGGAAAGAGAGGGGAAGGAGGATAGTGGGAGAAGATTGACTAAATGACTAGAGTTGAGTCTAGAGAGAAGATTGGTCATAGACGCCAACTTTATATATAAATCAACGGGCTCCGTAAATCAACTCACTCCTTCCATCTGTAGCATTTATTATTCTATTTTCTCTGGTCCATCTCCATGTGTAGGTGGTGCCTGCCTTGGTTTGTTTTCCCACTCATTTAGTATCCTCTCTCTCTCTCTCTCTCTCTCTCTCTCTCTCTCTCTCTGTTGGATTTAACTAACTTTTGTTTCCGAATTAGAAAAAGGAAAGAAAAATCGATGGCAATAAATAAAAGGAAATCTGTTGTTTGGAATTGAGCATTAATTTACAATACTTGGGATATTGTGAATATTTTGTAATACAAATAAAATATCAATAATGTATTAGGTATTGTAAATTGATATTTTATACTAAACAAATACTTTTATCAATGAAATTGTTAATATGCAGCGCACATTAAGATTGTTTAGTTTAAACCATGATAAGTGGCAGATAGCGTAACAATCAGAAAGTGTTGAGTTCTTTAAAAAAATTAGGATATTTTTTTCACAATATTTAATTTATATGGTACAGATAGATCACATGAAGTGAAGTATACGTATGATTTTCGAGAAATAGATTATGTAACTAATTCGATGGTTTGTATTGACAATTCCATTAAAATGACTGGAATATGCTCATTTTATATGCCTTGCGGTGTTGCTTGTATTCTTTTTTATGATTTTAGTATGGTCATTGTAGATATGTTTTGTTGGCGTAATTTGTAACTTACACTAAGGATTCTCATATTAATTGTAATTAATTTTCTTTTATTTCTGATTTTCTAATGTGAATAGAATTAGGAGTTATTACTTTTCTTGGCCTACAATGCTTTCTTGTATTATAAATATGGCGTACTATAAGGAGTAGAATATTCCCACAAACAATATTCTCTCATATTTTATTATGTTTGTCTTCTCTTTACGTATTTTTTAAGTTAGAAAGAAGTCATCTCTAAAAAATAAATCTATGTCTTAGCAGGCCAGAGGTTGAGAACGTTAAGTTGTCAGCATACATTATCCTACAAAGAAATGAGATTATTAATTTGATGCATGCATAAGGGCGGCCAATTACGTGGCCTCTTGTTTTTGGTTTATTTCGTTGAAGGTCTTTAGGAAGCTTTTAAGGGCATGTTGTTTGCTTATAAATTGACAGATGACGGTGATTTTTGAGGTGGTCAGCCACATACATTGCTCTCAGCTGAGATCATAATATTTTAACAGAGATGAGAGATGGCGTAGAGTGTTGGATTTATTTAGGTGCCAAATATCTGCGGCAGTAATTTGCTTGTTTTGGTAACTTAGGCACCATCAGGCAAAACTCTTAAGCTGACAAGTAAACAAGTCCTATAGCTAGTATATTTTTTATAATTTGCAACATGTCAAAAGAATGCGATATTCACAACAAACCCACTATTTCGTTAGTGGATTATAGTTTAGTTGGTTGAGCTCTTTCACATTCACTCACGTAAGCAAAGGTTCGAAACCTCCAGACATCCCCCCTCCCTCAATCACTCATCTTGTCAAATTCTATTATAAAATAGAAATCATATTTTCAAATTAAAAGGATATTAATAATGTTACTCTCTATTGAGCAAGTAAATTTTCAATACAATTTTTTTAAGAAGAAAATGTAAATTCAATTAGTACTAGAGTATTAAAAAAAAAAGGTGAATAGCTTTTTATAAATTATAATATTTCTATCAAATTTTGGTACCATTATGTTTTATTTCCAATTTATGATTTTTCACGTAGCCTTTTACGTTTGTAGATTTTGGGTAAAATAGAGGACAGATCCTTTTTGCGAACAAGATTTCCCCACTAGTGGTAAAGATGTTGACTTTTGCGAACATGGATTATTCACTTAGATTTTCGACCATTTTGCATCAAATCAACAAAACATGTCGGGGCACACATTTTTATGATGGAGTGTGTTCGTTTTTATATTTTTATTTCTTTATACATTTTTTTATATAAAAAAAACTCGAAACTCATATTAATAATAGTAAGTGAATTTCTTTCGCACGTAGATACATATGAGTTTAATAGATTTAGCACAATAAGTACTGGTGAAATATTTATCCAGTGAAATAAAATTTTCACTTCCAACTAGTTGCCAATTGGCAATCAGTGATGGGATGGGATGCTGTCACAATCACATTAACATGATAGGATTTTATCCGTTTTGACATGCGTATAGGTGGGATTATTTATTCACGCCAACCGTCCAAATAAAATATACAAACCTCAACGCCTTGTTAAGAAGAAAAAAAACATTCTTTACTGTTAGATTATCTTGAAATAGTTGATAAACATGAATAATTTTTTAAGCTCTAATTATACGTATAATAAGACAAAGGGTTGAATTTGGGCTCAATTTGCATTTGAGTCCTTCAATTTCCAAAATTGTTTCTGGTCCTTCAACTTCAGTTTCGATTAGGGCAAATGGTCCTACCGTCAATTTTGTTAACTTTTCTGTTAAATACAAAGGGCAAAATGGTATTTTTAAATTAAATTGATTAAAATATGAATAAAAAACTAACAAATTAAAATTAAACTTTATCTCTCCCCCTCTATCTTGATTTATACTCCCCCGAAACTTGATTTTTTATTTGATTTTCTTTTATTGTTATTTTAAAGATATGATTTATTATTATTTTTTTGTTTTAATATAAAAATACCATTTTGTCCCTGCATTTAATAGAAAAAATTAACAAAATTAATAGCATGACCATTTGTTTTGACAAAAGTGAAATTAAAGGACCACATGAAAGATTTTGAAAATTAAGAGACTCAAATGCAAATCGAGTTTAAATTCACGGACTAATAAAATAATTAAGAAAAATAAGATGTATAGATTATTGTCAGCCGTGCATATAAGTAGATTTTAGAATACATCAACGATCGCACGTGCCATAACTCTATATAATAATCATACAATTTTCACTTGTTGCACACACGTTTTAACAACCTCATCATCTAGAACATAAGAAAACATCAAATAAGATGGCTACAATTACATCACTGCTTGTATTGTAAGGCATAAAATCCATAATAGTTGCTTGCTTGCCAGGGTAGTTGAAGATTTTGCAATTTCAATAATTATGTCATAGTCAATAGGCTCATCATCACGGACAAGGATTTACAAGCACCCATTGGGAAGAGTGTTAATTTTTTTTTAAAAAAAATTAACAAAAAAAGAAGACATTCTAACGTTCACAATGCCACTGCCTCTTCTTTATTTTGATATTTGAAAATCGCTCTCAATGACATGTGGGTTGTGCCCAAAGTCTTAAACACTCTTTTGTCCTATTAAGGATTAGCCCATCTAGTCCACTAGGGGCTAAAAGAAATATGACATTATCGTTAATTATCTATTGTACTTGTTTGCATTTGCATGTTGAGATCGGGTTGTCTACATATTGAACTAGTTTACAATATAATACCACATATAAATTTGTAATCTAACAAAAGTCATCCAATTTGGACATATATATACAGTTATTTTATTATTCGGATATCTTCACGTGAGTTTTAAGTTCTTGTAACCAAAATTGTTAGTAGTAGTGCATATATAATACTATTAAATTAAATGGTACCAATTCATAAGTTGTGTAAAACCATTTTTTGCTTCATGAGAAAAAGCTGGTTGTGTAAAAAAATACATGTATCTTTGTTGTGGGTAAAATAGATAATTTTGTTGTGAAATTAATTTACCTTTTTTTAGCTCTATTTAGTTTTGGGTCATTCATTTCCATGGTGTTGAAAATGGATCTCATGGTGATGGCCCAATTGCTCACCTTTGTGGGTGATAGTTTTGGCCCATATTATTCCAACATGAACGTTCTGCTCGGATCTTCGACCATGAAACTAATTAACCAGTCACCTTCTCCATCGGCGGCAAATAAGTGAGAAACCCATCCCACTAACAACGAACAAAACTCAAGCGCAAAAGCATAATTTCGTGGGCTATTGATCAACTCGCCGCCATCAACTCGCTTCACCGCGCCGTTCTCTACCGGCCGCCCAGGGCTTCTCGCAGCTTCTCTCCGACAAGTAAAGCCTCCTCAATTTCACTTTCATTTCCTCTTTCTTTAGAATTGCAATTTGTTTTTTTTTTCCCTTGATGGGGTCTTCTGGTGCTCATTTTGTGACCAATGAGGTTTCTATTCGATTTCGTTGAGGCACTGAAGAAAAATGTATATAATGCATATGAGGGATCTGCTGTTTTACTGTCTGCTACTTGCTCTAGTTCCTTATTCCTTCGAGCTAGAAGAAAGTTTGTGAGGAGTGGTTTTCTTGTATATGTGAGCCAATGATGAATGCTGGATTAGCTCTACAATGCCATGATGCTACAATTCAGTGTTGTGCTCTGCGTTTACAGGAGCTCAGGAATCTTGTGGCTTCAGCTTTGAATGAAAAGTATTGTATGTCAGGCAGAAGGTAAATAGGAAAAGGCTGCTGCGCACTTTATTCACTTTCTACAGACTGAGGAGTCGTTGAGTTCCTTGGGTTCTGATGGTTTACAGTTTGTCATTGCACACATCATTGAGTGTTATACTTCTGTTTGTGATTGGTAGAATCCTGGTTATCAGAGTTGCAAACACTTCGTGCTAAGCATGCTGGGAAGAGTTATTGCGGTGTTCTCACAACAATGGGCAATGAAATTAATGCAATTCATTCCTTGGCATGGTATGATGAGGGTGAATTTCAGGCAGCATGGGCATGACTTGGTTTGACACCTAAAAGCAGTGAGCTCACACTTGATCCGAAATTGGCCTTTCAAAGAAGTGAGCAGATGCTTTTACAGGCAATGCTTCTTCAGAATGAGGGAAGGAAAATAAGATGCCACATGAATTACAGAAGGCCAGGTCAATGCTGGAGGAAACATTGTCTATTCCGCCGCTTGATATGTTAGAAGAAGCAGCAGCATATGCTACCCAGTTGCACTGCATCATTGCATTTGAAGAATTTTACAAGATTAAAGGCAACCAAGATGAACCCAGGCAACTTCAGTCAATATTAAGTTCATATGTCCGACTTATGCATCCACAACATTGAGATGCTCTGGGGAAAGCCACCATGACTTTCTCAGCTCAAATTGCAGTATGAGGGCATCCTGCTAATGCATGCTGAAAACAAGTTTGAAGATGCTTTGACGAACCTTTGGTCTTTTGTGTGTCCTTGCAGGTTTTCTTCACCATCTATAGTTTCTGATGCTGAAAGTAGTATTCTGAAGGCCAAGGCATGCTTGAAACTCTCAAATTGGCTTAACAGAACTATTCAGATTTGAGGCTAGATGACATTGTTCTTAATATGCGGTCAGACTTTGAGATGGCTGATTCCTCTTCTCCTGGAAGAGGTAGGCCCTCATTTGGTGATGAGAGCTTAATCTCTAAACCACCTTTGGGACCTATCATTGATGAAATTGTGGGCACAGCTACAAAATTGTCTACTCATCTCTGCTCAATTTTGGGAAAATCCTGGATTTCTTATTCCTCTTGGTGTTTTAGTATGGCCCGGGACTCTCTTAACCCCAAATGAAAATATCCTTCACTCATGCTCCTTTTTACCCATCCTTGTTCATGAAGTTCGAGAGATTCAAGCTAACTGAAGATGAGATCATAAGAGTGGAATCTTTGATTTTACAGCTTGTCCAGAATAAGGATGACGAGGGTTGCAGAGCTGAACGGGGAGAGTCGAACTACTCTCTTGATTCTGCTGAACTGAGAAATGCAACCCTGTGATGGCTTTGGTGCAGCAAGTAGTGAATATTATTGAAGCTGTTTCTGGGGCACCTGGTGCAGAAGATTGCAGTGACAATTGCCTTTCTGCTACTCTAGCTTCTCAGTTGAAGATCTGCTTTCTTTGTGCAAATTTTGGCCTAAATGAAACTGACGTAATTTCTGTAGTTGATCATTTGGGCATGCAACTCATGGCTTTATAAAGTATATTTCATATTCATCTGCAAAAATTTGCAATCATGGCTTGGCTGACTCTGATTTTGAGCCTCTGAAGCAAAAATCTGGCAGCTATACTCTGAGGGCTACATTGTATGTCCTACATATTCTTCTCATATACGGAGCGGAGTTGAAATATATACTTGAACCTGCTCTTTCAACAGTTCCTTTGTCACCAACCATGGCAGGTAAGGGGCTCTTCCTTGGTTTGTTTCCTACATGTTATTTTTATTTTTATTATTTAATGTTTAGTGTGGATGACTTGATTTCATTCTGATTACAATGTTCACTTCTAGGAAGTAACTCCCGAATTGTTTGCTCGGTTAAGTTCTCATCCTGAGCAAGTGGTTCGGAAGCAGTCGGAGGGCTTACTAATGATGCTGGCCAAGCAATCTCCTTGGTCCATTGTCTACCCAACACTAGTTGATGTGGATGCTCATGAAGAGAAGCCTTCAGAGGAGCTTCAGCACATACATGGTTGTTTGGTAAGGAAATTTCTTTCATTATTTTTATTATTAATTTTTTTTTTCAGGATGTTGTGCTTTTAGTGCAATACAACTAGACTCGAATAGAATTGATGGAAAGGACAAGTGGTGTAACGCGAGATCTACTTGGTGGGGGGATGTAGCTATTTTTGGAGATTAGGCTGACACCTGTTTTGAAGGGTTGCTTTCTGTCCATCCATCTCTACAATGCAGGAAAGAAGCAGCAACACAAAGATGAGAGGAAACATTCATTTTATGCTGTCGTCCGATGCATAAAGTTGGCTCTAGCTCCACACCACTGCGGCCGAGGAAACTCGCATATTGATCGGTAACTTAATGTTTTGTACTGACAGATTAACCGTACATACAAACAAAATTAACTGTCTAATGACAAGTTAATGCTTTTCAAAATATCCTTTATCTTGAACGTAACTTAACGTATACAGAATGAGTGAATAATAGGAAGGTACAAAGTGAGACCAACCCTTGTTTCTTCTTTTGGTGCAACCATGGCATGAGTTTTTACCACCAAAAGGTGAACCTTCAAAAGATGTTTCGAATATAAAATCTCATTCGCCTATGCTGTAAGATTTGGGATAAGATGGCTTACGGGTGAGAGAGTCGATAGTCTTTTGTCAACAGTATGAGCTTAAACATTCCAAGTATTATTCCATTAAATATTGAAGCAGAATTTTCAATTCATAATGGTAAACTTCCATCTTTAAGATCGTACAACTTTAAGGACCCTTCGAAAGATCATCTTAGTAAAAAATAAACCACTTGCAAGCAATATTGATATTGTCTTCAACTTAACCACTTACAAAGGCCAAATCTTAATAATATTAGTAATGAAATTGTATTTTTATTTGTCAAGTTTTCGCGTGGGATTTTATATTCTTCAACATCTAACCTGACTAAAACATTAAATAAAATCTTCTGTTCCCTAAGATGGAAATGCCTCAAATAGGTGTAATCAGATTTATGGTTAGGGCCAAAAGAAACTCAATAGTTTACTTCCCAAACATATGTATATTTTCGGGAGACAAAAAATTCCTGTCTGTTATAAGATTGTCAGGCAGACCCAAAAATCTCTAGAAAAAGTGCTAGACACTTTCTCCGAATCCACCTAAAACGTCGCTTGTGAATATACTAATAATATGATTTTCTGACAAAATTTAAAGTTTTAGATACCTTTAGCGCGTCACCATTTTATTTATTCCTATTTATTTTTCAGTACATTAAGTAATCATCAAAGCACTTGATATTTAACGTCTGTAAAACCTTTATCATTTAAATGAAAAGGTCAAACAAGCTTTTCTGTAGACAATAAAGTCAAACTAATTAATTGGCCACACGATTAGATATTTAAAAGTTGCTTTTTCTTTTCTCCGCAACTAGAAGTCACTTTATAAAGAGACATCACTCAAAGTGAGGATGAGCAAATGTGTATTCTAAGCAAAAACAAAGTCGGCCAAAACAAAATAAAGCAAAAACAGAGATTTAAAGAAACAAAAAGTGATGTCAGTGAAAAAAGGGCATTGACTTATAGATTAGAGATTTCGGAACTTTTATAGCATCATACTTGTGGAGTTGTTCTATAGTGAGGGCTTTATATATGACATTTAGGTGATGCCCTATCTCTTAATCGTTGAATTAAACTAATTAATTTGATTCAATAGTTAAGAGATAGTGCATTACTTAAAGACCATATATAAGATCCTTACTATAGAATTTTTGCATAATTTTGTCTGTGCGAGAAATCCCTCTAATATCGTTTGTATTGAAATTTTAAAAAAACGTGAAGCCCATTGACAAATAGGTGCATGTGTGGGCTTTAAATAAACCAAACTCTTTTTAAAAATTTTGTTTTTAATTTTAATAAATCAAACTTTTAAAAAATTATTCCTAATATCTCACTCCAATAATAAAAGGCATTTTCCGGTCGGGAAACAGCACCAACTACTTGGGAAATCGTCAAACTATAATGTCGTTCCTTCCTTAATTAATGGGTGTGGAAGATTTCGTCCGAAAAAAAAAGAGGGTGTTGAAGATCGCTCAAACGACGCCGTCACAGAAAAATATTCTAACAAGTCGAGAGAATACGGAAAATCTCTGCGAAAATTCGAAAGGAGAAAAAAACACACACACACACACAAAGCAAGAGGGAAAAGAGCGTGCAACGGGCCTCTAAGAGAGGCATCTAAATCCTACTGTTCTTCTTCACGAGAAAAAGCTCAAAACCCATCAAATATATATTAAACTATCTCTACTTCTCTCTCTTGCTTTTCCATTTTTTCATTTGTTTTTGGGTTTTCGAAATTAATGGCTATTATGAGGCATAAAGCTCGACAAAGCTAAAAGCACAAGGAGGAAGAGGAAGAGGAGGAGGAACATTTTGTTGAGTTGCCCAATGCTTTCTTTTTGAGCTTCCATACAATGGCTGATGATCTCTGTTCTTTCAAGGTTTGCTGTTTCGTGCTTTTCCTTTTAGCTCTTCACTCACCATTTTTTTTTTTCCCATTTAAGACTGTTTTCTGTCTTTTCCTCTTTCTAGTTTTGGAATTTCTAAAATTATATTTGGGTATCAGATTCTGACCCTTTTTTTTAATTTGTGGATTATTTTTATGGGTTGCATGTGAAATGCCCGATCTGGGTGTTGAAATAGTTTACACTTTGATTCCCTGAATTCTCGGATGCTTTTTGTCTATGTATTCAAGCTGAAGCAAACCCAGATTTCCTTTTCATTAGGTTTTGATAGAGAGGGGTCTCAATCATACAGTTGTCATATTACTTAATAACTAGATGTGTTAATAGCTTAATCAAATGAATATATGAACACTGGTCGTTTGTTTGGATAATTGCAATGAAACCCACGTCATTTATTCTTCAATTCGACTTGAAAGTTTATGAACTTTTGGTAGCTGATCAATTTGTCTTATAAAGTTTGGACCTTTGTTAAGACTAATTACCAGCCATGTCATTCTTATTATGTGTTATTCACCCTTCATTTTGCATTGCGTAATTCATGGTTTACAGGATATATTTCTTATAAAGGCGCCCAAGAAATCTCCGTTGGTGCTGAGGATGATTGTCTTGTTGTTTGCAATGGTCTGTGGTGTCTATATTTGCTCAATTTGTTTAAAGCAAGTCAGCACCCGCACCAACGTTGCTGGGTTTTTAAATGTCCGGGTGATTCAAAAGCCATGCCCACGACCTGATGTTGAGCCGGAGGAAGTTCCTTATGTGCACTACCCAAAGCCCATAACTTATAGCCGGTATGCTACTAATTTACTTGTAGTTTCAAGTTTGGTTTTGTTTGAAAAATGAAATGATATATTTTTCTGTGCATAAATAGGGCTGAATGTGCATGCAATCCTGTGCGATATTTCGCAATTTTGTCGATGCAGAGGTCTGGGAGTGGGTGGTTTGAGACGCTATTGAATAATCATACTAACATAAGCTCAAATGGGGAGATTTTCTCTGTTAAAGTGAGGAGAAGTAATGCCTCAACAATCGTTGAGACTTTGGACAGACTTTATAATCTAGATTGGTTCAGTAGTGCCTCAAAGAATGAGTGCACAGCTGCAGTTGGCTTAAAGTGGATGCTTAATCAGGTGAGTGATTTTTCATGCATTTTCCGTTTTTTTTTTAAAATTTCTGTTATTTAGCTATCCGCTGGTTTTATGGTGCGAGAGACAATGACATTGCATTTCAGTAAATTTCTTATTTTTCAGCAGATTGTCATATCATATTAAGACAGGAATCTTCTTCTTAGCTTGTTTCTTTTAGATAGCCAGTTATTATTGGTAACAATGACGTCATTGGCTCATTTTTCCTGTCGTCTACTGATTTATGAATTACTGAGATTATATTATACTGTATAGTTTCAAGTCCTGTCAAAAAGCTTGTCTTATAGTTTCTGAGATAAATGCTTACCCTTGGAGAGTGATAGAGGATCTGAAGGATTGGATCGGGTAATTCCTTTATGATCTTGTAGGGTGGTGGGACTGGTTCAGAGATGTCTGGAAATAGGCAGTCTTGTAATACAATTGTTCTGGGCAACGGCTAAGCTTGAAGTTTATATGTTAGACTGTATACCCCCATCAGAGTTCATATGCTTCCACAAAAATTTAAACCTTGAAAAAAGAATTAGTAATAAGAATAAAATTCAATGTCTTGTTTAGCATTACATATAGACGTATGGCTGCTTCATTTTGGGCAGCTAGTTATTATCATGATTTGCTTGTCCTCGATGAAACAGAATAACCTATTCTATCTAGGAAGCCTTCCTTCAAGTAAAGTAATTTGGGGATCCAAGGGCTAAAACAACTTAATTTAGCAAAAATCATATAGATTCCATCACAACTGATGGAATCTGTTCAACAAATGGTTCTATGTGAATGAGAGTTGCACGCTCTCTAAGTTATGACAACCTTATGCTTTGAAGTATAGGACCATCTCACTGCAATTAATGAGTTATTAACAAAGGGGTCGAGTTGACTGAACTTTCAAACTCACTTGGTATGACCCTTACGTTGATGTCTTGGTCAGAAAGGAATTCATTGCAAACTTGAATTTGGTTTAAATTAAAATGTCCATCCAGTACCTTAATTTGGGTCCGTCCATCTAAATTTTCACCCAGATTTATTTCTCAAGACATTTGGTCTTAGATTCATTTGCTATCTTTGCTTTCCTGTTGGATTCCTTGTTCTTGGTGGCATTTGGCCAGGTAGGCAATAGTTTGATAACCTTATGAGGATTTTCTGTTGTGCATTTTGGCATTTGGTCTTAAATTCTTAAATGTTATTCTGGTGTGCATTTTTTTTGTTTCATGCATGGCCGCCACTGAACCATTTTTTGCAACAATTTGTGCAGGGCTTGATGCAGCACCATGAAGAGATAGTGGATTACTTCAAAACTGGAGGTGTTGCTGCTATCTTTCTCTTCGAAGAAATCTGTTGCGCAGGATGATCTCTGTGCTTGCAAATTCTTATGATCGAGATGCTAAGCCGCTGAACGGGACCCATAAGTCTCACGTGCATTCTCCTCATGAGGTCTCTCCCTCTCTCATGTGCAAGATATTTACATGGAAGTCAATTGGTTGTTTACCTTAAAACACTAAAAACTAGTAATTGTTTGATTTGCAAACTTATTAAATGTCATGGTTGCAGGCAGAGATACTTGCAAAATACAAGCCTACAATCAATGCAACTTTACTGATACCTAACCTGAAGCAAGTAGAGGATACAACTACGAAAGCTTTGGAGTATTTCAAGAGCACCCGGCATATTATCCTATACTATGAGGATATTGTTAAAAACCGAACTGTAAGAGAAACTATATGAGCACTGAACTGATCAGTATATTTGTTTTTTTTTTCATAAATAAAGCAACAACCTCTGAAATTTTCAATTATGTGTGTTTGCAGAAATTGCTAGATGTTCAAGATTTTCTTAAGGTTCCACAAAGGGATTTAAAGAGTCGTCAGGTGAAGATACACAAAGGCACCTTGTCTAATCAGATTGAGAATTGGGGTGATGTTGAAAAGACACTTACAGGAACACAGTATGAAAACTTCCTCCATGCAGATTATCAACGAAGGTAAACAGCACCGGGGCGATGTATATACCATGCTTTGTTCTTTAACATTTTTTTTTCTTTTCTTCTCCTTAACCTCAGAAGCCAACAGGAGGTTACAGGTCACCTCCCTGTTGAAATTTTGGCGGCAGCTTCTGAATTTCAATTATAGCTTCCTTCTTGTTACTCAATTTTTGTTTCTTGGCCACTCTCAATTAATATTCAATTGATTCTTTCATCTCTCTTGCTCTACAAGAAACTTTTGTTGTGGAATTTAAATTAAGTCAATAGAGAAAGTTGATGATTCACCGTGCAATTCTTTAATCTTTGAACAATTTCAAATGCAACTTGTTATTAGCCATCAATTAGCTTCTAATCTCTTACTAATTTAAGGGTTAAATTGAGTAGGGGGTTTTTTTTCTTTGATTTCAGTGTGAACATTTAAAGAGAGAGGAAATTGCGGTTTACTTGTTTTGTCTGGTTAGCTCTCCAGTCTAGAACATACGGGATCTTTGACCCGCGTGTATAGGCTGGTCAAAGATTTACAATCCACAGCGGAACGCGTACGGCGTGCTTCCATCAATCTATATCGGCTGCGCTATTAAGGACCGTTGGATAGAACTCACGTATTGTATGGGACCCATGATGGGTATTTTCCTACTTTGGCTAAAATAAGGAAAAAAACTCTCTTGTAATTGCTATCCCGGTCAATAACACAATAATACATGAGATCATTCAACTATCCGTTGAATGAGAGTTTCCTAAAATAGAGACAAAATTCAGAATCCCTCTCCATTCTCCAAAATCTCACTTTTTAACTCCCAAAAACTTGAATCTCTATATCTCATGTTATATAAGGAAAATGGTCCACCCCATTTTTGTTTTTGGATACAAGATCCAACCTTCCTTTTAAGTGATGACAATGAATTTTTATAATTATTATGGGCAGATCTTTATTTTTATGTATTTAATTAACCAAAAAAGAAAACAAAAGAAAAGAAAGAGAATTCCTTTCGGTTGCCAAAAGTAGAATTTGGATTTTCATAAATAACCTAAAATTAATTAAATTCTGTGAAAACATTGAATATTAAAAACAAAATCACAAGTCCAGGTCAATTAATTAGCATCATGCCAACCCATTGACTTACTGGAGTTACCTTAATTAGCTTTGGTTAATAAATAAAAAAATAAACAATAATTGCAACCAAGAAAAAAAAGAA
This sequence comes from Prunus fruticosa, assembly GCA_018703695.1. Lineage (NCBI taxonomy): Eukaryota > Viridiplantae > Streptophyta > Magnoliopsida > Rosales > Rosaceae > Prunus > Prunus fruticosa. The sequence goes on from CM031924.1 coordinate 32,031,344, forward strand.
AAAAAGAAAAGAAAAAGAAAGCAGCAATACAATAATTTAGAAGAAAAATTTGTTAACATGCAATCCAGCTCACGGAAGCACCAGTCAGGCTGCATCCAGTCCATGTACATCGGACGAGGCTTAGACCAAAACACTGCTGTGGGTCCTACACGTCACGGACGGCAAACGTGAGTTAACGGACGTAGCAAACGAGGTCTCATCGCATCTCATTTATAAAAAAAAAATTAAAAATTAAAATGAAAAAAAAAGAAAAATCTATCGCAACACCGCTTCCTTTAAAACCCCATTTCGTCACTTCAAACCCTCCCTCTTTGCTCTGCGCAGCCCCCGTTGCTCTCTCTCTCTCTAAGCTTCAGACCACTCTCTCTGCTCTCTCTCTCTTGAAACCCCAGAAGAGAAGTACAAAGAAGACGAAGTAGAGAGAGGTGCAGAGAGAAGAAGAGAGTAAAAAGCTCAGACCCCACCACAAGTCCAATATGGCCCAGCAATCCAACGGCGGCGATCTGGGCCCTCAGCAACAGCAGCAGCAGCAGCAGCAGCAGCAACAACAGCAGCAGCAGCAACAGCAGCAGTGGATGCATCAGCATCAGCATCAGCAGCAATGGATGGCCATGCAGTACCCAGCAGCGGCGATGGCGATGATGCAGCAGCAGATGATGGTGTACCCGCAGCATTACATGCCTTACGCTGCTGCAGCTGCCCATCCTCATCATCCTCATCACAATCCCTACCAGCAGCAGCCTCAGGGCGTGCCTTATCAGCAGCAGCAGCAGCAGCAGCCGCCGAAGCAGCTGCAGCAGTCTCCCTCTCAGAAACAGGGGCCCACCGATGAGATCAGGACCATCTGGGTGGGCGACCTTCACCACTGGATGGACGAGACTTACCTTCATGGATGCTTTGCTCACACTGGGCAGGTCAGCTCTTTAATGAGAATGGACTTGTATTTGAACCCGTTTCGGTTTCGGTTTGTTTAGAGCTTTGAAGTTTTTATGAATATGGATTTAAAATGTTAGTTGATATTGTGAGTTTTAGTTTATTTGACATGATAACAGCTCTATGATTGATTTAAGGTTAACAGTATGGGATTTACTCTATAGTTGTATGTTGGGTGAAGTCATAAGCATTCTAGCTTACCTTGGCAGTTTTTTCCTTTATTCAGAAGTAAAGTACTGATTGAAAGAGTAAGGTAAATGCCAACTACCGACTTCTAAAATTGTTCTTGGTATATCAAGATGCCTTACCTGGATAAGGGAAATGATTCAGGTTTTGGTTAGTTGATTGAACTTGTTCAGTGAACAAATTTGCCTCTTTAGTGGCTAAGTTAGGTCAACTCTGTTGATTGTAGATTGGCGGCTGGTTTCCAACCTCTAGCTAGGAACTCATTTTTTCCCTACAGCAGCGTGTCTTCTATGCATATCGTTGACAATTTGTGATTTTCAGCAAGTTTCTTGCTGCATATGATGACCTTTAACTTAGAAAATTAAATGCATCCTCTTGTGGATGGCCACCATCTTTTTGAGGGTTTGAGCTATTACTGTGTTTTTCCGATAGAGAGTAATAGCAGTTGATCAACTTCCCAATCTGTAGTAGTGTCATCGCAATGGCCATTCAATGCAAACCATTCATGTGATGTTAAAATCCTCTTCCATGTTTTGAGAATTTGTCTTTACTTTAGATGGTTTATAGGTGAGGTCAATTATTGCATGGCCTAATCCTTTTGATGATAACTATTTTGGACATACAATTATCTGGTAGTTGTAATTGATTTACAGAAGAGTGAATTGTCTATTGCCAGCCTGTTGTCCTTTCCTGCTAAATGATACTGAATATTTGGCACTAGTATGTTACCAAGTTGTGTAGTTAAAAGTAGTTATCTCTTGTTTAATTTGCAGATCCTCTTGTTTAGTGTTGCCAATATGTGATGAAATGCTATTGCAATATATTGTCCTCACTTTTATTTTTCTAGTTAGGTTACTTCTTTTTTGGGTGGTTTCGACGATATGGAGCCTAATGATTTCCATGTCTTAAAAATAATAAGAGCATCAATAGTGATTTAGAAAGGCAGTAGTTGAGGAACTATTTGCATGGGTCTGTTCTTCCGTATTTGCTTTTAGCAACTATGAGGAGGGTCAACAAAAGTTATAAAGTGCAACTTAACACTGGACACCAATGTACCCCTTATGTGCATGCCCACACATCTCAACCAAACTGGGCCTTACATGTGTAGAACAAAAAAGGTGATACCACAACTTGAACTGGGTTCACAGTCAACATAAACATGTTACCATATTTATTTCGCCAATGTGATGGACTCAACAATGTAAATCAAGCACAATTTAAGAAGACCCCCTATCTTATTAAAAAAATTGTCTCTTGTATGTATTTTATTTGATATAAACTTTAAATTGCGCCTAACTATGTGCTTTTGGTGTCACAAACATTGCAGGTTTCCTCAGTAAAGGTTATACGCAATAAGCAAACTGCTCAGTCTGAGGGATATGGATTTGTTGAGTTCTTTTCACGTGAAGCAGCTGAAGAAGTTCTGCAGAGCTATAATGGTGCTGCAATGCCAAATACAGAGCAGCCTTTTCGTTTGAACTGGGCAACCTTCAGTGCTGGGGATAGACGAGCAGACACTAGTTCTGATCTATCTATCTTTGTAGGAGATTTGGCTACAGATGTGACTGATACTATGTTGCAGGAGACCTTTGGTAGTAGATATTCATCTGTCAAGGGAGCGAAAGTTGTTCTAGATGCAAATACTGGTCGTTCAAAAGGTTATGGTTTTGTTAGGTTTGGTGATGAAAATGAGAGGTCAAGGGCCATCACTGAAATGAATGGTGCGTATTGTTCAAGCAGGCCCATGCGCATAGGTGTTGCAACACCCAAAAAATCACCTGCTTATCAGCAACAGTATTCTTCACAAGGTATGATATCATGCTCCTGGTTTTTTGTATGATTACTCACGTCCATCATAAGTCCACTCATTTTTGTTCAACAAGCAAAATTGTCCATGCACATTTGATATTTAAAGGTTCTTTTCTTATGTTATGTACTTGTCATTTACACAATTGTGATTTCTCCATTCCCTTCTTAAAAATATGAGCGTACAACAAACCAAGTCTTACTTTTTGGTCAACTCAATTGTATCTTCGACTACTGTGCCTGCTCCTCATTTCCTTAATTTTTTTTTTCTGTTTATATTTTTCTCTATAATTCATTTAGTTATATATCTACCTCCTCCAGTTACATGTTTTCCTTTTCTTACGTTGTATTTTTATTTCACATCAAGAAAAATTTAGGCTAGTTAGTAATGCTTGCTTCTTGTCTTGTGATGTAAGGTGTGAGTATTAGGCGGTTTTTGATGTTGTTTTCTATTATTTTTCTCCTGGAAACTTTCATTTTCAAACAGCACAGGAATCTCATCAGATTATGTTCGTCCATTAATATTTATCCCTCTTCAACATCGCTCTTAACTGCTTTGGTGAAAGCAATAAATGATGCAATTGCTGAACCAGTAATGTGTATATTTAGAATGGAGCAACTTCCCCATTGTGATCTTGAAAAGTTTTTAGTGTTGGTTTTATATATTTGGTAGTTTTTCAAATATTGGGAAATTATCTTCACTAAGTTGTGGTACAGAAATTTCTAAAATTTTAAAATTTAAAATTAGTTGTCAACTTATAAAATTGAGTGGTTCAATTCAAAGTGAGAAGTAAAGCTAATGCCATCTCACGTGAGTTAGTTTTTCCTTTTTGTTCGAAAGAGTAGGTCTTCACCTAGCTAGTTGAATTTTGACTCAAGTTGTCATTTGGATTCTAACTTCAGTTGCAATTGATGATCATGGAATGGATTTCGGTTCTTGGACACATTTGACCATGCAGGTGGCTTTCATGTAGTAAGCATATTACTAAGTGAGAGAAACATGTTGAGAAATCAGGAGCTAGAATAAGATTTAAATTAAGAAACAGAGACATAAAGTTCTAAAATCTTTACTGCTATAGGACTCTTTTAGCCAAACAAATACACTCTTAAATTTATCCCTATCTGAAAGGAAAAGGAAAAATCTGCTGCTCAAAACCTATCATAATAACTAACTACTAACAGTACTGTTGAAAAAGCAGTTGTCTATTTTGGCATCTTCATAATTTTGAAAACGGTTTTTTAGTAAATGTATTACTTTATTCCCTTTAATTAGCGTTGGTATTAGCTGGTGGTGGACATGCATCAAATGGCGCTGTTGCTCAAGGTTCCCAGTTCGATAGCGAGACCAATAACACAACTGTAAGTTCAACTCTTTTTTCTTTTTCCTGTTTCCAGTATCTTTAACCTAGATAGCTCTTTAATCTGTGGCTTATTGCAGATATTTGTTGGAGGGCTTGATTCGGATGTCAATGATGAAGACCTCAGGCAGCCTTTTTCTCAATTTGGTGAAGTTGTCTCGGTGAAAATACCAGTCGGAAAAGCATGCGGTTTTGTTCAGTTTGCTAATAGGTATTCTTGTCGTTTAACATATATGGGTCCTGTCCTGTCATGTAGAAATAAAGCTGTAATGAGGAATGTTCCTGTCATTACAGCTTAGGAGTAATGGTACTCTCAGCATCAATGTTAAAATCATTTATTAGATATTAAACTGTATATAAGAAGTATAATGAAAAATTGTTGAAGACTGAAGGAGGTAGATAGTACCACTATCTTAATCTGTGGTGCCGTGTGATGGACTCCTTCACATTGTTTCGGTTTGTAGGAAGGATGCTGAGAATGCAATGCAGATGCTGAATGGAACGGTTATTGGAAAGCAAACAGTTCGTCTTTCTTGGGGCCGCAGTCAGGGAAACAAGCAGGTAATACTTTGTCAACTATGTCATGTTAATTGTATGCGGGTGTTGCAACATTTAGATATCTATCCCTGAATTATACCTGTATTTTTCTTGTCATTTGTTGGTTTGATTTCTTTTATGCTTTACAACATTAAAGTGCCACAAATATCCCCCTTCCCCCTTTTCTTCTTGCAGTTCAATGTTAACAGTTAGCAGTTAGTTTTCTGATCGATGTTAGAGTTGAATGATATGTCCCTTCGTTAAATTATCCGCCATTTTAGCACGTAGAATCCTTGTACCTTGCTTGGCCCCACTGCCAACCTCTCGTAGAGTTGAATGAATTGTCCCTAGGGTAAATTATCTGCCACTTGAGCATGTAGAATCCCTGGACCTTGCTCGCCCTGCCCCAACCCCTCTCTGTCTGTCTGTGTGTCAGTTGGGTTTTTCTCATCGTTAATTACATGTGATTTTGCAGTGGAGATCTGATTCAAGTAACCAGTGGAATGGGGCACATTATGGAGGACAGGGTTATGGTGGTTACGGACATGCTGCGCCACAGAGTCAGGACCTCAGCATGCATGCTGCAGCCGCAGTTCATGGGGCTTCTTAACAGGGCTATCGGAGTTGCCAACAGCATGTAAACTGAACTTACAAGAGTGGCTTTTTAGATATAGTTTTCAGTGCCTTTAATTTAAGTAGGATTGATTTAGCTGGTTATTTAGCTGAATCTGTAATGTGCCGAATTTTGTTACCGGATTGAATTGATATCTTGAAAACAATGTGTGATTAATATTGGAAAACTTGGTTTCTTTTTTTCTTTTTTAAATTTTATTGAAAACTTGTTTTCAACAAGCTATTTATCAAAGTAAAGCTCAAATAATGGACTATATAGTTGTGCTATTTTCTTCTGACTTTAAAATAATTTCTAGGTATGATTAATTTTGTCTACATAAATGTGAAAAACAGGATCGAAGAACAGAATCTGTACACAATTGATAGACTTTAAAATCATAAACAAACTCGGATTTCAGTAAACGCCCAAGATTCAACCCAAAATGAAGAAGAAAGGAAATACAAGGGAAATGAACCTTGTTTGAGCAATAATCAACCAAGAGGAAGAGAAGATAGAGCTTCTTCAGAACTTAGATCCAGTAATTCAAAAAGGGGGAGTTGTGGTTGCTAAGGAAAGTGATAATTGCAGAAGAGAGGTGTACACTGTGCCTCATGTTTTCCTTTCCAACTTAAAAGAGAGACTCTGTTTTCACGAATTTGTTCACCATGTTTTTGTTATAAGGCGTACCAAACACAAATTGTTTCTTCACAGCGTAGCTTTGACACGTAAAAAGCTTGAGTTATACCAAAAAAGAACCAAGCAGCTGGCATTTATGTTTCTCATCACCAAGTGGGTTTAGCCACCTCTTGGAATATAAGCTCAAGTCAAGCTTCTCTGAACTCGTATTTAGACTCTCAATCTCATATTCAAGCGTAAGGTCTCAGAAATTACTCCAGCTACCAGTTTGCAGTTCGGACCCTCAACAAGATGTTCATGAAGAAATGAGTTTTGACTGCAACAAAGCTCATAATACTTGTAACACCTCTTCAAAGTCCAAAGATGGTGAAGGCTTGTGCATATATTATCATCTGTAGTTGTAGTGGCGAAGCCAGGATTTTATGTGTGTGGGGGTTTCTTACAAATTATAAAGAATCAAAAATTCAAACTCACAATACATACGAAAAATAGTATATATATATATATATATAACATATGTCAAGAATTATATTGCTTATTAGTTGCAATCATAATTGTCCTCAACAAAGGGATAGACAAATACATTCCGAGAAAGAAAAATTGCAAGAGATAGACAAATAGTAGCGATTTAGCAAATATCTTTAAAACTTTTCCCCCTCATTAAACCCAATAGAAAGAAAAAATCAAAATTTCACGAACTAAAAAGTACCTTAGGTTCCTTCATGTATTCATATAATGCATGAAAAAATGTTTCATGTAAAAATATTGATTTTTTTCATGTAAAAATATTGACTAAGTATGAAAAATGGTTTTTTGGAATAATCATTTTCTCAAGATAATTTTTGGCGGCTTTTATTCCTTATACATCAAATAAGAAAATTTGATTTCATGGGATTTTAGTATGAAGTATGTATTGACGTAATGAGCCATCATTTTTAGCCAAAATCGTGTTTTGCACTAAAACCAATTTTTCATATTTTGATTTGGTGGGAATTTGATTTTCTAGTATTTTTATTTGAATCTAAATAAGAGGTACTTCCTTATTTACACATGAAGTGCACCACTACTAGAGCAAAAGGGCAATTTGAAGCACATCCTTGTGCCTTAATATGTCTACCACGATACATGTGGGCACATATCAAAACATAAAGTATTTGAAATAATATACATATAGAAATACATAACAGTATATTACTTTTAAAATATAAAAAAAATTGAGTGGGGCCAGTGTGGTCAAATGTAATTGCAATTTCTTTGAGAACACTGATATTATTAATAAGAGGCACATTTTAGCATTTTCTCTCGACTCTTATACCTAATCAATGAAACTACAACAAGAAGTTGAGGCATAACCCTAGCTAAATGCCCATGTTCGGTCATTTTGTTCAGCGGTCTCGTGCGTTTGAAATGAATACAACTCAATCTTGAAGCACCCAAACATATAAGGAAGACGGCAGGCAAAAGGGAAGCTTTGAGAGGATTTTGATGATTCCTAATGAAGTAAACATACTGTCAAGAACATCACCAAATAGCCTTCGCTGGGGTCTTGGTCTTGTAAATGAGCTCCCAGATGCAAGTCAGTACAGCAGCAATAGCCAACATCACACCAAATACATATATTAATAATAAGTACCTCAATACAAATATCTTTAACCTTACTTTGCTAATCTTTACAACATCTTGAAATACCCAAAGATAAAAGAAACATGAAAGGCAAAACGGATAGTTTGATAGGATTATTAGCATGTCGATGGAGGTAATCATACTGAACCCCAGAGCAAATGCATTGAGCGATGGCAAGAACTAGCCCACAAATGTCAGGAAAATTACCAAAAAGCCTGTTTGATGGATATGGATGATAATACCACCATATCCTTCCCCACCTCTTGAATTCAACTCTTTCTGTGTAACCCTTGTGAATGAGCTCGCAGATGCAAATGATTATGGCCGCAATAGCCAACAACATACCATATAATGCGTAGTGGGGCTTACTCGGGGACGAAAGCTGATCAAAAGAAGCTGAAATAGTCTCTAGCCCAAGGCTAACGAGGAAAAAGATCCACTTCTCTGAATAAATAAACTGCAAAAGAAATGAAGCGGCCATTTACTATTCAAAGATATCTTATCTAGCAAGAAATATAGCAAATAAAAACAATAAGAAAGAGTTTTAGAGCAAAACTTCCATGCGACGGATAACGCAAGGAGGTTGCGTGTGGAGAGATAGAGAGAGCGGGGCGGGGATATGCAACCGATGTAGGTAAAGTTTTTCTATGAGTTTTGATATCACTACCTTTGTCCTGCGCTTTGGCTTGTTATGATCGTCTACTTGTTTTTGTTTTGGATTGTAATAGTCATCTACTTGTTTTTGTAACCTAGACATGATGTCCTCGTTCACATCCATTGGCACCTACAATATGAGAAAATTGGGGGAGAAAATTAATTGTTCAGCTATTGGGTCATGTAATTCTCACATGCATGCACCCAAATAAGTAAGTGTTAGCTCAAAACCTCTGTTTTTTGTTTTTATTTTGCCAATAGCTCAAAACCTTTGTTAAGGAATGCGCAATTTCTTTGAGAAGCAAGAATAAAAAAAAGATCATGGGCGCAATTTCAAAAAAGAAAAAATTGAAAAATCAAAGTTCAATCTCATAACCCAAGGGTCCGTTTGATAACCATTTCAATTTTAGTTTTTATTTTTTATTTTTTGTGCTAAAATATAGAGGAAAATGATAGGGAGAATGGAAGTGAGGATGAGATTGAGAGAGAGGATGAGAGGGAGGAGTAACAAAAGTGAAAACGACGACTTGAAAATGAAAACTATTTCAAATAGATTTCAGTTTTTAAATTTTGTTTTCACTTTTGTAACTACTCCCTCCCATCTTCCCATCTCATCTTCCCTCTCATCCTCACTTCCATTCTCCCTTTTTTTTCTCTATATTCTAGCACAAAAAATAAAAAATAAAAAATAAAAACTAAAATTGAAATGATTATCAAACTGACCCTAAATTTATTGAAAGTCACAATAAGAAAGACTTTAAATAGAAAAATTCTAAACTCCCAATCGTAAATCCTAAACTAATAAATAATCCATTAGAATCATGCTCGAGCATACTGTAGCACACTCTCATATATAGACTCTAATCATGACCGTTAAAAATTCATTGAAGGCAAACCAAGACCGTTCAAACCGTCAATAGACTAAACATTAGAACGCAACATTTTAGTTTTAGAGTGCTGCTAAACGAACCCTAAAATGAACTGAGTACACCCTATGATCTAAGTATACCATAATATTTAAATCAAAATGTAAAATTAACTAAGTACACCCTATTTAATTACCAAAAATACCCCGGATACACCCTAATCCACTCTATTACATAGCAGCAAACCCATTCGAATCCTGGTAACAGCATTCATCAAGGTCAAGTGGCATACTAAATTATTCGGATATCATGGCTGAGCTTTGATTCAAAGGCAGTAGAAAGCCCCTTGTTTTCTCTGTGATTTATTATTCGCCATTGCCATGTGGTTCTTTAATTGAATAAATGATGTTTACCGGATTCGAGTTTGAATTCTCTCTACATCACTTTCCCTTATTCAAGTTTGAATGAATTAGCACATGTACCTTGCTCAACCACATAATGGAATAGGGTTTCTATCTATTTTTCCCAGTTAAGCAGATTCTTCAACTCAAATCCCAAAAGTTTCAATCTTTATTTTCTTAGTTTTCACCCAAATTGAATTGGGTTTTTTCTTCAATTTTTTAGAATTTCAATACACATTTACCGAATTCCAGTTTCAATTCCAAGTAAGCACGTATGAACTCGCTTGGTATTTGGAGGTTTTTTAATCTTTTTATTGTCAATAAAAGGAAATAACATAGTTTTTGGAGTATGGTTTTTCGTTTATGTTTGATTAGAGTTGAATATGGTGAGTATGGTGTACTTATTAAAATTACATTTATTTCATAATTCAAAATATCCTTTTTGGTAATTTTATATTAGGATAAATTAGTAATTTAATAAATAGTTTGATAGTAGGGTGTACTCAGTTAATTTTAGGGTTCATTTAGCACTATCCTTATGATTCAAACGTTAGAGTGCGAAAGAAAACATAAATTAAGAAATGCAAAACAAAAAGCTGTGACAAATATGCATAGTTGACTTTGAGTAGTTTTGACCAGTACTAGGTATACCTGTGGTGGCCTTAGCTTGTGGTAGGCATTGTAGTTCACAAAAGATGGGGTAAGAAATCCGGTGTGCCTGGGCAGCTCCTCATCATGGATGCTAACCACATGCGATCCGCTGGAGCCCGATCCACTGGAACCGGGTTGACCTTGAAGCTCAAGCTCCATTGTTTGTGAAATTCTCTTTTACAAATACACAGATACAAATCAAACACAAAAAGAAAAGGCTATAGGAAAGACGATTTGGGATACTGAAGAAGGGAGAAGAAGTAGATGAGCTTACAGAGAGATCCAGAAATGCAGAACCAAAATTCTGATTTTGTGGTGATTATACCTTTTTAATTAATCTTTATATAGAGAGAGAGAGAGAGAGGACGCGTCCTTACTTCTCGGATATTATTCTTTTCATAATGGGAAAAAAAAAATGATGGACGCGTCCTACTAGTTGATGTGCATGCAGTCAGCAACTTCACTGCAGTTTCTTTTGAACTTCCATTCTTCCGATAAAATTGGAACTATATCAATATCTTAAGTTTCCCATAATGCTAAATAATTTGAAGGTGACAAATAATTTTAATGTTGCCATTACTGCCGTAGTATTGTATAATCACTCCCCATAATGATGTGGTAGTTGTCACTATCATATACTAACTAGTTACTAGGTTAATATCGCGTGAACAACTCATTTGGATAAACTCCTCAATGTATTCCATAATTCGAACGGTTAGTGTCGCATTAACTCACTAACTAGTTAGCGCTCCGGCTCTCATTAAAAACCTTGTAATACCTCATCAACATGCACACGTGATGTATCAGTTACACACAAAAATAAACAAAGGTTAATTATTACAAAAATCCCAAAATATATTAATAAAACCTAAAAAACAAAAACGAAGACACCTCACACACACACACACTATTAAAACTTCTCCACATAATCATCCACCTCAATTCTCCCATGCAACAATGTTCACCTTTTAACTCCTAAGAAACATGCCGTGTATTTGAACAAATGGGAAAACTGCCACACGACTTGGGTAACCAAATGGTGTGTGGGTTGGGTCCCGACTGACTCAATCGAATATTTGAAGCTTCTTATAGTAAAAAATATATAAAACAGAAAATAACAAGAAACTGCAGGTTAGGGTTTTGAGACATATGTGACTTTGTCAAGATGTGTTTTAAAATTGAAATGGAAAAAGGTCTCTCCTATTCTTAGTTGACTCTGAGTTATACTCTGTTCGTAGTTTGTCCGTGTACTGTGCGTGTGGAGCTGTGTGGTTTATAAAACAACCAAAATTTCTAGAAGTTTAAGCTGTTAATAATAATAAAAAGCCGACCAACAATGTTATATTAAATTTTAATAAAATTAACTATTAGAAAATGAATTAACAATATATATAAATCTTACGATTCTAAAAGACTTTTGGTTAGTCACCACCATTCTAGTTTCGGATAAATTTCTAAAACTGTTTAAAAATAATTCTTTGGCGATTAAAATGTTTAAAATATGAGCCAGAAGAAGATATGTAATCCAAACTACCACCAATTGTCACTTCTCACCTGCACTTTCCAAACCCTCCTTAGCAAAACCACATCTCCTGCATGCAGGATAATTTTATGCATACTTCTAGAAGCTCCAGCACACCCAAGCACCCAAGGATTACTCAACACACCCATAACAGCTTTCCACAAGAGGCTGACATTAAGAATGAAGAAGGATAACAATTGTGATCTCACATTCTCTCTCAATTATAGAAATATTCATATTTGGATAAAGGAATTGAAAATTACATAAAATTCTAAAATGATGGAATTTAGACTTCCATCATTTTAATTTATGGCAATTGAAGATTTCAGTGTTTGGATTTATATATGCCGAATTTTGTAAATGACAAAATTTTGTACATGACACTATGGAAATTGTGAAATGATGTATATTTTAGTGGAAATTAAACCCGGAAATTTGATGCCCCAATTTCCACGCTTTTTTCCACAAGTCATTTAATAAATTCTGCGCTTAAGTTGCCAAACAAGGGAGTTGCCAATTTCTCCTCTTAAATTCCTGACTTGTAGCTAAATTTCGAGTTATTTTCCCTCATCCGAACAGATAGAATTCTCAAGAACAGTCTTGACAAGTTTACAAGGATGGCAGCATAGATAGGTACAAGCTCCATAACCATGTTCTCGCAGGCTTGGGACCCAAACATTCTTACATTCTGAAATTTGTTCACACCCAATAGCGACAATGTTTAAGATTGTAGTAAATTAAAACCAATAAGTGGTATTTCTATTTCATAATATTCTGAAAATTTCAAATTTCGAAATGTTACTGGGGTTTCAAACTTAAACTAGATGAAAAAATAAGATCTAATGAACAAAAAGACATAAACGAGTTGTTGCACGAAGAAAAAAAATAGCGTTTGACGCTAGTATATGATAGTTTCTTGAGGCTTTAGGATATTTATATGTTCAAAACTTTGTTTCGTAAGTCCAAATCCAAACCCCCCTTCTCAAAATTACATTTCTTCTCTCTGTCTTTGTCTCCCAAACAGCAATAACGTTAACAATGATTTTCCACCTCTTCAAAGTCTCCATTCAAAGATGGTATCGTAATGGCTCGTATTTTAATTCTCAAAATAAATAGATGGTAACGTTAACAATGATCAAAAGTTACCGCTCCTGGTCCATTAATTATCATGGTGGAGCCGCTTGTGCATATTATCATCTGTAGTTCTCAAAGCAAATGTTATTGCAATTCCATTGATATTAATAAGAGGCACATTTTAGAATTTTCTCAGCAAACTCAGCATGAGTTGATTGGGGAAATAGCTCTCTCATCCAATAAAAGATTCAGATTATGCTCAAATAATTACAATTACTAAAATCTAACCAATGAAACTACAGCAAGAAGTTGAGACATGACCTAGCTAAATCCCCATGTTCATGCATTTTGTTCATCGGTCTTGTCCGTTTGAATACAACTCAATCTTGAAGCACCCAAACATATAAGGAATATGGCAGGCAAAAGGGAGGCTTTGAGAGGATTTTGATGATTCCGAATGAAGTAAACGTACTGAACTGTCGAGCAAATACACTGAGAGATGGCACCAAGTAATCCAAAAATGTCAAGAACATCACCAAATAGCCTTCGCTGGGGTCTTGGATAATAAAACCACCACAACGTCCTCCACCTCCTCAATTCAACTCTTTCCTTTTTACCCTTGTAAATGAGCTCCCAGATGGAAGTCAGTACAGCAGCAATAGCCAACATCACACCAAATAGTGCATACTGGGGATTCCTTGGGGAGGAAGCCTGATCAAAAGCAAGTGACAAAATCTCTAGGCACAGGGCAATGAGTAAAAAGATCCACTTTGCTGAAGTAGCCTACAAATAAATCAGTAATACAATGAACTAAAACTTAAAGATATCAAGCAAGAACAATGCAAAAGGAAATGTAGGTTAACTATGATTATGAGTTATGACTATTCGACAACCATTAGGCTCGAAAAACTTAAGCTGTCACGGTTAACTATGTATATCAAGCTGACACCTCCCTCATGTGCAGCCCCTTCGAACTAGAGCTTTAATATTAATACCATGTTTGAAAACACATAGGCTCCAAAAGCTAAGGAATGACCAAATGATAAGATTTTAAAAAATTTACAACATAATTCCAAAAATATAAACACTTGAAAATAACCACTTGTGAATGTTCTTTCAAATACTTTGAAATTCGATGACATAAAATAAAATAAAAAAAAACTGTGTCGTATAGTTTATAAAAAGTTGAAGACATTTTACCTTAGTGCCCAATGTCTCATTCGGTACACGCAAATTTACCATAATGTCTTCAGTTCTATTTATTCCCTAGTATGAAAAAAAAAAATTGCATTAACAGAGCAAGTTATTTGTCAAATAATAGTGAAAGTGTTTCAAATAATTCTAGAACTATTTTCCTTTAAAATTTCAAAAAGAAAATTTATTCTACATATGGTATACATATATTTACTTACTGTATTTTCCGATAGAACATGGTTAACATTCTCGTAAAACCACGACCTACTACGCCGAACTTCTGAGCCCAGTTAAAGAATTTTGGCGGGGAAATATTTCTCTACCCTTTTGTTGTATCAAGTCATTCATCCAAATATGATCTTCTCTAATAATTACCAAGGCCTTTTCTATGAGTACTTGAATACCGTACTCAGGGTTCTGGTGACAACTTTCTAGCATTTTTATCACATAGTTCTTATTTTTACTGTTTAAGAAACATGCAATGTCAAGGAAAACTTCTTTAACCGGATCTTCTAGTGCATCGTAACTTATTTGGACAATGTCTTGAATATCTAAGTCAAGAACTCTTTTGTAATCATCCAATGCAGCTTTCCATTGATCTATGCTTCTTCCCCATAGGAGTGAACCTATAATTGTGAGAGCTAATGGAAGCCCTTTAGCATAGTGCACTATTGCAGTAGCGACTTTCGCATAATCATCAGGAAGTTTATTTCTTCGGAAGGCATTCCAACTGAAGAGCTCAAAAGCTTCATCAAAATATAATTCCTTCACCTTGTATATTAGGTCAACTTGATGAGCGGTTAACAAATGTTCGTCTCTTGTTGTTATGATGATTCTACTGCCCAAACCAAACCAATCAGACCCTCCAACCAATTTCTTTAATTGGTCCAATTGATTCACGTTATCAAGAATTAAGAGGACTTTCTTGTGGCTTAATCTTTTCTTTATCACATTGATTCCTTTATCAACATGGGTAAAGTCCAATTGTTTTCTCCTAGAATCTCAGAAAGAACAATCTTTTGTAGTTCGACTAGGCCTCCAGGTGCCACTGAATTTTCTCCTACACTTGCCAAAAAACAGCTACATTCGAAATCATGGGCAATCGAATTATAAACAGCTTTAGCAATTGTTGTCTTACCTATTCCATTCGGCCCCCATATTCCTACCATGCGAACATCATCATTTACCCCAATTCCTAAACGCTCACTTATATCTTGTACTCGAGACTCTATTCCAACTGGATACTTTGCCACATTGAAATAGGTGCGGTTTAATACTTGTGCTGAAATTTCTTCAACAATGTTGTGAACAAATTTAGAATAGTGCCTGCCAGTTAAAAGTATATGAAACATTTAATGAAATGGAATTTTGCTAGCTAGCTATATATTTCGATCTTATAATTCTGTCTAAAAAGGCAAAAAGAATATAAACTCACAATAATTTCTCAAGAGGAAGATGCTATATATGTTTAACCAAACAAGATACTTTAGTTTTATTTTATTCATATTACTTTCCTTAAGAAAAGTAATAATCCTAGCACACCACCATAATAAGTTCACAAATTTGAGATCAATGTGGCACTATTTCGTTTATTTATATATGAACTCATTACACGTTCCATTTGTTTATAATAAGTATGATATTGTCATGTCAAATGTTCCATTATTTGCCGACCAAATTTAATATACATTTTCTTGTGATGCTAGTACGTGTGTTGGTGCCCAGGCATGCATGTAGGCTAGAATAGGAGAAAAACTTAGTTGCAACGAGGATAACACTATTTTTCTATCTCTAACTAATAATGTTATATCAAGTGGAAGTGTTATCACGCGTGTCATAATGTTATTGGTCGGAGATAACAAAATACTATCTTCGTTTCATGGAAGTATTTCTCCTTAGACTAGATGATTGTAAACCTATGCTAGGGGACACCACCACCGAAGAAATCTTGTCTAACTACTGAAATTCCAATTTTATAATCTCATATTCTCGTCCCTCCTTCCCATTTCGATTCTTTTTACTTCTGATTCATTTTTACCTTGATTTCTTGTTATGTAATAATATGTGAGCAAATTTGTTAAGCACTAAAATGCATGAATTTTTTAACAAAATAAAGAAATTAGAAACAAATAAATAAATCGAAACGCTAGTAAGTGGTTCTTAGAAATATACCCGTCCAAGAAATACCACCCTGGCAAATTTGTTGCTTCTCTAAGAGCTGCCTTCCATCTCAGCACCTTCTCAATGTTATCTCTGAATTTGTTTTCATGGTTAGCAAATGCCTCACCAAAACTGCCTTGTTGGTCGCGCACATCTATGAGATCCACCTTGTAATAAACTGGCCAAACAATTTGCTGCTTTGCTACTCTACATTGAAGGATCTCAACCAGTTCATCCAAGCACCAGACTGAAGATGCAAAATTCTCGGAGAATACGATGATAGAAATCCTTGACTCTCCAATTGCTTTAAAAAGCATTGGCATTAATAGTAGTTCTTCTTCTCTTCTGATCTCATCAGCAAGGAAGGTTTTAATTCCCCTTTGAAGCAAATTTCTGCGCAAATGGTCTGTAAAATTGTTGTGGGTATCCGCGCCTCTATAACAGAGACAGACATCATATGTCCATGAATGGTTGAAAGAGGAAGAGGAAGAAGAGGCTCCTAATTGAGTGGTCACTGAATCCATTTTGTTTGATACTGATATGTCAAAGACGACTTGAAATAATTTATACAGGGTTTAGGGTGTATGCGACTTGCATTATATTATTTATTTGCAAAGCTGGTTCCTGCTACCTTCAACGTGCTCTGAAAGTCAACGTGAATGAGATCGCTTGTTATTTCCTGCGGATTTTGGTGCAACTTTGAAGGTGTTTCGCTTGTTCTTTCCTGCGGATTTCGGTGCAACTTCGAAGGTGTTTGCTAATCCAGTCGTGTATATAATTGATGATGAAGATGACTAACCAACCGAAACAAGATTTGACCTATCATCTGTCAATTAAAGGTGCCTCGTATTTCTTAACTCATAATACTATGGAGAAAATTGAGGTCCCATCCAAAATTAACTAGCAATGGAGGAAGTAGCCCAACATCTTATAAGTTCTTACTAAATTTCTCAACTTTCTAATATTGAAATTTTTTCACATTCTCACAAAAGAAGCACGCAACCAAATGCTCAAGCCATTAAGTTTAACTTTTAGCTTCAATGCGTGGGTTCGGTTCCAGTGGTGGATCTAGCCATGTATTGGGTAGGCACCAAAAATTTCAGAAAAATAAAATATGTATGTAGCTCCCTAAACCCAAGACCCAAGAGGCATATGCATGAATGAGAGAGAGAGAGAGAGAGAGAGAGAGAGAGGAGAGTGAAGCCGACATGCAACCACTAAGGCTCAGGCTTTATCACTCAGTTTTCAAGGCTAACAGTTCTAGTATGATATTGGATTGTTGTCAAAACATCTACGGAAGAAAAAAAAATTTCACTCAAACAGTCGAGTTTAGTATGTAAATTTTACCTACTCAACTTTGGAATCCTTTAGTATGTAAATTTTTCCTACCTGACTTTCAAATCCTGGAACCACCACTGTAATTCAAGTCCTAACTCAATCGAATAATATTTTAAGCTTTTTATTAAAAATAAAAAAAATAGAAAAAGAAAGTGCAGGGTTAGGGTCCTAAGACTAGGGTGGGCATTCAAACCGAAGCAGAAATTGAGCCGAACCGCATCAAAAAAACCGGAAAAAAAACCGAGTTGACCAAAGAGTCAACAACCAGTCAAAAAACCGAACCGGACCGGTTCTAAGCCGGTTCTAGTTCCGATTTCATACCTTTAAAAACCGGACCGGTCCTAGGCCCGGTCAAATTAAAATATATAATTTTAATATATAATTATATATTGTTAAACATTTTCACCAAGCCCAAGCTCCACCAAAAATCAAATAAATAAACAGGATCAATGTTATTTCTTAACCATCTCACAGCCCAACTCTTTATATTAATTTGTACCACACTCCCCCAACAACTTCTCATACCCTAGCCGTCCCCATCATCTCTCTTTCCAAAAATTGTTTTTTTCTTCTTATTCTTCTTCTTCTCTCCTCTGCCGACTTCTCTTCTTTGTATTTTTTTTTTTCCTTTCTTCTTCTTCTTCTTCTTTTCTCTTCCTCTCTCTCTGCTGCCCACTTTTCTTCTTTTTTTTTTTCCTTTCTTTTTTTTCTTCTTCTTCTTTTCTCTCCTCTCTCTCCTCCGACTTTTCTTCTCTTTTTTTTCCTTCTTTTTTTTCTTCTTCTTTCTCTCCTCTGGCTACGACTTTTCTTCTCTCTTTCTTTCTTTCTTTCTTCTTTTTTCTCTCCTCTATTGCCGAGCTCTTTCTTCACCTTTTTTTCTTCTTTTTTCTCTCATATGTGATGCTGACCTTGTATTTTCCTCACCCCCTCCTGCCCGGGGCACATCCCACTGTACCTCCATTCGCATTCCACTGGCTCCAAGTCCCGGCATGCATCGGAGCCCAGTTACCTGCACGAGCCAGCATAGCTCAGATCTCTCCCTGGAGTCTCTCACCTTCTCTAAGCACGCTCCCAAGACAACATATTGTAAACCTTGGGGACTGGTTTCGTTGCATAGCGAGATTGTAGATCTAATGTAGATTTGGGAAAAATACAAAACAAAAAGAGCTGGGATTGTAGTCTGGGAAACAAAAAATAGAGTTGGGATTGTGAGTCTGGGAAAAAAATAAAATAAAGAGCTGTGATTGTTTGCGGTCCAAACCGGGAAAATGGAGGGCAAAGGGTATTGAATCTGGTCTGGATTGGTTCTGTTGAATAATTAAATTTTTATTAAAATCGGCCCAAACCGGACCGCATGTAAGATACAATTTCGGTTCTAATTTTCATTAAAAACCAGTCGCAAACCGACCTGCCCACCCTACCTGAGACTTTGTCTAATTTGTTGTTAAATTGATATGGAAAAAGGTCTCCTATTCTTAGTTGACCCTCGGTTTATACTTCTGTTTGTAGTTTGTCCCATTTCTCGCCGTGTGAAGTTGTGTGGTTGAAGCAGCCATGACCATGAAACTTAAAGAGTTGACGTGAAACTAACTTAAAACAATCTTAACATGAAACTTAAAGCAGTTTGACCGTGAAACTAACTTAAAGCAATCTTACCATGAAACTTAAGGTCTAGACCATGAAACTAACTTAAAGGCAGTTTGACCATAAAACATTGTTTTGAATACAAGTGATAGTCTAAACCACAAGTTGGGGGGGTTTCTCCACACACTACTACAGTGCCATGAAGTTCTGAACCTAGACCACTAGTCATTCAATTGTCTTTTTCACCTAGCCACACTTCCATAAACACAAATATGCCCCCAGCACAAGCTCCTAGGAACGTTCACTAGCTTTCCTCTAATCGAACGCATATTAAAGATCAATACACAACAAAGACTAGTCATTCCTCCAAAACCTCGTGTTTTAATTCCTCTTCACGCCTATTTTCCTATACAAGTTACGCAGCACAAATGTTGTGGCGCGTTGGTTGGTGGTGTGCCCTATTTTTATTTTTGTTGCAAGCTTTTATTAATAGAAATATTGGGCCGTCAAAGAAGAACTTGGACCACGTCAAGAGTCTTGGTGAAAGAGGCCTTTCTTCGTATGGAGGCCCAAATCAGGATCCTTTTCGGCTTGTGCTTCGTTTGGAGTTGGTCTAATAACTATGTGTTGGAAATCAAATTTTATAATTGAAGGATTGTAAATATTGTAATTGTCTTTCCTATATTATTAGACCCAAGATTTATGGGTCAAACCTAGATTGTAGCCTTAATTAGGAATTATGCTAGAATAGGAGATTGTAATTCCTAGTATATAAAGAAATAGTATTATGTACAACGGAATATCAAGAACAGAACCTATTATTCCATCTCTTTTATTTTTTACATGGTATTAGAGCACCAATCCGGTGGCTCGTGATTTACATCTTTATTTTCTTTTGAAACTTTTGAGGGTTTCACTCCCTTGTCTTCACATTGGGCAATTCCAATGTCCTTGCTGGGAATCATCCACAGCAGCCACGTGATAGCAATACCAATACATGCTCCAATTTTTCAGCACATAAGGTCAACACATGTCTTCCAGCAGCCCTTCTCAACAACCCTTCCTCTCATTTGGGGCCCATCTTCAACGTCCTTGCTTGCCTCTCAGAGGAGCAATGCAAACAGCCCGCTGCCGCCATGGTAAATTTGTCCCCACTCCCTCTGGGAACCCAAATTCCTTTTATAATGCAGGAGGTTGATTTCACACTTCCCACACTCCGTTTGTAATTCTACTAACTCTTGGATTTCTTCGCAGTGGAGCTACTGTTCACATCACATCCGAACTCTTCTCTTTATTCATAGCAAATCCTCTTCTATACCTTTCGTCAATTTACCCACAAGTTCATCTGTTCCTATTGATTCCACAGGCACAATTCTTTTTAATAAAGACATCACCCTAGAACATGTTCTCTTCATGTCCCTACTTTCGTTTAAATTTAAATGTCTGCTAGCAAACTCACCAAATCTCTTCATTGTTGTATAATTTCTTATTTCCTGATTTTGTGTTCTTTAGGACTTGGCTACAAGGAAGATGATTGGTTGGGGTAAGCAAAATGGAGGCCTCTATTATATGTTGCCGTTGACCAAAGCACATGTCTCTTGCATGTCACGCACACATCCACCATATGGCATCATCGTCTCGGACATCCTTCCTCTCTCGCCTTCAGTTGTTATCTAAATCTTTTCCATTTATATCTTCTTCATTTGATCATTCTTACACGGTTTGTCCTATGGCCAAACAAACTCGGATTCCATTTTCTTTAAGTAGAACATTCAACTTCTTCACCGTTTGAATTGTTACATTGTGGTATTTGGGGTCTACACGATTGTTCACTGACGTACTAATGCACGTTACTTTCTTACCATTGTGGATGATTTTACTCGATGCACTACGGGTGTTTTAGATGTCACTTTAAATTGAAACACAGACTTTGTTTAAATTTTTTTTTGCCTTGGTCAAAAATGGATTTAATGCCACTATCAAAACCCCTTCGTCCTGTTAGTGGTTCTAGAAACTTCTTTTTTGAAGGATTTTTTTGTCTCCCAAGGGGTTAAATTTCAACGTTCATCTTTTATACATCTGGGCAAAATGGTGTAGTTAACGCAACACCAGCACATCCTTAATGTTGCCGTCCTTTGCGATCTCAATCGCATATTCCCTTGTCTTTTTGGGGTGATTGTGTTTTGACTTGCTATATTTATTCGATCATTACCACACCTTTATTGTCTCAATAAATCCCATTTGAATTGCTTTATCACAATTACCACATCTTGATCACCTCGTGTTTTTGGTTGCTTGTGTTACGCCACCAACGTCCATCCCACTCACAATTTGAAAACCTATCACGGCGTTATATTTCTTCAGGCTACCCTAAAAACAAAGGGTTGGGACTTATGATCTTGACACCAAACATTTTTTTGTAGTTTGGGATGTCAAATTTTTTTGAAAATCTTTTTCCTTTTCAATCCCTTGAACACACCCCACCCAGCTCTCTCACCCAACCCAGTTCCCTACCATATCCAGATGATACATTTTTTCCCCACCTATCCCACTCAGCACCCACACCTCCACCAATCCATCTTCCTAAATCCCACTCCCACTTCTTCAAAACCACCTCCTGAAACCACTTCACCACCCGCTTCTCCCATTCCCACCTCTCAGTCTCCCACTCCTTTGGATGTTGGGCCAATGTTCTAACCCCTGTCCCGGCCCATCCTCAGCCTACACTTCTCATCGCAGCACACCTGCCCAGAAGGTCCATCCCCCATTTACTCCTAACCCAATTCCTCCTTCTCCGCTTAATGCCCGAACAAGCCATTTCCACGACACTCCACTTGTTCGAAGCACCCGCAGGAGTTGAGCACGATCATTTTTTTATGGCTTTACTTTCTTCCTGCCCTACCTATCATTCCTCCTCAGGGCCGACCCTTCTTTCAATTCTCGTCATCCTTTCTCCAATTTTATTTCCTATCATAATCTTTCTTCCTTCGCATTGTGCTTTTCTGCTAACGTTTCAGGAACCTATGAGCCTCTAACTATGCTAAGGCTACATCTGATTCCATTGGACACTTGTTCCTTTACCAACTCGTCACAAACCCATTGGCTTTCAAATGGGTTTATAAAAAATTAAAAACAGTTTAGATGGTTCCATCAAAGCTCTTACAAGGCTTGTCTGTCGCAAAAGGCTACACCCGAATTGAGGGTGCTGATTCCAGTGAGACTTTCTCCCATTCCTGCCAAGATTACTACTCTCAAGGTTGCCTTTTTTGTCTGCTCCTTCGTAATTGGTTTATTCACCGACTTGATGTAGAAATACCTTTCTCCATGGTGACTTGCAGGAGGAGGTTTATATGGTCCCTCCTTGATGACTTGAAGCATTTTTTGGGCATTGAATTTTCCCGATCTAAGAAAGGTCTTTTTATGTCACAAAGGAAATATTCCTAAACATCTTTCCAGTTGCAGGCTTGACGGTGCACGAACAGAAAAAATTCCCAATGGAGCAAAATGTGAAATTGAAACCCATGATGGTGATCTCTCAACGATTCAAATGAGTTATCTGGGAGGTTGGTAGGAAGATTAATTTATCTTCCTTTTCAAGGCCGGACATTGTTTATTAAGTTCAGATTTTGAGTTCATTCATGCGCCAACCACAGAAAACCACACGTGGAGGCCGCACTTTGTGTTTTAAGATTCATTAAAGGCACACCTGTTTAAGGTTTGTTTTTTCAGCTTTGAACAATCTTGAGTTGAGAAGCTTATTGTGATTACAATCATCCAGGTTGTCCAACAAAGAGGAGATCAACAACAAGTTATTGTGTTTTTCTTCCGAATTCTACTTGTCTCATGGAAATCAAAGAAACAATCAAATGTCCTGAATAACCTGCAGAAGGAGTGTAGGGGCCATGGAGGTCACATGTCTTGAAATTACATGGTTGCGTTCTATATTCCAGAGACTTAAGAGTTACACGGAAGGGTAGTGCACTTACATTGCGGCAATCTTATTACCTACATCACTGCGAATCAGGATTTCCCCCCCGGAGCGAAGCACATTGAAATTGATTCTGCACATTTAAGAGAGTAACTCCAAGTTGGTGTAATTTCTCCTCACTATATTTCTTTAAGGTTAAATTCGGTCGATATGTCCCCGAAGGTTTTTCCCCCCAGATGCGCTTGGATAGCTTCCGTGGCTAGTTCCGGACCTCACAACATTCACTCTCCAACTTAGAGGAGTGTTGGGAAATCAAATCTTATAATTGAAGGATTGTAAATATTGTAATTGTCTTTCCTCTATTATTGAGCCCCCAAGATTTATGGGGTCAAACCTAGATTGTAGCCCTAATTAGGAATTATGCTAGAATCAGGAGATTGTAAACCTAGTATATAAAGGATAGTATTATGTACAGCAGAATATCAATAACATAACCTATTATTCCAGTCTCTTTTATTTTACACCATGGAGGCCAGCTCAATCGTGTTTTCTGTATACACCTTCATTTTTGGCAATTAGTTGCGCGCACCCAAACACCCAAGATGAAGGGCAGAAACTTGTCAAAGGATACTCCACACCCTTAAGCACGCGCACGAACCGAGCTATGGTGGATAGCCACAGAGAGATTCCACAAATTTGATCCAAAAATGTACGGAAACATTTCTAAACGCTCGGGCTTGAAACTTTCCCCATTTTACAGTTGAGAAAAAAAGTTGGCAGACGCAAAAGTAATGACCCACAGAAGCCAACCACACACCAATGAGTGCAAACTGCGGGGATTTCCTTCCCCAAGAAACTGGAACATAAATAGCTGCAAGGATCTCCCCCAAAAAACTTAATGATTAAACATATTTCCTTTAAGCTCTGTCTTGGCCTGCAAAAAAGATAATTAGCCACACAATGAGCACAAATCTTCTCTGCTGAAGGAAATAAATAAGACAGTTGAAAAATTTTTACCTCTAATAAGAGCTTAATTGGCTAGTATTTAAACATGTATTTTCTATCACGCCTTCATTTGCTTTGGGTTTGGGTTCCTTTTAATTGAAATGGCAATTGCATTAACAAATTATATATATATATATATATAAAAGGTTTTTATTTTGTTTAAATTAAATGCATATATGTATTAACAGATTATATATAATATTTTACTGTAACATGAGCAATATGGTTTTAGTAGGTCCAAAAAAAAAATTTTCATTATGGGAGCTGGTTTGGTCTACGTGTCCAGGAAACCGTTAGGTGCCTTCAGTTGCAGTTACTACCCTGTAGTATGAAAAATACCCCCCCCATGA
Organism: Prunus fruticosa; assembly: GCA_018703695.1. NCBI lineage: Eukaryota > Viridiplantae > Streptophyta > Magnoliopsida > Rosales > Rosaceae > Prunus > Prunus fruticosa. The sequence continues at coordinate 32,055,763 of CM031924.1, forward strand.
GTCAAGTGAATAAATCTAAAAATGAATAAAAGGGGAACTTATGACCAATTGAATAAGATAATATGTATATGTATATATATATATATTATACTTTCATCTCACATCCTAGATGTTCAAAAAATTCTTCTTGAAGTGTATGTAATGGTTGAGTAACGGAAAATGTCTCATCACCTTCAATGAGCTTTTCAATGCAATCGTGCTAAAGAAGATTAATCTGATCCCGAAGGCTTGTTTGCCAAATTGAATAAGACAATATATTTCACTCACTATAATATCGTCATCACTTTCCTGGAATGTTTTCATGAAGCCTTTCTACTTAAGTAGTAGTCAAATGCTACATCCCTTCAGAGAGAAACTTTCAACGCTTGTAGCTTCCAGTTATTCCCTATTATTCAAAATCAATTATACTAACAAACTAACATATAAAAAGGTAAAAAGGGTTTTTATTGTGAAATTGAATAAGACAATGTATATGTGCATATACATATGTTTTTTCACTCACGGTAACATCTTCGTTCAGGAATTTTTAGTGAAGAGTTTCTACTTCCAGAGTCTCTCGAATGTTTCATCGCCTTCAGCAACCTCATGCTATTAGCTAGAATTAGCACTCCCTATTTTGTGGAGCATAATAGCAGTAAAAAAATAATATATTATATAAATAATATATTGAATAAAACAATATATAAATATATGAAATATTAATGAGTGCTGCTATTTCCACCCCTTGTTCTATTTCCCAGGCCTCTGTTATATCTTCAAAATTTAAAGGCGGATCCCCCCTTCTAAATGACTTATAATGACTTAATGAAGAAACCTCAACTAATTAAAACGTTTTATCCCATAATATTTCAGAAGCTAAGGCAGAGAATAAAGCTAAAAATCAAAATAAATCTTGAAAAGATAAAAATAAAGACATTTTTTCTTTTGTGCCAAATGCATTTGGAACCATTTATCATAAAAGTATAGAGCTATCTATAAATTTTAACTCCAATCATAATATTGTGCATTAAAAGTATCAATGCTATAACTTTTTTTTAATTACTAAGTCTATTTCCTATAATAATAAAAATAGTTATCATTAATTAAAGGTTTAAAAATATCTTCATAAAATAAAACAACATTTAATTATAGGGAGCCA